>OX424573.1:88475499-89075499 GCA_949152435.1 Gastracanthus pulcherrimus | reverse complement strand
TTGTTTCATCTTTCCGCATTGTTTCATCTTTCCGCATTGTTTCATCTTTCCGCATTGTTTCATCTTTCCGCATTGTTTCATCTTTCCGCATTGTTTCATCTTTCCGCATTGTTTCATCTTTCCGCATTGTTTCATCTTTCCGCATTGTTTCATCTTTCCGCATTGTTTCATCTTTCCGCATTGTTTCATCTTTCCGCATTGTTTCATCTTTCCGCATTGTTTCATCTTTCCGCATTGTTTCATCTTTCCGCATTGTTTCATCTTTCCGCATTGTTTCATCTTTCATCTTTCCGCATTGTTTCATCTTTCATCTTTCCGCATTCTTTCATCTTTCACCTTTCCGCATTGTTTCATCTTTCATCTTTCCGCATTGTTTCATCTTTCATCTTTCCGCATTCTTTCATCTTTCATCTTTCCGCATTGTTTCATCTTTCCGCATTGTTTCATCTTTCATCTTCCGCATTCTTTCATCTTTCATCTTTCCGCATTGTTTCATCTTTCATCTTTCCGCATTTTTTCATCTTTCATCTTTCCGCATTGTTTCATCTTTCATCTTTCCGCATTGTTTCATCTTTCATCTTTCCGCATTGTTTCATCTTTCATCTTTCCGCATTGTTTCATCTTTCCGCATTGTTTCATATTTCCGCATTGTTTCATCTTTCCGCATTGTTTCATCTTTCATCTTCCGCATTCTTTCATCTTTCATCTTTCCGCATTGTTTCATCTTTCATCTTTCCGCATTTTTTCATCTTTCATCTTTCCGCATTGTTTCATCTTTCATCTTTCCGCATTGTTTCATCTTTCCGCATTGTTTCATCTTTCCGCATTGTTTCATCTTTCCGCATTGTTTCATCTTTCCGCATTGTTTCATCTTTCCGCATTGTTTCATCTTTCCGCATTGTTTCATCTTTCCGCATTGTTTCATCTTTCCGCATTGTTTCATCTTTCCGCATTGTTTCATCTTTCCGCATTGTTTCATCTTTCCGCATTGTTTCATCTTTCCGCATTGTTTCATCTTTCCGCATTGTTTCATCTTTCCGCATTGTTTCATCTTTCCGCATTGTTTCATCTTTCCGCATTGTTTCATCTTTCCGCATTGTTTCATCTTTCAGCATTGTTTCATCTTTCCGCATTGTTTCATCTTTCCGCATTGTTTCATCTTTCCGCATTGTTTCATCTTTCCGCATTGTTTCATCTTTCCGCATTGTTTCATCTTTCCGCATTGTTTCATCTTTCCGCATTGTTTCATCTTTCCGCATTGTTTCATCTTTCCGCATTGTTTCATCTTTCCGCATTGTTTCATCTTTCCGCATTGTTTCATCTTTCCGCATTGTTTCATCTTTCCGCATTGTTTCATCTTTCCGCATTGTTTCATCTTTCCGCATTGTTTCATCTTTCCGCATTGTTTCATCTTTCCGCATTGTTTCATCTTTCCGCATTGTTTCATCTTTCCGCATTGTTTCATCTTTCCGCATTGTTTCATCTTTCCGCATTGTTTCATCTTTCCGCATTGTTTCATCTTTCCGCATTGTTTCATCTTTCCGCATTGTTTCATCTTTCCGCATTGTTTCATCTTTCCGCATTGTTTCATCTTTCCGCATTGTTTCATCTTTCCGCATTGTTTCATCTTTCCGCATTGTTTCATCTTTCCGCATTGTTTCATTTTTCCGCATTGTTTCATCTTTCCGCATTGTTTCATCTTTCCGCATTGTTTCATCTTTCCGCATTGTTTCATCTTTCCGCATTGTTTCATCTTTCCGCATTGTTTCATCTTTCCGCATTGTTTCATCTTTCCGCATTGTTTCATCTTTCCGCATTGTTTCATCTTTCCGCATTGTTTCATCTTTCCGCATTGTTTCATCTTTCCGCATTGTTTCATCTTTCCGCATTGTTTCATCTTTCCGCATTGTTTCATCTTTCCGCATTGTTTCATCTTTCATCTTTCCGCATTGTTTCATCTTTCATCTTTCCGCATTCTTTCATCTTTCACCTTTCCGCATTGTTTCATCTTTCATCTTTCCGCATTGTTTCATCTTTCATCTTTCCGCATTCTTTCATCTTTCATCTTTCCGCATTGTTTCATCTTTCATCTTTCCGCATTCTTTCATCTTTCACCTTTCCGCATTGTTTCATCTTTCATCTTTCCGCATTGTTTCATCTTTCATCTTTCCGCATTCTTTCATCTTTCATCTTTCCGCATTGTTTCATCTTTCCGCATTGTTTCATCTTTCATCTTCCGCATTCTTTCATCTTTCATCTTTCCGCATTGTTTCATCTTTCATCTTTCCGCATTGTTTCATCTTTCATCTTTCCGCATTGTTTCATCTTTCCGCATTGTTTCATCTTTCCGCATTGTTTCATCTTTCATCTTCCGCATTCTTTCATCTTTCATCTTTCCGCATTGTTTCATCTTTCATCTTTCCGCATTTTTTCATCTTTCATCTTTCCGCATTGTTTCATCTTTCCGCATTGTTTCATCTTTCCGCATTGTTTCATCTTTCATCTTTCCGCATTGTTTCATCTTTCATCTTTCCGCATTGTTTCATCTTTCATCTTTCCGCATTCTTTCATCTTTCATCTTTCCGCATTCTTTCATCTTTCATCTTTCCGCATTGTTTCATCTTTCATCTTTCCGCATTGTTTCATCTTTCATCTTTCCGCATTCTTTCATCTTTCATCTTTCCGCATTGTTTCATCTTTCTTCTTTCCGCATTGTTTCATCTTTCATCTTTCCGCATTGTTTCATCTTTCATCTTTCCGCATTCTTTCATCTTTCATCTTTCCGCATTCTTTCATCTTTCATCTTTCCGCATTGTTTCATCTTTCATCTTTCCGCATTGTTTCATCTTTCATCTTTCCGCATTCTTTCATCTTTCATCTTTCCGCATTGTTTCATCTTTCATCTTTCCGCATTGTTTCATCTTTCATCTTTCCGCATTCTTTCATCTTTCATCTTTTCGCATTGTTTCATCTTTCATCTTTTCGCATTGTTTCATCTTTCATCTTTCCGCATTCTTTCATCTTTCATCTTTCCGCATTGTTTCATCTTTCATCTTTCCGCATTGTTTCATCTTTCCGCATTGTTTCATCTTTCCGCATTGTTTCATCTTTCCGCATTGTTTCATCTTTCCGCATTGTTTCATCTTTCCACATTGTTTCATCTTTCCGCATTGTTTCATTTTTTCCGCATTGTTTCATCTTTCCGCATTGTTTCATCTTTCATCTTTCCGCATTGTTTCATCTTTCATCTTTTCGCATTCTTTCATCTTTCATCTTTCCGCATTGTTTCATCTTTCATCTTTCCGCATTGTTTCATCTTTCATCTTTCCGCATTGTTTCATCTTTCATCTTTCCGCATTCTTTCATCTTTCATCTTTCCGCATTCTTTCATCTTTCATCTTTCCGCATTGTTTCATCTTTCATCTTTCCGCATTGTTTCATCTTTCATCTTTCCGCATTCTTTCATCTTTCATCTTTCCGCATTGTTTCATCTTTCATCTTTCCGCATTGTTTCATCTTTCCGCATTGTTTCATCTTTCCGCATTGTTTCATCTTTCCGCATTGTTTCATCTTTCCGCATTGTTTCATCTTTCCGCATTGTTTCATCTTTCCGCATTGTTTCACCTTTCCGCATTGTTTCATCTTTCCGCATTGTTTCATCTTTCCGCATTGTTTCATCTTTCCGCATTGTTTCATCTTTCCGCATTGTTTCATCTTTCCGCATTGTTTCATCTTTCCGCATTGTTTCATCTTTCCGCATTGTTTCATCTTTCCGCATTGTTTCATCTTTCATCTTCCGCATTCTTTCATCTTTCATCTTTCCGCATTGTGTCATCTTTCATCTTTCCGCATTTTTTCATCTTTCATCTTTCCGCATTGTTTCATCTTTCATCTTTCCGCATTGTTTCATCTTTCCGCATTGTTTCATCTTTCCGCATTGTTTCATCTTTCCGCATTGTTTCATCTTTCCGCATTGTTTCATCTTTCCGCATTGTTTCATCTTTCCGCATTGTTTCATCTTTCCGCATTGTTTCATCTTTCCGCATTGTTTCATCTTTCCGCATTGTTTCATCTTTCCGCATTGTTTCATCTTTCCGCATTGTTTCATCTTTCCGCATTGTTTCATCTTTCCGCATTGTTTCATCTTTCCGCATTGTTTCATCTTTCCGCATTGTTTCATCTTTCCGCATTGTTTCATCTTTCCGCATTGTTTCATCTTTCCGTATTGTTTCATCTTTCATCTTTCCGCATTGTTTCATCTTTCATCTTTCCGCATTGTTTCATCTTTCATCTTTCCGCATTGTTTCATCTTTCATCTTTCTGCATTTTTTCATCTTTCATCTTTCCACATTTTTTTCATCTTTCATCTTTCCGCATTGTTTCATCTTTCATCTTTCCGCATTGTTTCATCTTTCCGCATTGTTTTATCTTTCCGCATAGTTTCATCTTTCCGCATTGTTTCATCTTTCCGCATTGTTTCATCTTTCCGCATTGTTTCATCTTTCCGCATTGTTTCATCTTTCCGCATTGTTTCATCTTTCCGCATTGTTTCATCTTTCCGCACTGTTTCATCTTTCCGCATTGTTTCATATTTCATCTTTCCGCATTGTTTCATCTTTCCGCATTGTTTCATCTTTCCGCATTGTTTCATCTTTCATCTTTCCGCATTGTTTCATCTTTCATCTTTCCGCATTGTTTCATCTTTCATCTTTCCGCATTCTTTCATCTTTCATCTTTCCGCATTGTTTCATCTTTCATCTTTCCGCATTCTTTCATCTTTCATCTTTCCGCATTCTTTCATCTTTCATCTTTCCGCATTGTTTCATCTTTCATCTTTCCGCATTGTTTCATCTTTCATCTTTCCGCATTCTTTCATCTTTCATCTTTCCGCATTGTTTCATCTTTCTTCTTTCCGCATTGTTTCATCTTTCATCTTTCCGCATTGTTTCATCTTTCATCTTTCCGCATTCTTTCATCTTTCATCTTTCCGCATTCTTTCATCTTTCATCTTTCCGCATTGTTTCATCTTTCATCTTTCCGCATTGTTTCATCTTTCATCTTTCCGCATTCTTTCATCTTTCATCTTTCCGCATTGTTTCATCTTTCATCTTTCCGCATTGTTTCATCTTTCATCTTTCCGCATTCTTTCATCTTTCATCTTTTCGCATTGTTTCATCTTTCATCTTTTCGCATTGTTTCATCTTTCATCTTTCCGCATTCTTTCATCTTTCATCTTTCCGCATTGTTTCATCTTTCATCTTTCCGCATTGTTTCATCTTTCCGCATTGTTTCATCTTTCCGCATTGTTTCATCTTTCCGCATTGTTTCATCTTTCCGCATTGTTTCATCTTTCCACATTGTTTCATCTTTCCGCATTGTTTCATTTTTTCCGCATTGTTTCATCTTTCCGCATTGTTTCGTCTTTCATCTTTCCGCATTGTTTCATCTTTCATCTTTTCGCATTCTTTCATCTTTCATCTTTCCGCATTGTTTCATCTTTCATCTTTCCGCATTGTTTCATCTTTCATCTTTCCGCATTGTTTCATCTTTCATCTTTCCGCATTCTTTCATCTTTCATCTTTCCGCATTCTTTCATCTTTCATCTTTCCGCATTGTTTCATCTTTCATCTTTCCGCATTGTTTCATCTTTCATCTTTCCGCATTCTTTCATCTTTCATCTTTCCGCATTGTTTCATCTTTCATCTTTCCGCATTGTTTCATCTTTCCGCATTGTTTCATCTTTCCGCATTGTTTCATCTTTCCGCATTGTTTCATCTTTCCGCATTGTTTCATCTTTCCGCATTGTTTCATCTTTCCGCATTGTTTCATCTTTCCGCATTGTTTCATCTTTCCGCATTGTTTCATCTTTCCGCATTGTTTCATCTTTCCGCATTGTTTCATCTTTCCGCATTGTTTCATCTTTCCGTATTGTTTCATCTTTCCGCATTGTTTCATCTTTCCGCATTGTTTCATCTTTCCGTATTGTTTCATCTTTCATCTTTCCGCATTGTTTCATCTTTCATCTTTCCGCATTGTTTCATCTTTCATCTTTCCGCATTGTTTCATCTTTCATCTTTCTGCATTTTTTCATCTTTCATCTTTCCACATTTTTTTCATCTTTCATCTTTCCGCATTGTTTCATCTTTCATCTTTCCGCATTGTTTCATCTTTCCGCATTGTTTTATCTTTCCGCATAGTTTCATCTTTCCGCATTGTTTCATCTTTCCGCATTGTTTCATCTTTCCGCATTGTTTCATCTTTCCGCATTGTTTCATCTTTCCGCATTGTTTCATCTTTCCGCATTGTTTCATCTTTCCGCACTGTTTCATCTTTCCGCATTGTTTCATATTTCATCTTTCCGCATTGTTTCATCTTTCCGCATTGTTTCATCTTTCCGCATTGTTTCATCTTTCATCTTTCCGCATTGTTTCATCTTTCATCTTTCCGCATTGTTTCATCTTTCATCTTTCCGCATTCTTTCATCTTTCATCTTTCCGCATTCTTTCATCTTTCATCTTTCCGCATTGTTTCATCTTTCATCTTTCCGCATTGTTTCATCTTTCATCTTTCCGCATTCTTTCATCTTTCATCTTTCCGCATTGTTTCATCTTTCTTCTTTCCGCATTGTTTCATCTTTCATCTTTCCGCATTGTTTCATCTTTCATCTTTCCGCATTCTTTCATCTTTCATCTTTCCGCATTCTTTCATCTTTCATCTTTCCGCATTGTTTCATCTTTCATCTTTCCGCATTGTTTCATCTTTCATCTTTCCGCATTCTTTCATCTTTCATCTTTCCGCATTGTTTCATCTTTCATCTTTCCGCATTGTTTCATCTTTCATCTTTCCGCATTCTTTCATCTTTCATCTTTTCGCATTGTTTCATCTTTCATCTTTTCGCATTGTTTCATCTTTCATCTTTCCGCATTCTTTCATCTTTCATCTTTCCGCATTGTTTCATCTTTCATCTTTCCGCATTGTTTCATCTTTCCGCATTGTTTCATCTTTCCGCATTGTTTCATCTTTCCGCATTGTTTCATCTTTCCGCATTGTTTCATCTTTCCACATTGTTTCATCTTTCCGCATTGTTTCATTTTTTCCGCATTGTTTCATCTTTCCGCATTGTTTCATCTTTCATCTTTCCGCATTGTTTCATCTTTCATCTTTTCGCATTCTTTCATCTTTCATCTTTCCGCATTGTTTCATCTTTCATCTTTCCGCATTGTTTCATCTTTCATCTTTCCGCATTGTTTCATCTTTCATCTTTCCGCATTCTTTCATCTTTCATCTTTCCGCATTCTTTCATCTTTCATCTTTCCGCATTGTTTCATCTTTCATCTTTCCGCATTGTTTCATCTTTCATCTTTCCGCATTCTTTCATCTTTCATCTTTCCGCATTGTTTCATCTTTCATCTTTCCGCATTGTTTCATCTTTCCGCATTGTTTCATCTTTCCGCATTGTTTCATCTTTCCGCATTGTTTCATCTTTCCGCATTGTTTCATCTTTCCGCATTGTTTCATCTTTCAGCATTGTTTCATCTTTCCGCATTGTTTCATCTTTCCGCATTGTTTCATCTTTCCGCATTCTTTCATCTTTCATCTTTCCGCATTGTTTCATCTTTCATCTTTCCGCATTGTTTCATCTTTCATCTTTCCGCATTGTTTCATCTTTCATCTTCCGCATTCTTTCATCTTTCATCTTTCCGCATTGTTTCATCTTTCATCTTTCCGCATTTTTTCATCTTTCATCTTTCCGCTTTGTTTCATCTTTCATCTTTCCGCATTTTTTCATCTTTCATCTTTCCACATTGTTTCATCTTTCATCTTTCCGCATTGTTTCATCTTTCCGCATTGTTTCATCTTTCCGCATTGTTTCATCTTTCCGCATTGTTTCATCTTTCCGCATTGTTTCATCTTTCCGCAATGTTTCATCTTTCCGCATTGTTTCATCTTTCCGCATTGTTTCATCTTTCCGCATTGTTTCATCTTTCCGCATTGTTTCATCTTTCCGCATTGTTTCATCTTTCCGCATTGTTTCATCTTTCCGCATTGTTTCATCTTTCCGCATTGTTTCATCTTTCCGCATTGTTTCATCTTTCCGCATTGTTTCATCTTTCCGCATTGTTTCATCTTTCCGCATTGTTTCATCTTTCCGCATTGTTTCATCTTTCCGCATTGTTTCATCTTTCATCTTCCGCATTCTTTCATCTTTCATCTTTCCGCATTGTGTCATCTTTCATCTTTCCGCATTTTTTCATCTTTCATCTTTCCGCATTGTTTCATCTTTCATCTTTCCGCATTGTTTCATCTTTCCGCATTGTTTCATCTTTCCGCATTGTTTCATCTTTCCGCATTGTTTCATCTTTCCGCATTGTTTCATCTTTCCGCATTGTTTCATCTTTCCGCATTGTTTCATCTTTCCGCATTGTTTCATCTTTCCGCATTGTTTCATCTTTCCGCATTGTTTCATCTTTCCGCATTGTTTCATCTTTCCGCATTGTTTCATCTTTCCGCATTGTTTCATCTTTCCGCATTGTTTCATCTTTCCGCATTGTTTCATCTTTCCGCATTGTTTCATCTTTCCGCATTGTTTCATCTTTCCGCATTGTTTCATCTTTCCGTATTGTTTCATCTTTCATCTTTCCGCATTGTTTCATCTTTCATCTTTCCGCATTGTTTCATCTTTCATCTTTCCGCATTGTTTCATCTTTCATCTTTCTGCATTTTTTCATCTTTCATCTTTCCACATTTTTTTCATCTTTCATCTTTCCGCATTGTTTCATCTTTCATCTTTCCGCATTGTTTCATCTTTCATCTTTCCGCATTGTTTCATCTTTCATCTTCCGCATTCTTTCATCTTTCATCTTTCCGCATTGTTTCATCTTTCATCTTTCCGCATTTTTTCATCTTTCATCTTTCCGCTTTGTTTCATCTTTCATCTTTCCGCATTTTTTCATCTTTCATCTTTCCACATTGTTTCATCTTTCATCTTTCCGCATTGTTTCATCTTTCCGCATTGTTTCATCTTTCCGCATTGTTTCATCTTTCCGCATTGTTTCATCTTTCCGCATTGTTTCATCTTTCCGCATTGTTTCATCTTTCCGCATTGTTTCATCTTTCCGCATTGTTTCATCTTTCCGCATTCTTTCATCTTTCATCTTTCCGCATTGTTTCATCTTTCATCTTTCCGCATTGTTTCATCTTTCATCTTTCCGCATTGTTTCATCTTTCATCTTCCGCATTCTTTCATCTTTCATCTTTCCGCATTGTTTCATCTTTCATCTTTCCGCATTTTTTCATCTTTCATCTTTCCGCTTTGTTTCATCTTTCATCTTTCCGCATTTTTTCATCTTTCATCTTTCCACATTGTTTCATCTTTCATCTTTCCGCATTGTTTCATCTTTCCGCATTGTTTCATCTTTCCGCATTGTTTCATCTTTCCGCATTGTTTCATCTTTCCGCATTGTTTCATCTTTCCGCAATGTTTCATCTTTCCGCATTGTTTCATCTTTCCGCATTGTTTCATCTTTCCGCATTGTTTCATCTTTCCGCATTGTTTCATCTTTCCGCATTGTTTTATCTTTCCGCATTGTTTCACCTTTCCGCATTGTTTCATCTTTCCGCATTGTTTCATCTTTCCGCATTGTTTCATCTTTCCGCATTGTTTCATCTTTCCGCATTGTTTCATCTTTCCGCATTGTTTCATCTTTCCGCATTGTTTCATCTTTCCGCATTGTTTCATCTTTCCGCATTGTTTCATCTTTCCGCATTGTTTCATCTTTCCGCATTGTTTCATCTTTCCGCATTGTTTCATCTTTCCGCATTGTTTCATCTTTCATCTTCCGCATTCTTTCATCTTTCATCTTTCCGCATTGTGTCATCTTTCATCTTTCCGCATTTTTTCATCTTTCATCTTTCCGCATTGTTTCATCTTTCATCTTTCCGCATTGTTTCATCTTTCCGCATTGTTTCATCTTTCCGCATTGTTTCATCTTTCCGCATTGTTTCATCTTTCCGCATTGTTTCATCTTTCCGCATTGTTTCATCTTTCCGCATTGTTTCATCTTTCCGCATTGTTTCATCTTTCCGCATTGTTTCATCTTTCCGCATTGTTTCATCTTTCCGCATTGTTTCATCTTTCCGCATTGTTTCATCTTTCCGCATTGTTTCATCTTTCCGCATTGTTTCATCTTTCCGCATTGTTTCATCTTTCCGCATTGTTTCATCTTTCCGCATTGTTTCATCTTTCCGCATTGTTTCATCTTTCCGTATTGTTTCATCTTTCATCTTTCCGCATTGTTTCATCTTTCATCTTTCCGCATTGTTTCATCTTTCATCTTTCCGCATTGTTTCATCTTTCATCTTTCTGCATTTTTTCATCTTTCATCTTTCCACATTTTTTTCATCTTTCATCTTTCCGCATTGTTTCATCTTTCATCTTTCCGCATTGTTTCATCTTTCATCTTTCCGCATTGTTTCATCTTTCATCTTCCGCATTCTTTCATCTTTCATCTTTCCGCATTGTTTCATCTTTCATCTTTCCGCATTTTTTCATCTTTCATCTTTCCGCTTTGTTTCATCTTTCATCTTTCCGCATTTTTTCATCTTTCATCTTTCCACATTGTTTCATCTTTCATCTTTCCGCATTGTTTCATCTTTCCGCATTGTTTCATCTTTCCGCATTGTTTCATCTTTCCGCATTGTTTCATCTTTCCGCATTGTTTCATCTTTCCGCATTGTTTCATCTTTCCGCATTGTTTCATCTTTCCGCATTGTTTCATCTTTCCGCATTCTTTCATCTTTCATCTTTCCGCATTGTTTCATCTTTCATCTTTCCGCATTGTTTCATCTTTCATCTTTCCGCATTGTTTCATCTTTCATCTTCCGCATTCTTTCATCTTTCATCTTTCCGCATTGTTTCATCTTTCATCTTTCCGCATTTTTTCATCTTTCATCTTTCCGCTTTGTTTCATCTTTCATCTTTCCGCATTTTTTCATCTTTCATCTTTCCACATTGTTTCATCTTTCATCTTTCCGCATTGTTTCATCTTTCCGCATTGTTTCATCTTTCCGCATTGTTTCATCTTTCCGCATTGTTTCATCTTTCCGCATTGTTTCATCTTTCCGCAATGTTTCATCTTTCCGCATTGTTTCATCTTTCCGCATTGTTTCATCTTTCCGCATTGTTTCATCTTTCCGCATTGTTTCATCTTTCCGCATTGTTTTATCTTTCCGCATTGTTTCACCTTTCCGCATTGTTTCATCTTTCCGCATTGTTTCATCTTTCCGCATTGTTTCATCTTTCCGCATTGTTTCATCTTTCCGCATTGTTTCATCTTTCCGCATTGTTTCATCTTTCCGCATTGTTTCATCTTTCCGCATTGTTTCATCTTTCATCTTCCGCATTCTTTCATCTTTCATCTTTCCGCATTGTGTCATCTTTCATCTTTCCGCATTTTTTCATCTTTCATCTTTCCGCATTGTTTCATCTTTCATCTTTCCGCATTGTTTCATCTTTCCGCATTGTTTCATCTTTCCGCATTGTTTCATCTTTCCGCATTGTTTCATCTTTCCGCATTGTTTCATCTTTCCGCATTGTTTCATCTTTCCGCATTGTTTCATCTTTCCGCATTGTTTCATCTTTCCGCATTGTTTCATCTTTCCGCATTGTTTCATCTTTCCGCATTGTTTCATCTTTCCGCATTGTTTCATCTTTCCGCATTGTTTCATCTTTCCGCATTGTTTCATCTTTCCGCATTGTTTCATCTTTCCGCATTGTTTCATCTTTCCGTATTGTTTCATCTTTCATCTTTCCGCATTGTTTCATCTTTCATCTTTCCGCATTGTTTCATCTTTCATCTTTCCGCATTGTTTCATCTTTCATCTTTCTGCATTTTTTCATCTTTCATCTTTCCACATTTTTTTCATCTTTCATCTTTCCGCATTGTTTCATCTTTCATCTTTCCGCATTGTTTCATCTTTCCGCATTGTTTTATCTTTCCGCATAGTTTCATCTTTCCGCATTGTTTCATCTTTCCGCATTGTTTCATCTTTCCGCATTGTTTCATCTTTCCGCATTGTTTCATCTTTCCGCATTGTTTCATCTTTCCGCATTGTTTCATCTTTCCGCACTGTTTCATCTTTCCGCATTGTTTCATATTTCATCTTTCCGCATTGTTTCATCTTTCCGCATTGTTTCATCTTTCATCTTTCCGCATTGTTTCATCTTTCATCTTTCCGCATTGTTTCATCTTTCATCTTTCCGCATTCTTTCATCTTTCATCTTTCCGCATTGTTTCATCTTTCATCTTTCCGCATTCTTTCATCTTTCATCTTTCCGCATTCTTTCATCTTTCATCTTTCCGCATTGTTTCATCTTTCATCTTTCCGCATTGTTTCATCTTTCATCTTTCCGCATTCTTTCATCTTTCATCTTTCCGCATTGTTTCATCTTTCTTCTTTCCGCATTGTTTCATCTTTCATCTTTCCGCATTGTTTCATCTTTCATCTTTCCGCATTCTTTCATCTTTCATCTTTCCGCATTCTTTCATCTTTCATCTTTCCGCATTGTTTCATCTTTCATCTTTCCGCATTGTTTCATCTTTCATCTTTCCGCATTCTTTCATCTTTCATCTTTCCGCATTGTTTCATCTTTCATCTTTCCGCATTGTTTCATCTTTCATCTTTCCGCATTCTTTCATCTTTCATCTTTTCGCATTGTTTCATCTTTCATCTTTTCGCATTGTTTCATCTTTCATCTTTCCGCATTCTTTCATCTTTCATCTTTCCGCATTGTTTCATCTTTCATCTTTCCGCATTGTTTCATCTTTCCGCATTGTTTCATCTTTCCGCATTGTTTCATCTTTCCGCATTGTTTCATCTTTCCGCATTGTTTCATCTTTCCACATTGTTTCATCTTTCCGCATTGTTTCATTTTTTCCGCATTGTTTCATCTTTCCGCATTGTTTCATCTTTCATCTTTCCGCATTGTTTCATCTTTCATCTTTTCGCATTCTTTCATCTTTCATCTTTCCGCATTGTTTCATCTTTCATCTTTCCGCATTGTTTCATCTTTCATCTTTCCGCATTGTTTCATCTGTCATCTTTCCGCATTCTTTCATCTTTCATCTTTCCGCATTCTTTCATCTTTCATCTTTCCGCATTGTTTCATCTTTCATCTTTCCGCATTGTTTCATCTTTCATCTTTCCGCATTCTTTCATCTTTCATCTTTCCGCATTGTTTCATCTTTCATCTTTCCGCATTGTTTCATCTTTCCGCATTGTTTCATCTTTCCGCATTGTTTCATCTTTCCGCATTGTTTCATCTTTCCGCATTGTTTCATCTTTCCGCATTGTTTCATCTTTCCGCATTGTTTCATCTTTCCGCATTGTTTCATCTTTCCGCATTGTTTCACCTTTCCGCATTGTTTCATCTCTCCGCATTGTTTCATCTTTCCGCATTGTTTCATCTTTCCGCATTGTTTCATCTTTCCGCATTGTTTCATCTTTCCGCATTGTTTCATCTTTCCGCATTGTTTCATCTTTCCGCATTGTTTCATCTTTCCGCATTGTTTCATCTTTCATCTTCCGCATTCTTTCATCTTTCATCTTTCCGCATTGTGTCATCTTTCATCTTTCCGCATTTTTTCATCTTTCATCTTTCCGCATTGTTTCATCTTTCATCTTTCCGCATTGTTTCATCTTTCCGCATTGTTTCATCTTTCCGCATTGTTTCATCTTTCCGCATTGTTTCATCTTTCCGCATTCTTTCATCTTTCATCTTTCCGCATTGTTTCATCTTTCATCTTTCCGCATTGTTTCATCTTTCATCTTTCCGCATTGTTTCATCTTTCATCTTCCGCATTCTTTCATCTTTCATCTTTCCGCATTGTTTCATCTTTCATCTTTCCGCATTTTTTCATCTTTCATCTTTCCGCTTTGTTTCATCTTTCATCTTTCCGCATTTTTTCATCTTTCATCTTTCCACATTGTTTCATCTTTCATCTTTCCGCATTGTTTCATCTTTCCGCATTGTTTCATCTTTCCGCATTGTTTCATCTTTCCGCATTTATTCATCTTTCCGCATTGTTTCATCTTTCCGCAATGTTTCATCTTTCCGCATTGTTTCATCTTTCCGCATTGTTTCATCTTTCCGCATTGTTTCATCTTTCCGCATTGTTTCATCTTTCCGCATTGTTTCATCTTTCCGCATTGTTTCACCTTTCCGCATTGTTTCATCTTTCCGCATTGTTTCATCTTTCCGCATTGTTTCATCTTTCCGCATTGTTTCATCTTTCCGCATTGTTTCATCTTTCCGCATTGTTTCATCTTTCCGCATTGTTTCATCTTTCCGCATTGTTTCATCTTTCCGCATTGTTTCATCTTTCATCTTCCGCATTCTTTCATCTTTCATCTTTCCGCATTGTGTCATCTTTCATCTTTCCGCATTTTTTCATCTTTCATCTTTCCGCATTGTTTCATCTTTCATCTTTCCGCATTGTTTCATCTTTCCGCATTGTTTCATCTTTCCGCATTGTTTCATCTTTCCGCATTGTTTCATCTTTCCGCATTGTTTCATCTTTCCGCATTGTTTCATCTTTCCGCATTGTTTCATCTTTCCGCATTGTTTCATCTTTCCGCATTGTTTCATCTTTCCGCATTGTTTCATCTTTCCGCATTGTTTCATCTTTCCGCATTGTTTCATCTTTCCGCATTGTTTCATCTTTCCGCATTGTTTCATCTTTCCGCATTGTTTCATCTTTCCGCATTGTTTCATCTTTCCGCATTGTTTCATCTTTCCGCATTGTTTCATCTTTCCGTATTGTTTCATCTTTCATCTTTCCGCATTGTTTCATCTTTCATCTTTCCGCATTGTTTCATCTTTCATCTTTCCGCATTGTTTCATCTTTCATCTTTCTGCATTTTTTCATCTTTCATCTTTCCACATTTTTTTCATCTTTCATCTTTCCGCATTGTTTCATCTTTCATCTTTCCGCATTGTTTCATCTTTCCGCATTGTTTTATCTTTCCGCATAGTTTCATCTTTCCGCATTGTTTCATCTTTCCGCATTGTTTCATCTTTCCGCATTGTTTCATCTTTCCGCATTGTTTCATCTTTCCGCATTGTTTCATCTTTCCGCATTGTTTCATCTTTCCGCACTGTTTCATCTTTCCGCATTGTTTCATATTTCATCTTTCCGCATTGTTTCATCTTTCCGCATTGTTTCATCTTTCCGCATTGTTTCATCTTTCATCTTTCCGCATTGTTTCATCTTTCATCTTTCCGCATTGTTTCATCTTTCATCTTTCCGCATTCTTTCATCTTTCATCTTTCCGCATTGTTTCATCTTTCATCTTTCCGCATTCTTTCATCTTTCATCTTTCCGCATTCTTTCATCTTTCATCTTTCCGCATTGTTTCATCTTTCATCTTTCCTCATTGTTTCATCTTTCATCTTTCCGCATTCTTTCATCTTTCATCTTTCCGCATTGTTTCATCTTTCTTCTTTCCGCATTGTTTCATCTTTCATCTTTCCGCATTGTTTCATCTTTCATCTTTCCGCATTCTTTCATCTTTCATCTTTCCGCATTCTTTCATCTTTCATCTTTCCGCATTGTTTCATCTTTCATCTTTCCGCATTGTTTCATCTTTCATCTTTCCGCATTCTTTCATCTTTCATCTTTCCGCATTGTTTCATCTTTCATCTTTCCGCATTGTTTCATCTTTCATCTTTCCGCATTCTTTCATCTTTCATCTTTTCGCATTGTTTCATCTTTCATCTTTTCGCATTGTTTCATCTTTCATCTTTCCGCATTCTTTCATCTTTCATCTTTCCGCATTGTTTCATCTTTCATCTTTCCGCATTGTTTCATCTTTCCGCATTGTTTCATCTTTCCGCATTGTTTCATCTTTCCGCATTGTTTCATCTTTCCGCATTGTTTCATCTTTCCACATTGTTTCATCTTTCCGCATTGTTTCATTTTTTCCGCATTGTTTCATCTTTCCGCATTGTTTCATCTTTCATCTTTCCGCATTGTTTCATCTTTCATCTTTTCGCATTCTTTCATCTTTCATCTTTCCGCATTGTTTCATCTTTCATCTTTCCGCATTGTTTCATCTTTCATCTTTCCGCATTGTTTCATCTTTCATCTTTCCGCATTCTTTCATCTTTCATCTTTCCGCATTCTTTCATCTTTCATCTTTCCGCATTGTTTCATCTTTCATCTTTCCGCATTGTTTCATCTTTCATCTTTCCGCATTCTTTCATCTTTCATCTTTCCGCATTGTTTCATCTTTCATCTTTCCGCATTGTTTCATCTTTCCGCATTGTTTCATCTTTCCGCATTGTTTCATCTTTCCGCATTGTTTCATCTTTCCGCATTGTTTCATCTTTCCGCATTGTTTCATCTTTCCGCATTGTTTCATCTTTCCGCATTGTTTCATCTTTCCGCATTGTTTCATCTTTCCGCATTGTTTCATCTTTCCGCATTGTTTCATCTTTCCGCATTGTTTCATCTTTCCGCATTGTTTCATCTTTCCGCATTGTTTCATCTTTCCGCATTGTTTCATCTTTCCGCATTGTTTCATCTTTCCGCATTGTTTCATCTTTCCGCATTGTTTCATCTTTCCGTATTGTTTCATCTTTCATCTTTCCGCATTGTTTCATCTTTCATCTTTCCGCATTGTTTCATCTTTCATCTTTCCGCATTGTTTCATCTTTCATCTTTCTGCATTTTTTCATCTTTCATCTTTCCACATTTTTTTCATCTTTCATCTTTCCGCATTGTTTCATCTTTCATCTTTCCGCATTGTTTCATCTTTCCGCATTGTTTTATCTTTCCGCATAGTTTCATCTTTCCGCATTGTTTCATCTTTCCGCATTGTTTCATCTTTCCGCATTGTTTCATCTTTCCGCATTGTTTCATCTTTCCGCATTGTTTCATCTTTCCGCATTGTTTCATCTTTCCGCACTGTTTCATCTTTCCGCATTGTTTCATATTTCATCTTTCCGCATTGTTTCATCTTTCCGCATTGTTTCATCTTTCCGCATTGTTTCATCTTTCATCTTTCCGCATTGTTTCATCTTTCATCTTTCCGCATTGTTTCATCTTTCATCTTTCCGCATTCTTTCATCTTTCATCTTTCCGCATTCTTTCATCTTTCATCTTTCCGCATTGTTTCATCTTTCATCTTTCCGCATTGTTTCATCTTTCATCTTTCCGCATTCTTTCATCTTTCATCTTTCCGCATTGTTTCATCTTTCTTCTTTCCGCATTGTTTCATCTTTCATCTTTCCGCATTGTTTCATCTTTCATCTTTCCGCATTCTTTCATCTTTCATCTTTCCGCATTCTTTCATCTTTCATCTTTCCGCATTGTTTCATCTTTCATCTTTCCGCATTGTTTCATCTTTCATCTTTCCGCATTCTTTCATCTTTCATCTTTCCGCATTGTTTCATCTTTCATCTTTCCGCATTGTTTCATCTTTCATCTTTCCGCATTCTTTCATCTTTCATCTTTTCGCATTGTTTCATCTTTCATCTTTTCGCATTGTTTCATCTTTCATCTTTCCGCATTCTTTCATCTTTCATCTTTCCGCATTGTTTCATCTTTCATCTTTCCGCATTGTTTCATCTTTCCGCATTGTTTCATCTTTCCGCATTGTTTCATCTTTCCGCATTGTTTCATCTTTCCGCATTGTTTCATCTTTCCACATTGTTTCATCTTTCCGCATTGTTTCATTTTTTCCGCATTGTTTCATCTTTCCGCATTGTTTCATCTTTCATCTTTCCGCATTGTTTCATCTTTCATCTTTTCGCATTCTTTCATCTTTCATCTTTCCGCATTGTTTCATCTTTCATCTTTCCGCATTGTTTCATCTTTCATCTTTCCGCATTGTTTCATCTTTCATCTTTCCGCATTCTTTCATCTTTCATCTTTCCGCATTCTTTCATCTTTCATCTTTCCGCATTGTTTCATCTTTCATCTTTCCGCATTGTTTCATCTTTCATCTTTCCGCATTCTTTCATCTTTCATCTTTCCGCATTGTTTCATCTTTCATCTTTCCGCATTGTTTCATCTTTCCGCATTGTTTCATCTTTCCGCATTGTTTCATCTTTCCGCATTGTTTCATCTTTCCGCATTGTTTCATCTTTCCGCATTGTTTCATCTTTCCGCATTGTTTCATCTTTCCGCATTGTTTCATCTTTCCGCATTGTTTCATCTTTCATCTTTCCGCATTGTTTCATCTTTCATCTTTCCGCATTGTTTCATCTTTCATCTTTCCGCATTGTTTCATCTTTCATCTTCCGCATTCTTTCATCTTTCATCTTTCCGCATTGTTTCATCTTTCATCTTTCCGCATTTTTTCATCTTTCATCTTTCCGCTTTGTTTCATCTTTCATCTTTCCGCATTTTTTCATCTTTCATCTTTCCACATTGTTTCATCTTTCATCTTTCCGCATTGTTTCATCTTTCCGCATTGTTTCATCTTTCCGCATTGTTTCATCTTTCCGCATTGTTTCATCTTTCCGCATTGTTTCATCTTTCCGCAATGTTTCATCTTTCCGCATTGTTTCATCTTTCCGCATTGTTTCATCTTTCCGCATTGTTTCATCTTTCCGCATTGTTTTATCTTTCCGCATTGTTTCATCTTTCCGCATTGTTTCACCTTTCCGCATTGTTTCATCTTTCCGCATTGTTTCATCTTTCCGCATTGTTTCATCTTTCCGCATTGTTTCATCTTTCCGCATTGTTTCATCTTTCCGCATTGTTTCATCTTTCCGCATTGTTTCATCTTTCCGCATTGTTTCATCTTTCCGCATTGTTTCATCTTTCATCTTCCGCATTCTTTCATCTTTCATCTTTCCGCATTGTGTCATCTTTCATCTTTCCGCATTTTTTCATCTTTCATCTTTCCGCATTGTTTCATCTTTCATCTTTCCGCATTGTTTCATCTTTCCGCATTGTTTCATCTTTCCGCATTGTTTCATCTTTCCGCATTGTTTCATCTTTCCGCATTGTTTCATCTTTCCGCATTGTTTCATCTTTCCGCATTGTTTCATCTTTCCGCATTGTTTCATCTTTCCGCATTGTTTCATCTTTCCGCATTGTTTCATCTTTCCGCATTGTTTCATCTTTCCGCATTGTTTCATCTTTCCGCATTGTTTCATCTTTCCGCATTGTTTCATCTTTCCGCATTGTTTCATCTTTCCGCATTGTTTTATCTTTCCGCATAGTTTTATCTTTCCGCATAGTTTCATCTTTCCGCATTGTTTCATCTTTCCGCATTGTTTCATCTTTCCGCATTGTTTCATCTTTCCGCATTGTTTCATCTTTCCGCATTGTTTCATCTTTCCGCATTGTTTCATCTTTCCGCATTGTTTTATCTTTCATCTTCCGAATTCTTTCATCTTTCATCTTTCCGCATTGTTTCATCTTTCATCTTTCCGCATTGTTTCATCTTTCCGCATTGTTTCATCTTTCCGCATTGTTTCAACTTTCCGCATTGTTTCATCTTTCCGCATTGTTTCATCTTTCCGCATTGTTTCATCTTTCCGCATTGTTTCATCTTTCCGCATTGTTTCATCTTTCATCTTTCCGCATTGTTTCATCTTTCATCTTTCCGCATTCTTTCATCTTTCACCTTTCCGCATTGTTTCATCTTTCATCTTTCCGCATTGTTTCATCTTTCATCTTTCCGCATTCTTTCATCTTTCATCTTTCCGCATTGTTTCATCTTTCCGCATTGTTTCATCTTTCATCTTCCGCATTCTTTCATCTTTCATCTTTCCGCATTGTTTCATCTTTCATCTTTCCGCATTTTTTCATCTTTCATCTTTCCGCATTGTTTCATCTTTCATCTTTCCGCATTGTTTCATCTTTCATCTTTCCGCATTGTTTCATCTTTCATCTTTCCGCATTGTTTCATCTTTCCGCATTGTTTCATCTTTCCGCATTGTTTCATCTTTCCGCATTGTTTCATCTTTCCGCATTGTTTCATCTTTCCGCATTGTTTCATCTTTCCGCATTGTTTCATCTTTCCGCATTGTTTCATCTTTCCGCATTGTTTCATCTTTCATCTTCCGCATTCTTTCATCTTTCATCTTTCCGCATTGTTTCATCTTTCATCTTTCCGCATTTTTTCATCTTTCATCTTTCCGCATTGTTTCATCTTTCATCTTTCCGCATTGTTTCATCTTTCCGCATTGTTTCATCTTTCCGCATTGTTTCATCTTTCCGCATTGTTTCATCTTTCCGCATTGTTTCATCTTTCCGCATTGTTTCATCTTTCCGCATTGTTTCATCTTTCCGCATTGTTTCATCTTTCCGCATTGTTTCATCTTTCCGCATTGTTTCATATTTCCGCATTGTTTCATCTTTCCGCATTGTTTCATCTTTCCGCATTGTTTCATCTTTCCGCATTGTTTCATCTTTCCGCATTGTTTCATCTTTCCGCATTGTTTCATCTTTCCGCATTGTTTCATCTTTCCGCATTGTTTCATCTTTCCGCATTGTTTCATCTTTCCGCATTGTTTCATCTTTCCGCATTGTTTCATCTTTCCGCATTGTTTCATCTTTCCGCATTGTTTCATCTTTCCGCATTGTTTCATCTTTCCGCATTGTTTCATCTTTCCGCATTGTTTCATCTTTCCGCATTGTTTCATCTTTCCGCATTGTTTCATCTTTCCGCATTGTTTCATCTTTCCGCATTGTTTCATCTTTCCGCATTGTTTCATCTTTCCGCATTCTTTCATCTTTCATCTTTCCGCATTCTTTCATCTTTCATCTTTCCGCATTGTTTCATCTTTCATCTTTCCGCATTGTTTCATCTTTCATCTTTCCGCATTCTTTCATCTTTCATCTTTCCGCATTGTTTCATCTTTCTTCTTTCCGCATTGTTTCATCTTTCCGCATTGTTTCATCTTTCATCTTCCGCATTCTTTCATCTTTCATCTTTCCGCATTGTTTCATCTTTCATCTTTCCGCATTTTTTCATCTTTCATCTTTCTGCATTGTTTCATCTTTCATCTTTCCGCATTGTTTCATCTTTCCGCATTGTTTCATCTTTCCGCATTGTTTCATCTTTCCGCATTGTTTCATTTTTTCCGCATTGTTTCATCTTTCCGCATTGTTTCATCTTTCATCTTTCCGCATTGTTTCATCTTTCATCTTTCCGCATTCTTTCATCTTTCATCTTTCCGCATTCTTTCATCTTTCATCTTTCCGCATTGTTTCATCTTTCATCTTTCCGCATTGTTTCATCTTTCCGCATTGTTTCATCTTTCCGCATTGTTTCATCTTTCCGCATTGTTTCATCTTTCCGCATTGTTTCATCTTTCCGCATTGTTTCATCTTTCCGCATTGTTTCATCTTTCCGCATTGTTTCATCTTTCCGCATTGTTTCATCTTTCCGCATTGTTTCATCTTTCCGCATTGTTTCATCTTTCCGCATTGTTTCATTTTTTCCGCATTGTTTCATCTTTCCGCATTGTTTCATCTTTCCGCATTGTTTCATCTTTCCGCATTGTTTCATCTTTCATCTTTCCGCATTGTTTCATCTTTCATCTTTCCGCATTGTTTCATCTTTCATCTTTCCGCATTGTTTCATCTTTCATCTTTCCGCATTGTTTCATCTTTCATCTTTCCGCATTGTTTCATCTTTCATCTTTCCGCATTGTTTCATCTTTCATCTTTCCGCATTGTTTCATCTTTCATCTTTCCGCATTGTTTCATCTTTCATCTTTCCGCATTGTTTCATCTTTCATCTTCCGCATTCTTTCATCTTTCATCTTTCCGCATTGTTTCATCTTTCATCTTTCCGCATTTTTTCATCTTTCATTTTTCCGCATTGTTTCATCTTTCATCTTTCCGCATTTTTTCATCTTTCATCTTTCCACATTGTTTCATCTTTCATCTTTCCGCATTGTTTCATCTTTCCGCATTGTTTCATCTTTCCGCATTGTTTCATCTTTCCGCATTGTTTCATCTTTCCGCATTGTTTCATCTTTCCGCAATGTTTCATCTTTCCGCATTGTTTCATCTTTCCGCATTGTTTCATCTTTCCGCATTGTTTCACCTTTCCGCATTGTTTCATCTTTCCGCATTGTTTCATCTTTCCGCATTGTTTCATCTTTCCGCATTGTTTCATCTTTCCGCATTGTTTCATCTTTCCGCATTGTTTCATCTTTCCGCATTGTTTCATCTTTCCGCATTGTTTCATCTTTCCGCATTGTTTCATCTTTCCGCATTGTTTCATCTTTCATCTTCCGAATTCTTTCATCTTTCATCTTTCCGCATTGTTTCATCTTTCATCTTTCCACATTTTTTCATCTTTCATCTTTCCGCATTGTTTCATCTTTCATCTTTCCGCATTGTTTCATCTTTCCGCATTGTTTCATCTTTCCGCATTGTTTCATCTTTCCGCATTGTTTCATCTTTCCGCATTGTTTCATCTTTCCGCATTGTTTCATCTTTCCGCATTGTTTCATCTTTCCGCATTGTTTCATCTTTCCGCATTGTTTCATCTTTCCGCATTGTTTCATCTTTCCGCATTGTTTCATCTTTCATCTTTCCGCATTGTTTCATCTTTCATCTTTCAGCATTCTTTCATCTTTCACCTTTCCGCATTGTTTCATCTTTCATCTTTCCGCATTGTTTCATCTTTCATCTTTCCGCATTCTTTCATCTTTCATCTTTCCGCATTGTTTCATCTTTCCGCATTGTTTCATCTTTCATCTTCCGCATTCTTTCATCTTTCATCTTTCCGCATTGTTTCATCTTTCATCTTTCCGCATTTTTTCATCTTTCATCTTTCCGCATTGTTTCATCTTTCATCTTTCCGCATTGTTTCATCTTTCATCTTTCCGCATTGTTTCATCTTTCATCTTTCCGCATTGTTTCATCTTTCCGCATTGTTTCATCTTTCCGCATTGTTTCATCTTTCATCTTCCGCATTCTTTCATCTTTCATCTTTCCGCATTGTTTCATCTTTCATCTTTCCGCATTTTTTCATCTTTCATCTTTCCGCATTTTTTCATCTTTCATCTTTCTGCATTGTTTCATCTTTCATCTTTCCGCATTGTTTCATCTTTCCGCATTGTTTCATCTTTCCGCATTGTTTCATCTTTCCGCATTGTTTCATCTTTCCGCATTGTTTCATCTTTCCGCATTGTTTCATCTTTCCGCATTGTTTCATCTTTCCGCATTGTTTCATCTTTCCGCATTGTTTCATCTTTCCACATTGTTTCATCTTTCCGCATTGTTTCATCTTTCCGCATTGTTTCATCTTTCCGCATTGTTTCATCTTTCCGCATTGTTTCATCTTTCAGCATTGTTTCATCTTTCCGCATTGTTTCATCTTTCCGCATTGATTCATCTTTCCGCATTGTTTCATCTTTCCGCATTGTTTCATCTTTCCGCATTGTTTCATCTTTCCGCATTGTTTCATCTTTCCGCATTGTTTCATCTTTCCGCATTGTTTCATCTTTCCGCATTGTTTCATCTTTCCGCATTGTTTCATCTTTCCGCATTGTTTCATCTTTCCGCATTGTTTCATCTTTCCGCATTGTTTCATCTTTCCGCATTGTTTCATCTTTCCGCATTGTTTCATCTTTCCGCATTGTTTCATCTTTCCGCATTGTTTCATCTTTCCGCATTGTTTCATCTTTCCGCATTGTTTCATCTTTCCGCATTGTTTCATCTTTCCGCATTGTTTCATCTTTCCGCATTGTTTCATCTTTCCGCATTGTTTCATCTTTCCGCATTGTTTCATCTTTCCGCATTGTTTCATCTTTCCGCATTGTTTCATCTTTCCGCATTGTTTCATCTTTCCGCATTGTTTCATCTTTCCGCATTGTTTCATCTTTCCGCATTGTTTCATCTTTCCGCATTGTTTCATCTTTCCGCATTGTTTCATCTTTCCGCATTGTTTCATCTTTCCGCATTGTTTCATCTTTCATCTTTCCGCATTGTTTCATCTTTCATCTATCCGCATTGTTTCATCTTTCATCTTTCCGCATTGTTTCATTTTTCATCTTTCCGCATTGTTTCATCTTTCATCTTTCCGCATTGTTTCATCTTTCATCTTTCCGCATTCTTTCATCTTTCATCTTTCCGCATTCTTTCATCTTTCATCTTTCCGCATTGTTTCATCTTTCATCTTTCCGCATTGTTTCATCTTTCATCTTTCCGCATTCTTTCATCTTTCATCTTTCCGCATTGTTTCATCTTTCTTCTTTCCGCATTGTTTCATCTTTCCGCATTGTTCCATCTTTCATCTTCCGCATTCTTTCATCTTTCATCTTTCCGCATTGTTTCATCTTTCATCTTTCCGCATTTTTTCATCTTTCATCTTTCTGCATTGTTTCATCTTTCATCTTTCCGCATTGTTTCATCTTTCCGCATTGTTTCATCTTTCCGCATTGTTTCATCTTTCCGCATTGTTTCATTTTTTCCGCATTGTTTCATCTTTCCGCATTGTTTCATCTTTCATCTTTCCGCATTCTTTCATCTTTCATCTTTCCGCATTCTTTCATCTTTCATCTTTCCGCATTCTTTCATCTTTCATCTTTCCGCATTGTTTCATCTTTCATCTTTCCGCATTGTTTCATCTTTCCGCATTGTTTCATCTTTCCGCATTGTTTCATCTTTCCGCATTGTTTCATCTTTCCGCATTGTTTCATCTTTCCGCATTGTTTCATCTTTCCGCATTGTTTCATCTTTCAGCATTGTTTCATCTTTCCGCATTGTTTCATCTTTCCGCATTGATTCATCTTTCCGCATTGTTTCATCTTTCCGCATTGTTTCATCTTTCCGCATTGTTTCATCTTTCCGCATTGTTTCATCTTTCCGCATTGTTTCATCTTTCCGCATTGTTTCATCTTTCCGCATTGTTTCATCTTTCCGCATTGTTTCATCTTTCCGCATTGTTTCATCTTTCCGCATTGTTTCATCTTTCCGCATTGTTTCATCTTTCCGCAAGGTTTCATCTTTCCGCATTGTTTCATCTTTCCGCATTGTTTCATCTTTCCGCATTGTTTCATCTTTCCGCATTGTTTCATCTTTCCGCATTGTTTCATCTTTCCGCATTGTTTCATCTTTCCGCATTGTTTCATCTTTCCGCATTGTTTCATCTTTCCGCATTGTTTCATCTTTCCGCATTGTTTCATCTTTCCGCATTGTTTCATCTTTCCGCATTCTTTCATCTTTCATCTTTCCGCATTGTTTCATCTTTCATCTTTCCGCATTGTTTCATCTTTCATCTTTCCGCATTGTTTCATCTTTCCGCATTGTTTCATCTTTCCGCATTGTTTCATCTTTCCGCATTGTTTCATCTTTCCGCATTGTTTCATCTTTCCGCATTGTTTCATCTTTCCGCATTGTTTCATCTTTCCGCATTGTTTCATCTTTCCGCATTGTTTCATTTTTTCCGCATTGTTTCATCTTTCCGCATTGTTTCATCTTTCCGCATTGTTTCATCTTTCCGCATTGTTTCATCTTTCCGCATTGTTTCATCTTTCCGCATTGTTTCATCTTTCCGCATTGTTTCATCTTTCCGCATTGTTTCATCTTTCCGCATTGTTTCATCTTTCATCTTTCCGCATTGTTTCATCTTTCATCTTTCCGCATTGTTTCATCTTTCATCTTTCCGCATTGTTTCATCTTTCATCTTTCCGCATTGTTTCATCTTTCATCTTTCCGCATTGTTTCATCTTTCATCTTTCCGCATTCTTTCATCTTTCATCTTTCCGCATTGTTTCATCTTTCATCTTTCCGCATTGTTTCATCTTTCATCTTTCCGCATTGTTTCATCTTTCATCTTTCCGCATTCTTTCATCTTTCATCTTTCCGCATTGTTTCATCTTTCATCTTTCCGCATTGTTTCATCTTTCATCTTTCCGCATCGTTTCATCTTTCATCTTCCGCATTCTTTCATCTTTCATCTTTCCGCATTGTTTCATCTTTCATCTTTCCGCATTTTTTCATAATTCATTTTTCCGCATTGTTTCATCTTTCATCTTTCCGCATTTTTTCATCTTTCATCTTTCCACATTGTTTCATCTTTCATCTTTCCGCATTGTTTCATCTTTCCGCATTGTTTCATCTTTCCGCATTGTTTCATCTTTCCGCATTGTTTCATCTTTCCGCATTGTTTCATCTTTCCGCATTGTTTCATCTTTCCGCAATGTTTCATCTTTCCGCATTGTTTCATCTTTCCGCATTGTTTCATCTTTCCGCATTGTTTCACCTTTCCGCATTGTTTCATCTTTCCGCATTGTTTCATCTTTCCGCATTGTTTCATCTTTCCGCATTGTTTCATCTTTCCGCATTGTTTCATCTTTCCGCATTGTTTCATCTTTCCGCATTGTTTCATCTTTCCGCATTGTTTCATCTTTCATCTTCCGAATTCTTTCATCTTTCATCTTTCCGCATTGTTTCATCTTTCATCTTTCCACATTTTTTCATCTTTCATCTTTCCGCATTGTTTCATCTTTCATCTTTCCGCATTGTTTCATCTTTCCGCATTGTTTCATCTTTCCGCATTGTTTCATCTTTCCGCATTGTTTCATCTTTCCGCATTGTTTCATCTTTCCGCATTGTTTCATCTTTCCGCATTGTTTCGTCTTTCCGCATTGTTTCATCTTTCCGCATTGTTTCATCTTTCCGCATTGTTTCATCTTTCCGCATTGTTTCATCTTTCCGCATTGTTTCATCTTTCCGCATTGTTTCATCTTTCCGCATTGTTTCATCTTTCCGCATTGTTTCATCTTTCCGCATTGTTTCATCTTTCCGCATTGTTTCATCTTTCCGCATTGTTTCATCTTTCCGCATTGTTTCATCTTTCCGCATTGTTTCATCTTTCCGCATTGTTTCATCTTTCCGCATTGTTTCATCTTTCCGCATTGTTTCATCTTTCCGCATTGTTTCATCTTTCATCTTTCCGCATTGTTTCATCTTTCATCTTTCCGCATTGTTTCATCTTTCATCTTTCCGCATTGTTTCATCTTTCATCTTTCCGCATTGTTTCATCTTTCATCTTTCCGCATTGTTTCATCTTTCATCTTTCCGCATTCTTTCATCTTTCATCTTTCCGCATTCTTTCATCTTTCATCTTTCCGCATTGTTTCATCTTTCATCTTTCCGCATTGTTTCATCTTTCATCTTTCCGCATTCTTTCATCTTTCATCTTTCCGCATTGTTTCATCTTTCTTCTTTCCGCATTGTTTCATCTTTCCGCATTGTTCCATCTTTCATCTTCCGCATTCTTTCATCTTTCATCTTTCCGCATTGTTTCATCTTTCATCTTTCCGCATTTTTTCATCTTTCATCTTTCTGCATTGTTTCATCTTTCATCTTTCCGCATTGTTTCATCTTTCCGCATTGTTTCATCTTTCCGCATTGTTTCATCTTTCCGCATTGTTTCATTTTTTCCGCATTGTTTCATCTTTCCGCATTGTTTCATCTTTCATCTTTCCGCATTGTTTCATCTTTCCGCATTGTTTCATCTTTCCGCATTGTTTCATCTTTCCGCATTGTTTCATCTTTCCGCATTGTTTCATCTTTCCGCATTGTTTCATCTTTCAGCATTGTTTCATCTTTCCGCATTGTTTCATCTTTCCGCATTGATTCATCTTTCCGCATTGTTTCATCTTTCCGCATTGTTTCATCTTTCCGCATTGTTTCATCTTTCCGCATTGTTTCATCTTTCCGCATTGTTTCATCTTTCCGCATTGTTTCATCTTTCCGCATTGTTTCATCTTTCCGCATTGTTTCATCTTTCCGCATTGTTTCATCTTTCCGCATTGTTTCATCTTTCCGCATTGTTTCATCTTTCCGCATTGTTTCATCTTTCCGCATTGTTTCATCTTTCCGCATTGTTTCATCTTTCCGCATTGTTTCATCTTTCCGCATTGTTTCATCTTTCCGCATTGTTTCATCTTTCCGCATTGTTTCATCTTTCCGCATTGTTTCATCTTTCCGCATTGTTTCATCTTTCCGCATTGTTTCATCTTTCCGCATTGTTTCATCTTTCCGCATTGTTTCATCTTTCCGCATTGTTTCATCTTTCCGCATTGTTTCATCTTTCCGCATTGTTTCATCTTTCCGCATTGTTTCATCTTTCCGCATTGTTTCATCTTTCCGCATTGTTTCATCTTTCCGCATTGTTTCATCTTTCCGCACTGTTTCATCTTTCCGCATTGTTTCATATTTCATCTTTCCGCATTGTTTCATCTTTCCGCATTGTTTCATCTTTCCGCATTGTTTCATCTTTCATCTTTCCGCATTGTTTCATCTTTCATCTTTCCGCATTGTTTCATCTTTGATCTTTCCGCATTCTTTCATCTTTCATCTTTCCGCATTCTTTCATCTTTCATCTTTCCGCATTGTTTCATCTTTCATCTTTCCGCATTGTTTCATCTTTCATCTTTCCGCATTCTTTCATCTTTCATCTTTCCGCATTGTTTCATCTTTCATCTTTCCGCATTGTTTCATCTTTCATCTTTCCGCATTCTTTCATCTTTCATCTTTTCGCATTGTTTCATCTTTCATCTTTTCGCATTGTTTCATCTTTCATCTTTCCGCATTCTTTCATCTTTCATCTTTCCGCATTGTTTCATCTTTCATCTTTCCGCATTGTTTCATCTTTCCGCATTGTTTCATCTTTCCGCATTGTTTCATCTTTCCGCATTGTTTCATCTTTCCGCATTGTTTCATCTTTCCACATTGTTTCATCTTTCCGCATTGTTTCATTTTTTCCGCATTGTTTCATCTTTCCGCATTGTTTCATCTTTCATCTTTCCGCATTGTTTCATCTTTCATCTTTTCGCATTCTTTCATCTTTCATCTTTCCGCATTGTTTCATCTTTCATCTTTCCGCATTGTTTCATCTTTCATCTTTCCGCATTGTTTCATCTTTCATCTTTCCGCATTCTTTCATCTTTCATCTTTCCGCATTCTTTCATCTTTCATCTTTCCGCATTGTTTCATCTTTCATCTTTCCGCATTGTTTCATCTTTCATCTTTCCGCATTCTTTCATCTTTCATCTTTCCGCATTGTTTCATCTTTCATCTTTCCGCATTGTTTCATCTTTCCGCATTGTTTCATCTTTCCGCATTGTTTCATCTTTCCGCATTGTTTCATCTTTCCGCATTGTTTCATCTTTCCGCATTGTTTCATCTTTCCGCATTGTTTCATCTTTCCGCATTGTTTCATCTTTCCGCATTCTTTCATCTTTCATCTTTCCGCATTGTTTCATCTTTCATCTTTCCGCATTGTTTCATCTTTCATCTTTCCGCATTGTTTCATCTTTCATCTTCCGCATTCTTTCATCTTTCATCTTTCCGCATTGTTTCATCTTTCATCTTTCCGCATTTTTTCATCTTTCATCTTTCCGCTTTGTTTCATCTTTCATCTTTCCGCATTTTTTCATCTTTCATCTTTCCACATTGTTTCATCTTTCATCTTTCCGCATTGTTTCATCTTTCCGCATTGTTTCATCTTTCCGCATTGTTTCATCTTTCCGCATTGTTTCATCTTTCCGCATTGTTTCATCTTTCCGCAATGTTTCATCTTTCCGCATTGTTTCATCTTTCCGCATTGTTTCATCTTTCCGCATTGTTTCATCTTTCCGCATTGTTTCATCTTTCCGCATTGTTTCATCTTTCCGCATTGTTTCACCTTTCCGCATTGTTTCATCTTTCCGCATTGTTTCATCTTTCCGCATTGTTTCATCTTTCCGCATTGTTTCATCTTTCCGCATTGTTTCATCTTTCCGCATTGTTTCATCTTTCCGCATTGTTTCATCTTTCCGCATTGTTTCATCTTTCCGCATTGTTTCATCTTTCCGCATTGTTTCATCTTTCCGCATTGTTTCATCTTTCCGCATTGTTTCATCTTTCCGCATTGTTTCATCTTTCCGCATTGTTTCATCTTTCCGCATTGTTTCATCTTTCCGCATTGTTTCATCTTTCCGCATTGTTTCATCTTTCAGCATTGTTTCATCTTTCCGCATTGTTTCATCTTTCCGCATTGATTCATCTTTCCGCATTGTTTCATCTTTCCGCATTGTTTCATCTTTCCGCATTGTTTCATCTTTCCGCATTGTTTCATCTTTCCGCATTGTTTCATCTTTCCGCATTGTTTCATCTTTCCGCATTGTTTCATCTTTCCGCATTGTTTCATCTTTCCGCATTGTTTCATCTTTCCGCATTGTTTCATCTTTCCGCATTGTTTCATCTTTCCGCATTGTTTCATCTTTCCGCATTGTTTCATCTTTCCGCATTGTTTCATCTTTCCGCATTGTTTCATCTTTCCGCATTGTTTCATCTTTCCGCATTGTTTCATCTTTCCGCATTGTTTCATCTTTCCGCATTGTTTCATCTTTCCGCATTGTTTCATCTTTCCGCATTGTTTCATCTTTCCGCATTGTTTCATCTTTCCGCATTGTTTCATCTTTCCGCATTGTTTCATCTTTCCGCATTGTTTCATCTTTCCGCATTGTTTCATCTTTCCGCATTGTTTCATCTTTCCGCATTGTTTCATCTTTCCGCATTGTTTCATCTTTCCGCATTGTTTCATCTTTCCGCATTGTTTCATCTTTCCGCATTGTTTCATCTTTCCGCATTGTTTCATCTTTCCGCATTGTTTCATCTTTCCGCATTGTTTCATCTTTCATCTTTCCGCATTGTTTCATCTTTCATCTTTCCGCATTGTTTCATCTTTCCGCATTGTTTGATCTTTCCGCATTGTTTCATCTTTCCGCATTGTTTCATCTTTCCGCATTGTTTCATCTTTCCGCAGTGTTTCATCTTTCCGCATTGTTTCATCTTTCCGCATTGTTTCATCTTTCCGCATTGTTTCATCTTTCCGCAGTGTTTCATCTTTCCGCATTGTTTCATCTTTCCGCATTGTTTCATCTTTCCGCATTGTTTCATCTTTCCGCATTGTTTCATCTTTCCGCATTGTTTCATCTTTCCGCATTGTTTCATTTTTTCCGCATTGTTTCATCTTTCCGCATTGTTTCATCTTTCCGCATTGTTTCATCTTTCCGCATTGTTTCATCTTTCCGCATTGTTTCATCTTTCCGCATTGTTTCATCTTTCCGCATTGTTTCATCTTTCCGCATTGTTTCATCTTTCCGCATTGTTTCATCTTTCCGCATTGTTTCATCTTTCATCTTTCCGCATTGTTTCATCTTTCATCTTTCCGCATTGTTTCATCTTTCATCTTTCCGCATTGTTTCATCTTTCATCTTTCCGCATTGTTTCATCTTTCATCTTTCCGCATTGTTTCATCTTTCATCTTTCCGCATTCTTTCATCTTTCATCTTTCCGCATTGTTTCATCTTTCATCTTTCCGCATTGTTTCATCTTTCATCTTTCCGCATTGTTTCATCTTTCATCTTTCCGCATTCTTTCATCTTTCATCTTTCCGCATTGTTTCATCTTTCATCTTTCCGCATTGTTTCATCTTTCATCTTTCCGCATCGTTTCATCTTTCATCTTCCGCATTCTTTCATCTTTCATCTTTCCGCATTGTTTCATCTTTCATCTTTCCGCATTTTTTCATAATTCATTTTTCCGCATTGTTTCATCTTTCATCTTTCCGCATTTTTTCATCTTTCATCTTTCCACATTGTTTCATCTTTCATCTTTCCGCATTGTTTCATCTTTCCGCATTGTTTCATCTTTCCGCATTGTTTCATCTTTCCGCATTGTTTCATCTTTCCGCATTGTTTCATCTTTCCGCATTGTTTCATCTTTCCGCAATGTTTCATCTTTCCGCATTGTTTCATCTTTCCGCATTGTTTCATCTTTCCGCATTGTTTCACCTTTCCGCATTGTTTCATCTTTCCGCATTGTTTCATCTTTCCGCATTGTTTCATCTTTCCGCATTGTTTCATCTTTCCGCATTGTTTCATCTTTCCGCATTGTTTCATCTTTCCGCATTGTTTCATCTTTCATCTTCCGAATTCTTTCATCTTTCATCTTTCCGCATTGTTTCATCTTTCATCTTTCCACATTTTTTCATCTTTCATCTTTCCGCATTGTTTCATCTTTCATCTTTCCGCATTGTTTCATCTTTCCGCATTGTTTCATCTTTCCGCATTGTTTCATCTTTCCGCATTGTTTCATCTTTCCGCATTGTTTCATCTTTCCGCATTGTTTCATCTTTCCGCATTGTTTCGTCTTTCCGCATTGTTTCATCTTTCCGCATTGTTTCATCTTTCCGCATTGTTTCATCTTTCCGCATTGTTTCATCTTTCCGCATTGTTTCATCTTTCCGCATTGTTTCATCTTTCCGCATTGTTTCATCTTTCCGCATTGTTTCATCTTTCCGCATTGTTTCATCTTTCCGCATTGTTTCATCTTTCCGCATTGTTTCATCTTTCCGCATTGTTTCATCTTTCCGCATTGTTTCATCTTTCCGCATTGTTTCATCTTTCCGCATTGTTTCATCTTTCCGCATTGTTTCATCTTTCATCTTTCCGCATTGTTTCATCTTTCATCTTTCCGCATTGTTTCATCTTTCATCTTTCCGCATTGTTTCATCTTTCATCTTTCCGCATTGTTTCATCTTTCATCTTTCCGCATTGTTTCATCTTTCATCTTTCCGCATTCTTTCATCTTTCATCTTTCCGCATTCTTTCATCTTTCATCTTTCCGCATTGTTTCATCTTTCATCTTTCCGCATTGTTTCATCTTTCATCTTTCCGCATTCTTTCATCTTTCATCTTTCCGCATTGTTTCATCTTTCTTCTTTCCGCATTCTTTCATCTTTCATCTTTCCGCATTGTTTCATCTTTCTTCTTTCCGCATTGTTTCATCTTTCCGCATTGTTCCATCTTTCATCTTCCGCATTCTTTCATCTTTCATCTTTCCGCATTGTTTCATCTTTCATCTTTCCGCATTTTTTCATCTTTCATCTTTCTGCATTGTTTCATCTTTCATCTTTCCGCATTGTTTCATCTTTCCGCATTGTTTCATCTTTCCGCATTGTTTCATCTTTCCGCATTGTTTCATCTTTCCGCATTGTTTCATCTTTCCGCATTGTTTCATCTTTCCGCATTGTTTCATCTTTCCGCACTGTTTCATCTTTCCGCATTGTTTCATATTTCATCTTTCCGCATTGTTTCATCTTTCCGCATTGTTTCATCTTTCCGCATTGTTTCATCTTTCATCTTTCCGCATTGTTTCATCTTTCATCTTTCCGCATTGTTTCATCTTTGATCTTTCCGCATTCTTTCATCTTTCATCTTTCCGCATTCTTTCATCTTTCATCTTTCCGCATTGTTTCATCTTTCATCTTTCCGCATTGTTTCATCTTTCATCTTTCCGCATTCTTTCATCTTTCATCTTTCCGCATTGTTTCATCTTTCTTCTTTCCGCATTGTTTCATCTTTCATCTTTCCGCATTGTTTCATCTTTCATCTTTCCGCATTCTTTCATCTTTCATCTTTCCGCATTCTTTCATCTTTCATCTTTCCGCATTCTTTCATCTTTCATCTTTCCGCATTGTTTCATCTTTCATCTTTCCGCATTGTTTCATCTTTCATCTTTCCGCATTCTTTCATCTTTCATCTTTCCGCATTGTTTCATCTTTCATCTTTCCGCATTATTTCATCTTTCATCTTTCCGCATTCTTTCATCTTTCATCTTTTCGCATTGTTTCATCTTTCATCTTTTCGCATTGTTTCATCTTTCATCTTTCCGCATTCTTTCATCTTTCATCTTTCCGCATTGTTTCATCTTTCATCTTTCCGCATTGTTTCATCTTTCCGCATTGTTTCATCTTTCCGCATTGTTTCATCTTTCCGCATTGTTTCATCTTTCCGCATTGTTTCATCTTTCCACATTGTTTCATCTTTCCGCATTGTTTCATTTTTTCCGCATTGTTTCATCTTTCCGCATTGTTTCATCTTTCATCTTTCCGCATTGTTTCATCTTTCATCTTTTCGCATTCTTTCATCTTTCATCTTTCCGCATTGTTTCATCTTTCATCTTTCCGCATTGTTTCATCTTTCATCTTTCCGCATTGTTTCATCTTTCATCTTTCCGCATTCTTTCATCTTTCATCTTTCCGCATTCTTTCATCTTTCATCTTTCCGCATTGTTTCATCTTTCACCTTTCCGCATTGTTTCATCTTTCATCTTTCCGCATTCTTTCATCTTTCATCTTTCCGCATTGTTTCATCTTTCATCTTTCCGCATTGTTTCATCTTTCCGCATTGTTTCATCTTTCCGCATTGTTTCATCTTTCCGCATTGTTTCATCTTTCCGCATTGTTTCATCTTTCCGCATTGTTTCATCTTTCCGCATTGTTTCATCTTTCCGCATTGTTTCATCTTTCCGCATTGTTTCATCTTTCCGCATTGTTTCATCTTTCCGCATTCTTTCATCTTTCATCTTTCCGCATTGTTTCATCTTTCATCTTTCCGCATTGTTTCATCTTTCATCTTTCCGCATTGTTTCATCTTTCATCTTTCCGCATTGTTTTATCTTTCATCTTCCGCATTCTTTCATCTTTCATCTTTCCGCATTTTTTCATCTTTCATCTTTCCGCTTTGTTTCATCTTTCATCTTTCCGCATTTTTTCATCTTTCATCTTTCCACATTGTTTCATCTTTCATCTTTCCGCATTGTTTCATCTTTCCGCATTGTTTCATCTTTCCGCATTGTTTCATCTTTCCGCATTGTTTCATCTTTCCGCATTGTTTCATCTTTCCGCATTGTTTCATCTTTCCGCATTGTTTCATCTTTCCGCATTGTTTCACCTTTCCGCATTGTTTCATCTTTCCGCATTGTTTCATCTTTCCGCATTGTTTCATCTTTCCGCATTGTTTCATCTTTCCGCATTGTTTCATCTTTCCGCATTGTTTCATCTTTCCGCATTGTTTCATCTTTCCGCATTGTTTCATCTTTCCGCATTGTTTCATCTTTCATCTTCCGCATTCTTTCATCTTTCATCTTTCCGCATTGTGTCATCTTTCATCTTTCCGCATTTTTTCATCTTTCATCTTTCCGCATTGTTTCATCTTTCATCTTTCCGCATTGTTTCATCTTTCCGCATTGTTTCATCTTTCCGCATTGTTTCATCTTTCCGCATTGTTTCATCTTTCCGCATTGTTTCATCTTTCCGCATTGTTTCATCTTTCCGCATTGTTTCATCTTTCCGCATTGTTTCATCTTTCCGCATTGTTTCATCTTTCCGCATTGTTTCATCTTTCCGCATTGTTTCATCTTTCCGCATTGTTTCATCTTTCCGCATTGTTTCATCTTTCCGCATTGTTTCATCTTTCCGCATTGTTTCATCTTTCCGCATTGTTTCATCTTTCCGCATTGTTTCATCTTTCCGTATTGTTTCATCTTTCATCTTTCCGCATTGTTTCATCTTTCATCTTTCCGCATTGTTTCATCTTTCATCTTTCCGCATTGTTTCATCTTTCATCTTTCTGCATTTTTTCATCTTTCATCTTTCCACATTTTTTTCATCTTTCATCTTTCCGCATTGTTTCATCTTTCATCTTTCCGCATTGTTTCATCTTTCCGCATTGTTTTATCTTTCCGCATAGTTTCATCTTTCCGCATTGTTTCATCTTTCCGCATTGTTTCATCTTTCCGCATTGTTTCATCTTTCCGCATTGTTTCATCTTTCCGCATTGTTTCATCTTTCCGCATTGTTTCATCTTTCCGCACTGTTTCATCTTTCCGCATTGTTTCATATTTCATCTTTCCGCATTGTTTCATCTTTCCGCATTGTTTCATCTTTCCGCATTGTTTCATCTTTCATCTTTCCGCATTGTTTCATCTTTCATCTTTCCGCATTGTTTCATCTTTCATCTTTCCGCATTCTTTCATCTTTCATCTTTCCGCATTCTTTCATCTTTCATCTTTCCGCATTGTTTCATCTTTCATCTTTCCGCATTGTTTCATCTTTCATCTTTCCGCATTCTTTCATCTTTCATCTTTCCGCATTGTTTCATCTTTCTTCTTTCCGCATTGTTTCATCTTTCATCTTTCCGCATTGTTTCATCTTTCATCTTTCCGCATTCTTTCATCTTTCATCTTTCCGCATTCTTTCATCTTTCATCTTTCCGCATTGTTTCATCTTTCATCTTTCCGCATTGTTTCATCTTTCATCTTTCCGCATTCTTTCATCTTTCATCTTTCCGCATTGTTTCATCTTTCATCTTTCCGCATTGTTTCATCTTTCATCTTTCCGCATTCTTTCATCTTTCATCTTTTCGCATTGTTTCATCTTTCATCTTTTCGCATTGTTTCATCTTTCATCTTTCCGCATTCTTTCATCTTTCATCTTTCCGCATTGTTTCATCTTTCATCTTTCCGCATTGTTTCATCTTTCCGCATTGTTTCATCTTTCCGCATTGTTTCATCTTTCCGCATTGTTTCATCTTTCCGCATTGTTTCATCTTTCCACATTGTTTCATCTTTCCGCATTGTTTCATTTTTTCCGCATTGTTTCATCTTTCCGCATTGTTTCATCTTTCATCTTTCCGCATTGTTTCATCTTTCATCTTTTCGCATTCTTTCATCTTTCATCTTTCCGCATTGTTTCATCTTTCATCTTTCCGCATTGTTTCATCTTTCATCTTTCCGCATTGTTTCATCTTTCATCTTTCCGCATTCTTTCATCTTTCATCTTTCCGCATTCTTTCATCTTTCATCTTTCCGCATTGTTTCATCTTTCATCTTTCCGCATTGTTTCATCTTTCATCTTTCCGCATTCTTTCATCTTTCATCTTTCCGCATTGTTTCATCTTTCATCTTTCCGCATTGTTTCATCTTTCCGCATTGTTTCATCTTTCCGCATTGTTTCATCTTTCCGCATTGTTTCATCTTTCCGCATTGTTTCATCTTTCCGCATTGTTTCATCTTTCCGCATTGTTTCATCTTTCCGCATTGTTTCATCTTTCCGCATTCTTTCATCTTTCATCTTTCCGCATTGTTTCATCTTTCATCTTTCCGCATTGTTTCATCTTTCATCTTTCCGCATTGTTTCATCTTTCATCTTCCGCATTCTTTCATCTTTCATCTTTCCGCATTGTTTCATCTTTCATCTTTCCGCATTTTTTCATCTTTCATCTTTCCGCTTTGTTTCATCTTTCATCTTTCCGCATTTTTTCATCTTTCATCTTTCCACATTGTTTCATCTTTCATCTTTCCGCATTGTTTCATCTTTCCGCATTGTTTCATCTTTCCGCATTGTTTCATCTTTCCGCATTGTTTCATCTTTCCGCATTGTTTCATCTTTCCGCATTGTTTCATCTTTCCGCAATGTTTCATCTTTCCGCATTGTTTCATCTTTCCGCATTGTTTCATCTTTCCGCATTGTTTCATCTTTCCGCATTGTTTCATCTTTCCGCATTGTTTCATCTTTCCGCATTGTTTCACCTTTCCGCATTGTTTCATCTTTCCGCATTGTTTCATCTTTCCGCATTGTTTCATCTTTCCGCATTGTTTCATCTTTCCGCATTGTTTCATCTTTCCGCATTGTTTCATCTTTCCGCATTGTTTCATCTTTCCGCATTGTTTCATCTTTCCGCATTGTTTCATCTTTCATCTTCCGCATTCTTTCATCTTTCATCTTTCCGCATTGTGTCATCTTTCATCTTTCCGCATTTTTTCATCTTTCATCTTTCCGCATTGTTTCATCTTTCATCTTTCCGCATTGTTTCATCTTTCCGCATTGTTTCATCTTTCCGCATTGTTTCATCTTTCCGCATTGTTTCATCTTTCCGCATTGTTTCATCTTTCCGCATTGTTTCATCTTTCCGCATTGTTTCATCTTTCCGCATTGTTTCATCTTTCCGCATTGTTTCATCTTTCCGTATTGTTTCATCTTTCATCTTTCCGCATTGTTTCATCTTTCATCTTTCCGCATTGTTTCATCTTTCATCTTTCCGCATTGTTTCATCTTTCATCTTTCTGCATTTTTTCATCTTTCATCTTTCCACATTTTTTTCATCTTTCATCTTTCCGCATTGTTTCATCTTTCATCTTTCCGCATTGTTTCATCTTTCCGCATTGTTTTATCTTTCCGCATAGTTTCATCTTTCCGCATTGTTTCATCTTTCCGCATTGTTTCATCTTTCCGCATTGTTTCATCTTTCCGCATTGTTTCATCTTTCCGCATTGTTTCATCTTTCCGCATTGTTTCATCTTTCCGCATTGTTTTATCTTTCATCTTCCGAATTCTTTCATCTTTCATCTTTCCGCATTGTTTCATCTTTCATCTTTCCGCATTGTTTCATCTTTCCGCATTGTTTCATCTTTCCGCATTGTTTCAACTTTCCGCATTGTTTCATCTTTCCGCATTGTTTCATCTTTCCGCATTGTTTCATCTTTCCGCATTGTTTCATCGTTCCGCATTGTTTCATCTTTCATCTTTCCGCATTGTTTCATCTTTCATCTTTCCGCATTGTTTCATCTTTCATCTTTCCGCATTGTTTCATCTTTCCGCATTGTTTGATCTTTCCGCATTGTTTCATCTTTCCGCATTGTTTCATCTTTCCGCATTGTTTCATCTTTCCGCATTGTTTCGTCTTTCCGCATTGTTTCATCTTTCCGCATTGTTTCATCTTTCCGCATTGTTTCATCTTTCCGCATTGTTTCATCTTTCCGCATTGTTTCATTTTTTCCGCATTGTTTCATCTTTCCGCATTGTTTCATCTTTCCGCATTGTTTCATCTTTCCGCATTGTTTCATCTTTCCGCATTGTTTCATCTTTCCGCATTGTTTCATCTTTCCGCATTGTTTCATCTTTCCGCATTGTTTCATCTTTCCGCATTGTTTCATCTTTCCGCATTGTTTCATCTTTCCGCATTGTTTCATCTTTCATCTTTCCGCATTGTTTCATCTTTCATCTTTCCGCATTGTTTCATCTTTCATCTTTCCGCATTGTTTCATCTTTCATCTTTCCGCATTGTTTCATCTTTCATCTTTCCGCATTGTTTCATCTTTCATCTTTCCGCATTCTTTCATCTTTCATCTTTCCGCATTGTTTCATCTTTCATCTTTCCGCATTGTTTCATCTTTCATCTTTCCGCATTGTTTCATCTTTCATCTTTCCGCATTCTTTCATCTTTCATCTTTCCGCATTGTTTCATCTTTCATCTTTCCGCATTGTTTCATCTTTCATCTTTCCGCATCGTTTCATCTTTCATCTTCCGCATTCTTTCATCTTTCATCTTTCCGCATTGTTTCATCTTTCATCTTTCCGCATTTTTTCATAATTCATTTTTCCGCATTGTTTCATCTTTCATCTTTCCGCATTTTTTCATCTTTCATCTTTCCACATTGTTTCATCTTTCATCTTTCCGCATTGTTTCATCTTTCCGCATTGTTTCATCTTTCCGCATTGTTTCATCTTTCCGCATTGTTTCATCTTTCCGCATTGTTTCATCTTTCCGCATTGTTTCATCTTTCCGCAATGTTTCATCTTTCCGCATTGTTTCATCTTTCCGCATTGTTTCATCTTTCCGCATTGTTTCACCTTTCCGCATTGTTTCATCTTTCCGCATTGTTTCATCTTTCCGCATTGTTTCATCTTTCCGCATTGTTTCATCTTTCCGCATTGTTTCATCTTTCCGCATTGTTTCATCTTTCCGCATTGTTTCATCTTTCCGCATTGTTTCATCTTTCATCTTCCGAATTCTTTCATCTTTCATCTTTCCGCATTGTTTCATCTTTCATCTTTCCACATTTTTTCATCTTTCATCTTTCCGCATTGTTTCATCTTTCATCTTTCCGCATTGTTTCATCTTTCCGCATTGTTTCATCTTTCCGCATTGTTTCATCTTTCCGCATTGTTTCATCTTTCCGCATTGTTTCATCTTTCCGCATTGTTTCATCTTTCCGCATTGTTTCGTCTTTCCGCATTGTTTCATCTTTCCGCATTGTTTCATCTTTCCGCATTGTTTCATCTTTCCGCATTGTTTCATCTTTCCGCATTGTTTCATCTTTCCGCATTGTTTCATCTTTCCGCATTGTTTCATCTTTCCGCATTGTTTCATCTTTCCGCATTGTTTCATCTTTCCGCATTGTTTCATCTTTCCGCATTGTTTCATCTTTCCGCATTGTTTCATCTTTCCGCATTGTTTCATCTTTCCGCATTGTTTCATCTTTCCGCATTGTTTCATCTTTCATCTTTCCGCATTGTTTCATCTTTCATCTTTCCGCATTGTTTCATCTTTCATCTTTCCGCATTGTTTCATCTTTCATCTTTCCGCATTGTTTCATCTTTCATCTTTCCGCATTGTTTCATCTTTCATCTTTCCGCATTCTTTCATCTTTCATCTTTCCGCATTCTTTCATCTTTCATCTTTCCGCATTGTTTCATCTTTCATCTTTCCGCATTGTTTCATCTTTCATCTTTCCGCATTCTTTCATCTTTCATCTTTCCGCATTGTTTCATCTTTCTTCTTTCCGCATTGTTTCATCTTTCCGCATTGTTCCATCTTTCATCTTCCGCATTCTTTCATCTTTCACCTTTCCGCATTGTTTCATCTTTCATCTTTCCGCATTTTTTCATCTTTCATCTTTCTGCATTGTTTCATCTTTCATCTTTCCGCATTGTTTCATCTTTCCGCATTGTTTCATCTTTCCGCATTGTTTCATCTTTCCGCATTGTTTCATTTTTTCCGCATTGTTTCATCTTTCCGCATTGTTTCATCTTTCATCTTTCCGCATTGTTTCATCTTTCATCTTTCCGCATTCTTTCATCTTTCATCTTTCCGCATTCTTTCATCTTTCATCTTTCCGCATTGTTTCATCTTTCATCTTTCCGCATTGTTTCATCTTTCCGCATTGTTTCATCTTTCCGCATTGTTTCATCTTTCCGCATTGTTTCATCTTTCCGCATTGTTTCATCTTTCCGCATTGTTTCATCTTTCCGCATTGTTTCATCTTTCCGCGTTGTTTCATCTTTCAGCATTGTTTCATCTTTCCGCATTGTTTCATCTTTCCGCATTGATTCATCTTTCCGCATTGTTTCATCTTTCCGCATTGTTTCATCTTTCCGCATTGTTTCATCTTTCCGCATTGTTTCATCTTTCCGCATTGTTTCATCTTTCCGCATTGTTTCATCTTTCCGCATTGTTTCATCTTTCCGCATTGTTTCATCTTTCCGCATTGTTTCATCTTTCCGCATTGTTTCATCTTTCCGCATTGTTTCATCTTTCCGCATTGTTTCATCTTTCCGCATTGTTTCATCTTTCCGCATTGTTTCATCTTTCCGCATTGTTTCATCTTTCCGCATTGTTTCATCTTTCCGCATTGTTTCATCTTTCCGCATTGTTTCATCTTTCCGCATTGTTTCATCTTTCCGCATTGTTTCATCTTTCCGCATTGTTTCATCTTTCCGCATTGTTTCATCTTTCCGCATTGTTTCATCTTTCCGCATTGTTTCATCTTTCCGCATTGTTTCATCTTTCCGCATTGTTTCATCTTTCCGCATTGTTTCATCTTTCCGCATTGTTTCATCTTTCCGCACTGTTTCATCTTTCCGCATTGTTTCATATTTCATCTTTCCGCATTGTTTCATCTTTCCGCATTGTTTCATCTTTCCGCATTGTTTCATCTTTCATCTTTCCGCATTGTTTCATCTTTCATCTTTCCGCATTGTTTCATCTTTGATCTTTCCGCATTCTTTCATCTTTCATCTTTCCGCATTCTTTCATCTTTCATCTTTCCGCATTGTTTCATCTTTCATCTTTCCGCATTGTTTCATCTTTCATCTTTCCGCATTCTTTCATCTTTCATCTTTCCGCATTGTTTCATCTTTCTTCTTTCCGCATTGTTTCATCTTTCATCTTTCCGCATTGTTTCATCTTTCATCTTTCCGCATTCTTTCATCTTTCATCTTTCCGCATTCTTTCATCTTTCATCTTTCCGCATTGTTTCATCTTTCATCTTTCCGCATTGTTTCATCTTTCATCTTTCCGCATTGTTTCATCTTTCCGCATTGTTTCATCTTTCCGCATTGTTTCATCTTTCCGCATTGTTTCATCTTTCCGCATTGTTTCATCTTTCCACATTGTTTCATCTTTCCGCATTGTTTCATTTTTTCCGCATTGTTTCATCTTTCCGCATTGTTTCATCTTTCATCTTTCCGCATTGTTTCATCTTTCATCTTTTCGCATTCTTTCATCTTTCATCTTTCCGCATTGTTTCATCTTTCATCTTTCCGCATTGTTTCATCTTTCATCTTTCCGCATTGTTTCATCTTTCATCTTTCCGCATTCTTTCATCTTTCATCTTTCCGCATTCTTTCATCTTTCATCTTTCCGCATTGTTTCATCTTTCCGCATTGTTTCATCTTTCCGCATTGTTTCATCTTTCCGCATTGTTTCATCTTTCCGCATTGTTTCATCTTTCCGCAATGTTTCATCTTTCCGCATTGTTTCATCTTTCCGCATTGTTTCATCTTTCCGCATTGTTTCATCTTTCCGCATTGTTTCATCTTTCCGCATTGTTTCATCTTTCCGCATTGTTTCACCTTTCCGCATTGTTTCATCTTTCCGCATTGTTTCATCTTTCCGCATTGTTTCATCTTTCCGCATTGTTTCATATTTCCGCATTGTTTCATCTTTCCGCATTGTTTCATCTTTCCGCATTGTTTCATCTTTCCGCATTGTTTCATCTTTCCGCATTGTTTCATCTTTCATCTTCCGCATTCTTTCATCTTTCATCTTTCCGCATTGTGTCATCTTTCATCTTTCCGCATTTTTTCATCTTTCATCTTTCCGCATTGTTTCATCTTTCATCTTTCCGCATTGTTTCATCTTTCCGCATTGTTTCATCTTTCCGCATTGTTTCATCTTTCCGCATTGTTTCATCTTTCCGCATTGTTTCATCTTTCCGCATTGTTTCATCTTTCCGCATTGTTTCATCTTTCCGCATTGTTTCATCTTTCCGCATTGTTTCATCTTTCCGCATTGTTTCATCTTTCCGCATTGTTTCATCTTTCCGCATTGTTTCATCTTTCCGCATTGTTTCATCTTTCCGCATTGTTTCATCTTTCCGCATTGTTTCATCTTTCCGCATTGTTTCATCTTTCCGCATTGTTTCATCTTTCCGCATTGTTTCATCTTTCCGCATTGTTTCATCTTTCCGCATTGTTTCATCTTTCCGCACTGTTTCATCTTTCCGCATTGTTTCATATTTCATCTTTCCGCATTGTTTCATCTTTCCGCATTGTTTCATCTTTCCGCATTGTTTCATCTTTCATCTTTCCGCATTGTTTCATCTTTCATCTTTCCGCATTGTTTCATCTTTGATCTTTCCGCATTCTTTCATCTTTCATCTTTCCGCATTCTTTCATCTTTCATCTTTCCGCATTGTTTCATCTTTCATCTTTCCGCATTGTTTCATCTTTCATCTTTCCGCATTCTTTCATCTTTCATCTTTCCGCATTGTTTCATCTTTCTTCTTTCCGCATTGTTTCATCTTTCATCTTTCCGCATTGTTTCATCTTTCATCTTTCCGCATTCTTTCATCTTTCATCTTTCCGCATTCTTTCATCTTTCATCTTTCCGCATTGTTTCATCTTTCATCTTTCCGCATTGTTTCATCTTTCATCTTTCCGCATTGTTTCATCTTTCCGCATTGTTTCATCTTTCCGCATTGTTTCATCTTTCCGCATTGTTTCATCTTTCCGCATTGTTTCATCTTTCCACATTGTTTCATCTTTCCGCATTGTTTCATTTTTTCCGCATTGTTTCATCTTTCCGCATTGTTTCATCTTTCATCTTTCCGCATTGTTTCATCTTTCATCTTTTCGCATTCTTTCATCTTTCATCTTTCCGCATTGTTTCATCTTTCATCTTTCCGCATTGTTTCATCTTTCATCTTTCCGCATTGTTTCATCTTTCATCTTTCCGCATTCTTTCATCTTTCATCTTTCCGCATTCTTTCATCTTTCATCTTTCCGCATTGTTTCATCTTTCCGCATTGTTTCATCTTTCCGCATTGTTTCATCTTTCCGCATTGTTTCATCTTTCCGCATTGTTTCATCTTTCCGCAATGTTTCATCTTTCCGCATTGTTTCATCTTTCCGCATTGTTTCATCTTTCCGCATTGTTTCATCTTTCCGCATTGTTTCATCTTTCCGCATTGTTTCATCTTTCCGCATTGTTTCACCTTTCCGCATTGTTTCATCTTTCCGCATTGTTTCATCTTTCCGCATTGTTTCATCTTTCCGCATTGTTTCATATTTCCGCATTGTTTCATCTTTCCGCATTGTTTCATCTTTCCGCATTGTTTCATCTTTCCGCATTGTTTCATCTTTCCGCATTGTTTCATCTTTCATCTTCCGCATTCTTTCATCTTTCATCTTTCCGCATTGTGTCATCTTTCATCTTTCCGCATTTTTTCATCTTTCATCTTTCCGCATTGTTTCATCTTTCATCTTTCCGCATTGTTTCATCTTTCCGCATTGTTTCATCTTTCCGCATTGTTTCATCTTTCCGCATTGTTTCATCTTTCCGCATTGTTTCATCTTTCCGCATTGTTTCATCTTTCCGCATTGTTTCATCTTTCCGCATTGTTTCATCTTTCCGCATTGTTTCATCTTTCCGCATTGTTTCATCTTTCCGCATTGTTTCATCTTTCCGCATTGTTTCATCTTTCCGCATTGTTTCATCTTTCCGCATTGTTTCATCTTTCCGCATTGTTTCATCTTTCCGCATTGTTTCATCTTTCCGTATTGTTTCATCTTTCATCTTTCCGCATTGTTTCATCTTTCATCTTTCCGCATTGTTTCATCTTTCATCTTTCCGCATTGTTTCATCTTTCATCTTTCTGCATTTTTTCATCTTTCATCTTTCCACATTTTTTTCATCTTTCATCTTTCCGCATTGTTTCATCTTTCATCTTTCCGCATTGTTTCATCTTTCCGCATTGTTTTATCTTTCCGCATAGTTTCATCTTTCCGCATTGTTTCATCTTTCCGCATTGTTTCATCTTTCCGCATTGTTTCATCTTTCCGCATTGTTTCATCTTTCCGCATTGTTTCATCTTTCCGCATTGTTTCATCTTTCATCTTTCCGCATTGTTTCATCTTTCATCTTTCCGCATTCTTTCATCTTTCATCTTTCCGCATTCTTTCATCTTTCATCTTTCCGCATTGTTTCATCTTTCATCTTTCCGAATTGTTTCATCTTTCATCTTTCCGCATTCTTTCATCTTTCATCTTTCCGCATTGTTTCATCTTTCTTCTTTTCGCATTGTTTCATCTTTCATCTTTCCGCATTGTTTCATCTTTCATCTTTCCGCATTCTTTCATCTTTCATCTTTCCGCATTCTTTCATCTTTCATCTTTCCGCATTGTTTCATCTTTCATCTTTCCGCATTGTTTCATCTTTCATCTTTCCGCATTCTTTCATCTTTCATCTTTCCGCATTGTTTCATCTTTCATCTTTCCGCATTGTTTCATCTTTCATCTTTCCGCATTCTTTCATCTTTCATCTTTTCGCATTGTTTCATCTTTCATCTTTTCGCATTGTTTCATCTTTCATCTTTCCGCATTCTTTCATCTTTCATCTTTCCGCATTGTTTCATCTTTCATCTTTCCGCATTGTTTCATCTTTCCGCATTGTTTCATCTTTCCGCATTGTTTCATCTTTCCGCATTGTTTCATCTTTCCACATTGTTTCATCTTTCCGCATTGTTTCATTTTTTCCGCATTGTTTCATCTTTCCACATTGTTTCATCTTTCCGCATTGTTTCATTTTTTCCGCATTGTTTCATCTTTCCGCATTGTTTCATCTTTCATCTTTCCGCATTGTTTCATCTTTCATCTTTCCGCATTGTTTCATCTTTCATCTTTCTGCATTTTTTCATCTTTCATCTTTCCACATTTTTTTCATCTTTCATCTTTCCGCATTGTTTCATCTTTCATCTTTCCGCATTGTTTCATCTTTCCGCATTGTTTTATCTTTCCGCATAGTTTCATCTTTCCGCATTGTTTCATCTTTCCGCATTGTTTCATCTTTCCGCATTGTTTCATCTTTCCGCATTGTTTCATCTTTCCGCATTGTTTCATCTTTCCGCATTGTTTCATCTTTCATCTTTCCGCATTGTTTCATCTTTCATCTTTCCGCATTCTTTCATCTTTCATCTTTCCGCATTCTTTCATCTTTCATCTTTCCGCATTGTTTCATCTTTCATCTTTCCGAATTGTTTCATCTTTCATCTTTCCGCATTCTTTCATCTTTCATCTTTCCGCATTGTTTCATCTTTCTTCTTTTCGCATTGTTTCATCTTTCATCTTTCCGCATTGTTTCATCTTTCATCTTTCCGCATTCTTTCATCTTTCATCTTTCCGCATTCTTTCATCTTTCATCTTTCCGCATTGTTTCATCTTTCATCTTTCCGCATTGTTTCATCTTTCATCTTTCCGCATTCTTTCATCTTTCATCTTTCCGCATTGTTTCATCTTTCATCTTTCCGCATTGTTTCATCTTTCATCTTTCCGCATTCTTTCATCTTTCATCTTTTCGCATTGTTTCATCTTTCATCTTTTCGCATTGTTTCATCTTTCATCTTTCCGCATTCTTTCATCTTTCATCTTTCCGCATTGTTTCATCTTTCATCTTTCCGCATTGTTTCATCTTTCCGCATTGTTTCATCTTTCCGCATTGTTTCATCTTTCCGCATTGTTTCATCTTTCCACATTGTTTCATCTTTCCGCATTGTTTCATTTTTTCCGCATTGTTTCATCTTTCCGCATTGTTTCATCTTTCATCTTTCCGCATTGTTTCATCTTTCATCTTTTCGCATTCTTTCATCTTTCATCTTTCCGCATTGTTTCATCTTTCATCTTTCCGCATTGTTTCATCTTTCATCTTTCCGCATTGTTTCATCTTTCATCTTTCCGCATTCTTTCATCTTTCATCTTTCCGCATTCTTTCATCTTTCATCTTTCCGCATTGTTTCATCTTTCATCTTTCCGCATTGTTTCATCTTTCATCTTTCCGCATTCTTTCATCTTTCATCTTTCCGCATTGTTTCATCTTTCATCTTTCCGCATTGTTTCATCTTTCCGCATTGTTTCATCTTTCCGCATTGTTTCATCTTTCCGCATTGTTTCATCTTTCCGCATTGTTTCATCTTTCCGCATTGTTTCATCTTTCCGCATTGTTTCATCTTTCCGCATTGTTTCATCTTTCCGCATTGTTTCATCTTTCCGCATTGTTTCATCTTTCCGCATTGTTTCATCTTTCCGCATTCTTTCATCTTTCATCTTTCCGCATTGTTTCATCTTTCATCTTTCCGCATTGTTTCATCTTTCATCTTTCCGCATTGTTTCATCTTTCATCTTCCGCATTCTTTCATCTTTCATCTTTCCGCATTGTTTCATCTTTCATCTTTCCGCATTTTTTCATCTTTCATCTTTCCGCTTTGTTTCATCTTTCATCTTTCCGCATTTTTTCATCTTTCATCTTTCCACATTGTTTCATCTTTCATCTTTCCGCATTGTTTCATCTTTCCGCATTGTTTCATCTTTCCGCATTGTTTCATCTTTCCGCATTGTTTCATCTTTCCGCATTGTTTCATCTTTCCGCAATGTTTCATCTTTCCGCATTGTTTCATCTTTCCGCATTGTTTCATCTTTCCGCATTGTTTCATCTTTCCGCATTGTTTCATCTTTCCGCATTGTTTCATCTTTCCGCATTGTTTCACCTTTCCGCATTGTTTCATCTTTCCGCATTGTTTCATCTTTCCGCATTGTTTCATCTTTCCGCATTGTTTCATCTTTCCGCATTGTTTCATCTTTCCGCATTGTTTCATCTTTCCGCATTGTTTCATCTTTCCGCATTGTTTCATCTTTCCGCATTGTTTCATCTTTCCGCATTGTTTCATCTTTCCGCATTGTTTCATCTTTCATCTTCCGCATTCTTTCATCTTTCATCTTTCCCCATTGTGTCATCTTTCATCTTTCCGCATTTTTTCATCTTTCATCTTTCCGCATTGTTTCATCTTTCATCTTTCCGCATTGTTTCATCTTTCCGCATTGTTTCATCTTTCCGCATTGTTTCATCTTTCCGCATTGTTTCATCTTTCCGCATTGTTTCATCTTTCCGCATTGTTTCATCTTTCCGCATTGTTTCATCTTTCCGCATTGTTTCATCTTTCCGCATTGTTTCATCTTTCCGCATTGTTTCATCTTTCCGCATTGTTTCATCTTTCCGTATTGTTTCATCTTTCATCTTTCCGCATTGTTTCATCTTTCATCTTTCCGCATTGTTTCATCTTTCATCTTTCCGCATTGTTTCATCTTTCATCTTTCTGCATTTTTTCATCTTTCATCTTTCCACATTTTTTTCATCTTTCATCTTTCCGCATTGTTTCATCTTTCATCTTTCCGCATTGTTTCATCTTTCCGCATTGTTTTATCTTTCCGCATAGTTTCATCTTTCCGCATTGTTTCATCTTTCCGCATTGTTTCATCTTTCCGCATTGTTTCATCTTTCCGCATTGTTTCATCTTTCCGCATTGTTTCATCTTTCCGCATTGTTTTATCTTTCATCTTCCGAATTCTTTCATCTTTCATCTTTCCGCATTGTTTCATCTTTCATCTTTCCGCATTGTTTCATCTTTCCGCATTGTTTCATCTTTCCGCATTGTTTCAACTTTCCGCATTGTTTCATCTTTCCGCATTGTTTCATCTTTCCGCATTGTTTCATCTTTCCGCATTGTTTCATCTTTCCGCATTGTTTCATCTTTCATCTTTCCGCATTGTTTCATCTTTCATCTTTCCGCATTCTTTCATCTTTCACCTTTCCGCATTGTTTCATCTTTCATCTTTCCGCATTGTTTCATCTTTCATCTTTCCGCATTCTTTCATCTTTCATCTTTCCGCATTGTTTCATCTTTCCGCATTGTTTCATCTTTCATCTTCCGCATTCTTTCATCTTTCATCTTTCCGCATTGTTTCATCTTTCATCTTTCCGCATTTTTTCATCTTTCATCTTTCCGCATTGTTTCATCTTTCATCTTTCCGCATTGTTTCATCTTTCATCTTTCCGCATTGTTTCATCTTTCATCTTTCCGCATTGTTTCATCTTTCCGCATTGTTTCATCTTTCCGCATTGTTTCATCTTTCCGCATTGTTTCATCTTTCATCTTCCGCATTCTTTCATCTTTCATCTTTCCGCATTGTTTCATCTTTCATCTTTCCGCATTTTTTCATCTTTCATCTTTCCGCATTGTTTCATCTTTCATCTTTCCGCATTGTTTCATCTTTCCGCATTGTTTCATCTTTCCGCATTGTTTCATCTTTCCGCATTGTTTCATCTTTCCGCATTGTTTCATCTTTCCGCATTGTTTCATCTTTCCGCATTGTTTCATCTTTCCGCATTGTTTCATCTTTCCGCATTGTTTCATATTTCCGCATTGTTTCATCTTTCCGCATTGTTTCATCTTTCCGCATTGTTTCATCTTTCCGCATTGTTTCATCTTTCCGCATTGTTTCATCTTTCCGCATTGTTTCATCTTTCCGCATTGTTTCATCTTTCCGCATTGTTTCATCTTTCCGCATTGTTTCATCTTTCCGCATTGTTTCATCTTTCCGCATTGTTTCATCTTTCCGCATTGTTTCATCTTTCCGCATTGTTTCATCTTTCCGCATTGTTTCATCTTTCCGCATTGTTTCATCTTTCCGCATTGTTTCATCTTTCCGCATTGTTTCATCTTTCCGCATTGTTTCATCTTTCCGCATTGTTTCATCTTTCCGCATTGTTTCATCTTTCCGCATTGTTTCATCTTTCCGCATTGTTTCATCTTTCCGCATTGTTTCATCTTTCCGCATTGTTTCATCTTTCCGCATTGTTTCATCTTTCCGCATTGTTTCATCTTTCCGCATTGTTTCATCTTTCCGCATTGTTTCATCTTTCCGCATTGTTTCATTTTTTCCGCATTGTTTCATCTTTCCGCATTGTTTCATCTTTCCGCATTGTTTCATCTTTCCGCATTGTTTCATCTTTCCGCATTGTTTCATCTTTCCGCATTGTTTCATCTTTCCGCATTGTTTCATCTTTCATCTTTCCGCATTGTTTCATCTTTCATCTTTCCGCATTGTTTCATCTATCATCTTTCCGCATTGTTTCATCTTTCATCTTTCCGCATTGTTTCATCTTTCATCTTTCCGCATTGTTTCATCTTTCATCTTTCCGCATTCTTTCATCTTTCATCTTTCCGCATTGTTTCATCTTTCATCTTTCCGCATTGTTTCATCTTTCATCTTTCCGCATTGTTTCATCTTTCATCTTCCGCATTCTTTCATCTTTCATCTTTCCGCATTGTTTCATCTTTCATCTTTCCGCATTTTTTCATCTTTCATTTTTCCGCATTGTTTCATCTTTCATCTTTCCGCATTTTTTCATCTTTCATCTTTCCACATTGTTTCATCTTTCATCTTTCCGCATTGTTTCATCTTTCCGCATTGTTTCATCTTTCCGCATTGTTTCATCTTTCCGCATTGTTTCATCTTTCCGCATTGTTTCATCTTTCCGCAATGTTTCATCTTTCCGCATTGTTTCATCTTTCCGCATTGTTTCATCTTTCCGCATTGTTTCACCTTTCCGCATTGTTTCATCTTTCCGCATTGTTTCATCTTTCCGCATTGTTTCATCTTTCCGCATTGTTTCATCTTTCCGCATTGTTTCATCTTTCCGCATTGTTTCATCTTTCCGCATTGTTTCATCTTTCCGCATTGTTTCATCTTTCCGCATTGTTTCATCTTTCCGCATTGTTTCATCTTTCCGCATTGTTTCATCTTTCATCTTCCGAATTCTTTCATCTTTCATCTTTCCGCATTGTTTCATCTTTCATCTTTCCACATTTTTTCATCTTTCATCTTTCCGCATTGTTTCATCTTTCATCTTTCCGCATTGTTTCATCTTTCCGCATTGTTTCATCTTTCCGCATTGTTTCATCTTTCCGCATTGTTTCATCTTTCCGCATTGTTTCATCTTTCCGCATTGTTTCATCTTTCCGCATTGTTTCATCTTTCCGCATTGTTTCATCTTTCCGCATTGTTTCATCTTTCATCTTTCCGCATTGTTTCATCTTTCATCTTTCAGCATTCTTTCATCTTTCACCTTTCCGCATTGTTTCATCTTTCATCTTTCCGCATTGTTTCATCTTTCATCTTTCCGCATTCTTTCATCTTTCATCTTTCCGCATTGTTTCATCTTTCCGCATTGTTTCATCTTTCATCTTCCGCATTCTTTCATCTTTCATCTTTCCGCATTGTTTCATCTTTCATCTTTCCGCATTTTTTCATCTTTCATCTTTCCGCATTGTTTCATCTTTCATCTTTCCGCATTGTTTCATCTTTCATCTTTCCGCATTGTTTCATCTTTCATCTTTCCGCATTGTTTCATCTTTCCGCATTGTTTCATCTTTCCGCATTGTTTCATCTTTCATCTTCCGCATTCTTTCATCTTTCATCTTTCCGCATTGTTTCATCTTTCATCTTTCCGCATTTTTTCATCTTTCATCTTTCCGCATTTTTTCATCTTTCATCTTTCTGCATTGTTTCATCTTTCATCTTTCCGCATTGTTTCATCTTTCCGCATTGTTTCATCTTTCCGCATTGTTTCATCTTTCCGCATTGTTTCATCTTTCCGCATTGTTTCATCTTTCCGCATTGTTTCATCTTTCCGCATTGTTTCATCTTTCCGCATTGTTTCATCTTTCCGCATTGTTTCATCTTTCCGCATTGTTTCATCTTTCCGCATTGTTTCATCTGTCCGCATTGTTTCATCTTTCCGCATTGTTTCATCTTTCAGCATTGTTTCATCTTTCCGCATTGTTTCATCTTTCCGCATTGATTCATCTTTCCGCATTGTTTCATCTTTCCGCATTGTTTCATCTTTCCGCATTGTTTCATCTTTCCGCATTGTTTCATCTTTCCGCATTGTTTCATCTTTCCGCATTGTTTCATCTTTCCGCATTGTTTCATCTTTCCGCATTGTTTCATCTTTCCGCATTGTTTCATCTTTCCGCATTGTTTCATCTTTCCGCATTGTTTCATCTTTCCGCATTGTTTCATCTTTCCGCATTGTTTCATCTTTCCGCATTGTTTCATCTTTCCGCATTGTTTCATCTTTCCGCATTGTTTCATCTTTCCGCATTGTTTCATCTTTCCGCATTGTTTCATCTTTCCGCATTGTTTCATCTTTCCGCATTGTTTCATCTTTCCGCATTGTTTCATCTTTCCGCATTGTTTCATCTTTCCGCATTGTTTCATCTTTCCGCATTGTTTCATCTTTCCGCATTGTTTCATCTTTCCGCATTGTTTCATCTTTCCGCATTGTTTCATCTTTCCGCATTGTTTCATCTTTCCGCATTGTTTCATCTTTCCGCATTGTTTCATCTTTCCGCATTGTTTCATCTTTCCGCATTGTTTCATCTTTCCGCATTGTTTCATCTTTCATCTTTCCGCATTGTTTCATCTTTCATCTATCCGCATTGTTTCATCTTTCATCTTTCCGCATTGTTTCATTTTTCATCTTTCCGCATTGTTTCATCTTTCATCTTTCCGCATTGTTTCATCTTTCATCTTTCCGCATTCTTTCATCTTTCATCTTTCCGCATTCTTTCATCTTTCATCTTTCCGCATTGTTTCATCTTTCATCTTTCCGCATTGTTTCATCTTTCATCTTTCCGCATTCTTTCATCTTTCATCTTTCCGCATTGTTTCATCTTTCTTCTTTCCGCATTGTTTCATCTTTCCGCATTGTTTCATCTTTCCGCATTGTTTCATCTTTCCGCATTGTTTCATCTTTCCGCATTGTTTCATTTTTTCCGCATTGTTTCATCTTTCCGCATTGTTTCATCTTTCATCTTTCCGCATTCTTTCATCTTTCATCTTTCCGCATTCTTTCATCTTTCATCTTTCCGCATTCTTTCATCTTTCATCTTTCCGCATTGTTTCATCTTTCATCTTTCCGCATTGTTTCATCTTTCCGCATTGTTTCATCTTTCCGCATTGTTTCATCTTTCCGCATTGTTTCATCTTTCCGCATTGTTTCATCTTTCCGCATTGTTTCATCTTTCCGCATTGTTTCATCTTTCCGCATTGTTTCATCTTTCAGCATTGTTTCATCTTTCCGCATTGTTTCATCTTTCCGCATTGATTCATCTTTCCGCATTGTTTCATCTTTCCGCATTGTTTCATCTTTCCGCATTGTTTCATCTTTCCGCATTGTTTCATCTTTCCGCATTGTTTCATCTTTCCGCATTGTTTCATCTTTCCGCATTGTTTCATCTTTCCGCATTGTTTCATCTTTCCGCATTGTTTCATCTTTCCGCATTGTTTCATCTTTCCGCATTGTTTCATCTTTCCGCATTGTTTCATCTTTCCGCATTGTTTCATCTTTCCGCATTGTTTCATCTTTCCGCATTGTTTCATCTTTCCGCATTGTTTCATCTTTCCGGATTGTTTCATCTTTCCGCATTGTTTCATCTTTCCGCATTGTTTCATCTTTCCGCATTGTTTCATCTTTCATCTTTCCGCATTGTTTCATCTTTCATCTTTCCGCATTGTTTCATCTTTCCGCATTGTTTGATCTTTCCGCATTGTTTCATCTTTCCGCATTGTTTCATCTTTCATCTTTCCGCATTGTTTCATCTTTCCGCATTGTTTGATCTTTCCGCATTGTTTCATCTTTCCGCATTGTTTCATCTTTCCGCATTGTTTCATCTTTCCGCATTGTTTCATCTTTCCGCATTGTTTCATCTTTCCGCATTGTTTCATCTTTCCGCATTGTTTCATCTTTCCGCATTGTTTCATCTTTCCGCATTGTTTCATCTTTCCGCATTGTTTCATTTTTTCCGCATTGTTTCATCTTTCCGCATTGTTTCATCTTTCCGCATTGTTTCATCTTTCCGCATTGTTTCATCTTTCCGCATTGTTTCATCTTTCCGCATTGTTTCATCTTTCCGCATTGTTTCATCTTTCCGCATTGTTTCATCTTTCCGCATTGTTTCATCTTTCCGCATTGTTTCATCTTTCATCTTTCCGCATTGTTTCATCTTTCATCTTTCCGCATTGTTTCATCTTTCATCTTTCCGCATTGTTTCATCTTTCATCTTTCCGCATTGTTTCATCTTTCATCTTTCCGCATTGTTTCATCTTTCATCTTTCCGCATTCTTTCATCTTTCATCTTTCCGCATTGTTTCATCTTTCATCTTTCCGCATTGTTTCATCTTTCATCTTTCCGCATTGTTTCATCTTTCATCTTTCCGCATTCTTTCATCTTTCATCTTTCCGCATTGTTTCATCTTTCATCTTTCCGCATTGTTTCATCTTTCATCTTTCCGCATCGTTTCATCTTTCATCTTCCGCATTCTTTCATCTTTCATCTTTCCGCATTGTTTCATCTTTCATCTTTCCGCATTTTTTCATAATTCATTTTTCCGCATTGTTTCATCTTTCATCTTTCCGCATTTTTTCATCTTTCATCTTTCCACATTGTTTCATCTTTCATCTTTCCGCATTGTTTCATCTTTCCGCATTGTTTCATCTTTCCGCATTGTTTCATCTTTCCGCATTGTTTCATCTTTCCGCATTGTTTCATCTTTCCGCATTGTTTCATCTTTCCGCAATGTTTCATCTTTCCGCATTGTTTCATCTTTCCGCATTGTTTCATCTTTCCGCATTGTTTCACCTTTCCGCATTGTTTCATCTTTCCGCATTGTTTCATCTTTCCGCATTGTTTCATCTTTCCGCATTGTTTCATCTTTCCGCATTGTTTCATCTTTCCGCATTGTTTCATCTTTCCGCATTGTTTCATCTTTCCGCATTGTTTCATCTTTCCGCATTGTTTCATCTTTCCGCATTGTTTCATCTTTCCGCATTGTTTCATCTTTCCGCATTGTTTCATCTTTCCGCATTGTTTCATCTTTCCGCATTGTTTCATCTTTCCGCATTGTTTCATCTTTCCGCATTGTTTCATCTTTCCGCATTGTTTCATCTTTCCGCATTGTTTCATCTTTCCGCATTGTTTCATCTTTCATCTTTCCGCATTGTTTCATCTTTCATCTTTCCGCATTGTTTCATCTTTCATCTTTCCGCATTGTTTCATCTTTCATCTTTCCGCATTGTTTCATCTTTCATCTTTCCGCATTGTTTCATCTTTCATCTTTCCGCATTCTTTCATCTTTCATCTTTCCGCATTCTTTCATCTTTCATCTTTCCGCATTGTTTCATCTTTCATCTTTCCGCATTGTTTCATCTTTCATCTTTCCGCATTCTTTCATCTTTCATCTTTCCGCATTGTTTCATCTTTCTTCTTTCCGCATTGTTTCATCTTTCCGCATTGTTTCATCTTTCATCTTCCGCATTCTTTCATCTTTCATCTTTCCGCATTGTTTCATCTTTCATCTTTCCGCATTTTTTCATCTTTCATCTATCTGCATTGTTTCATCTTTCATCTTTCCGCATTGTTTCATCTTTCCGCATTGTTTCATCTTTCCGCATTGTTTCATCTTTCCGCATTGTTTCATTTTTTCCGCATTGTTTCATCTTTCCGCATTGTTTCATCTTTCATCTTTCCGCATTGTTTCATCTTTCATCTTTCCGCATTCTTTCATCTTTCATCTTTCCGCATTCTTTCATCTTTCATCTTTCCGCATTGTTTCATCTTTCATCTTTCCGCATTGTTTCATCTTTCCGCATTGTTTCATCTTTCCGCATTGTTTCATCTTTCCGCATTGTTTCATCTTTCCGCATTGTTTCATCTTTCCGCATTGTTTCATCTTTCCGCATTGTTTCATCTTTCCGCATTGTTTCATCTTTCCGCATTGTTTCATCTTTCCGCATTGTTTCATCTTTCCGCATTGTTTCATCTTTCCGCATTGTTTCATTTTTTCCGCATTGTTTCATCTTTCCGCATTGTTTCATCTTTCCGCATTGTTTCATCTTTCCGCATTGTTTCATCTTTCCGCATTGTTTCATCTTTCCGCATTGTTTCATCTTTCATCTTTCCGCATTGTTTCATCTTTCATCTTTCCGCATTGTTTCATCTTTCATCTTTCCGCATTGTTTCATCTTTCATCTTTCCGCATTCTTTCATCTTTCATCTTTCCGCATTGTTTCATCTTTCATCTTTCCGCATTGTTTCATCTTTCATCTTTCCGCATTGTTTCATCTTTCATCTTTCCGCATTGTTTCATCTTTCATCTTTCCGCATTCTTTCATCTTTCATCTTTCCGCATTGTTTCATCTTTCATCTTTCCGCATTGTTTCATCTTTCATCTTTCCGCATTGTTTCATCTTTCATCTTCCGCATTCTTTCATCTTTCATCTTTCCGCATTGTTTCATCTTTCATCTTTCCGCATTTTTTCATCTTTCATTTTTCCGCATTGTTTCATCTTTCATCTTTCCGCATTTTTTCATCTTTCATCTTTCCACATTGTTTCATCTTTCATCTTTCCGCATTGTTTCATCTTTCCGCATTGTTTCATCTTTCCGCATTGTTTCATCTTTCCGCATTGTTTCATCTTTCCGCATTGTTTCATCTTTCCGCATTGTTTCATCTTTCCGCAATGTTTCATCTTTCCGCATTGTTTCATCTTTCCGCATTGTTTCATCTTTCCGCATTGTTTCACCTTTCCGCATTGTTTCATCTTTCCGCATTGTTTCATCTTTCCGCATTGTTTCATCTTTCCGCATTGTTTCATCTTTCCGCATTGTTTCATCTTTCCGCATTGTTTCATCTTTCCGCATTGTTTCATCTTTCCGCATTGTTTCATCTTTCCGCACTGTTTCATCTTTCCGCATTGTTTCATCTTTCATCTTCCGAATTCTTTCATCTTTCATCTTTCCGCATTGTTTCATCTTTCATCTTTCCACATTTTTTCATCTTTCATCTTTCCGCATTGTTTCATCTTTCATCTTTCCGCATTGTTTCATCTTTCCGCATTGTTTCATCTTTCCGCATTGTTTCATCTTTCCGCATTGTTTCATCTTTCCGCATTGTTTCATCTTTCCGCATTGTTTCATCTTTCCGCATTGTTTCATCTTTCCGCATTGTTTCATCTTTCATCTTTCCGCATTGTTTCATCTTTCATCTTTCAGCATTCTTTCATCTTTCACCTTTCCGCATTGTTTCATCTTTCATCTTTCCGCATTGTTTCATCTTTCATCTTTCCGCATTCTTTCATCTTTCATCTTTCCGCATTGTTTCATCTTTCCGCATTGTTTCATCTTTCATCTTCCGCATTCTTTCATCTTTCATCTTTCCGCATTGTTTCATCTTTCATCTTTCCGCATTTTTTCATCTTTCATCTTTCCGCATTGTTTCATCTTTCATCTTTCCGCATTGTTTCATCTTTCATCTTTCCGCATTGTTTCATCTTTCATCTTTCCGCATTGTTTCATCTTTCCGCATTGTTTCATCTTTCCGCATTGTTTCATCTTTCATCTTCCGCATTCTTTCATCTTTCATCTTTCCGCATTGTTTCATCTTTCATCTTTCCGCATTTTTTCATCTTTCATCTTTCCGCATTTTTTCATCTTTCATCTTTCTGCATTGTTTCATCTTTCATCTTTCCGCATTGTTTCATCTTTCCGCATTGTTTCATCTTTCCACATTGTTTCATCTTTCCGCATTGTTTCATCTTTCCGCATTGTTTCATCTTTCCGCATTGTTTCATCTTTCCGCATTGTTTCATCTTTCCGCATTGTTTCATCTTTCCGCATTGTTTCATCTTTCCGCATTGTTTCATCTTTCCGCATTGTTTCATCTTTCCGCATTGTTTCATCTTTCAGCATTGTTTCATCTTTCCGCATTGTTTCATCTTTCCGCATTGATTCATCTTTCCGCATTGTTTCATCTTTCCGCATTGTTTCATCTTTCCGCATTGTTTCATCTTTCCGCATTGTTTCATCTTTCCGCATTGTTTCATCTTTCCGCATTGTTTCATCTTTCCGCATTGTTTCATCTTTCCGCATTGTTTCATCTTTCCGCATTGTTTCATCTTTCCGCATTGTTTCATCTTTCCGCATTGTTTCATCTTTCCGCATTGTTTCATCTTTCCGCATTGTTTCATCTTTCCGCATTGTTTCATCTTTCCGCATTGTTTCATCTTTCCGCATTGTTTCATCTTTCCGCATTGTTTCATCTTTCCGCATTGTTTCATCTTTCCGCATTGTTTCATCTTTCCGCATTGTTTCATCTTTCCGCATTGTTTCATCTTTCCGCATTGTTTCATCTTTCCGCATTGTTTCATCTTTCCGCATTGTTTCATCTTTCCGCATTGTTTCATCTTTCCGCATTGTTTCATCTTTCCGCATTGTTTCATCTTTCCGCATTGTTTCATCTTTCCGCATTGTTTCATCTTTCCGCATTGTTTCATCTTTCCGCATTGTTTCATCTTTCCGCATTGTTTCATCTTTCCGCATTGTTTCATCTTTCCGCATTGTTTCATCTTTCCGCATTGTTTCATCTTTCCGCATTGTTTCATCTTTCCGCATTGTTTCATCTTTCCGCATTGTTTCATCTTTCCGCATTGTTTCATCTTTCCGCATTGTTTCATCTTTCCGCATTGTTTCATCTTTCCGCATTGTTTCATCTTTCCGCATTGTTTCATCTTTCCGCATTGTTTCATCTTTCCGCATTGTTTCATCTTTCCGCATTGTTTCATCTTTCCGCATTGTTTCATCTTTCCGCATTGTTTCATCTTTCCGCATTGTTTCATCTTTCATCTTTCCGCATTGTTTCATCTTTCATCTATCCGCATTGTTTCATCTTTCATCTTTCCGCATTGTTTCATTTTTCATCTTTCCGCATTGTTTCATCTTTCATCTTTCCGCATTGTTTCATCTTTCATCTTTCCGCATTCTTTCATCTTTCATCTTTCCGCATTCTTTCATCTTTCATCTTTCCGCATTGTTTCATCTTTCATCTTTCCGCATTGTTTCATCTTTCATCTTTCCGCATTCTTTCATCTTTCATCTTTCCGCATTGTTTCATCTTTCTTCTTTCCGCATTGTTTCATCTTTCCGCATTGTTCCATCTTTCATCTTCCGCATTCTTTCATCTTTCATCTTTCCGCATTGTTTCATCTTTCATCTTTCCGCATTTTTTCATCTTTCATCTTTCTGCATTGTTTCATTTTTCATCTTTCCGCATTGTTTCATCTTTCCGCATTGTTTCATCTTTCCGCATTGTTTCATCTTTCCGCATTGTTTCATTTTTTCCGCATTGTTTCATCTTTCCGCATTGTTTCATCTTTCATCTTTCCGCATTCTTTCATCTTTCATCTTTCCGCATTCTTTCATCTTTCATCTTTCCGCATTCTTTCATCTTTCATCTTTCCGCATTGTTTCATCTTTCATCTTTCCGCATTGTTTCATCTTTCCGCATTGTTTCATCTTTCCGCATTGTTTCATCTTTCCGCATTGTTTCATCTTTCCGCATTGTTTCATCTTTCCGCATTGTTTCATCTTTCCGCATTGTTTCATCTTTCCGCATTGTTTCATCTTTCAGCATTGTTTCATCTTTCCGCATTGTTTCATCTTTCCGCATTGATTCATCTTTCCGCATTGTTTCATCTTTCCGCATTGTTTCATCTTTCCGCATTGTTTCATCTTTCCGCATTGTTTCATCTTTCCGCATTGTTTCATCTTTCCGCATTGTTTCATCTTTCCGCATTGTTTCATCTTTCCGCATTGTTTCATCTTTCCGCATTGTTTCATCTTTCCGCATTGTTTCATCTTTCCGCATTGTTTCATCTTTCCGCATTGTTTCATCTTTCCGCATTGTTTCATCTTTCCGCATTGTTTCATCTTTCCGCATTGTTTCATCTTTCCGCATTGTTTCATCTTTCCGCATTGTTTCATCTTTCCGCATTGTTTCATCTTTCCGCATTGTTTCATCTTTCCGCATTGTTTCATCTTTCCGCATTGTTTCATCTTTCCGCATTGTTTCATCTTTCCGCATTGTTTCATCTTTCCGCATTGTTTCATCTTTCCGCATTGTTTCATCTTTCATCTTTCCGCATTGTTTCATCTTTCATCTTTCCGCATTCTTTCATCTTTCACCTTTCCGCATTGTTTCATCTTTCATCTTTCCGCATTGTTTCATCTTTCATCTTTCCGCGTTCTTTCATCTTTCATCTTCCGCATTCTTTCATCTTTCATCTTTCCGCATTGTGTCATCTTTCATCTTTCCGCATTTTTTCATCTTTCATCTTTCCGCATTGTTTCATCTTTCATCTTTCCGCATTGTTTCATCTTTCCGCATTGTTTCATCTTTCCGCATTGTTTCATCTTTCCGCATTGTTTCATCTTTCCGCATTGTTTCATCTTTCCGCATTGTTTCATCTTTCCGCATTGTTTCATCTTTCCGCATTGTTTCATCTTTCCGCATTGTTTCATCTTTCCGCATTGTTTCATCTTTCCGCATTGTTTCATCTTTCCGCATTGTTTCATCTTTCCGCATTGTTTCATCTTTCCGCATTGTTTCATCTTTCCGCATTGTTTCATCTTTCCGTATTGTTTCATCTTTCATCTTTCCGCATTGTTTCATCTTTCATCTTTCCGCATTGTTTCATCTTTCATCTTTCCGCATTGTTTCATCTTTCATCTTTCTGCATTTTTTCATCTTTCATCTTTCCACATTTTTTTCATCTTTCATCTTTCCGCATTGTTTCATCTTTCATCTTTCCGCATTGTTTCATCTTTCCGCATTGTTTTATCTTTCCGCATAGTTTCATCTTTCCGCATTGTTTCATCTTTCCGCATTGTTTCATCTTTCCGCATTGTTTCATCTTTCCGCATTGTTTCATCTTTCCGCATTGTTTCATCTTTCCGCATTGTTTCATCTTTCCGCATTGTTTCATCTTTCATCTTTCCGCATTGTTTCATCTTTCATCTTTCCGCATTCTTTCATCTTTCATCTTTCCGCATTGTTTCATCTTTCATCTTTCCGCATTGTTTCATCTTTCATCTTTCCGCATTGTTTCATCTTTCATCTTTCCGCATTCTTTCATCTTTCATCTTTCCGCATTGTTTCATCTTTCATCTTTCCGCATTGTTTCATCTTTCATCTTTCCGCATTGTTTCATCTTTCATCTTTCCGCATTCTTTCATCTTTCATCTTTCCGCATTGTTTCATCTTTCATCTTTCCGCATTCTTTCATCTTTCATCTTTCCGCATTGTTTCATCTTTCATCTTTCCGCATTGTTTCATCTTTCATCTTTCCGCATTCTTTCATCTTTCATCTTTCCGCATTGTTTCATCTTTCATCTTTCCGCATTGTTTCATCTTTCATCTTTCCGCATTCTTTCATCTTTCATCTTTTCGCATTGTTTCATCTTTCATCTTTTCGCATTGTTTCATCTTTCATCTTTCCGCATTCTTTCATCTTTCATCTTTCCGCATTGTTTCATCTTTCATCTTTCCGCATTGTTTCATCTTTCCGCATTGTTTCATCTTTCCGCATTGTTTCATCTTTCCGCATTGTTTCATCTTTCCACATTGTTTCATCTTTCCGCATTGTTTCATTTTTTCCGCATTGTTTCATCTTTCCACATTGTTTCATCTTTCCGCATTGTTTCATTTTTTCCGCATTGTTTCATCTTTCCGCATTGTTTCATCTTTCATCTTTCCGCATTGTTTCATCTTTCATCTTTCCGCATTGTTTCATCTTTCATCTTTCTGCATTTTTTCATCTTTCATCTTTCCACATTTTTTTCATCTTTCATCTTTCCGCATTGTTTCATCTTTCATCTTTCCGCATTGTTTCATCTTTCCGCATTGTTTTATCTTTCCGCATAGTTTCATCTTTCCGCATTGTTTCATCTTTCCGCATTGTTTCATCTTTCCGCATTGTTTCATCTTTCCGCATTGTTTCATCTTTCCGCATTGTTTCATCTTTCCGCATTGTTTCATCTTTCATCTTTCCGCATTGTTTCATCTTTCATCTTTCCGCATTCTTTCATCTTTCATCTTTCCGCATTCTTTCATCTTTCATCTTTCCGCATTGTTTCATCTTTCATCTTTCCGAATTGTTTCATCTTTCATCTTTCCGCATTCTTTCATCTTTCATCTTTCCGCATTCTTTCATCTTTCTTCTTTTCGCATTGTTTCATCTTTCATCTTTCCGCATTGTTTCATCTTTCATCTTTCCGCATTCTTTCATCTTTCATCTTTCCGCATTCTTTCATCTTTCATCTTTCCGCATTGTTTCATCTTTCATCTTTCCGCATTGTTTCATCTTTCATCTTTCCGCATTCTTTCATCTTTCATCTTTCCGCATTGTTTCATCTTTCATCTTTCCGCATTGTTTCATCTTTCATCTTTCCGCATTCTTTCATCTTTCATCTTTTCGCATTGTTTCATCTTTCATCTTTTCGCATTGTTTCATCTTTCATCTTTCCGCATTCTTTCATCTTTCATCTTTCCGCATTGTTTCATCTTTCATCTTTCCGCATTGTTTCATCTTTCCGCATTGTTTCATCTTTCCGCATTGTTTCATCTTTCCGCATTGTTTCATCTTTCCACATTGTTTCATCTTTCCGCATTGTTTCATTTTTTCCGCATTGTTTCATCTTTCCGCATTGTTTCATCTTTCATCTTTCCGCATTGTTTCATCTTTCATCTTTTCGCATTCTTTCATCTTTCATCTTTCCGCATTGTTTCATCTTTCATCTTTCCGCATTGTTTCATCTTTCATCTTTCCGCATTGTTTCATCTTTCATCTTTCCGCATTCTTTCATCTTTCATCTTTCCGCATTCTTTCATCTTTCATCTTTCCGCATTGTTTCATCTTTCATCTTTCCGCATTGTTTCATCTTTCATCTTTCCGCATTCTTTCATCTTTCATCTTTCCGCATTGTTTCATCTTTCATCTTTCCGCATTGTTTCATCTTTCCGCATTGTTTCATCTTTCCGCATTGTTTCATCTTTCCGCATTGTTTCATCTTTCCGCATTGTTTCATCTTTCCGCATTGTTTCATCTTTCCGCATTGTTTCATCTTTCCGCATTGTTTCATCTTTCCGCATTGTTTCATCTTTCCGCATTCTTTCATCTTTCATCTTTCCGCATTGTTTCATCTTTCATCTTTCCGCATTGTTTCATCTTTCATCTTTCCGCATTGTTTCATCTTTCATCTTCCGCATTCTTTCATCTTTCATCTTTCCGCATTGTTTCATCTTTCATCTTTCCGCATTTTTTCATCTTTCATCTTTCCGCTTTGTTTCATCTTTCATCTTTCCGCATTTTTTCATCTTTCATCTTTCCACATTGTTTCATCTTTCATCTTTCCGCATTGTTTCATCTTTCCGCATTGTTTCATCTTTCCGCATTGTTTCATCTTTCCGCATTGTTTCATCTTTCCGCATTGTTTCATCTTTCCGCAATGTTTCATCTTTCCGCATTGTTTCATCTTTCCGCATTGTTTCATCTTTCCGCATTGTTTCATCTTTCCGCATTGTTTCATCTTTCCGCATTGTTTCATCTTTCCGCATTGTTTCACCTTTCCGCATTGTTTCATCTTTCCGCATTGTTTCATCTTTCCGCATTGTTTCATCTTTCCGCATTGTTTCATCTTTCCGCATTGTTTCATCTTTCCGCATTGTTTCATCTTTCCGCATTGTTTCATCTTTCCGCATTGTTTCATCTTTCCGCATTGTTTCATCTTTCCGCATTGTTTCATCTTTCCGCATTGTTTCATCTTTCATCTTCCGCATTCTTTCATCTTTCATCTTTCCCCATTGTGTCATCTTTCATCTTTCCGCATTTTTTCATCTTTCATCTTTCCGCATTGTTTCATCTTTCATCTTTCCGCATTGTTTCATCTTTCCGCATTGTTTCATCTTTCCGCATTGTTTCATCTTTCCGCATTGTTTCATCTTTCCGCATTGTTTCATCTTTCCGCATTGTTTCATCTTTCCGCATTGTTTCATCTTTCCGCATTGTTTCATCTTTCCGCATTGTTTCATCTTTCCGCATTGTTTCATCTTTCCGCATTGTTTAATCTTTCCGCATTGTTTCATCTTTCCGCATTGTTTCATCTTTCCGCATTGTTTCATCTTTCCGCATTGTTTCATCTTTCCGTATTGTTTCATCTTTCATCTTTCCGCATTGTTTCATCTTTCATCTTTCCGCATTGTTTCATCTTTCATCTTTCCGCATTGTTTCATCTTTCATCTTTCTGCATTTTTTCATCTTTCATCTTTCCACATTTTTTTCATCTTTCATCTTTCCGCATTGTTTCATCTTTCATCTTTCCGCATTGTTTCATCTTTCCGCATTGTTTTATCTTTCCGCATAGTTTCATCTTTCCGCATTGTTTCATCTTTCCGCATTGTTTCATCTTTCCGCATTGTTTCATCTTTCCGCATTGTTTCATCTTTCCGCATTGTTTCATCTTTCCGCATTGTTTTATCTTTCATCTTCCGAATTCTTTCATCTTTCATCTTTCCGCATTGTTTCATCTTTCATCTTTCCGCATTGTTTCATCTTTCCGCATTGTTTCATCTTTCCGCATTGTTTCAACTTTCCGCATTGTTTCATCTTTCCGCATTGTTTCATCTTTCCGCATTGTTTCATCTTTCCGCATTGTTTCATCTTTCCGCATTGTTTCATCTTTCATCTTTCCGCATTGTTTCATCTTTCATCTTTCCGCATTCTTTCATCTTTCACCTTTCCGCATTGTTTCATCTTTCATCTTTCCGCATTGTTTCATCTTTCATCTTTCCGCATTCTTTCATCTTTCATCTTTCCGCATTGTTTCATCTTTCCGCATTGTTTCATCTTTCATCTTCCGCATTCTTTCATCTTTCATCTTTCCGCATTGTTTCATCTTTCATCTTTCCGCATTTTTTCATCTTTCATCTTTCCGCATTGTTTCATCTTTCATCTTTCCGCATTGTTTCATCTTTCATCTTTCCGCATTGTTTCATCTTTCATCTTTCCGCATTGTTTCATCTTTCCGCATTGTTTCATCTTTCCGCATTGTTTCATCTTTCCGCATTGTTTCATCTTTCATCTTCCGCATTCTTTCATCTTTCATCTTTCCGCATTGTTTCATCTTTCATCTTTCCGCATTTTTTCATCTTTCATCTTTCCGCATTGTTTCATCTTTCATCTTTCCGCATTGTTTCATCTTTCCGCATTGTTTCATCTTTCCGCATTGTTTCATCTTTCCGCATTGTTTCATCTTTCCGCATTGTTTCATCTTTCCGCATTGTTTCATCTTTCCGTATTGTTTCATCTTTCCGCATTGTTTCATCTTTCCGCATTGTTTCATATTTCCGCATTGTTTCATCTTTCCGCATTGTTTCATCTTTCCGCATTGTTTCATCTTTCCGCATTGTTTCATCTTTCCGCATTGTTTCATCTTTCCGCATTGTTTCATCTTTCCGCATTGTTTCATCTTTCCGCATTGTTTCATCTTTCCGCATTGTTTCATCTTTCCGCATTGTTTCATCTTTCCGCATTGTTTCATCTTTCCGCATTGTTTCATCTTTCCGCATTGTTTCATCTTTCCGCATTGTTTCATCTTTCCGCATTGTTTCATCTTTCCGCATTGTTTCATCTTTCCGCATTGTTTCATCTTTCCGCATTGTTTCATCTTTCCGCATTGTTTCATCTTTCCGCATTGTTTCATCTTTCCGCATTGTTTCATCTTTCCGCATTGTTTCATCTTTCCGCATTGTTTCATCTTTCCGCATTGTTTCATCTTTCCGCATTGTTTCATCTTTCCGCATTGTTTCATCTTTCCGCATTGTTTCATCTTTCCGCATTGTTTCATCTTTCCGCATTGTTTCATTTTTTCCGCATTGTTTCATCTTTCCGCATTGTTTCATCTTTCCGCATTGTTTCATCTTTCCGCATTGTTTCATCTTTCCGCATTGTTTCATCTTTCCGCATTGTTTCATCTTTCCGCATTGTTTCATCTTTCATCTTTCCGCATTGTTTCATCTTTCATCTTTCCGCATTGTTTCATCTATCATCTTTCCGCATTGTTTCATCTTTCATCTTTCCGCATTGTTTCATCTTTCATCTTTCCGCATTGTTTCATCTTTCATCTTTCCGCATTCTTTCATCTTTCATCTTTCCGCATTGTTTCATCTTTCATCTTTCCGCATTGTTTCATCTTTCATCTTTCCGCATTGTTTCATCTTTCATCTTCCGCATTCTTTCATCTTTCATCTTTCCGCATTGTTTCATCTTTCATCTTTCCGCATTTTTTCATCTTTCATTTTTCCGCATTGTTTCATCTTTCATCTTTCCGCATTTTTTCATCTTTCATCTTTCCACATTGTTTCATCTTTCATCTTTCCGCATTGTTTCATCTTTCCGCATTGTTTCATCTTTCCGCATTGTTTCATCTTTCCGCATTGTTTCATCTTTCCGCATTGTTTCATCTTTCCGCAATGTTTCATCTTTCCGCATTGTTTCATCTTTCCGCATTGTTTCATCTTTCCGCATTGTTTCACCTTTCCGCATTGTTTCATCTTTCCGCATTGTTTCATCTTTCCGCATTGTTTCATCTTTCCGCATTGTTTCATCTTTCCGCATTGTTTCATCTTTCCGCATTGTTTCATCTTTCCGCATTGTTTCATCTTTCCGCATTGTTTCATCTTTCCGCATTGTTTCATCTTTCCGCATTGTTTCATCTTTCCGCATTGTTTCATCTTTCCGCATTGTTTCATCTTTCATCTTCCGAATTCTTTCATCTTTCATCTTTCCGCATTGTTTCATCTTTCATCTTTCCACATTTTTTCATCTTTCATCTTTCCGCATTGTTTCATCTTTCATCTTTCCGCATTGTTTCATCTTTCCGCATTGTTTCATCTTTCCGCATTGTTTCATCTTTCCGCATTGTTTCATCTTTCCGCATTGTTTCATCTTTCCGCATTGTTTCATCTTTCCGCATTGTTTCATCTTTCCGCATTGTTTCATCTTTCCGCATTGTTTCATCTTTCATCTTTCCGCATTGTTTCATCTTTCATCTTTCAGCATTCTTTCATCTTTCACCTTTCCGCATTGTTTCATCTTTCATCTTTCCGCATTGTTTCATCTTTCATCTTTCCGCATTCTTTCATCTTTCATCTTTCCGCATTGTTTCATCTTTCCGCATTGTTTCATCTTTCATCTTCCGCATTCTTTCATCTTTCATCTTTCCGCATTGTTTCATCTTTCATCTTTCCGCATTTTTTCATCTTTCATCTTTCCGCATTGTTTCATCTTTCATCTTTCCGCATTGTTTCATCTTTCATCTTTCCGCATTGTTTCATCTTTCATCTTTCCGCATTGTTTCATCTTTCCGCATTGTTTCATCTTTCCGCATTGTTTCATCTTTCATCTTCCGCATTCTTTCATCTTTCATCTTTCCGCATTGTTTCATCTTTCATCTTTCCGCATTTTTTCATCTTTCATCTTTCCGCATTTTTTCATCTTTCATCTTTCTGCATTGTTTCATCTTTCATCTTTCCGCATTGTTTCATCTTTCCGCATTGTTTCATCTTTCCGCATTGTTTCATCTTTCCGCATTGTTTCATCTTTCCGCATTGTTTCATCTTTCCGCATTGTTTCATCTTTCCGCATTGTTTCATCTTTCCGCATTGTTTCATCTTTCCGCATTGTTTCATCTTTCCGCATTGTTTCATCTTTCCGCATTGTTTCATCTTTCCGCATTGTTTCATCTTTCCGCATTGTTTCATCTTTCCGCATTGTTTCATCTTTCAGCATTGTTTCATCTTTCCGCATTGTTTCATCTTTCCGCATTGATTCATCTTTCCGCATTGTTTCATCTTTCCGCATTGTTTCATCTTTCCGCATTGTTTCATCTTTCCGCATTGTTTCATCTTTCCGCATTGTTTCATCTTTCCGCATTGTTTCATCTTTCCGCATTGTTTCATCTTTCCGCATTGTTTCATCTTTCCGCATTGTTTCATCTTTCCGCATTGTTTCATCTTTCCGCATTGTTTCATCTTTCCGCATTGTTTCATCTTTCCGCATTGTTTCATCTTTCCGCATTGTTTCATCTTTCCGCATTGTTTCATCTTTCCGCATTGTTTCATCTTTCCGCATTGTTTCATCTTTCCGCATTGTTTCATCTTTCCGCATTGTTTCATCTTTCCGCATTGTTTCATCTTTCCGCATTGTTTCATCTTTCCGCATTGTTTCATCTTTCCGCATTGTTTCATCTTTCCGCATTGTTTCATCTTTCCGCATTGTTTCATCTTTCCGCATTGTTTCATCTTTCCGCATTGTTTCATCTTTCCGCATTGTTTCATCTTTCCGCATTGTTTCATCTTTCCGCATTGTTTCATCTTTCCGCATTGTTTCATCTTTCCGCATTGTTTCATCTTTCCGCATTGTTTCATCTTTCCGCATTGTTTCATCTTTCCGCATTGTTTCATCTTTCCGCATTGTTTCATCTTTCCGCATTGTTTCATCTTTCCGCATTGTTTCATCTTTCCGCATTGTTTCATCTTTCCGCATTGTTTCATCTTTCATCTTTCCGCATTGTTTCATCTTTCATCTATCCGCATTGTTTCATCTTTCATCTTTCCGCATTGTTTCATTTTTCATCTTTCCGCATTGTTTCATCTTTCATCTTTCCGCATTGTTTCATCTTTCATCTTTCCGCATTCTTTCATCTTTCATCTTTCCGCATTCTTTCATCTTTCATCTTTCCGCATTGTTTCATCTTTCATCTTTCCGCATTGTTTCATCTTTCATCTTTCCGCATTCTTTCATCTTTCATCTTTCCGCATTGTTTCATCTTTCTTCTTTCCGCATTGTTTCATCTTTCCGCATTGTTTCATCTTTCCGCATTGTTTCATCTTTCCGCATTGTTTCATCTTTCCGCATTGTTTCATTTTTTCCGCATTGTTTCATCTTTCCGCATTGTTTCATCTTTCATCTTTCCGCATTCTTTCATCTTTCATCTTTCCGCATTCTTTCATCTTTCATCTTTCCGCATTCTTTCATCTTTCATCTTTCCGCATTGTTTCATCTTTCATCTTTCCGCATTGTTTCATCTTTCCGCATTGTTTCATCTTTCCGCATTGTTTCATCTTTCCGCATTGTTTCATCTTTCCGCATTGTTTCATCTTTCCGCATTGTTTCATCTTTCCGCATTGTTTCATCTTTCCGCATTGTTTCATCTTTCAGCATTGTTTCATCTTTCCGCATTGTTTCATCTTTCCGCATTGATTCATCTTTCCGCATTGTTTCATCTTTCCGCATTGTTTCATCTTTCCGCATTGTTTCATCTTTCCGCATTGTTTCATCTTTCCGCATTGTTTCATCTTTCCGCATTGTTTCATCTTTCCGCATTGTTTCATCTTTCCGCATTGTTTCATCTTTCCGCATTGTTTCATCTTTCCGCATTGTTTCATCTTTCCGCATTGTTTCATCTTTCCGCATTGTTTCATCTTTCCGCATTGTTTCATCTTTCCGCATTGTTTCATCTTTCCGCATTGTTTCATCTTTCCGCATTGTTTCATCTTTCCGCATTGTTTCATCTTTCCGCATTGTTTCATCTTTCCGGATTGTTTCATCTTTCCGCATTGTTTCATCTTTCCGCATTGTTTCATCTTTCCGCATTGTTTCATCTTTCATCTTTCCGCATTGTTTCATCTTTCATCTTTCCGCATTGTTTCATCTTTCCGCATTGTTTGATCTTTCCGCATTGTTTCATCTTTCCGCATTGTTTCATCTTTCCGCATTGTTTCATCTTTCCGCATTGTTTCATCTTTCCGCATTGTTTCATCTTTCCGCATTGTTTCATCTTTCCGCATTGTTTCATCTTTCCGCATTGTTTCATCTTTCCGCATTGTTTCATCTTTCCGCATTGTTTCATTTTTTCCGCATTGTTTCATCTTTCCGCATTGTTTCATCTTTCCGCATTGTTTCATCTTTCCGCATTGTTTCATCTTTCCGCATTGTTTCATCTTTCCGCATTGTTTCATCTTTCCGCATTGTTTCATCTTTCCGCATTGTTTCATCTTTCATCTTTCCGCATTGTTTCATCTTTCATCTTTCCGCATTGTTTCATCTTTCATCTTTCCGCATTGTTTCATCTTTCATCTTTCCGCATTGTTTCATCTTTCATCTTTCCGCATTGTTTCATCTTTCATCTTTCCGCATTCTTTCATCTTTCATCTTTCCGCATTGTTTCATCTTTCATCTTTTCGCATTGTTTCATCTTTCATCTTTCCGCATTGTTTCATCTTTCATCTTTCCGCATTCTTTCATCTTTCATCTTTCCGCATTGTTTCATCTTTCATCTTTCCGCATTGTTTCATCTTTCATCTTTCCGCATCGTTTCATCTTTCATCTTCCGCATTCTTTCATCTTTCATCTTTCCGCATTGTTTCATCTTTCATCTTTCCGCATTTTTTCATAATTCATTTTTCCGCATTGTTTCATCTTTCATCTTTCCGCATTTTTTCATCTTTCATCTTTCCACATTGTTTCATCTTTCATCTTTCCGCATTGTTTCATCTTTCCGCATTGTTTCATCTTTCCGCATTGTTTCATCTTTCCGCATTGTTTCATCTTTCCGCATTGTTTCATCTTTCCGCATTGTTTCATCTTTCCGCAATGTTTCATCTTTCCGCATTGTTTCATCTTTCCGCATTGTTTCATCTTTCCGCATTGTTTCACCTTTCCGCATTGTTTCATCTTTCCGCATTGTTTCATCTTTCCGCATTGTTTCATCTTTCCGCATTGTTTCATCTTTCCGCATTGTTTCATCTTTCCGCATTGTTTCATCTTTCCGCATTGTTTCATCTTTCCGCATTGTTTCATCTTTCCGCATTGTTTCATCTTTCCGCATTGTTTCATCTTTCCGCATTGTTTCATCTTTCCGCATTGTTTCATCTTTCCGCATTGTTTCATCTTTCCGCATTGTTTCATCTTTCATCTTTCCGCATTGTTTCATCTTTCATCTTTCAGCATTCTTTCATCTTTCACCTTTCCGCATTGTTTCATCTTTCATCTTTCCGCATTGTTTCATCTTTCATCTTTCCGCATTCTTTCATCTTTCATCTTTCCGCATTGTTTCATCTTTCCGCATTGTTTCATCTTTCATCTTCCGCATTCTTTCATCTTTCATCTTTCCGCATTGTTTCATCTTTCATCTTTCCGCATTTTTTCATCTTTCATCTTTCCGCATTGTTTCATCTTTCATCTTTCCGCATTGTTTCATCTTTCATCTTTCCGCATTGTTTCATCTTTCATCTTTCCGCATTGTTTCATCTTTCCGCATTGTTTCATCTTTCCGCATTGTTTCATCTTTCATCTTCCGCATTCTTTCATCTTTCATCTTTCCGCATTGTTTCATCTTTCATCTTTCCGCATTTTTTCATCTTTCATCTTTCCGCATTTTTTCATCTTTCATCTTTCTGCATTGTTTCATCTTTCATCTTTCCGCATTGTTTCATCTTTCCGCATTGTTTCATCTTTCCGCATTGTTTCATCTTTCCGCATTGTTTCATCTTTCCGCATTGTTTCATCTTTCCGCATTGTTTCATCTTTCCGCATTGTTTCATCTTTCCGCATTGTTTCATCTTTCCGCATTGTTTCATCTTTCCGCATTGTTTCATCTTTCCGCATTGTTTCATCTTTCCGCATTGTTTCATCTTTCAGCATTGTTTCATCTTTCCGCATTGTTTCATCTTTCCGCATTGATTCATCTTTCCGCATTGTTTCATCTTTCCGCATTGTTTCATCTTTCCGCATTGTTTCATCTTTCCGCATTGTTTCATCTTTCCGCATTGTTTCATCTTTCCGCATTGTTTCATCTTTCCGCATTGTTTCATCTTTCCGCATTGTTTCATCTTTCCGCATTGTTTCATCTTTCCGCATTGTTTCATCTTTCCGCATTGTTTCATCTTTCCGCATTGTTTCATCTTTCCGCATTGTTTCATCTTTCCGCATTGTTTCATCTTTCCGCATTGTTTCATCTTTCCGCATTGTTTCATCTTTCCGCATTGTTTCATCTTTCCGCATTGTTTCATCTTTCCGCATTGTTTCATCTTTCCGCATTGTTTCATCTTTCCGCATTGTTTCATCTTTCCGCATTGTTTCATCTTTCCGCATTGTTTCATCTTTCCGCATTGTTTCATCTTTCCGCATTGTTTCATCTTTCCGCATTGTTTCATCTTTCCGCATTGTTTCATCTTTCCGCATTGTTTCATCTTTCCGCATTGTTTCATCTTTCCGCATTGTTTCATCTTTCCGCATTGTTTCATCTTTCCGCATTGTTTCATCTTTCCGCATTGTTTCATCTTTCCGCATTGTTTCATCTTTCCGCATTGTTTCATCTTTCCGCATTGTTTCATCTTTCCGCATTGTTTCATCTTTCCGCATTGTTTCATCTTTCCGCATTGTTTCATCTTTCCGCATTGTTTCATCTTTCCGCATTGTTTCATCTTTCCGCATTGTTTCATCTTTCCGCATTGTTTCATCTTTCCGCATTGTTTCATCTTTCCGCATTGTTTCATCTTTCCGCATTGTTTCATCTTTCCGCATTGTTTCATCTTTCCGCATTGTTTCATCTTTCCGCATTGTTTCATCTTTCATCTTTCCGCATTGTTTCATCTTTCATCTATCCGCATTGTTTCATCTTTCATCTTTCCGCATTGTTTCATTTTTCATCTTTCCGCATTGTTTCATCTTTCATCTTTCCGCATTGTTTCATCTTTCATCTTTCCGCATTCTTTCATCTTTCATCTTTCCGCATTCTTTCATCTTTCATCTTTCCGCATTGTTTCATCTTTCATCTTTCCGCATTGTTTCATCTTTCATCTTTCCGCATTCTTTCATCTTTCATCTTTCCGCATTGTTTCATCTTTCTTCTTTCCGCATTGTTTCATCTTTCCGCATTGTTCCATCTTTCATCTTCCGCATTCTTTCATCTTTCATCTTTCCGCATTGTTTCATCTTTCATCTTTCCGCATTTTTTCATCTTTCATCTTTCTGCATTGTTTCATTTTTCATCTTTCCGCATTGTTTCATCTTTCCGCATTGTTTCATCTTTCCGCATTGTTTCATCTTTCCGCATTGTTTCATTTTTTCCGCATTGTTTCATCTTTCCGCATTGTTTCATCTTTCATCTTTCCGCATTCTTTCATCTTTCATCTTTCCGCATTCTTTCATCTTTCATCTTTCCGCATTCTTTCATCTTTCATCTTTCCGCATTGTTTCATCTTTCATCTTTCCGCATTGTTTCATCTTTCCGCATTGTTTCATCTTTCCGCATTGTTTCATCTTTCCGCATTGTTTCATCTTTCCGCATTGTTTCATCTTTCCGCATTGTTTCATCTTTCCGCATTGTTTCATCTTTCCGCATTGTTTCATCTTTCAGCATTGTTTCATCTTTCCGCATTGTTTCATCTTTCCGCATTGATTCATCTTTCCGCATTGTTTCATCTTTCCGCATTGTTTCATCTTTCCGCATTGTTTCATCTTTCCGCATTGTTTCATCTTTCCGCATTGTTTCATCTTTCCGCATTGTTTCATCTTTCCGCATTGTTTCATCTTTCCGCATTGTTTCATCTTTCCGCATTGTTTCATCTTTCCGCATTGTTTCATCTTTCCGCATTGTTTCATCTTTCCGCATTGTTTCATCTTTCCGCATTGTTTCATCTTTCCGCATTGTTTCATCTTTCCGCATTGTTTCATCTTTCCGCATTGTTTCATCTTTCCGCATTGTTTCATCTTTCCGCATTGTTTCATCTTTCCGCATTGTTTCATCTTTCCGCATTGTTTCATCTTTCCGCATTGTTTCATCTTTCCGCATTGTTTCATCTTTCCGCATTGTTTCATCTTTCATCTTTCCGCATTGTTTCATCTTTCATCTTTCCGCATTCTTTCATCTTTCACCTTTCCGCATTGTTTCATCTTTCATCTTTCCGCATTGTTTCATCTTTCATCTTTCCGCGTTCTTTCATCTTTCATCTTCCGCATTCTTTCATCTTTCATCTTTCCGCATTGTGTCATCTTTCATCTTTCCGCATTTTTTCATCTTTCATCTTTCCGCATTGTTTCATCTTTCATCTTTCCGCATTGTTTCATCTTTCCGCATTGTTTCATCTTTCCGCATTGTTTCATCTTTCCGCATTGTTTCATCTTTCCGCATTGTTTCATCTTTCCGCATTGTTTCATCTTTCCGCATTGTTTCATCTTTCCGCATTGTTTCATCTTTCCGCATTGTTTCATCTTTCCGCATTGTTTCATCTTTCAGCATTGTTTCATCTTTCCGCATTGTTTCATCTTTCCGCATTGTTTCATCTTTCCGCATTGTTTCATCTTTCCGCATTGTTTCATCTTTCCGCATTGTTTCATCTTTCCGTATTGTTTCATCTTTCATCTTTCCGCATTGTTTCATCTTTCATCTTTCCGCATTGTTTCATCTTTCATCTTTCCGCATTGTTTCATCTTTCATCTTTCTGCATTTTTTCATCTTTCATCTTTCCACATTTTTTTCATCTTTCATCTTTCCGCATTGTTTCATCTTTCATCTTTCCGCATTGTTTCATCTTTCCGCATTGTTTTATCTTTCCGCATAGTTTCATCTTTCCGCATTGTTTCATCTTTCCGCATTGTTTCATCTTTCCGCATTGTTTCATCTTTCCGCATTGTTTCATCTTTCCGCATTGTTTCATCTTTCCGCATTGTTTCATCTTTCATCTTTCCGCATTGTTTCATCTTTCATCTTTCCGCATTCTTTCATCTTTCATCTTTCCGCATTGTTTCATCTTTCATCTTTCCGCATTGTTTCATCTTTCATCTTTCCGCATTGTTTCATCTTTCATCTTTCCGCATTCTTTCATCTTTCATCTTTCCGCATTGTTTCATCTTTCATCTTTCCGCATTGTTTCATCTTTCATCTTTCCGCATTGTTTCATCTTTCATCTTTCCGCATTCTTTCATCTTTCATCTTTCCGCATTGTTTCATCTTTCATCTTTCCGCATTCTTTCATCTTTCATCTTTCCGCATTGTTTCATCTTTCATCTTTCCGCATTGTTTCATCTTTCATCTTTCCGCATTCTTTCATCTTTCATCTTTCCGCATTGTTTCATCTTTCATCTTTCCGCATTGTTTCATCTTTCATCTTTCCGCATTCTTTCATCTTTCATCTTTTCGCATTGTTTCATCTTTCATCTTTTCGCATTGTTTCATCTTTCATCTTTCCGCATTCTTTCATCTTTCATCTTTCCGCATTGTTTCATCTTTCATCTTTCCGCATTGTTTCATCTTTCCGCATTGTTTCATCTTTCCGCATTGTTTCATCTTTCCGCATTGTTTCATCTTTCCACATTGTTTCATCTTTCCGCATTGTTTCATTTTTTCCGCATTGTTTCATCTTTCCACATTGTTTCATCTTTCCGCATTGTTTCATTTTTTCCGCATTGTTTCATCTTTCCGCATTGTTTCATCTTTCATCTTTCCGCATTGTTTCATCTTTCATCTTTCCGCATTGTTTCATCTTTCATCTTTCTGCATTTTTTCATCTTTCATCTTTCCACATTTTTTTCATCTTTCATCTTTCCGCATTGTTTCATCTTTCATCTTTCCGCATTGTTTCATCTTTCCGCATTGTTTTATCTTTCCGCATAGTTTCATCTTTCCGCATTGTTTCATCTTTCCGCATTGTTTCATCTTTCCGCATTGTTTCATCTTTCCGCATTGTTTCATCTTTCCGCATTGTTTCATCTTTCCGCATTGTTTCATCTTTCATCTTTCCGCATTGTTTCATCTTTCATCTTTCCGCATTCTTTCATCTTTCATCTTTCCGCATTCTTTCATCTTTCATCTTTCCGCATTGTTTCATCTTTCATCTTTCCGAATTGTTTCATCTTTCATCTTTCCGCATTCTTTCATCTTTCATCTTTCCGCATTGTTTCATCTTTCTTCTTTTCGCATTGTTTCATCTTTCATCTTTCCGCATTGTTTCATCTTTCATCTTTCCGCATTCTTTCATCTTTCATCTTTCCGCATTCTTTCATCTTTCATCTTTCCGCATTGTTTCATCTTTCATCTTTCCGCATTGTTTCATCTTTCATCTTTCCGCATTCTTTCATCTTTCATCTTTCCGCATTGTTTCATCTTTCATCTTTCCGCATTGTTTCATCTTTCATCTTTCCGCATTCTTTCATCTTTCATATTTTCGCATTGTTTCATCTTTCATCTTTTCGCATTGTTTCATCTTTCATCTTTCCGCATTCTTTCATCTTTCATCTTTCCGCATTGTTTCATCTTTCATCTTTCCGCATTGTTTCATCTTTCCGCATTGTTTCATCTTTCCGCATTGTTTCATCTTTCCGCATTGTTTCATCTTTCCACATTGTTTCATCTTTCCGCATTGTTTCATTTTTTCCGCATTGTTTCATCTTTCCGCATTGTTTCATCTTTCATCTTTCCGCATTGTTTCATCTTTCATCTTTTCGCATTCTTTCATCTTTCATCTTTCCGCATTGTTTCATCTTTCATCTTTCCGCATTGTTTCATCTTTCATCTTTCCGCATTGTTTCATCTTTCATCTTTCCGCATTCTTTCATCTTTCATCTTTCCGCATTCTTTCATCTTTCATCTTTCCGCATTGTTTCATCTTTCATCTTTCCGCATTGTTTCATCTTTCATCTTTCCGCATTCTTTCATCTTTCATCTTTCCGCATTGTTTCATCTTTCATCTTTCCGCATTGTTTCATCTTTCCGCATTGTTTCATCTTTCCGCATTGTTTCATCTTTCCGCATTGTTTCATCTTTCCGCATTGTTTCATCTTTCCGCATTGTTTCATCTTTCCGCATTGTTTCATCTTTCCGCATTGTTTCATCTTTCCGCATTGTTTCATCTTTCCGCATTGTTTCATCTTTCCGCATTGTTTCATCTTTCCGCATTCTTTCATCTTTCATCTTTCCGCATTGTTTCATCTTTCATCTTTCCGCATTGTTTCATCTTTCATCTTTCCGCATTGTTTCATCTTTCATCTTCCGCATTCTTTCATCTTTCATCTTTCCGCATTGTTTCATCTTTCATCTTTCCGCATTTTTTCATCTTTCATCTTTCCGCTTTGTTTCATCTTTCATCTTTCCGCATTTTTTCATCTTTCATCTTTCCACATTGTTTCATCTTTCATCTTTCCGCATTGTTTCATCTTTCCGCATTGTTTCATCTTTCCGCATTGTTTCATCTTTCCGCATTGTTTCATCTTTCCGCATTGTTTCATCTTTCCGCAATGTTTCATCTTTCCGCATTGTTTCATCTTTCCGCATTGTTTCATCTTTCCGCATTGTTTCATCTTTCCGCATTGTTTCATCTTTCCGCATTGTTTCATCTTTCCGCATTGTTTCACCTTTCCGCATTGTTTCATCTTTCCGCATTGTTTCATCTTTCCGCATTGTTTCATCTTTCCGCATTGTTTCATCTTTCCGCATTGTTTCATCTTTCCGCATTGTTTCATCTTTCCGCATTGTTTCATCTTTCCGCATTGTTTCATCTTTCCGCATTGTTTCATCTTTCCGCATTGTTTCATCTTTCATCTTCCGCATTCTTTCATCTTTCATCTTTCCCCATTGTGTCATCTTTCATCTTTCCGCATTTTTTCATCTTTCATCTTTCCGCATTGTTTCATCTTTCATCTTTCCGCATTGTTTCATCTTTCCGCATTGTTTCATCTTTCCGCATTGTTTCATCTTTCCGCATTGTTTCATCTTTCCGCATTGTTTCATCTTTCCGCATTGTTTCATCTTTCCGCATTGTTTCATCTTTCCGCATTGTTTCATCTTTCCGCATTGTTTCATCTTTCCGCATTGTTTCATCTTTCCGCATTGTTTCATCTTTCCGCATTGTTTCATCTTTCCGCATTGTTTCATCTTTCCGCATTGTTTCATCTTTCCGCATTGTTTCATCTTTCCGTATTGTTTCATCTTTCATCTTTCCGCATTGTTTCATCTTTCATCTTTCCGCATTGTTTCATCTTTCATCTTTCCGCATTGTTTCATCTTTCATCTTTCTGCATTTTTTCATCTTTCATCTTTCCACATTTTTTTCATCTTTCATCTTTCCGCATTGTTTCATCTTTCATCTTTCCGCATTGTTTCATCTTTCCGCATTGTTTTATCTATCCGCATAGTTTCATCTTTCCGCATTGTTTCATCTTTCCGCATTGTTTCATCTTTCCGCATTGTTTCATCTTTCCGCATTGTTTCATCTTTCCGCATTGTTTCATCTTTCCGCATTGTTTTATCTTTCATCTTCCGAATTCTTTCATCTTTCATCTTTCCGCATTGTTTCATCTTTCATCTTTCCGCATTGTTTCATCTTTCCGCATTGTTTCATCTTTCCGCATTGTTTCAACTTTCCGCATTGTTTCATCTTTCCGCATTGTTTCATCTTTCCGCATTGTTTCATCTTTCCGCATTGTTTCATCTTTCCGCATTGTTTCATCTTTCATCTTTCCGCATTGTTTCATCTTTCATCTTTCCGCATTCTTTCATCTTTCACCTTTCCGCATTGTTTCATCTTTCATCTTTCCGCATTGTTTCATCTTTCATCTTTCCGCATTCTTTCATCTTTCATCTTTCCGCATTGTTTCATCTTTCCGCATTGTTTCATCTTTCATCTTCCGCATTCTTTCATCTTTCATCTTTCCGCATTGTTTCATCTTTCATCTTTCCGCATTTTTTCATCTTTCATCTTTCCGCATTGTTTCATCTTTCATCTTTCCGCATTGTTTCATCTTTCATCTTTCCGCATTGTTTCATCTTTCATCTTTCCGCATTGTTTCATCTTTCCGCATTGTTTCATCTTTCCGCATTGTTTCATCTTTCCGCATTGTTTCATCTTTCATCTTCCGCATTCTTTCATCTTTCATCTTTCCGCATTGTTTCATCTTTCATCTTTCCGCATTTTTTCATCTTTCATCTTTCCGCATTGTTTCATCTTTCATCTTTCCGCATTGTTTCATCTTTCCGCATTGTTTCATCTTTCCGCATTGTTTCATCTTTCCGCATTGTTTCATCTTTCCGCATTGTTTCATCTTTCCGCATTGTTTCATCTTTCCGCATTGTTTCATCTTTCCGCATTGTTTCATATTTCCGCATTGTTTCATCTTTCCGCATTGTTTCATCTTTCCGCATTGTTTCATCTTTCCGCATTGTTTCATCTTTCCGCATTGTTTCATCTTTCCGCATTGTTTCATCTTTCCGCATTGTTTCATCTTTCCGCATTGTTTCATCTTTCCGCATTGTTTCATCTTTCCGCATTGTTTCATCTTTCCGCATTGTTTCATCTTTCCGCATTGTTTCATCTTTCCGCATTGTTTCATCTTTCCGCATTGTTTCATCTTTCCGCATTGTTTCATCTTTCCGCATTGTTTCATCTTTCCGCATTGTTTCATCTTTCCGCATTGTTTCATCTTTCCGCATTGTTTCATCTTTCCGCATTGTTTCATCTTTCCGCATTGTTTCATCTTTCCGCATTGTTTCATCTTTCCGCATTGTTTCATCTTTCCGCATTGTTTCATCTTTCCGCATTGTTTCATCTTTCCGCATTGTTTCATCTTTCCGCATTGTTTCATCTTTCCGCATTGTTTCATCTTTCCGCATTGTTTCATTTTTTCCGCATTGTTTCATCTTTCCGCATTGTTTCATCTTTCCGCATTGTTTCATCTTTCCGCATTGTTTCATCTTTCCGCATTGTTTCATCTTTCCGCATTGTTTCATCTTTCCGCATTGTTTCATCTTTCATCTTTCCGCATTGTTTCATCTTTCATCTTTCCGCATTGTTTCATCTATCATCTTTCCGCATTGTTTCATCTTTCATCTTTCCGCATTGTTTCATCTTTCATCTTTCCGCATTGTTTCATCTTTCATCTTTCCGCATTCTTTCATCTTTCATCTTTCCGCATTGTTTCATCTTTCATCTTTCCGCATTGTTTCATCTTTCATCTTTCCGCATTGTTTCATCTTTCATCTTCCGCATTCTTTCATCTTTCATCTTTCCGCATTGTTTCATCTTTCATCTTTCCGCATTTTTTCATCTTTCATTTTTCCGCATTGTTTCATCTTTCATCTTTCCGCATTTTTTCATCTTTCATCTTTCCACATTGTTTCATCTTTCATCTTTCCGCATTGTTTCATCTTTCCGCATTGTTTCATCTTTCCGCATTGTTTCATCTTTCCGCATTGTTTCATCTTTCCGCATTGTTTCATCTTTCCGCAATGTTTCATCTTTCCGCATTGTTTCATCTTTCCGCATTGTTTCATCTTTCCGCATTGTTTCACCTTTCCGCATTGTTTCATCTTTCCGCATTGTTTCATCTTTCCGCATTGTTTCATCTTTCCGCATTGTTTCATCTTTCCGCATTGTTTCATCTTTCCGCATTGTTTCATCTTTCCGCATTGTTTCATCTTTCCGCATTGTTTCATCTTTCCGCATTGTTTCATCTTTCCGCATTGTTTCATCTTTCCGCATTGTTTCATCTTTCATCTTCCGAATTCTTTCATCTTTCATCTTTCCGCATTGTTTCATCTTTCATCTTTCCACATTTTTTCATCTTTCATCTTTCCGCATTGTTTCATCTTTCATCTTTCCGCATTGTTTCATCTTTCCGCATTGTTTCATCTTTCCGCATTGTTTCATCTTTCCGCATTGTTTCATCTTTCCGCATTGTTTCATCTTTCCGCATTGTTTCATCTTTCCGCATTGTTTCATCTTTCATCTTTCCGCATTGTTTCATCTTTCATCTTTCAGCATTCTTTCATCTTTCACCTTTCCGCATTGTTTCATCTTTCATCTTTCCGCATTGTTTCATCTTTCATCTTTCCGCATTCTTTCATCTTTCATCTTTCCGCATTGTTTCATCTTTCCGCATTGTTTCATCTTTCATCTTCCGCATTCTTTCATCTTTCATCTTTCCGCATTGTTTCATCTTTCATCTTTCCGCATTTTTTCATCTTTCATCTTTCCGCATTGTTTCATCTTTCATCTTTCCGCATTGTTTCATCTTTCATCTTTCCGCATTGTTTCATCTTTCATCTTTCCGCATTGTTTCATCTTTCCGCATTGTTTCATCTTTCCGCATTGTTTCATCTTTCATCTTCCGCATTCTTTCATCTTTCATCTTTCCGCATTGTTTCATCTTTCATCTTTCCGCATTTTTTCATCTTTCATCTTTCCGCATTTTTTCATCTTTCATCTTTCTGCATTGTTTCATCTTTCATCTTTCCGCATTGTTTCATCTTTCCGCATTGTTTCATCTTTCCGCATTGTTTCATCTTTCCGCATTGTTTCATCTTTCCGCATTGTTTCATCTTTCCGCATTGTTTCATCTTTCCGCATTGTTTCATCTTTCCGCATTGTTTCATCTTTCCGCATTGTTTCATCTTTCCGCATTGTTTCATCTTTCCGCATTGTTTCATCTTTCCGCATTGTTTCATCTTTCCGCATTGTTTCATCTTTCAGCATTGTTTCATCTTTCCGCATTGTTTCATCTTTCCGCATTGATTCATCTTTCCGCATTGTTTCATCTTTCCGCATTGTTTCATCTTTCCGCATTGTTTCATCTTTCCGCATTGTTTCATCTTTCCGCATTGTTTCATCTTTCCGCATTGTTTCATCTTTCCGCATTGTTTCATCTTTCCGCATTGTTTCATCTTTCCGCATTGTTTCATCTTTCCGCATTGTTTCATCTTTCCGCATTGTTTCATCTTTCCGCATTGTTTCATCTTTCCGCATTGTTTCATCTTTCCGCATTGTTTCATCTTTCCGCATTGTTTCATCTTTCCGCATTGTTTCATCTTTCCGCATTGTTTCATCTTTCCGCATTGTTTCATCTTTCCGCATTGTTTCATCTTTCCGCATTGTTTCATCTTTCCGCATTGTTTCATCTTTCCGCATTGTTTCATCTTTCCGCATTGTTTCATCTTTCCGCATTGTTTCATCTTTCCGCATTGTTTCATCTTTCCGCATTGTTTCATCTTTCCGCATTGTTTCATCTTTCCGCATTGTTTCATCTTTCCGCATTGTTTCATCTTTCCGCATTGTTTCATCTTTCCGCATTGTTTCATCTTTCCGCATTGTTTCATCTTTCCGCATTGTTTCATCTTTCCGCATTGTTTCATCTTTCCGCATTGTTTCATCTTTCCGCATTGTTTCATCTTTCCGCATTGTTTCATCTTTCCGCATTGTTTCATCTTTCATCTTTCCGCATTGTTTCATCTTTCATCTATCCGCATTGTTTCATCTTTCATCTTTCCGCATTGTTTCATTTTTCATCTTTCCGCATTGTTTCATCTTTCATCTTTCCGCATTGTTTCATCTTTCATCTTTCCGCATTCTTTCATCTTTCATCTTTCCGCATTCTTTCATCTTTCATCTTTCCGCATTGTTTCATCTTTCATCTTTCCGCATTGTTTCATCTTTCATCTTTCCGCATTCTTTCATCTTTCATCTTTCCGCATTGTTTCATCTTTCTTCTTTCCGCATTGTTTCATCTTTCCGCATTGTTTCATCTTTCCGCATTGTTTCATCTTTCCGCATTGTTTCATCTTTCCGCATTGTTTCATTTTTTCCGCATTGTTTCATCTTTCCGCATTGTTTCATCTTTCATCTTTCCGCATTCTTTCATCTTTCATCTTTCCGCATTCTTTCATCTTTCATCTTTCCGCATTCTTTCATCTTTCATCTTTCCGCATTGTTTCATCTTTCATCTTTCCGCATTGTTTCATCTTTCCGCATTGTTTCATCTTTCCGCATTGTTTCATCTTTCCGCATTGTTTCATCTTTCCGCATTGTTTCATCTTTCCGCATTGTTTCATCTTTCCGCATTGTTTCATCTTTCCGCATTGTTTCATCTTTCAGCATTGTTTCATCTTTCCGCATTGTTTCATCTTTCCGCATTGATTCATCTTTCCGCATTGTTTCATCTTTCCGCATTGTTTCATCTTTCCGCATTGTTTCATCTTTCCGCATTGTTTCATCTTTCCGCATTGTTTCATCTTTCCGCATTGTTTCATCTTTCCGCATTGTTTCATCTTTCCGCATTGTTTCATCTTTCCGCATTGTTTCATCTTTCCGCATTGTTTCATCTTTCCGCATTGTTTCATCTTTCCGCATTGTTTCATCTTTCCGCATTGTTTCATCTTTCCGCATTGTTTCATCTTTCCGCATTGTTTCATCTTTCCGCATTGTTTCATCTTTCCGCATTGTTTCATCTTTCCGCATTGTTTCATCTTTCCGGATTGTTTCATCTTTCCGCATTGTTTCATCTTTCCGCATTGTTTCATCTTTCCGCATTGTTTCATCTTTCATCTTTCCGCATTGTTTCATCTTTCATCTTTCCGCATTGTTTCATCTTTCATCTTTCCGCATTGTTTCATCTTTCCGCATTGTTTGATCTTTCCGCATTGTTTCATCTTTCCGCATTGTTTCATCTTTCCGCATTGTTTCATCTTTCCGCATTGTTTCATCTTTCCGCATTGTTTCATCTTTCCGCATTGTTTCATCTTTCCGCATTGTTTCATCTTTCCGCATTGTTTCATCTTTCCGCATTGTTTCATCTTTCCGCATTGTTTCATTTTTTCCGCATTGTTTCATCTTTCCGCATTGTTTCATCTTTCCGCATTGTTTCATCTTTCCGCATTGTTTCATCTTTCCGCATTGTTTCATCTTTCCGCATTGTTTCATCTTTCCGCATTGTTTCATCTTTCCGCATTGTTTCATCTTTCCGCATTGTTTCATCTTTCCGCATTGTTTCATCTTTCATCTTTCCGCATTGTTTCATCTTTCATCTTTCCGCATTGTTTCATCTTTCATCTTTCCGCATTGTTTCATCTTTCATCTTTCCGCATTGTTTCATCTTTCATCTTTCCGCATTGTTTCATCTTTCATCTTTCCGCATTCTTTCATCTTTCATCTTTCCGCATTGTTTCATCTTTCATCTTTCCGCATTGTTTCATCTTTCATCTTTCCGCATTGTTTCATCTTTCATCTTTCCGCATTCTTTCATCTTTCATCTTTCCGCATTGTTTCATCTTTCATCTTTCCGCATTGTTTCATCTTTCATCTTTCCGCATCGTTTCATCTTTCATCTTCCGCATTCTTTCATCTTTCATCTTTCCGCATTGTTTCATCTTTCATCTTTCCGCATTTTTTCATAATTCATTTTTCCGCATTGTTTCATCTTTCATCTTTCCGCATTTTTTCATCTTTCATCTTTCCACATTGTTTCATCTTTCATCTTTCCGCATTGTTTCATCTTTCCGCATTGTTTCATCTTTCCGCATTGTTTCATCTTTCCGCATTGTTTCATCTTTCCGCATTGTTTCATCTTTCCGCATTGTTTCATCTTTCCGCAATGTTTCATCTTTCCGCATTGTTTCATCTTTCCGCATTGTTTCATCTTTCCGCATTGTTTCACCTTTCCGCATTGTTTCATCTTTCCGCATTGTTTCATCTTTCCGCATTGTTTCATCTTTCCGCATTGTTTCATCTTTCCGCATTGTTTCATCTTTCCGCATTGTTTCATCTTTCCGCATTGTTTCATCTTTCCGCATTGTTTCATCTTTCCGCATTATTTCATCTTTCCGCATTGTTTCATCTTTCCGCATTGTTTCATCTTTCCGCATTGTTTCATCTTTCCGCATTGTTTCATCTTTCCGCATTGTTTCATCTTTCCGCATTGTTTCATCTTTCCGCATTGTTTCATCTTTCCGCATTGTTTCATCTTTCCGCATTGTTTCATCTTTCCGCATTGTTTCATCTTTCCGCATTGTTTCATCTTTCCGCATTGTTTCATCTTTCCGCATTGTTTCATCTTTCATCTTTCCGCATTGTTTCATCTTTCATCTTTCCGCATTGTTTCATCTTTCATCTTTCCGCATTGTTTCATCTTTCATCTTTCCGCATTGTTTCATCTTTCATCTTTCCGCATTGTTTCATCTTTCATCTTTCCGCATTCTTTCATCTTTCATCTTTCCGCATTCTTTCATCTTTCATCTTTCCGCATTGTTTCATCTTTCATCTTTCCGCATTGTTTCATCTTTCATCTTTCCGCATTCTTTCATCTTTCATCTTTCCGCATTGTTTCATCTTTCTTCTTTCCGCATTGTTTCATCTTTCCGCATTGTTTCATCTTTCATCTTCCGCATTCTTTCATCTTTCATCTTTCCGCATTGTTTCATCTTTCATCTTTCCGCATTTTTTCATCTTTCATCTATCTGCATTGTTTCATCTTTCATCTTTCCGCATTGTTTCATCTTTCCGCATTGTTTCATCTTTCCGCATTGTTTCATCTTTCCGCATTGTTTCATTTTTTCCGCATTGTTTCATCTTTCCGCATTGTTTCATCTTTCATCTTTCCGCATTGTTTCATCTTTCATCTTTCCGCATTCTTTCATCTTTCATCTTTCCGCATTCTTTCATCTTTCATCTTTCCGCATTGTTTCATCTTTCATCTTTCCGCATTGTTTCATCTTTCCGCATTGTTTCATCTTTCCGCATTGTTTCATCTTTCCGCATTGTTTCATCTTTCCGCATTGTTTCATCTTTCCGCATTGTTTCATCTTTCCGCATTGTTTCATCTTTCCGCATTGTTTCATCTTTCCGCATTGTTTCATCTTTCCGCATTGTTTCATCTTTCCGCATTGTTTCATCTTTCCGCATTGTTTCATTTTTTCCGCATTGTTTCATCTTTCCGCATTGTTTCATCTTTCCGCATTGTTTCATCTTTCCGCATTGTTTCATCTTTCCGCATTGTTTCATCTTTCCGCATTGTTTCATCTTTCATCTTTCCGCATTGTTTCATCTTTCATCTTTCCGCATTGTTTCATCTATCATCTTTCCGCATTGTTTCATCTTTCATCTTTCCGCATTGTTTCATCTTTCATCTTTCCGCATTGTTTCATCTTTCATCTTTCCGCATTCTTTCATCTTTCATCTTTCCGCATTGTTTCATCTTTCATCTTTCCGCATTGTTTCATCTTTCATCTTTCCGCATTGTTTCATCTTTCATCTTCCGCATTCTTTCATCTTTCATCTTTCCGCATTGTTTCATCTTTCATCTTTCCGCATTTTTTCATCTTTCATTTTTCCGCATTGTTTCATCTTTCATCTTTCCGCATTTTTTCATCTTTCATCTTTCCACATTGTTTCATCTTTCATCTTTCCGCATTGTTTCATCTTTCCGCATTGTTTCATCTTTCCGCATTGTTTCATCTTTCCGCATTGTTTCATCTTTCCGCATTGTTTCATCTTTCCGCATTGTTTCATCTTTCCGCAATGTTTCATCTTTCCGCATTGTTTCATCTTTCCGCATTGTTTCATCTTTCCGCATTGTTTCACCTTTCCGCATTGTTTCATCTTTCCGCATTGTTTCATCTTTCCGCATTGTTTCATCTTTCCGCATTGTTTCATCTTTCCGCATTGTTTCATCTTTCCGCATTGTTTCATCTTTCCGCATTGTTTCATCTTTCCGCATTGTTTCATCTTTCCGCACTGTTTCATCTTTCCGCATTGTTTCATCTTTCATCTTCCGAATTCTTTCATCTTTCATCTTTCCGCATTGTTTCATCTTTCATCTTTCCACATTTTTTCATCTTTCATCTTTCCGCATTGTTTCATCTTTCATCTTTCCGCATTGTTTCATCTTTCCGCATTGTTTCATCTTTCCGCATTGTTTCATCTTTCCGCATTGTTTCATCTTTCCGCATTGTTTCATCTTTCCGCATTGTTTCATCTTTCCGCATTGTTTCATCTTTCCGCATTGTTTCATCTTTCATCTTTCCGCATTGTTTCATCTTTCATCTTTCAGCATTCTTTCATCTTTCACCTTTCCGCATTGTTTCATCTTTCATCTTTCCGCATTGTTTCATCTTTCATCTTTCCGCATTCTTTCATCTTTCATCTTTCCGCATTGTTTCATCTTTCCGCATTGTTTCATCTTTCATCTTCCGCATTCTTTCATCTTTCATCTTTCCGCATTGTTTCATCTTTCATCTTTCCGCATTTTTTCATCTTTCATCTTTCCGCATTGTTTCATCTTTCATCTTTCCGCATTGTTTCATCTTTCATCTTTCCGCATTGTTTCATCTTTCATCTTTCCGCATTGTTTCATCTTTCCGCATTGTTTCATCTTTCCGCATTGTTTCATCTTTCATCTTCCGCATTCTTTCATCTTTCATCTTTCCGCATTGTTTCATCTTTCATCTTTCCGCATTTTTTCATCTTTCATCTTTCCGCATTTTTTCATCTTTCATCTTTCTGCATTGTTTCATCTTTCATCTTTCCGCATTGTTTCATCTTTCCGCATTGTTTCATCTTTCCGCATTGTTTCATCTTTCCGCATTGTTTCATCTTTCCGCATTGTTTCATCTTTCCGCATTGTTTCATCTTTCCGCATTGTTTCATCTTTCCGCATTGTTTCATCTTTCCGCATTGTTTCATCTTTCCGCATTGTTTCATCTTTCCGCATTGTTTCATCTTTCCGCATTGTTTCATCTTTCAGCATTGTTTCATCTTTCCGCATTGTTTCATCTTTCCGCATTGATTCATCTTTCCGCATTGTTTCATCTTTCCGCATTGTTTCATCTTTCCGCATTGTTTCATCTTTCCGCATTGTTTCATCTTTCCGCATTGTTTCATCTTTCCGCATTGTTTCATCTTTCCGCATTGTTTCATCTTTCCGCATTGTTTCATCTTTCCGCATTGTTTCATCTTTCCGCATTGTTTCATCTTTCCGCATTGTTTCATCTTTCCGCATTGTTTCATCTTTCCGCATTGTTTCATCTTTCCGCATTGTTTCATCTTTCCGCATTGTTTCATCTTTCCGCATTGTTTCATCTTTCCGCATTGTTTCATCTTTCCGCATTGTTTCATCTTTCCGCATTGTTTCATCTTTCCGCATTGTTTCATCTTTCCGCATTGTTTCATCTTTCCGCATTGTTTCATCTTTCCGCATTGTTTCATCTTTCCGCATTGTTTCATCTTTCCGCATTGTTTCATCTTTCCGCATTGTTTCATCTTTCCGCATTGTTTCATCTTTCCGCATTGTTTCATCTTTCCGCATTGTTTCATCTTTCCGCATTGTTTCATCTTTCCGCATTGTTTCATCTTTCCGCATTGTTTCATCTTTCCGCATTGTTTCATCTTTCCGCATTGTTTCATCTTTCCGCATTGTTTCATCTTTCCGCATTGTTTCATCTTTCCGCATTGTTTCATCTTTCCGCATTGTTTCATCTTTCCGCATTGTTTCATCTTTCCGCATTGTTTCATCTTTCCGCATTGTTTCATCTTTCCGCATTGTTTCATCTTTCCGCATTGTTTCATCTTTCCGCATTGTTTCATCTTTCCGCATTGTTTCATCTTTCCGCATTGTTTCATCTTTCCGCATTGTTTCATCTTTCCGCATTGTTTCATCTTTCATCTTTCCGCATTGTTTCATCTTTCATCTATCCGCATTGTTTCATCTTTCATCTTTCCGCATTGTTTCATTTTTCATCTTTCCGCATTGTTTCATCTTTCATCTTTCCGCATTGTTTCATCTTTCATCTTTCCGCATTCTTTCATCTTTCATCTTTCCGCATTCTTTCATCTTTCATCTTTCCGCATTGTTTCATCTTTCATCTTTCCGCATTGTTTCATCTTTCATCTTTCCGCATTCTTTCATCTTTCATCTTTCCGCATTGTTTCATCTTTCTTCTTTCCGCATTGTTTCATCTTTCCGCATTGTTCCATCTTTCATCTTCCGCATTCTTTCATCTTTCATCTTTCCGCATTGTTTCATCTTTCATCTTTCCGCATTTTTTCATCTTTCATCTTTCTGCATTGTTTCATTTTTCATCTTTCCGCATTGTTTCATCTTTCCGCATTGTTTCATCTTTCCGCATTGTTTCATCTTTCCGCATTGTTTCATTTTTTCCGCATTGTTTCATCTTTCCGCATTGTTTCATCTTTCATCTTTCCGCATTCTTTCATCTTTCATCTTTCCGCATTCTTTCATCTTTCATCTTTCCGCATTCTTTCATCTTTCATCTTTCCGCATTGTTTCATCTTTCATCTTTCCGCATTGTTTCATCTTTCCGCATTGTTTCATCTTTCCGCATTGTTTCATCTTTCCGCATTGTTTCATCTTTCCGCATTGTTTCATCTTTCCGCATTGTTTCATCTTTCCGCATTGTTTCATCTTTCCGCATTGTTTCATCTTTCAGCATTGTTTCATCTTTCCGCATTGTTTCATCTTTCCGCATTGATTCATCTTTCCGCATTGTTTCATCTTTCCGCATTGTTTCATCTTTCCGCATTGTTTCATCTTTCCGCATTGTTTCATCTTTCCGCATTGTTTCATCTTTCCGCATTGTTTCATCTTTCCGCATTGTTTCATCTTTCCGCATTGTTTCATCTTTCCGCATTGTTTCATCTTTCCGCATTGTTTCATCTTTCCGCATTGTTTCATCTTTCCGCATTGTTTCATCTTTCCGCATTGTTTCATCTTTCCGCATTGTTTCATCTTTCCGCATTGTTTCATCTTTCCGCATTGTTTCATCTTTCCGCATTGTTTCATCTTTCCGCATTGTTTCATCTTTCCGCATTGTTTCATCTTTCCGCATTGTTTCATCTTTCCGCATTGTTTCATCTTTCCGCATTGTTTCATCTTTCCGCATTGTTTCATCTTTCCGCATTGTTTCATCTTTCCGCATTGTTTCATCTTTCCGCATTGTTTCATCTTTCCGCATTGTTTCATCTTTCATCTTTCCGCATTGTTTCATCTTTCATCTTTCCGCATTCTTTCATCTTTCACCTTTCCGCATTGTTTCATCTTTCATCTTTCCGCATTGTTTCATCTTTCATCTTTCCGCGTTCTTTCATCTTTCATCTTCCCGCATTGTTTCATCTTTCCGCATTGTTTCATCTTTCATCTTCCGCATTCTTTCATCTTTCATCTTTCCGCATTGTTTCATCTTTCATCTTTCCGCATTTTTTCATCTTTCATCTTTCCGCATTGTTTCATCTTTCATCTTTCCGCATTGTTTCATCTTTCATCTTTCCGCATTGTTTCATCTTTCATCTTTCCGCATTGTTTCATCTTTCCGCATTGTTTCATCTTTCCGCATTGTTTCATCTTTCATCTTCCGCATTCTTTCATCTTTCATCTTTCCGCATTGTTTCATCTTTCATCTTTCCGCATTTTTTCATCTTTCATCTTTCCGCATTGTTTCATCTTTCATCTTTCCGCATTGTTTCATCTTTCCGCATTGTTTCATCTTTCCGCATTGTTTCATCTTTCCGCATTGTTTCATCTTTCCGCATTGTTTCATCTTTCCGCATTGTTTCATCTTTCCGCATTGTTTCATCTTTCCGCATTGTTTCATCTTTCCGCATTGTTTCATCTTTCCGCATTGTTTCATCTTTCCGCATTGTTTCATCTTTCCGCATTGTTTCATCTTTCCGCATTGTTTCATCTTTCCGCATTGTTTCATCTTTCCGCATTGTTTCATCTTTCCGCATTGTTTCATCTTTCCGCATTGTTTCATCTTTCCGCATTGTTTCATCTTTCCGCATTGTTTCATCTTTCCGCATTGTTTCATCTTTCCGCATTGTTTCATCTTTCCGCATTGTTTCATCTTTCATCTTTCCGCATTGTTTCATCTTTCCGCATTGTTTCATCTTTCCGCATTGTTTCATCTTTCCGCATTGTTTCATCTTTCCGCATTGTTTCATCTTTCCGCATTGTTTCATCTTTCCGCATTGTTTCATCTTTCCGCATTGTTTCATCTTTCCGCATTGTTTCATCTTTCCGCATTGTTTCATTTTTTCCGCATTGTTTCATCTTTCCGCATTGTTTCATCTTTCCGCATTGTTTCATCTTTCCGCATTGTTTCATCTTTCCGCATTGTTCCATCTTTCCGCATTGTTTCATCTTTCCGCATTGTTTCATCTTTCCGCATTGTTTCATCTTTCCGCATTGTTTCATCTTTCCGCATTGTTTCATCTTTCATCTTTCCGCATTGTTTCATCTTTCATCTTTCCGCATTGTTTCATCTTTCATCTTTCCGCATTGTTTCATCTTTCATCTTTCCGCATTGTTTCATCTTTCATCTTTCCGCATTGTTTCATCTTTCATCTTTCCGCATTCTTTCATCTTTCATCTTTCCGCATTGTTTCATCTTTCATCTTTCCGCATTGTTTCATCTTTCATCTTTCCGCATTGTTTCATCTTTCATCTTTCCGCATTCTTTCATCTTTCATCTTTCCGCATTGTTTCATCTTTCATCTTTCCGCATTGTTTCATCTTTCATCTTTCCGCATTGTTTCATCTTTCATCTTCCGCATTCTTTCATCTTTCATCTTTCCGCATTGTTTCATCTTTCATCTTTCCGCATTTTTTCATATTTCATTTTTCCGCATTGTTTCATCTTTCATCTTTCCGCATTTTTTCATCTTTCATCTTTCCACATTGTTTCATCTTTCATCTTTCCGCATTGTTTCATCTTTCCGCATTGTTTCATCTTTCCGCATTGTTTCATCTTTCCGCATTGTTTCATCTTTCCGCATTGTTTCATCTTTCCGCATTGTTTCATCTTTCCGCAATGTTTCATCTTTCCGCATTGTTTCATCTTTCCGCATTGTTTCATCTTTCCGCATTGTTTCACCTTTCCGCATTGTTTCATCTTTCCGCATTGTTTCATCTTTCCGCATTGTTTCATCTTTCCGCATTGTTTGATCTTTCCGCATTGTTTCATCTTTCCGCATTGTTTCATCTTTCCGCATTGTTTCATCTTTCCGCATTGTTTCATCTTTCCGCATTGTTTCATCTTTCCGCATTGTTTCATCTTTCCGCATTGTTTCATCTTTCCGCAATGTTTCATCTTTCCGCATTGTTTCATCTTTCCGCATTGTTTCATCTTTCCGCATTGTTTCACCTTTCCGCATTGTTTCATCTTTCCGCATTGTTTCATCTTTCCGCATTGTTTCATCTTTCCGCATTGTTTCATCTTTCCGCATTGTTTCATCTTTCCGCATTGTTTCATCTTTCCGCATTGTTTCATCTTTCCGCATTGTTTCATCTTTCCGCATTGTTTCATCTTTCCGCATTGTTTCATCTTTCCGCATTGTTTCATCTTTCCGCATTGTTTCATCTTTCCGCATTGTTTCATCTTTCCGCATTGTTTCATCTTTCCGCATTGTTTCATCTTTCCGCATTGTTTCATCTTTCCGCATTGTTTCATCTTTCCGCATTGTTTCATCTTTCCGCATTGTTTCATCTTTCCGCACTGTTTCATCTTTCCGCATTGTTTCATCTTTCATCTTTCCGCATTGTTTCATCTTTCCGCATTGTTTCATCTTTCCGCATTGTTTCATCTTTCCGCATTGTTTCATCTTTCATCTTTCCGCATTGTTTCATCTTTCATCTTTCCGCATTCTTTCATCTTTCATCTTTCCGCATTGTTTCATCTTTCTTCTTTCCGCATTGTTTCATCTTTCATCTTTCCGCATTGTTTCATCTTTCATCTTTCCGCATTCTTTCATCTTTCATCTTTCCGCATTCTTTCATCTTTCATCTTTCCGCATTGTTTCATCTTTCATCTTTCCGCATTGTTTCATCTTTCATCTTTCCGCATTCTTTCATCTTTCATCTTTCCGCATTGTTTCATCTTTCATCTTTCCGCATTGTTTCATCTTTCATCTTTCCGCATTCTTTCATCTTTCATCTTTTCGCATTGTTTCATCTTTCATCTTTTCGCATTGTTTCATCTTTCATCTTTCCGCATTCTTTCATCTTTCATCTTTCCGCATTGTTTCATCTTTCATCTTTCCGCATTGTTTCATCTTTCCGCATTGTTTCATCTTTCCGCATTGTTTCATCTTTCCGCATTGTTTCATCTTTCCGCATAGTTTCATCTTTCCACATTGTTTCATCTTTCCGCATTGTTTCATTTTTTCCGCATTGTTTCATCTTTCCGCATTGTTTCATCTTTCATCTTTCCGCATTGTTTCATCTTTCATCTTTTCGCATTCTTTCATCTTTCATCTTTCCGCATTGTTTCATCTTTCATCTTTCCGCATTGTTTCATCTTTCATCTTTCCGCATTCTTTCATCTTTCATCTTTCCGCATTGTTTCATCTTTCATCTTTCCGCATTGTTTCATCTTTCATCTTTCCGCATTGTTTCATCTTTCATCTTCCGCATTCTTTCATCTTTCATCTTTCCGCATTGTTTCATCTTTCATCTTTCCGCATTTTTTCATATTTCATTTTTCCGCATTGTTTCATCTTTCATCTTTCCGCATTTTTTCATCTTTCATCTTTCCACATTGTTTCATCTTTCATCTTTCCGCATTGTTTCATCTTTCCGCATTGTTTCATCTTTCCGCATTGTTTCATCTTTCCGCATTGTTTCATCTTTCCGCATTGTTTCATCTTTCCGCATTGTTTCATCTTTCCGCAATGTTTCATCTTTCCGCATTGTTTCATCTTTCCGCATTGTTTCATCTTTCCGCATTGTTTCACCTTTCCGCATTGTTTCATCTTTCCGCATTGTTTCATCTTTCCGCATTGTTTCATCTTTCCGCATTGTTTGATCTTTCCGCATTGTTTCATCTTTCCGCATTGTTTCATCTTTCCGCATTGTTTCATCTTTCCGCATTGTTTCATCTTTCCGCATTGTTTCATCTTTCCGCATTGTTTCATCTTTCCGCATTGTTTCATCTTTCCGCAATGTTTCATCTTTCCGCATTGTTTCATCTTTCCGCATTGTTTCATCTTTCCGCATTGTTTCACCTTTCCGCATTGTTTCATCTTTCCGCATTGTTTCATCTTTCCGCATTGTTTCATCTTTCCGCATTGTTTCATCTTTCCGCATTGTTTCATCTTTCCGCATTGTTTCATCTTTCCGCATTGTTTCATCTTTCCGCATTGTTTCATCTTTCCGCATTGTTTCATCTTTCCGCATTGTTTCATCTTTCATCTTTCCGCATTCTTTCATCTTTCATCTTTCCGCATTGTTTCATCTTTCTTCTTTCCGCATTGTTTCATCTTTCCGCATTGTTCCATCTTTCATCTTCCGCATTCTTTCATCTTTCATCTTTCCGCATTGTTTCATCTTTCATCTTTCCGCATTTTTTCATCTTTCATCTTTCTGCATTGTTTCATTTTTCATCTTTCCGCATTGTTTCATCTTTCCGCATTGTTTCATCTTTCCGCATTGTTTCATCTTTCCGCATTGTTTCATTTTTTCCGCATTGTTTCATCTTTCCGCATTCTTTCATCTTTCATCTTTCCGCATTCTTTCATCTTTCATCTTTCCGCATTCTTTCATCTTTCATCTTTCCGCATTGTTTCATCTTTCATCTTTCCGCATTGTTTCATCTTTCCGCATTGTTTCATCTTTCCGCATTGTTTCATCTTTCCGCATTGTTTCATCTTTCCGCATTGTTTCATCTTTCCGCATTGTTTCATCTTTCCGCATTGTTTCATCTTTCCGCATTGTTTCATCTTTCAGCATTGTTTCATCTTTCCGCATTGTTTCATCTTTCCGCATTGATTCATCTTTCCGCATTGTTTCATCTTTCCGCATTGTTTCATCTTTCCGCATTGTTTCATCTTTCCGCATTGTTTCATCTTTCCGCATTGTTTCATCTTTCCGCATTGTTTCATCTTTCCGCATTGTTTCATCTTTCCGCATTGTTTCATCTTTCCGCATTGTTTCATCTTTCCGCATTGTTTCATCTTTCCGCATTGTTTCATCTTTCCGCATTGTTTCATCTTTCCGCATTGTTTCATCTTTCCGCATTGTTTCATCTTTCCGCATTGTTTCATCTTTCCGCATTGTTTCATCTTTCCGCATTGTTTCATCTTTCCGCATTGTTTCATCTTTCCGCATTGTTTCATCTTTCCGCATTGTTTCATCTTTCCGCATTGTTTCATCTTTCCGCATTGTTTCATCTTTCCGCATTGTTTCATCTTTCCGCATTGTTTCATCTTTCCGCATTGTTTCATCTTTCCGCATTGTTTCATCTTTCCGCATTGTTTCATCTTTCATCTTTCCGCATTGTTTCATCTTTCATCTTTCCGCATTCTTTCATCTTTCACCTTTCCGCATTGTTTCATCTTTCATCTTTCCGCATTGTTTCATCTTTCATCTTTCCGCGTTCTTTCATCTTTCATCTTCCCGCATTGTTTCATCTTTCCGCATTGTTTCATCTTTCATCTTCCGCATTCTTTCATCTTTCATCTTTCCGCATTGTTTCATCTTTCATCTTTCCGCATTTTTTCATCTTTCATCTTTCCGCATTGTTTCATCTTTCATCTTTCCGCATTGTTTCATCTTTCATCTTTCCGCATTGTTTCATCTTTCATCTTTCCGCATTGTTTCATCTTTCCGCATTGTTTCATCTTTCCGCATTGTTTCATCTTTCATCTTCCGCATTCTTTCATCTTTCATCTTTCCGCATTGTTTCATCTTTCATCTTTCCGCATTTTTTCATCTTTCATCTTTCCGCATTGTTTCATCTTTCATCTTTCCGCATTGTTTCATCTTTCCGCATTGTTTCATCTTTCCGCATTGTTTCATCTTTCCGCATTGTTTCATCTTTCCGCATTGTTTCATCTTTCCGCATTGTTTCATCTTTCCGCATTGTTTCATCTTTCCGCATTGTTTCATCTTTCCGCATTGTTTCATCTTTCCGCATTGTTTCATCTTTCCGCATTGTTTCATCTTTCCGCATTGTTTCATCTTTCCGCATTGTTTCATCTTTCCGCATTGTTTCATCTTTCCGCATTGTTTCATCTTTCCGCATTGTTTCATCTTTCCGCATTGTTTCATCTTTCCGCATTGTTTCATCTTTCCGCATTGTTTCATCTTTCCGCATTGTTTCATCTTTCCGCATTGTTTCATCTTTCCGCATTGTTTCATCTTTCCGCATTGTTTCATCTTTCATCTTTCCGCATTGTTTCATCTTTCCGCATTGTTTCATCTTTCCGCATTGTTTCATCTTTCCGCATTGTTTCATCTTTCCGCATTGTTTCATCTTTCCGCATTGTTTCATCTTTCCGCATTGTTTCATCTTTCCGCATTGTTTCATCTTTCCGCATTGTTTCATCTTTCCGCATTGTTTCATTTTTTCCGCATTGTTTCATCTTTCCGCATTGTTTCATCTTTCCGCATTGTTTCATCTTTCCGCATTGTTTCATCTTTCCGCATTGTTCCATCTTTCCGCATTGTTTCATCTTTCCGCATTGTTTCATCTTTCCGCATTGTTTCATCTTTCCGCATTGTTTCATCTTTCCGCATTGTTTCATCTTTCATCTTTCCGCATTGTTTCATCTTTCATCTTTCCGCATTGTTTCATCTTTCATCTTTCCGCATTGTTTCATCTTTCATCTTTCCGCATTGTTTCATCTTTCATCTTTCCGCATTGTTTCATCTTTCATCTTTCCGCATTCTTTCATCTTTCATCTTTCCGCATTGTTTCATCTTTCATCTTTCCGCATTGTTTCATCTTTCATCTTTCCGCATTGTTTCATCTTTCATCTTTCCGCATTCTTTCATCTTTCATCTTTCCGCATTGTTTCATCTTTCATCTTTCCGCATTGTTTCATCTTTCATCTTTCCGCATTGTTTCATCTTTCATCTTCCGCATTCTTTCATCTTTCATCTTTCCGCATTGTTTCATCTTTCATCTTTCCGCATTTTTTCATATTTCATTTTTCCGCATTGTTTCATCTTTCATCTTTCCGCATTTTTTCATCTTTCATCTTTCCACATTGTTTCATCTTTCATCTTTCCGCATTGTTTCATCTTTCCGCATTGTTTCATCTTTCCGCATTGTTTCATCTTTCCGCATTGTTTCATCTTTCCGCATTGTTTCATCTTTCCGCATTGTTTCATCTTTCCGCAATGTTTCATCTTTCCGCATTGTTTCATCTTTCCGCATTGTTTCATCTTTCCGCATTGTTTCACCTTTCCGCATTGTTTCATCTTTCCGCATTGTTTCATCTTTCCGCATTGTTTCATCTTTCCGCATTGTTTGATCTTTCCGCATTGTTTCATCTTTCCGCATTGTTTCATCTTTCCGCATTGTTTCATCTTTCCGCATTGTTTCATCTTTCCGCATTGTTTCATCTTTCCGCATTGTTTCATCTTTCCGCATTGTTTCATCTTTCCGCAATGTTTCATCTTTCCGCATTGTTTCATCTTTCCGCATTGTTTCATCTTTCCGCATTGTTTCACCTTTCCGCATTGTTTCATCTTTCCGCATTGTTTCATCTTTCCGCATTGTTTCATCTTTCCGCATTGTTTCATCTTTCCGCATTGTTTCATCTTTCCGCATTGTTTCATCTTTCCGCATTGTTTCATCTTTCCGCATTGTTTCATCTTTCCGCATTGTTTCATCTTTCCGCATTGTTTCATCTTTCCGCATTGTTTCATCTTTCCGCATTGTTTCATCTTTCCGCATTGTTTCATCTTTCCGCATTGTTTCATCTTTCCGCATTGTTTCATCTTTCCGCATTGTTTCATCTTTCCGCATTGTTTCATCTTTCCGCATTGTTTCATCTTTCCGCATTGTTTCATCTTTCCGCACTGTTTCATCTTTCCGCATTGTTTCATCTTTCATCTTTCCGCATTGTTTCATCTTTCCGCATTGTTTCATCTTTCCGCATTGTTTCATCTTTCCGCATTGTTTCATCTTTCATCTTTCCGCATTGTTTCATCTTTCATCTTTCCGCATTCTTTCATCTTTCATCTTTCCGCATTGTTTCATCTTTCTTCTTTCCGCATTGTTTCATCTTTCATCTTTCCGCATTGTTTCATCTTTCATCTTTCCGCATTCTTTCATCTTTCATCTTTCCGCATTCTTTCATCTTTCATCTTTCCGCATTGTTTCATCTTTCATCTTTCCGCATTGTTTCATCTTTCATCTTTCCGCATTCTTTCATCTTTCATCTTTCCGCATTGTTTCATCTTTCATCTTTCCGCATTGTTTCATCTTTCATCTTTCCGCATTCTTTCATCTTTCATCTTTTCGCATTGTTTCATCTTTCATCTTTTCGCATTGTTTCATCTTTCATCTTTCCGCATTCTTTCATCTTTCATCTTTCCGCATTGTTTCATCTTTCATCTTTCCGCATTGTTTCATCTTTCCGCATTGTTTCATCTTTCCGCATTGTTTCATCTTTCCGCATTGTTTCATCTTTCCGCATAGTTTCATCTTTCCACATTGTTTCATCTTTCCGCATTGTTTCATTTTTTCCGCATTGTTTCATCTTTCCGCATTGTTTCATCTTTCATCTTTCCGCATTGTTTCATCTTTCATCTTTTCGCATTCTTTCATCTTTCATCTTTCCGCATTGTTTCATCTTTCATCTTTCCGCATTGTTTCATCTTTCATCTTTCCGCATTCTTTCATCTTTCATCTTTCCGCATTGTTTCATCTTTCATCTTTCCGCATTGTTTCATCTTTCATCTTTCCGCATTGTTTCATCTTTCATCTTCCGCATTCTTTCATCTTTCATCTTTCCGCATTGTTTCATCTTTCATCTTTCCGCATTTTTTCATATTTCATTTTTCCGCATTGTTTCATCTTTCATCTTTCCGCATTTTTTCATCTTTCATCTTTCCACATTGTTTCATCTTTCATCTTTCCGCATTGTTTCATCTTTCCGCATTGTTTCATCTTTCCGCATTGTTTCATCTTTCCGCATTGTTTCATCTTTCCGCATTGTTTCATCTTTCCGCATTGTTTCATCTTTCCGCAATGTTTCATCTTTCCGCATTGTTTCATCTTTCCGCATTGTTTCATCTTTCCGCATTGTTTCACCTTTCCGCATTGTTTCATCTTTCCGCATTGTTTCATCTTTCCGCATTGTTTCATCTTTCCGCATTGTTTGATCTTTCCGCATTGTTTCATCTTTCCGCATTGTTTCATCTTTCCGCATTGTTTCATCTTTCCGCATTGTTTCATCTTTCCGCATTGTTTCATCTTTCCGCATTGTTTCATCTTTCCGCATTGTTTCATCTTTCCGCAATGTTTCATCTTTCCGCATTGTTTCATCTTTCCGCATTGTTTCATCTTTCCGCATTGTTTCACCTTTCCGCATTGTTTCATCTTTCCGCATTGTTTCATCTTTCCGCATTGTTTCATCTTTCCGCATTGTTTCATCTTTCCGCATTGTTTCATCTTTCCGCATTGTTTCATCTTTCCGCATTGTTTCATCTTTCCGCATTGTTTCATCTTTCCGCATTGTTTCATCTTTCCGCATTGTTTCATCTTTCCGCATTGTTTCATCTTTACGCATTGTTTCATCTTTCCGCATTGTTTCATCTTTCCGCATTGTTTCATCTTTCCGCATTGTTTCATCTTTCCGCATTGTTTCATCTTTCCGCATTGTTTCATCTTTCATCTTTCCGCATTGTTTCATCTTTCATCTTTCCGCATTGTTTCATCTTTCATCTTTCCGCATTGTTTCATCTTTCATCTTTCCGCATTGTTTCATCTTTCATCTTTCCGCATTGTTTCATCTTTCATCTTTCCGCATTCTTTCATCTTTCATCTTTCCGCATTCTTTCATCTTTCATCTTTCCGCATTGTTTCATCTTTCATCTTTCCGCATTGTTTCATCTTTCATCTTTCCGCATTCTTTCATCTTTCATCTTTCCGCATTGTTTCATCTTTCTTCTTTCCGCATTGTTTCATCTTTCCGCATTGTTTCATCTTTCATCTTCCGCATTCTTTCATCTTTCATCTTTCCGCATTGTTTCATCTTTCATCTTTCCGCATTTTTTCATCTTTCATCTATCTGCATTGTTTCATCTTTCATCTTTCCGCATTGTTTCATCTTTCCGCATTGTTTCATCTTTCCGCATTGTTTCATCTTTCCGCATTGTTTCATTTTTTCCGCATTGTTTCATCTTTCCGCATTGTTTCATCTTTCATCTTTCCGCATTGTTTCATCTTTCATCTTTCCGCATTCTTTCATCTTTCATCTTTCCGCATTCTTTCATCTTTCATCTTTCCGCATTGTTTCATCTTTCATCTTTCCGCATTGTTTCATCTTTCCGCATTGTTTCATCTTTCCGCATTGTTTCATCTTTCCGCATTGTTTCATCTTTCCGCATTGTTTCATCTTTCCGCATTGTTTCATCTTTCCGCATTGTTTCATCTTTCCGCATTGTTTCATCTTTCCGCATTGTTTCATCTTTCCGCATTGTTTCATCTTTCCGCATTGTTTCATCTTTCCGCATTGTTTCATTTTTTCCGCATTGTTTCATCTTTCCGCATTGTTTCATCTTTCCGCATTGTTTCATCTTTCCGCATTGTTTCATCTTTCCGCATTGTTTCATCTTTCATCTTTCCGCATTGTTTCATCTTTCATCTTTCCGCATTGTTTCATCTATCATCTTTCCGCATTGTTTCATCTTTCATCTTTCCGCATTGTTTCATCTTTCATCTTTCCGCATTGTTTCATCTTTCATCTTTCCGCATTCTTTCATCTTTCATCTTTCCGCATTCTTTCATCTTTCATCTTTCCGCATTGTTTCATCTTTCATCTTTCCGCATTGTTTCATCTTTCATCTTTCCGCATTGTTTCATCTTTCATCTTTCCGCATTGTTTCATCTTTCATCTTTCCGCATTGTTTCATCTTTCATCTTTCCGCATTCTTTCATCTTTCATCTTTCCGCATTGTTTCATCTTTCATCTTTCCGCATTGTTTCATCTTTCATCTTTCCGCATTCTTTCATCTTTCATCTTTCCGCATTGTTTCATCTTTCTTCTTTCCGCATTGTTTCATCTTTCCGCATTGTTTCATCTTTCATCTTCCGCATTCTTTCATCTTTCATCTTTCCGCATTGTTTCATCTTTCATCTTTCCGCATTTTTTCATCTTTCATCTATCTGCATTGTTTCATCTTTCATCTTTCCGCATTGTTTCATCTTTCCGCATTGTTTCATCTTTCCGCATTGTTTCATCTTTCCGCATTGTTTCATTTTTTCCGCATTGTTTCATCTTTCCGCATTGTTTCATCTTTCATCTTTCCGCATTGTTTCATCTTTCATCTTTCCGCATTCTTTCATCTTTCATCTTTCCGCATTCTTTCATCTTTCATCTTTCCGCATTGTTTCATCTTTCATCTTTCCGCATTGTTTCATCTTTCCGCATTGTTTCATCTTTCCGCATTCTTTCATCTTTCATCTTTCCGCATTCTTTCATCTTTCATCTTTCCGCATTGTTTCATCTTTCATCTTTCCGCATTGTTTCATCTTTCCGCATTGTTTCATCTTTCCGCATTGTTTCATCTTTCCGCATTGTTTCATCTTTCCGCATTGTTTCATCTTTCCGCATTGTTTCATCTTTCCGCATTGTTTCATCTTTCCGCATTGTTTCATCTTTCCGCATTGTTTCATCTTTCCGCATTGTTTCATCTTTCCGCATTGTTTCATCTTTCCGCATTGTTTCATTTTTTCCGCATTGTTTCATCTTTCCGCATTGTTTCATCTTTCCGCATTGTTTCATCTTTCCGCATTGTTTCATCTTTCCGCATTGTTTCATCTTTCCGCATTGTTTCATCTTTCATCTTTCCGCATTGTTTCATCTTTCATCTTTCCGCATTGTTTCATCTATCATCTTTCCGCATTGTTTCATCTTTCATCTTTCCGCATTGTTTCATCTTTCATCTTTCCGCATTGTTTCATCTTTCATCTTTCCGCATTCTTTCATCTTTCATCTTTCCGCATTGTTTCATCTTTCATCTTTCCGCATTGTTTCATCTTTCATCTTTCCGCATTGTTTCATCTTTCATCTTCCGCATTCTTTCATCTTTCATCTTTCCGCATTGTTTCATCTTTCATCTTTCCGCATTTTTTCATCTTTCATTTTTCCGCATTGTTTCATCTTTCATCTTTCCGCATTTTTTCATCTTTCATCTTTCCACATTGTTTCATCTTTCATCTTTCCGCATTGTTTCATCTTTCCGCATTGTTTCATCTTTCCGCATTGTTTCATCTTTCCGCATTGTTTCATCTTTCCGCATTGTTTCATCTTTCCGCATTGTTTCATCTTTCCGCAATGTTTCATCTTTCCGCATTGTTTCATCTTTCCGCATTGTTTCATCTTTCCGCATTGTTTCACCTTTCCGCATTGTTTCATCTTTCCGCATTGTTTCATCTTTCCGCATTGTTTCATCTTTCCGCATTGTTTCATCTTTCCGCATTGTTTCATCTTTCCGCATTGTTTCATCTTTCCGCATTGTTTCATCTTTCCGCATTGTTTCATCTTTCCGCATTGTTTCATCTTTCATCTTCCGAATTCTTTCATCTTTCATCTTTCCGCATTGTTTCATCTTTCATCTTTCCACATTTTTTCATCTTTCATCTTTCCGCATTGTTTCATCTTTCCGCATTGTTTCATCTTTCCGCATTGTTTCATCTTTCCGCATTGTTTCATCTTTCCGCATTGTTTCATCTTTCCGCATTGTTTCATCTTTCCGCATTGTTTCATCTTTCCGCATTGTTTCATCTTTCCGCATTGTTTCATCTTTCCGCATTGTTTCATCTTTCATCTTTCCGCATTGTTTCATCTTTCATCTTTCAGCATTCTTTCATCTTTCACCTTTCCGCATTGTTTCATCTTTCATCTTTCCGCATTGTTTCATCTTTCATCTTTCCGCATTCTTTCATCTTTCATCTTTCCGCATTGTTTCATCTTTCCGCATTTTTTCATCTTTCATCTTCCGCATTCTTTCATCTTTCATCTTTCCGCATTGTTTCATCTTTCATCTTTCCGCATTTTTTCATCTTTCATCTTTCCGCATTGTTTCATCTTTCATCTTTCCGCATTGTTTCATCTTTCATCTTTCCGCATTGTTTCATCTTTCATCTTTCCGCATTGTTTCATCTTTCCGCATTGTTTCATCTTTCCGCATTGTTTCATCTTTCCGCATTGTTTCATCTTTCATCTTCCGCATTCTTTCATCTTTCATCTTTCCGCATTGTTTCATCTTTCATCTTTCCGCATTTTTTCATCTTTCATCTTTCCGCATTTTTTCATCTTTCATCTTTCTGCATTGTTTCATCTTTCATCTTTCCGCATTGTTTCATCTTTCCGCATTGTTTCATCTTTCCGCATTGTTTCATCTTTCCGCATTGTTTCATCTTTCCGCATTGTTTCATCTTTCCGCATTGTTTCATCTTTCCGCATTGTTTCATCTTTCCGCATTGTTTCATCTTTCCGCATTGTTTCATCTTTCCGCATTGTTTCATCTTTCCGCATTGTTTCATCTTTCCGCATTGTTTCATCTTTCCGCATTGTTTCATCTTTCAGCATTGTTTCATCTTTCCGCATTGTTTCATCTTTCCGCATTGATTCATCTTTCCGCATTGTTTCATCTTTCCGCATTGTTTCATCTTTCCGCATTGTTTCATCTTTCCGCATTGTTTCATCTTTCCGCATTGTTTCATCTTTCCGCATTGTTTCATCTTTCCGCATTGTTTCATCTTTCCGCATTGTTTCATCTTTCCGCATTGTTTCATCTTTCCGCATTGTTTCATCTTTCCGCATTGTTTCATCTTTCCGCATTGTTTCATCTTTCCGCATTGTTTCATCTTTCCGCATTGTTTCATCTTTCCGCATTGTTTCATCTTTCCGCATTGTTTCATCTTTCCGCATTGTTTCATCTTTCCGCATTGTTTCATCTTTCCGCATTGTTTCATCTTTCCGCATTGTTTCATCTTTCCGCATTGTTTCATCTTTCCGCATTGTTTCATCTTTCCGCATTGTTTCATCTTTCCGCATTGTTTCATCTTTCCGCATTGTTTCATCTTTCCGCATTGTTTCATCTTTCCGCATTGTTTCATCTTTCCGCATTGTTTCATCTTTCCGCATTGTTTCATCTTTCCGCATTGTTTCATCTTTCCGCATTGTTTCATCTTTCCGCATTGTTTCATCTTTCCGCATTGTTTCATCTTTCCGCATTGTTTCATCTTTCCGCATTGTTTCATCTTTCCGCATTGTTTCATCTTTCCGCATTGTTTCATCTTTCCGCATTGTTTCATCTTTCCGCATTGTTTCATCTTTCCGCATTGTTTCCTCTTTCCGCATTGTTTCATCTTTCCGCATTGTTTCATCTTTCATCTTTCCGCATTGTTTCATCTTTCATCTATCCGCATTGTTTCATCTTTCATCTTTCCGCATTGTTTCATTTTTCATCTTTCCGCATTGTTTCATCTTTCATCTTTCCGCATTGTTTCATCTTTCATCTTTCCGCATTCTTTCATCTTTCATCTTTCCGCATTCTTTCATCTTTCATCTTTCCGCATTGTTTCATCTTTCATCTTTCCGCATTGTTTCATCTTTCATCTTTCCGCATTCTTTCATCTTTCATCTTTCCGCATTGTTTCATCTTTCTTCTTTCCGCATTGTTTCATCTTTCCGCATTGTTCCATCTTTCATCTTCCGCATTCTTTCATCTTTCATCTTTCCGCATTGTTTCATCTTTCATCTTTCCGCATTTTTTCATCTTTCATCTTTCTGCATTGTTTCATTTTTCATCTTTCCGCATTGTTTCATCTTTCCGCATTGTTTCATCTTTCCGCATTGTTTCATCTTTCCGCATTGTTTCATTTTTTCCGCATTGTTTCATCTTTCCGCATTGTTTCATCTTTCATCTTTCCGCATTCTTTCATCTTTCATCTTTCCGCATTCTTTCATCTTTCATCTTTCCGCATTCTTTCATCTTTCATCTTTCCGCATTGTTTCATCTTTCATCTTTCCGCATTGTTTCATCTTTCCGCATTGTTTCATCTTTCCGCATTGTTTCATCTTTCCGCATTGTTTCATCTTTCCGCATTGTTTCATCTTTCCGCATTGTTTCATCTTTCCGCATTGTTTCATCTTTCCGCATTGTTTCATCTTTCAGCATTGTTTCATCTTTCCGCATTGTTTCATCTTTCCGCATTGATTCATCTTTCCGCATTGTTTCATCTTTCCGCATTGTTTCATCTTTCCGCATTGTTTCATCTTTCCGCATTGTTTCATCTTTCCGCATTGTTTCATCTTTCCGCATTGTTTCATCTTTCCGCATTGTTTCATCTTTCCGCATTGTTTCATCTTTCCGCATTGTTTCATCTTTCCGCATTGTTTCATCTTTCCGCATTGTTTCATCTTTCCGCATTGTTTCATCTTTCCGCATTGTTTCATCTTTCCGCATTGTTTCATCTTTCCGCATTGTTTCATCTTTCCGCATTGTTTCATCTTTCCGCATTGTTTCATCTTTCCGCATTGTTTCATCTTTCCGCATTGTTTCATCTTTCCGCATTGTTTCATCTTTCCGCATTGTTTCATCTTTCCGCATTGTTTCATCTTTCCGCATTGTTTCATCTTTCCGCATTGTTTCATCTTTCCGCATTGTTTCATCTTTCCGCATTGTTTCATCTTTCATCTTTCCGCATTGTTTCATCTTTCATCTTTCCGCATTCTTTCATCTTTCACCTTTCCGCATTGTTTCATCTTTCATCTTTCCGCATTGTTTCATCTTTCATCTTTCCGCGTTCTTTCATCTTTCATCTTCCCGCATTGTTTCATCTTTCCGCATTGTTTCATCTTTCATCTTCCGCATTCTTTCATCTTTCATCTTTCCGCATTGTTTCATCTTTCATCTTTCCGCATTTTTTCATCTTTCATCTTTCCGCATTGTTTCATCTTTCATCTTTCCGCATTGTTTCATCTTTCATCTTTCCGCATTGTTTCATCTTTCATCTTTCCGCATTGTTTCATCTTTCCGCATTGTTTCATCTTTCCGCATTGTTTCATCTTTCATCTTCCGCATTCTTTCATCTTTCATCTTTCCGCATTGTTTCATCTTTCATCTTTCCGCATTTTTTCATCTTTCATCTTTCCGCATTGTTTCATCTTTCATCTTTCCGCATTGTTTCATCTTTCCGCATTGTTTCATCTTTCCGCATTGTTTCATCTTTCCGCATTGTTTCATCTTTCCGCATTGTTTCATCTTTCCGCATTGTTTCATCTTTCCGCATTGTTTCATCTTTCCGCATTGTTTCATCTTTCCGCATTGTTTCATCTTTCCGCATTGTTTCATCTTTCCGCATTGTTTCATCTTTCCGCATTGTTTCATCTTTCCGCATTGTTTCATCTTTCCGCATTGTTTCATCTTTCCGCATTGTTTCATCTTTCCGCATTGTTTCATCTTTCCGCATTGTTTCATCTTTCCGCATTGTTTCATCTTTCCGCATTGTTTCATCTTTCCGCATTGTTTCATCTTTCCGCATTGTTTCATCTTTCCGCATTGTTTCATCTTTCATCTTTCCGCATTGTTTCATCTTTCCGCATTGTTTCATCTTTCCGCATTGTTTCATCTTTCCGCATTGTTTCATCTTTCCGCATTGTTTCATCTTTCCGCATTGTTTCATCTTTCCGCATTGTTTCATCTTTCCGCATTGTTTCATCTTTCCGCATTGTTTCATTTTTTCCGCATTGTTTCATCTTTCCGCATTGTTTCATCTTTCCGCATTGTTTCATCTTTCCGCATTGTTTCATCTTTCCGCATTGTTCCATCTTTCCGCATTGTTTCATCTTTCCGCATTGTTTCATCTTTCCGCATTGTTTCATCTTTCCGCATTGTTTCATCTTTCATCTTTCCGCATTGTTTCATCTTTCATCTTTCCGCATTGTTTCATCTTTCATCTTTCCGCATTGTTTCATCTTTCATCTTTCCGCATTGTTTCATCTTTCATCTTTCCGCATTGTTTCATCTTTCATCTTTCCGCATTCTTTCATCTTTCATCTTTCCGCATTGTTTCATCTTTCATCTTTCCGCATTGTTTCATCTTTCATCTTTCCGCATTGTTTCATCTTTCATCTTTCCGCATTCTTTCATCTTTCATCTTTCCGCATTGTTTCATCTTTCATCTTTCCGCATTGTTTCATCTTTCATCTTTCCGCATTGTTTCATCTTTCATCTTCCGCATTCTTTCATCTTTCATCTTTCCGCATTGTTTCATCTTTCATCTTTCCGCATTTTTTCATATTTCATTTTTCCGCATTGTTTCATCTTTCATCTTTCCGCATTTTTTCATCTTTCATCTTTCCACATTGTTTCATCTTTCATCTTTCCGCATTGTTTCATCTTTCCGCATTGTTTCATCTTTCCGCATTGTTTCATCTTTCCGCATTGTTTCATCTTTCCGCATTGTTTCATCTTTCCGCATTGTTTCATCTTTCCGCAATGTTTCATCTTTCCGCATTGTTTCATTTCTCCGCATTGTTTCATCTTTCCGCATTGTTTCACCTTTCCGCATTGTTTCATCTTTCCGCATTGTTTCATCTTTCCGCATTGTTTCATCTTTCCGCATTGTTTGATCTTTCCGCATTGTTTCATCTTTCCGCATTGTTTCATCTTTCCGCATTGTTTCATCTTTCCGCATTGTTTCATCTTTCCGCATTGTTTCATCTTTCCGCATTGTTTCATCTTTCCGCATTGTTTCATCTTTCCGCAATGTTTCATCTTTCCGCATTGTTTCATCTTTCCGCATTGTTTCATCTTTCCGCATTGTTTCACCTTTCCGCATTGTTTCATCTTTCCGCATTGTTTCATCTTTCCGCATTGTTTCATCTTTCCGCATTGTTTCATCTTTCCGCATTGTTTCATCTTTCCGCATTGTTTCATCTTTCCGCATTGTTTCATCTTTCCGCATTGTTTCATCTTTCCGCATTGTTTCATCTTTCCGCATTGTTTCATCTTTCCGCATTGTTTCATCTTTCCGCATTGTTTCATCTTTCCGCATTGTTTCATCTTTCCGCATTGTTTCATCTTTCCGCATTGTTTCATCTTTCCGCATTGTTTCATCTTTCCGCATTGTTTCATCTTTCCGCATTGTTTCATCTTTCCGCATTGTTTCATCTTTCCGCATTGTTTCATCTTTCCGCACTGTTTCATCTTTCCGCATTGTTTCATCTTTCATCTTTCCGCATTGTTTCATCTTTCCGCATTGTTTCATCTTTCCGCATTGTTTCATCTTTCATCTTTCCGCATTGTTTCATCTTTCATCTTTCCGCATTCTTTCATCTTTCATCTTTCCGCATTGTTTCATCTTTCTTCTTTCCGCATTGTTTCATCTTTCATCTTTCCGCATTGTTTCATCTTTCATCTTTCCGCATTCTTTCATCTTTCATCTTTCCGCATTCTTTCATCTTTCATCTTTCCGCATTGTTTCATCTTTCATCTTTCCGCATTGTTTCATCTTTCATCTTTCCGCATTCTTTCATCTTTCATCTTTCCGCATTGTTTCATCTTTCATCTTTCCGCATTGTTTCATCTTTCATCTTTCCGCATTCTTTCATCTTTCATCTTTCCGCATTGTTTCATCTTTCATCTTTCCGCATTGTTTCATCTTTCATCTTTCCGCATTGTTTCATCTTTCATCTTTCCGCATTCTTTCATCTTTCATCTTTCCGCATTGTTTCATCTTTCATCTTTCCGCATTGTTTCATCTTTCATCTTTCCGCATTGTTTCATCTTTCATCTTCCGCATTCTTTCATCTTTCATCTTTCCGCATTGTTTCATCTTTCATCTTTCCGCATTTTTTCATATTTCATTTTTCCGCATTGTTTCATCTTTCATCTTTCCGCATTTTTTCATCTTTCATCTTTCCACATTGTTTCATCTTTCATCTTTCCGCATTGTTTCATCTTTCCGCATTGTTTCATCTTTCCGCATTGTTTCATCTTTCCGCATTGTTTCATCTTTCCGCATTGTTTCATCTTTCCGCATTGTTTCATCTTTCCGCAATGTTTCATCTTTCCGCATTGTTTCATTTCTCCGCATTGTTTCATCTTTCCGCATTGTTTCACCTTTCCGCATTGTTTCATCTTTCCGCATTGTTTCATCTTTCCGCATTGTTTCATCTTTCCGCATTGTTTGATCTTTCCGCATTGTTTCATCTTTCCGCATTGTTTCATCTTTCCGCATTGTTTCATCTTTCCGCATTGTTTCATCTTTCCGCATTGTTTCATCTTTCCGCATTGTTTCATCTTTCCGCATTGTTTCATCTTTCCGCAATGTTTCATCTTTCCGCATTGTTTCATCTTTCCGCATTGTTTCATCTTTCCGCATTGTTTCACCTTTCCGCATTGTTTCATCTTTCCGCATTGTTTCATCTTTCCGCATTGTTTCATCTTTCCGCATTGTTTCATCTTTCCGCATTGTTTCATCTTTCCGCATTGTTTCATCTTTCCGCATTGTTTCATCTTTCCGCATTGTTTCATCTTTCCGCATTGTTTCATCTTTCCGCATTGTTTCATCTTTCCGCATTGTTTCATCTTTCCGCATTGTTTCATCTTTCCGCATTGTTTCATCTTTCCGCATTGTTTCATCTTTCCGCATTGTTTCATCTTTCCGCATTGTTTCATCTTTCCGCATTGTTTCATCTTTCCGCATTGTTTCATCTTTCCGCATTGTTTCATCTTTCCGCATTGTTTCATCTTTCCGCACTGTTTCATCTTTCCGCATTGTTTCATCTTTCATCTTTCCGCATTGTTTCATCTTTCCGCATTGTTTCATCTTTCCGCATTGTTTCATCTTTCATCTTTCCGCATTGTTTCATCTTTCATCTTTCCGCATTCTTTCATCTTTCATCTTTCCGCATTGTTTCATCTTTCTTCTTTCCGCATTGTTTCATCTTTCATCTTTCCGCATTGTTTCATCTTTCATCTTTCCGCATTCTTTCATCTTTCATCTTTCCGCATTCTTTCATCTTTCATCTTTCCGCATTGTTTCATCTTTCATCTTTCCGCATTGTTTCATCTTTCATCTTTCCGCATTCTTTCATCTTTCATCTTTCCGCATTGTTTCATCTTTCATCTTTCCGCATTGTTTCATCTTTCATCTTTCCGCATTCTTTCATCTTTCATCTTTTCGCATTGTTTCATCTTTCATCTTTTCGCATTGTTTCATCTTTCATCTTTCCGCATTCTTTCATCTTTCATCTTTCCGCATTGTTTCATCTTTCATCTTTCCGCATTGTTTCATCTTTCCGCATTGTTTCATCTTTCCGCATTGTTTCATCTTTCCGCATTGTTTCATCTTTCCGCATTGTTTCATCTTTCCACATTGTTTCATCTTTCCGCATTGTTTCATTTTTTCCGCATTGTTTCATCTTTCCGCATTGTTTCATCTTTCATCTTTCCGCATTGTTTCATCTTTCATCTTTTCGCATTCTTTCATCTTTCATCTTTCCGCATTGTTTCATCTTTCATCTTTCCGCATTGTTTCATCTTTCATCTTTCCGCATTGTTTCATCTTTCCGCATTGTTTCATCTTTCCGCATTGTTTCATCATTCCGCATTGTTTCATCTTTCCGCATTGTTTCATCTTTCCGCATTGTTTCATCTTTCCGCATTGTTTCATCTTTCATCTTTCCGCATTGTTTCATCTTTCATCTTTCCGCATTGTTTCATCTTTCATCTTTCCGCATTGTTTCATCTTTCATCTTTCCGCATTGTTTCATCTTTCATCTTTCCGCATTCTTTCATCTTTCATCTTTCCGCATTGTTTCATCTTTCATCTTTCCGCATTGTTTCATCTTTCATCTTTCCGCATTGTTTCATCTTTCATCTTTCCGCATTCTTTCATCTTTCATCTTTCCGCATTGTTTCATCTTTCATCTTTCCGCATTGTTTCATCTTTCATCTTTCCGCATTGTTTCATCTTTCATCTTCCGCATTCTTTCATCTTTCATCTTTCCGCATTGTTTCATCTTTCATCTTTCCGCATTTTTTCATATTTCATTTTTCCGCATTGTTTCATCTTTCATCTTTCCGCATTTTTTCATCTTTCATCTTTCCACATTGTTTCATCTTTCATCTTTCCGCATTGTTTCATCTTTCCGCATTGTTTCATCTTTCCGCATTGTTTCATCTTTCCGCATTGTTTCATCTTTCCGCATTGTTTCATCTTTCCGCATTGTTTCATCTTTCCGCAATGTTTCATCTTTCCGCATTGTTTCATCTTTCCGCATTGTTTCATCTTTCCGCATTGTTTCACCTTTCCGCATTGTTTCATCTTTCCGCATTGTTTCATCTTTCCGCATTGTTTCATCTTTCCGCATTGTTTGATCTTTCCGCATTGTTTCATCTTTCCGCATTGTTTCATCTTTCCGCATTGTTTCATCTTTCCGCATTGTTTCATCTTTCCGCATTGTTTCATCTTTCCGCATTGTTTCATCTTTCCGCATTGTTTCATCTTTCCGCAATGTTTCATCTTTCCGCATTGTTTCATCTTTCCGCATTGTTTCATCTTTCCGCATTGTTTCACCTTTCCGCATTGTTTCATCTTTCCGCATTGTTTCATCTTTCCGCATTGTTTCATCTTTCCGCATTGTTTCATCTTTCCGCATTGTTTCATCTTTCCGCATTGTTTCATCTTTCCGCATTGTTTCATCTTTCCGCATTCTTTCATCTTTCATCTTTCCGCATTCTTTCATCTTTCATCTTTCCGCATTGTTTCATCTTTCATCTTTCCGCATTGTTTCATCTTTCATCTTTCCGCATTCTTTCATCTTTCATCTTTCCGCATTGTTTCATCTTTCTTCTTTCCGCATTGTTTCATCTTTCATCTTTCCGCATTGTTTCATCTTTCATCTTTCCGCATTCTTTCATCTTTCATCTTTCCGCATTCTTTCATCTTTCATCTTTCCGCATTGTTTCATCTTTCATCTTTCCGCATTGTTTCATCTTTCATCTTTCCGCATTCTTTCATCTTTCATCTTTCCGCATTGTTTCATCTTTCATCTTTCCGCATTGTTTCATCTTTCATCTTTCCGCATTCTTTCATCTTTCATCTTTTCGCATTGTTTCATCTTTCATCTTTTCGCATTGTTTCATCTTTCATCTTTCCGCATTCTTTCATCTTTCATCTTTCCGCATTGTTTCATCTTTCATCTTTCCGCATTGTTTCATCTTTCCGCATTGTTTCATCTTTCCGCATTGTTTCATCTTTCCGCATTGTTTCATCTTTCCGCATTGTTTCATCTTTCCACATTGTTTCATCTTTCCGCATTGTTTCATTTTTTCCGCATTGTTTCATCTTTCCGCATTGTTTCATCTTTCATCTTTCCGCATTGTTTCATCTTTCATCTTTTCGCATTCTTTCATCTTTCATCTTTCCGCATTGTTTCATCTTTCATCTTTCCGCATTGTTTCATCTTTCATCTTTCCGCATTGTTTCATCTTTCATCTTTCCGCATTCTTTCATCTTTCATCTTTCCGCATTCTTTCATCTTTCATCTTTCCGCATTGTTTCATCTTTCATCTTTCCGCATTGTTTCATCTTTCATCTTTCCGCATTCTTTCATCTTTCATCTTTCCGCATTGTTTCATCTTTCATCTTTCCGCATTGTTTCATCTTTCCGCATTGTTTCATCTTTCCGCATTGTTTCATCTTTCCGCATTGTTTCATCTTTCCGCATTGTTTCATCTTTCCGCATTGTTTCATCTTTCCGCATTGTTTCATCTTTCCGCATTGTTTCATCTTTCCGCATTGTTTCATCTTTCCGCATTGTTTCATCTTTCCGCATTGTTTCATCTTTCCGCATTGTTTCATCTTTCCGCATTGTTTCATCTTTCCGCATTGTTTCATCTTTCCGCATTGTTTCATCTTTCCGCATTCTTTCATCTTTCATCTTTCCGCATTGTTTCATCTTTCATCTTTCCGCATTGTTTCATCTTTCATCTTTCCGCATTGTTTCATCTTTCATCTTCCGCATTCTTTCATCTTTCATCTTTCCGCATTGTTTCATCTTTCATCTTTCCGCATTTTTTCATCTTTCATCTTTCCGCATTGTTTCATCTTTCATCTTCCGCATTCTTTCATCTTTCATCTTTCCGCATTGTGTCATCTTTCATCTTTCCGCATTTTTTCATCTTTCATCTTTCCGCATTGTTTCATCTTTCATCTTTCCGCATTGTTTCATCTTTCCGCATTGTTTCATCTTTCCGCATTGTTTCATCTTTCCGCATTGTTTCATCTTTCCGCATTGTTTCATCTTTCCGCATTGTTTCATCTTTCCGCATTGTTTCATCTTTCCGCATTGTTTCATCTTTCCGCATTGTTTCATCTTTCCGCATTGTTTCATCTTTCCGCATTGTTTCATCTTTCCGCATTGTTTCATCTTTCCGCATTGTTTCATCTTTCCGCATTGTTTCATCTTTCCGTATTGTTTCATCTTTCATCTTTCCGCATTGTTTCATCTTTCATCTTTCCGCATTGTTTCATCTTTCATCTTTCCGCATTGTTTCATCTTTCATCTTTCTGCATTTTTTCATCTTTCATCTTTCCACATTTTTTTCATCTTTCATCTTTCCGCATTGTTTCATCTTTCATCTTTCCGCATTGTTTCATCTTTCCGCATTGTTTTATCTTTCCGCATAGTTTCATCTTTCCGCATTGTTTCATCTTTCCGCATTGTTTCATCTTTCCGCATTGTTTCATCTTTCCGCATTGTTTCATCTTTCCGCATTGTTTCATCTTTCCGCATTGTTTTATCTTTCATCTTCCGAATTCTTTCATCTTTCATCTTTCCGCATTGTTTCATCTTTCATCTTTCCGCATTGTTTCATCTTTCCGCATTGTTTCATCTTTCCGCATTGTTTCAACTTTCCGCATTGTTTCATCTTTCCGCATTGTTTCATCTTTCCGCATTGTTTCATCTTTCCGCATTGTTTCATCTTTCCGCATTGTTTCATCTTTCATCTTTCCGCATTGTTTCATCTTTCATCTTTCCGCATTCTTTCATCTTTCACCTTTCCGCATTGTTTCATCTTTCATCTTTCCGCATTGTTTCATCTTTCATCTTTCCGCATTCTTTCATCTTTCATCTTTCCGCATTGTTTCATCTTTCCGCATTGTTTCATCTTTCATCTTCCGCATTCTTTCATCTTTCATCTTTCCGCATTGTTTCATCTTTCATCTTTCCGCATTTTTTCATCTTTCATCTTTCCGCATTGTTTCATCTTTCATCTTTCCGCATTGTTTCATCTTTCATCTTTCCGCATTGTTTCATCTTTCATCTTTCCGCATTGTTTCATCTTTCCGCATTGTTTCATCTTTCCGCATTGTTTCATCTTTCCGCATTGTTTCATCTTTCCGCATTGTTTCATCTTTCATCTTTCATCTTTCCGCATTGTTTCATCTTTCATCTTTCCGCATTTTTTCATCTTTCATCTTTCCGCATTGTTTCATCTTTCATCTTTCCGCATTGTTTCATCTTTCCGCATTGTTTCATCTTTCCGCATTGTTTCATCTTTCCGCATTGTTTCATCTTTCCGCATTGTTTCATCTTTCCGCATTGTTTCATCTTTCCGCATTGTTTCATCTTTCCGCATTGTTTCATCTTTCCGCATTGTTTCATATTTCCGCATTGTTTCATCTTTCCGCATTGTTTCATCTTTCCGCATTGTTTCATCTTTCCGCATTGTTTCATCTTTCCGCATTGTTTCATCTTTCCGCATTGTTTCATCTTTCCGCATTGTTTCATCTTTCCGCATTGTTTCATCTTTCCGCATTGTTTCATCTTTCCGCATTGTTTCATCTTTCCGCATTGTTTCATCTTTCCGCATTGTTTCATCTTTCCGCATTGTTTCATCTTTCCGCATTGTTTCATCTTTCCGCATTGTTTCATCTTTCCGCATTGTTTCATCTTTCCGCATTGTTTCATCTTTCCGCATTGTTTCATCTTTCCGCATTGTTTCATCTTTCCGCATTGTTTCATCTTTCCGCATTGTTTCATCTTTCCGCATTGTTTCATCTTTCCGCATTGTTTCATCTTTCCGCATTGTTTCATCTTTCCGCATTGTTTCATCTTTCATCTTTCCGCATTGTTTCATCTTTCATCTTTCCGCATTGTTTCATCTTTCATCTTTCCGCATTGTTTCATCTTTCATCTTTCCGCATTGTTTCATCTTTCATCTTTCCGCATTGTTTCATCTTTCATCTTTCCGCATTCTTTCATCTTTCATCTTTCCGCATTCTTTCATCTTTCATCTTTCCGCATTGTTTCATCTTTCATCTTTCCGCATTGTTTCATCTTTCCCCATTGTTTCATCTTTCCACATTGTTTCATCTTTCCGCATTGTTTCATTTTTTCCGCATTGTTTCATCTTTCCGCATTGTTTCATCTTTCATCTTTCCGCATTGTTTCATCTTTCATCTTTCCGCATTCTTTCATCTTTCATCTTTCCGCATTCTTTCATCTTTCATCTTTCCGCATTGTTTCATCTTTCATCTTTCCGCATTGTTTCATCTTTCCGCATTGTTTCATCTTTCCGCATTGTTTCATCTTTCCGCATTGTTTCATCTTTCCGCATTGTTTCATCTTTCCGCATTGTTTCATCTTTCCGCATTGTTTCATCTTTCCGCATTGTTTCATCTTTCCGCATTGTTTCATCTTTCCGCATTGTTTCATCTTTCCGCATTGTTTCATTTTTTCCGCATTGTTTCATCTTTCCGCATTGTTTCATCTTTCCGCATTGTTTCATCTTTCCGCATTGTTTCATCTTTCATCTTTCCGCATTGTTTCATCTTTCATCTTTCCGCATTGTTTCATCTTTCATCTTTCCGCATTGTTTCATCTTTCATCTTTCCGCATTGTTTCATCTTTCATCTTTCCGCATTGTTTCATCTTTCATCTTTCCGCATTCTTTCATCTTTCATCTTTCCGCATTGTTTCATCTTTCCGCATTGTTTCATCTTTCCGCATTGTTTCATCTTTCCGCATTGTTTCATCTTTCCGCAATGTTTCATCTTTCCGCATTGTTTCATCTTTCCGCATTGTTTCATCTTTCCGCATTGTTTCACCTTTCCGCATTGTTTCATCTTTCCGCATTGTTTCATCTTTCCGCATTGTTTCATCTTTCCGCATTGTTTCATCTTTCCGCATTGTTTCATCTTTCCGCATTGTTTCATCTTTCCGCATTGTTTCATCTTTCCGCATTGTTTCATCTTTCCGCATTGTTTCATCTTTCCGCATTGTTTCATCTTTCATCTTCCGAATTCTTTCATCTTTCATCTTTCCGCATTTTTTCATCTTTCATCTTTCCACATTTTTTCATCTTTCATCTTTCCGCATTGTTTCATCTTTCATCTTTCCGCATTGTTTCATCTTTCCGCATTGTTTCATCTTTCCGCATTGTTTCATCTTTCCGCATTGTTTCATCTTTCCGCATTGTTTCATCTTTCCGCATTGTTTCATCTTTCCGCATTGTTTCATCTTTCCGCATTGTTTCATCTTTCCGCATTGTTTCATCTTTCATCTTTCCGCATTGTTTCATCTTTCATCTTTCAGCATTCTTTCATCTTTCACCTTTCCGCATTGTTTCATCTTTCATCTTTCCGCATTGTTTCATCTTTCATCTTTCCGCATTGTTTCATCTTTCCGCATTGTTTCATCTTTCCGCATTGTTTCATCTTTCATCTTCCGCATTCTTTCATCTTTCATCTTTCCGCATTGTTTCATCTTTCATCTTTCCGCATTTTTTCATCTTTCATCTTTCCGCATTGTTTCATCTTTCATCTTTCCGCATTGTTTCATCTTTCATCTTTCCGCATTGTTTCATCTTTCATCTTTCCGCATTGTTTCATCTTTCCGCATTGTTTCATCTTTCCGCATTGTTTCATCTTTCATCTTCCGCATTCTTTCATCTTTCATCTTTCCGCATTGTTTCATCTTTCATCTTTCCGCATTTTTTCATCTTTCATCTTTCCGCATTTTTTCATCTTTCATCTTTCTGCATTGTTTCATCTTTCATTTTTCCGCATTGTTTCATCTTTCCGCATTGTTTCATCTTTCCGCATTGTTTCATCTTTCCGCATTGTTTCATCTTTCCGCATTGTTTCATCTTTCCGCATTGTTTCATCTTTCCGCATTGTTTCATCTTTCCGCATTGTTTCATCTTTCCGCATTGTTTCATCTTTCCGCATTGTTTCATCTTTCCGCATTGTTTCATCTTTCCGCATTGTTTCATCTTTCCGCATTGTTTCATCTTTCCGCATTGTTTCATCTTTCAGCATTGTTTCATCTTTCCGCATTGTTTCATCTTTCCGCATTGATTCATCTTTCCGCATTGTTTCATCTTTCCGCATTGTTTCATCTTTCCGCATTGTTTCATCTTTCCGCATTGTTTCATCTTTCCGCATTGTTTCATCTTTCCGCATTGTTTCATCTTTCCGCATTGTTTCATCTTTCCGCATTGTTTCATCTTTCCGCATTGTTTCATCTTTCCGCATTGTTTCATCTTTCCGCATTGTTTCATCTTTCCGCATTGTTTCATCTTTCCGCATTGTTTCATCTTTCCGCATTGTTTCATCTTTCCGCATTGTTTCATCTTTCCGCATTGTTTCATCTTTCCGCATTGTTTCATCTTTCCGCACTGTTTCATCTTTCCGCATTGTTTCATCTTTCCGCATTGTTTCATCTTTCCGCATTGTTTCATCTTTCCGCATTGTTTCATCTTTCCGCATTGTTTCATCTTTCCGCATTGTTTCATCTTTCCGCATTGTTTCATCTTTCCGCATTGTTTCATCTTTCCGCATTGTTTCATCTTTCCGCATTGTTTCATCTTTCCGCATTGTTTCATCTTTCCGCATTGTTTCATCTTTCCGCATTGTTTCATCTTTCCGCATTGTTTCATCTTTCCGCATTGTTTCATTTTTTCCGCATTGTTTCATCTTTCCGCATTGTTTCATCTTTCCGCATTGTTTCATCTTTCCGCATTGTTTCATCTTTCCGCATTGTTTCATCTTTCCGCATTGTTTCATCTTTCCGCATTGTTTCATCTTTCCGCATTGTTTCATCTTTCATCTTTCCGCATTGTTTCATCTTTCATCTTTCCGCATTGTTTCATCTTTCATCTTTCCGCATTGTTTCATCTTTCATCTTTCCGCATTGTTTCATCTTTCATCTTTCCGCATTGTTTCATCTTTCATCTTTCCGCATTGTTTCATCTTTCATCTTTCCGCATTGTTTCATCTTTCATCTTTCCGCATTCTTTCATCTTTCATCTTTCCGCATTGTTTCATCTTTCATCTTTCCGCATTGTTTCATCTTTCATCTTTCCGCATTGTTTCATCTTTCATCTTCCGCATTCTTTCATCTTTCATCTTTCCGCATTGTTTCATCTTTCATCTTTCCGCATTTTTTCATATTTCATTTTTCCGCATTGTTTCATCTTTCATCTTTCCGCATTTTTTCATCTTTCATCTTTCCACATTGTTTCATCTTTCATCTTTCCGCATTGTTTCATCTTTCCGCATTGTTTCATCTTTCCGCATTGTTTCATCTTTTTGCATTGTTTCATCTTTCCGCATTGTTTCATCTTTCCGCATTGTTTCATCTTTCCGCAATGTTTCATCTTTCCGCATTGTTTCATCTTTCCGCATTGTTTCATCTTTCCGCATTGTTTCACCTTTCCGCATTGTTTCATCTTTCCGCATTGTTTCATCTTTCCGCATTGTTTCATCTTTCCGCATTGTTTCATCTTTCCGCATTGTTTCATCTTTCCGCATTGTTTCATCTTTCCGCATTGTTTCATCTTTCCGCATTGTTTCATCTTTCCGCATTGTTTCATCTTTCCGCATTGTTTCATCTTTCCGCATTGTTTCATCTTTCATCTTCCGAATTCTTTCATCTTTCATCTTTCCGCATTGTTTCATCTTTCATCTTTCCACATTTTTTCATCTTTCATCTTTCCGCATTGTTTCATCTTTCATCTTTCCGCATTGTTTCATCTTTCCGCATTGTTTCATCTTTCCACATTGTTTCATCTTTCCGCATTGTTTCATCTTTCCGCATTGTTTCATCTTTCCGCATTGTTTCATCTTTCCGCATTGTTTCATCTTTCCGCATTGTTTCATCTTTCATCTTTCCGCATTGTTTCATCTTTCATCTTTCCGCATTCTTTCATCTTTCACCTTTCCGCATTGTTTCATCTTTCATCTTTCCGCATTGTTTCATCTTTCATCTTTCCGCATTCTTTCATCTTTCATCTTTCCGCATTGTTTCATCTTTCCGCATTGTTTCATCTTTCATCTTCCGCATTCTTTCATCTTTCATCTTTCCGCATTGTTTCATCTTTCATCTTTCCGCATTTTTTCATCTTTCATCTTTCCGCATTGTTTCATCTTTCATCTTTCCGCATTGTTTCATCTTTCATCTTTCCGCATTGTTTCATCTTTCATCTTTCCGCATTGTTTCATCTTTCCGCATTGTTTCATCTTTCCGCATTGTTTCATCTTTCCGCATTGTTTCATCTTTCATCTTCCGCATTCTTTCATCTTTCATCTTTCCGCATTGTTTCATCTTTCATCTTTCCGCATTTTTTCATCTTTCATCTTTCCGCAGTGTTTCATCTTTCATCTTTCCGCATTGTTTCATCTTTCCGCATTGTTTCATCTTTCCGCATTGTTTCATCTTTCCGCATTGTTTCATCTTTCCGCATTGTTTCATCTTTCCGCATTGTTTCATCTTTCCGCATTGTTTCATCTTTCCGCATTGTTTCATCTTTCCGCATTGTTTCATCTTTCCGCATTGTTTCATCTTTCCGCATTGTTTCATCTTTCCGCATTGTTTCATCTTTCCGCATTGTTTCATCTTTCCGCATTGTTTCATCTTTCCGCATTGTTTCATCTTTCCGCATTGTTTCATCTTTCCGCATTGTTTCATCTTTCATCTTTCCGCATTGTTTCTTCTTTCATCTTTCCGCATTGTTTCATCTTTCATCTTTCCGCATTGTTTCATCTTTCATCTTTCCGCATTGTTTCATCTTTCATCTTTCCGCATTGTTTCATCTTTCATCTTTCCGCATTCTTTCATCTTTCATCTTTCCGCATTCTTTCATCTTTCATCTTTCCGCATTGTTTCATCTTTCATCTTCCCGCATTGTTTCATCTTTCATCTTTCCGCATTCTTTCATCTTTCATCTTTCCGCATTGTTTCATCTTTCTTCTTTCCGCATTGTTTCATCTTTCCGCATTGTTTCATCTTTCATCTTCCGCATTCTTTCATCTTTCATCTTTCCGCATTGTTTCATCTTTCATCTTTCCGCATTTTTTCATCTTTCATCTTTCTGCATTGTTTCATCTTTCATCTTTCCGCATTGTTTCATCTTTCCGCATTGTTTCATCTTTCCGCATTGTTTCATCTTTCCGCATTGTTTCATTTTTTCCGCATTGTTTCATCTTTCCGCATTGTTTCATCTTTCATCTTTCCGCATTGTTTCATCTTTCATCTTTCCGCATTCTTTCATCTTTCATCTTTCCGCATTCTTTCATCTTTCATCTTTCCGCATTGTTTCATCTTTCATCTTTCCGCATTGTTTCATCTTTCCGCATTGTTTCATCTTTCCGCATTGTTTCATCTTTCCGCATTGTTTCATCTTTCCGCATTGTTTCATCTTTCCGCATTGTTTCATCTTTCCGCATTGTTTCATCTTTCCGCATTGTTTCATCTTTCCGCATTGTTTCATCTTTCCGCATTGTTTCATCTTTCCGCATTGTTTCATCTTTCCGCATTGTTTCATTTTTTCCGCATTGTTTCATCTTTCCGCATTGTTTCATCTTTCCGCATTGTTTCATCTTTCCGCATTGTTTCATCTTTCCGCATTGTTTCATCTTTCCGCATTGTTTCATCTTTCCGCATTGTTTCATCTTTCCGCATTGTTTCATCTTTCCGCATTTTTTCATCTTTCATCTTTCCGCATTGTTTCATCTTTCATCTTTCCGCATTGTTTCATCTTTCATCTTTCCGCATTGTTTCATCTTTCATCTTTCCGCATTGTTTCATCTTTCATCTTTCCGCATTGTTTCATCTTTCATCTTTCCGCATTCTTTCATCTTTCATCTTTCCGCATTGTTTCATCTTTCATCTTTCCGCATTCTTTCATCTTTCATCTTTCCGCATTGTTTCATCTTTCATCTTTCCGCATTCTTTCATCTTTCATCTTTCCGCATTGTTTCATCTTTCATCTTTCCGCATTGTTTCATCTTTCATCTTTCCGCATTGTTTCATCTTTCATCTTCCGCATTCTTTCATCTTTCATCTTTCCGCATTGTTTCATTTTTCATCTTTCCGCATTTTTTCATCTTTCATTTTTCCGCATTGTTTCATCTTTCATCTTTCCGCATTTTTTCATCTTTCATCTTTCCACATTGTTTCATCTTTCATCTTTCCGCATTGTTTCATCTTTCCGCATTGATTCATCTTTCCGCATTGTTTCATCTTTCCGCATTGTTTCATCTTTCCGCATTGTTTCATCTTTCCGCATTGTTTCATCTTTCCGCAATGTTTCATCTTTCCGCATTGTTTCATCTTTCCGCATTGTTTCATCTTTCCGCATTGTTTCACCTTTCCGCATTGTTTCATCTTTCCGCATTGTTTCATCTTTCCGCATTGTTTCATCTTTCCGCATTGTTTCATCTTTCCGCATTGTTTCATCTTTCCGCATTGTTTCATCTTTCCGCATTGTTTCATCTTTCCGCATTGTTTCATCTTTCCGCATTGTTTCATCTTTCCGCATTGTTTCATCTTTCATCTTCCGAATTCTTTCATCTTTCATCTTTCCGCATTGTTTCATCTTTCATCTTTCCGCATTGTTTCATCTTTCATCTTTCCGCATTGTTTCATCTGTCATCTTTCCGCATTGTTTCATCTTTCATCTTTCCGCATTGTTTCATCTTTCCGCATTGTTTCATCTTTCATCTTCCGCATTCTTTCATCTTTCATCTTTCCGCATTGTTTCATCTTGCATCTTTCCGCATTTTTTCATCTTTCATCTTTCCGCATTGTTTCATCTTTCATCTTTCCGCATTGTTTCATCTTTCATCTTTCCGCATTGTTTCATCTTTCATCTTTCCGCATTGTTTCATCTTTCATCTTTCCGCATTGTTTCATCTTTCATCTTTCCGCATTCTTTCATCTTTCATCTTTCCGCATTGTTTCATCTTTCATCTTTCCGCATTGTTTCATCTTTCATCTTTCCGCATTGTTTCATCTTTCATCTTCCGCATTCTTTCATCTTTCATCTTTCCGCATTTTTTCATCTTTCATCTTTCCGCATTGTTTCATCTTTCATCTTTCCGCATTGTTTCATCTTTCATCTTTCCGCATTGTTTCATCTTTCCGCATTGTTTCATCTTTCCGCATTGTTTCATCTTTCCGCATTGTTTCATCTTTCCGCATTGTTTCATCTTTCCGCATTGTTTCATCTTTCCGCATTGTTTCATCTTTCCGCATTGTTTCATCTTTCCGCATTGTTTCATCTTTCCGCATTGTTTCATCTTTCCGCATTGTTTCATCTTTCCGCATTGTTTCATCTTTCCGCATTGTTTCATCTTTCCGCATTGTTTCATCTTTCCGCATTGTTTCATCTTTCCGCATTGTTTCATCTTTCCGCATTGTTTCATCTTTCCGCATTGTTTCATCTTTCCGCATTGTTTCATCTTTCCGCATTGTTTCATCTTTCCGCATTGTTTCATCTTTCCGCATTGTTTCATCTTTCCGCATTGTTTCATCTTTCCGCATTGTTTCATCTTTCATCTTTCCGCATTGTTTCATCTTTCATCTTTCCGCATTGTTTCATCTTTCATCTTTCCGCATTTTTTCATCTTTCATCTTTCCGCATTGTTTCATCTTTCATCTTTCCGCATTGTTTCATCTTTCATCTTTCCGCATTGTTTCATCTTTCATCTTTCCGCATTGTTTCATCTTTCATCTTTCCGCATTCTTTCATCTTTCATCTTTCCGCATTGTTTCATCTTTCATCTTTCCGCATTGTTTCATCTTTCATCTTTCCGCATTGTTTCATCTTTCATCTTTCCGCATTGTTTCATCTTTCATCTTTCCGCATTGTTTCATCTTTCATCTTTCCGCATTGTTTCATCTTTCCGCATTGTTTCATCTTTCCGCATTGTTTCATCTTTCATCTTTCCGCATTGTTTCATCTTTCATCTTTCCGCATTGTTTCATCTTTCATCTTTCCGCATTGTTTCATCTTTCATCTTTCCGCATTGTTTCATCTTTCATCTTTCCGCATTGTTTCATCTTTCATCTTTCCGCATTGTTTCATCTTTCATCTTTCCGCATTGTTTCATCTTTCATCTTTCCGCATTGTTTCATCTTTCCGCATTGTTTCATCTTTCATCTTCCGCATTCTTTCATCTTTCATCTTTCCGCATTGTTTCATCTTTCATCTTTCCGCATTTTTTCATCTTTCATCTTTCCGCATTGTTTCATCTTTCATCTTCCCGCATTGTTTCATCTTTCATCTTTCCGCATTGTTTCATCTTTCATCTTTCCGCATTGTTTCATCTTTCATCTTTCCGCATTGTTTCATCTTTCATCTTTCCGCATTGTTTCATCTTTCCGCATTGTTTCAGCTTTCATCTTCCGCATTCTTTCATCTTTCATCTTCCGCATTCTTTCATCTTTCATCTTTCCGCATTGTTTCATCTTTCATCTTTCCGCATTTTTCATCTTTCATCTTTCCGCATTGTTTCATCTTTCATCTTTCCGCATTGTTTCATCTTTCATCTTTCCGCATTGTTTCATCTTTCATCTTTCCGCATTGTTTCATCTTTCATCTTTCCGCATTGTTTCATCTTTCATCTTTCCGCATTGTTTCATCTTTCATCTTTCCGCATTCTTTCATCTTTCATCTTTCCGCATTGTATCATCTTTCATCTTTCCGCATTGTTTCATCTTTCATCTTTCCGCATTGTTTCATCTTTCATCTTTCCGCATTGTTTCATCTTTCATCTTTCCGCATTGTTTCATCTTTCCGCATTGTTTCATCTTTCTGCATTGTTTCATCTTTCATCTTCCGCATTCTTTCATCTTTCGTCTTTCCGCATTGTTTCATCTTTCATCTTTCCGCATTTTTTCATCTTTCATCTTTCCGCATTGTTTCATCTTTCATCTTTCCGCATTGTTACATCTTTCCGCATTGTTTCATCTTTCCGCATTGTTTCATCTTTCATCTTTCCGCATTCTTTCATCTTTCCGTATTGTTTCATCTTTCATCTTTCCGCATTCTTTCATCTTTCATCTTTCCGCATTGTTTCATCTTTCATCTTTCCGCATTGTTTCATCTTTCATCTTTCCGCATTGTTTCATCTTTCATCTTCCGCATTCTTTCATCTTTCATCTTTCCGCATTTTTTCATCTTTCATCTTTCCGCATTGTTTCATCTTTCATCTTTCCGCATTGTTTCATCTTTCCGCATTGTTTCATCTTTCCGCATTGTTTCATCTTTCCGCATTGTTTCATCTTTCCGCATTGTTTCATCTTTCATCTTTCCGCATTGTTTCATCTTTCATCTTTCCGCATTGTTTCATCTTTCATCTTTCCGCATTGTTTCATCTTTCATCTTCCCGCATTGTTTCATCTTTCATCTTTCCGCATTGTTTCATCTTTCATCTTTCCGCATTGTTTCATCTTTCCGCATTGTTTCATCTTTCCGCATTGTTTCATCTTTCCGCATTGTTTCATCTTTCCGCATTGTTTCATCTTTCCGCATTGTTTCATCTTTCCGCATTGTTTCATCTTTCCGCATTGTTTCATCTTTCCGCATTGTTTCATCTTTCCGCATTGTTTCATCTTTCCGCATTGTTTCATCTTTCCGCATTGTTTCATCTTTCCGCATTGTTTCATCTTTCCGCATTGTTTCATCTTTCCGCATTGTTTCATCTTTCCGCATTGTTTCATCTTTCCGCATTGTTTCATCTTTCATCTTTCCGCATTGTTTCATCTTTCATCTTTCCGCATTGTTTCATCTTTCATCTTTCCGCATTGTTTCATCTTTCATCTTTCCGCATTGTTTCATCTTTCATCTTTCCGCATTGTTTCATCTTTCATCTTTCCGCATTGTTTCATCTTTCCGCATTGTTTCATCTTTCATCTTCCGCATTCTTTCATCTTTCATCTTTCCGCATTGTTTCATCTTTCATCTTTCCGCATTTTTTCATCTTTCATCTTTCCGCATTGTTTCATCTTTCATCTTTCCGCATTTTTTCATCTTTCATCTATCCGCATTGTTTCATCTTTCATCTTTCCGCATTGTTTCATCTTTCATCTTTCCGCATTGTTTCATCTTTCCGCATTGTTTCATCTTTCATCTTCCGCATTCTTTCATCTTTCATCTTCCGCATTCTTTCATCTTTCATCTTTCCGCATTGTTTCATCTTTCATCTTTCCGCATTTTTCATCTTTCATCTTTCCGCATTGTTTCATCTTTCATCTTTCCGCATTGTTTCATCTTTCATCTTTCCGCATTCTTTCATCTTTCATCTTTCCGCATTGTTTCATCTTTCATCTTTCCGCATTCTTTCATCTTTCATCTTTCCGCATTCTTTCATCTTTCATCTTTCCGCATTGTTTCATCTTTCATCTTTCCGCATTTTTTCATCTTTCATCTTTCCGCATTGTTTCATCTTTCATCTTTCCGCATTGTTTCATCTTTCATCTTTCCGCATTGTTTCATCTTTCATCTTTCCGCATTCTTTCATCTTTCATCTTTCCGCATTGTTTCATCTTTCATCTTTCCGCATTGTTTCATCTTTCATCTTTCCGCATTGTTTCATCTTTCATCTTTCCGCATTGTTTCATCTTTCATCTTTCCGCATTGTTTCATCTTTCCGCATTGTTTCATCTTTCCGCATTGTTTCATCTTTCATCTTCCGCATTCTTTCATCTTTCATCTTTCCGCATTGTTTCATCTTTCATCTTTCCGCATTCTTTCATCTTTCATCTTTCCGCATTGTTTCATCTTTCATCTTTCCGCATTTTTTCATCTTTCATCTTTCCGCATTGTTTCATCTTTCATCTTTTCGCATTGTTTCATCTTTCATCTTTCCGCATTGTTTCATCTTTCATCTTTCCGCATTGTTTCATCTTTCATCTTTCCGCATTGTTTCATCTTTCATCTTTCCGCATTGTTTCATCTTTCATCTTTCCGCATTGTTTCATCTTTCATCTTTCCGCATTGTTTCATCTTTCATCTTTCCGCATTGTTTCATCTTTCATCTGTCCGCATTGTTTCATCTTTCATCTTTCCGCATTGTTTCATCTTTCATCTTTCCGCATTGTTTCATCTTTCATCTTTCCGCATTGTTTCATCTTTCCGCATTGTTTCATCTTTCATCTTCCGCATTCTTTCATCTTTCATCTTTCCGCATTGTTTCATCTTTCATCTTTCCGCATTTTTTCATCTTTCATCTTTCCGCATTGTTTCATCTTTCATCTTTCCGCATTGTTTCATCTTTCATCTTTCCGCATTGTTTCATCTTTCCGCATTGTTTCAGCTTTCATCTTCCGCATTCTTTCATCTTTCATCTTCCGCATTCTTTCATCTTTCATCTTTCCGCATTGTTTCATCTTTCATCTTTCCGCATTTTTCATCTTTCATCTTTCCGCATTGTTTCATCTTTCATCTTTCCGCATTGTTTCATCTTTCATCTTTCCGCATTCTTTCATCTTTCATCTTTCCGCATTCTTTCATCTTTCATCTTTCCGCATTGTTTCATCTTTCATCTTTCCGCATTCTTTCATCTTTCATCTTTCCGCATTGTTTCATCTTTCATCTTTCCGCATTTTTCATCTTTCATCTTTCCGCATTGTTTCATCTTTCATCTTTCCGCATTGTTTCATCTTTCATCTTTCCGCATTCTTTCATCTTTCATCTTTCCGCATTCTTTCATCTTTCATCTTTCCGCATTGTTTCATCTTTCGTCTTTCCGCATTGTTTCATCTTTCATCTTTCCGCATTGTTTCATCTTTCATCTTTCCGCATTGTTTCATCTTTCCGCATTGTTTCATCTTTCTGCATTGTTTCATCTTTCATCTTCCGCATTCTTTCATCTTTCATCTTTCCGCATTGTTTCATCTTTCATCTTTCCGCATTTTTTCATCTTTCATCTTTTCGCATTGTTTCATCTTTCATCTTTCCGCATTGTTTCATCTTTCCGCATTGTTTCATCTTTCCGCATTGTTTCATCTTTCCGCATTGTTTCATCTTTCCGCATTGTTTCATCTTTCATCTTTCCGCATTGTTTCATCTTTCCGCATTGTTTCATCTTTCTGCATTGTTTCATCTTTCATCTTCCGCATTCTTTCATCTTTCATCTTCCGCATTCTTTCATCTTTCATCTTTCCGCATTGTTTCATCTTTCCGCATTGTTTCATCTTTCCGCATTGTTTCATCTTTCCGCATTGTTTCATCTTTCCGCATTGTTTCATCTTTCCGCATTGTTTCATCTTTCATCTTTCCGCATTGTTTCATCTTTCATCTTTCCGCATTGTTTCATCTTTCATCTTTCCGCATTGTTTCATCTTTCATCTTCCCGCATTGTTTCATCTTTCATCTTTCCGCATTGTTTCATCTTTCATCTTTCCGCATTGTTTCATCTTTCCGCATTGTTTCATCTTTCCGCATTGTTTCATCTTTCCGCATTGTTTCATCTTTCCGCATTGTTTCATCTTTCCGCATTGTTTCATCTTTCCGCATTGTTTCATCTTTCCGCATTGTTTCATCTTTCCGCATTGTTTCATCTTTCCGCATTGTTTCATCTTTCCGCATTGTTTCATCTTTCCGCATTGTTTCATCTTTCCGCATTGTTTCATCTTTCATCTTTCCGCATTGTTTCATCTTTCATCTTTCCGCATTGTTTCATCTTTCCGCATTGTTTCGTCTTTCCGCATTGTTTCATCTTTCCGCATTGTTTCATCTTTCCGCATTGTTTCATCTTTCATCTTTCCGCATTGTTTCATCTTTCATCTTTCCGCATTGTTTCATCTTTCATCTTTCCGCATTGTTTCATCTTTCATCTTTCCGCATTGTTTCATCTTTCATCTTTCCGCATTGTTTCATCTTTCATCTTCCGCATTCTTTCATCTTTCATCTTTCCGCATTGTTTCATCTTTCATCTTTCCGCATTTTTTCATCTTTCATCTTTCCGCATTGTTTCATCTTTCATCTTTCCGCATTTTTTCATCTTTCATCTATCCGCATTGTTTCATCTTTCATCTTTCCGCATTGTTTCATCTTTCATCTTTCCGCTTTGTTTCATCTTTCCGCATTGTTTCATCTTTCATCTTCCGCATTCTTTCATCTTTCATCTTCCGCATTCTTTCATCTTTCATCTTTCCGCATTGTTTCATCTTTCATCTTTCCGCATTTTTCATCTTTCATCTTTCCGCATTGTTTCATCTTTCATCTTTCCGCATTGTTTCATCTTTCATCTTTCCGCATTCTTTCATCTTTCATCTTTCCGCATTGTTTCATCTTTCATCTTTCCGCATTCTTTCATCTTTCATCTTTCCGCATTCTTTCATCTTTCATCTTTCCGCATTGTTTCATCTTTCATCTTTCCGCATTTTTTCATCTTTCATCTTTCCGCATTGTTTCATCTTTCATCTTTCCGCATTGTTTCATCTTTCATCTTTCCGCATTGTTTCATCTTTCATCTTTCCGCATTCTTTCATCTTTCATCTTTCCGCATTGTTTCATCTTTCATCTTTCCGCATTGTTTCATCTTTCATCTTTCCGCATTGTTTCATCTTTCATCTTTCCGCATTGTTTCATCTTTCATCTTTCCGCATTGTTTCATCTTTCATCTTTCCGCATTGTTTCATCTTTCCGCATTGTTTCATCTTTCCGCATTGTTTCATCTTTCATCTTCCGCATTCTTTCATCTTTCATCTTTCCGCATTGTTTCATCTTTCATCTTTCCGCATTCTTTCATCTTTCATCTTTCCGCATTGTTTCATCTTTCATCTTTCCGCATTTTTTCATCTTTCATCTTTCCGCATTGTTTCATCTTTCATCTTTTCGCATTGTTTCATCTTTCATCTTTCCGCATTGTTTCATCTTTCATCTTTCCGCATTGTTTCATCTTTCATCTTTCCGCATTGTTTCATCTTTCATCTTTCCGCATTGTTTCATCTTTCATCTTTCCGCATTGTTTCATCTTTCATCTTTCCGCATTGTTTCATCTTTCATCTTTCCGCATTGTTTCATCTTTCATCTTTCCGCATTGTTTCATCTTTCATCTTTCCGCATTGTTTCATCTTTCATCTTTCCGCATTGTTTCATCTTTCATCTTTCCGCATTGTTTCATCTTTCATCTTTCCGCATTGTTTCATCTTTCCGCATTGTTTCATCTTTCATCTTCCGCATTCTTTCATCTTTCATCTTTCCGCATTGTTTCATCTTTCATCTTTCCGCATTTTTTCATCTTTCATCTTTCCGCATTGTTTCATCTTTCATCTTTCCGCATTGTTTCATCTTTCATCTTTCCGCATTGTTTCATCTTTCATCTTTCCGCATTGTTTCATCTTTCCGCATTGTTTCAGCTTTCATCTTCCGCATTCTTTCATCTTTCATCTTCCGCATTCTTTCATCTTTCATCTTTCCGCATTGTTTCATCTTTCATCTTTCCGCATTTTTCATCTTTCATCTTTCCGCATTGTTTCATCTTTCATCTTTCCGCATTGTTTCATCTTTCATCTTTCCGCATTGTTTCATCTTTCATCTTTCCGCATTGTTTCATCTTTCATCTTTCCGCATTGTTTCATCTTTCATCTTTCCGCATTGTTTCATCTTTCATCTTTCCGCATTCTTTCATCTTTCATCTTTCCGCATTCTTTCATCTTTCATCTTTCCGCATTGTTTCATCTTTCATCTTTCCGCATTGTTTCATCTTTCCGCATTGTTTCATCTTTCTGCATTGTTTCATCTTTCATCTTCCGCATTCTTTCATCTTTCATCTTTCCGCATTGTTTCATCTTTCATCTTTCCGCATTTTTTCATCTTTCATCTTTCCGCATTGTTTCATCTTTCATCTTTCCGCATTGTTACATCTTTCCGCATTGTTTCATCTTTCCGCATTGTTTCATCTTTCATCTTTCCGCATTCTTTCATCTTTCCGTATTGTTTCATCTTTCATCTTTCCGCATTCTTTCATCTTTCATCTTTCCGCATTGTTTCATCTTTCATCTTTCCGCATTGTTTCATCTTTCATCTTTCCGCATTGTTTCATCTTTCATCTTCCGCATTCTTTCATCTTTCATCTTTCCGCATTTTTTCATCTTTCATCTTTCCGCATTGTTTCATCTTTCATCTTTCCGCATTGTTTCATCTTTCCGCATTGTTTCATCTTTCCGCATTGTTTCATCTTTCCGCATTGTTTCATCTTTCCGCATTGTTTCATCTTTCCGCATTGTTTCATCTTTCCGCATTGTTTCATCTTTCATCTTTCCGCATTGTTTCATCTTTCATCTTTCCGCATTGTTTCATCTTTCATCTTTCCGCATTGTTTCATCTTTCATCTTCCCGCATTGTTTCATCTTTCATCTTTCCGCATTGATTCATCTTTCATCTTTCCGCATTGTTTCATCTTTCCGCATTGTTTCATCTTTCCGCATTGTTTCATCTTTCCGCATTGTTTCATCTTTCCGCATTGTTTCATCTTTCCGCATTGTTTCATCTTTCCGCATTGTTTCATCTTTCCGCATTGTTTCATCTTTCCGCATTGTTTCATCTTTCCGCATTGTTTCATCTTTCCGCATTGTTTCATCTTTCATCTTTCCGCATTGTTTCATCTTTCATCTTTCCGCATTGTTTCATCTTTCATCTTTCCGCATTGTTTCATCTTTCATCTTTCCGCATTGTTTCATCTTTCCGCATTGTTTCATCTTTCATCTTCCGCATTCTTTCATCTTTCATCTTTCCGCATTGTTTCATCTTTCATCTTTCCGCATTTTTTCATCTTTCATCTTTCCGCATTGTTTCATCTTTCATCTTTCCGCATTTTTTCATCTTTCATCTTTCCGCATTGTTTCATCTTTCATCTTTCCGCATTGTTTCATCTTTCATCTTTCCGCATTGTTTCATCTTTCCGCATTGTTTCATCTTTCATCTTCCGCATTCTTTCATCTTTCATCTTCCGCATTCTTTCATCTTTCATCTTTCCGCATTGTTTCATCTTTCATCTTTCCGCATTGTTTCATCTTTCATCTTTCCGCATTGTTTCATCTTTCCGCATTGTTTCATCTTTCATCTTCCGCATTCTTTCATCTTTCATCTTTCCGCATTGTTTTATCTTTCATCTTTCCGCATTGTTTCATCTTTCATCTTTCCGCATTGTTTCATCTTTCATCTTTCCGCATTGTTTCATCTTTCATCTTTCCGCATTGTTTCATCTTTCATCTTTCCGCATTCTTTCATCTTTCATCTTTCCGCATTCTTTCATCTTTCATCTTTCCGCATTGTTTCATCTTTCATCTTTCCGCATTTTTTCATCTTTCATCTTTCCGCATTGTTTCATCTTTCATCTTTCCGCATTGTTTCATCTTTCATCTTTCCGCATTGTTTCATCTTTCATCTTTCCGCATTGTTTCATCTTTCATCTTTCCGCATTCTTTCATCTTTCATCTTTCCGCATTGTTTCATCTTTCATCTTTCCGCATTGTTTCATCTTTCATCTTTCCGCATTGTTTCATCTTTCATCTTTCCGCATTGTTTCATCTTTCATCTTTCCGCATTGTTTCATCTTTCATCTTTCCGCATTGTTTCATCTTTCCGCATTGTTTCATCTTTCCGCATTGTTTCATCTTTCCGCATTGTTTCATCTTTCCGCATTGTTTCATCTTTCCGCATTGTTTCATCTTTCCGCATTGTTTCATCTTTCCGCATTGTTTCATTTTTTCCGCATTGTTTCATCTTTCCGCATTGTTTCATCTTTTCGCATTGTTTCATCTTTCCGCATTGTTTCATCTTTCATCTTTCCGCATTGTTTCATCTTTCATCTTTCCGCATTGTTTCATCTTTCATCTTTCCGCATTGTTTCATCTTTCATCTTTCCGCATTCTTTCATCTTTCCGCATTGTTTCATCTTTCATCTTTCCGCATTGTTTCATCTTTCATCTTTCCGCATTGTTTCATATTTCATCTTTCCGCATTGTTTCATCTTTCCGCATTGTTTCATCTTTCTGCATTGTTTCATCTTTCATCTTCCGCATTCTTTCATCTTTCATCTTTCCGCATTGTTTCATCTTTCATCTTTCCGCATTTTTTCATCTTTCATCTTTCCGCATTGTTTCATCTTTCATCTTTCCGCATTGTTACATCTTTCCGCATTGTTTCATCTTTCCGCATTGTTTCATCTTTCATCTTTCCGCATTCTTTCATCTTTCCGCATTGTTTCATCTTTCATCTTTCCGCATTCTTTCATCTTTCATCTTTCCGCATTGTTTCATCTTTCATCTTTCCGCATTGTTTCATCTTTCATCTTTCCGCATTGTTTCATCTTTCATCTTCCGCATTCTTTCATCTTTCATCTTTCCGCATTTTTTCATCTTTCATCTTTCCGCATTGTTTCATCTTTCATCTTTCCGCATTGTTTCATCATTCCGCATTGTTTCATCTTTCCGCATTGTTTCATCTTTCCGCATTGTTTCATCTTTCCGCATTGTTTCATCTTTCATCTTTCCTCATTGTTTCATCTTTCATCTTTCCGCATTGTTTCATCATTCATCTTTCCGCATTGTTTCATCTTTCATCTTCCCGCATTGTTTCATCTTTCATCTTTCCGCATTGTTTCATCTTTCATCTTTCCGCATTGTTTCATCTTTCCGCATTGTTTCATCTTTCCGCATTGTTTCATCTTTCCGCATTGTTTCATCTTTCCGCATTGTTTCATCTTTCCGCATTGTTTCATCTTTCCGCATTGTTTCATCTTTCCGCATTGTTTCATCTTTCCGCATTGTTTCATCTTTCCGCATTGTTTCATCTTTCCGCATTGTTTCATCTTTCCGCATTGTTTCATCTTTCCGCATTGTTTCATCTTTCATCTTTCCGCATTGTTTCATCTTTCATCTTTCCGCATTGTTTCATCTTTCATCTTTCCGCATTCTTTCATCTTTCATCTTTCCGCATTGTTTCATCTTTCATCTTTCCGCATTTTTTCATCTTTCATCTTTCCGCATTGTTTCATCTTTCATCTTTCCGCATTGTTTCATCTTTCATCTTTCCGCATTGTTTCATCTTTCATCTTTCCGAATTGTTTCATCTTTCATCTTTCCGCATTGTTTCATCTTTCATCTTTCCGCATTGTTTCATCTTTCATCTTTCCGCATTGTTTCATCTTTCATCTTTCCGCATTGTTTCATCTTTCATCTTTCCGCATTGTTTCATCTTTCATCTTTCCGCATTGTTTCATCTTTCATCTTTCCGCATTGTTTCATCTTTCATCTTTCCGCATTGTTTCATCTTTCATCTTTCCGCATTGTTTCATCTTTCATCTTTCCGCATTGTTTCATCTTTCATCTTTCCGCATTGTTTCATCTTTCATCTTTCCGCATTGTTTCATCTTTCATCTTTCCGCATTGTTTCATCTTTCCGCATTGTTTCATCTTTCATCTTCCGCATTCTTTCATCTTTCATCTTTCCGCATTGTTTCATCTTTCATCTTTCCGCATTTTTTCATCTTTCATCTTTCCGCATTGTTTCATCTTTCATCTTTCCGCATTGTTTCATCTTTCATCTTTCCGCATTGTTTCATCTTTCATCTTTCCGCATTGTTTCATCTTTCATCTTTCCGCATTCTTTCATCTTTCATCTTTCCGCATTGTTTCATCTTTCATCTTTCCGCATTGTTTCATCTTTCATCTTTCCGCATTGTTTCATCTTTCATCTTTCCGCATTGTTTCATCTTTCCGCATTGTTTCATCTTTCATCTTCCGCATTCTTTCATCTTTCATCTTTCCGCATTGTTTCATCTTTCATCTTTCCGCATTGTTTCATCTTTCCGCATTGTTTCAGCTTTCATCTTCCGCATTCTTTCATCTTTCATCTTCCGCATTCTTTCATCTTTCATCTTTCCGCATTTTTCATCTTTCATCTTTCCGCATTGTTTCATCTTTCATCTTTCCGCATTGTTTCATCTTTCATCTTTCCGCATTGTTTCATCTTTCATCTTTCCGCATTGTTTCATCTTTCATCTTTCCGCATTGTTTCATCTTTCATCTTTCCGCATTGTTTCATCTTTCATCTTTCCGCATTCTTTCATCTTTCATCTTTCCGCATTGTTTCATCTTTCATCTTTCCGCATTGTTTCATCTTTCATCTTTCCGCATTGTTTCATCTTTCATCTTTCCGCATTGTTTCATCTTTCCGCATTGTTTCATCTTTCTGCATTGTTTCATCTTTTATCTTCCGCATTCTTTCATCTTTCATCTTTCCGCATTGTTTCATCTTTATCTTTCCGCATTTTTTCATCTTTCATCTTTCCGCATTTTTTCATCTTTCATCTTTCCGCATTGTTACATCTTTCCGCATTGTTTCATCTTTCCGCATTGTTTCATCTTTCATCTTTCCGCATTCTTTCATCTTTCCGTATTGTTTCATCTTTCATCTTTCCGCATTCTTTCATCTTTCATCTTTCCGCATTGTTTCATCTTTCATCTTTCCGCATTGTTTCATCTTTCATCTTTCCGCATTGTTTCATCTTTCATCTTCCGCATTCTTTCATCTTTCATCTTTCCGCATTTTTTCATCTTTCATCTTTCCGCATTGTTTCATCTTTCATCTTTCCGCATTGTTTCATCTTTCCGCATTGTTTCATCTTTCCGCATTGTTTCATCTTTCCGCATTGTTTCATCTTTCATCTTTCCGCATTGTTTCATCTTTCATCTTTCCGCATTGTTTCATCTTTCATCTTTCCGCATTGTTTCATCTTTCATCTTCCCGCATTGTTTCATCTTTCATCTTTCCGCATTGTTTCATCTTTCATCTTTCCGCATTGTTTCATCTTTCCGCATTGTTTCATCTTTCCGCATTGTTTCATCTTTCCGCATTGTTTCATCTTTCCGCATTGTTTCATCTTTCCGCATTGTTTCATCTTTCCGCATTGTTTCATCTTTCCGCATTGTTTCATCTTTCCGCATTGTTTCATCTTTCCGCATTGTTTCATCTTTCCGCATTGTTTCATCTTTCCGCATTGTTTCATCTTTCATCTTTCCGCATTGTTTCATCTTTCATCTTTCCGCATTGTTTCATCTTTCATCTTTCCGCATTGTTTCATCTTTCATCTTTCCGCATTGTTTCATCTTTCATCTTTCCGCATTGTTTCATCTTTCCGCATTGTTTCATCTTTCATCTTCCGCATTCTTTCATCTTTCATCTTTCCGCATTGTTTCATCTTTCATCTTTCCGCATTTTTTCATCTTTCATCTTTCCGCATTGTTTCATCTTTCATCTTTCCGCATTGTTTCATCTTTCATCTTTCCGCATTGTTTCATCTTTCATCTTTCCGCATTGTTTCATCTTTCCGCATTGTTTCAGCTTTCATCTTCCGCATTCTTTCATCTTTCATCTTCCGCATTCTTTCATCTTTCATCTTTCCGCATTGTTTCATCTTTCATCTTTCCGCATTTTTCATCTTTCATCTTTCCGCATTGTTTCATCTTTCATCTTTCCGCATTGTTTCATCTTTCATCTTTCCGCATTGTTTCATCTTTCATCTTTCCGCATTGTTTCATCTTTCATCTTTCCGCATTGTTTCATCTTTCATCTTTCCGCATAGTTTCATCTTTCATCTTTCCGCATTCTTTCATCTTTCATCTTTCCGCATTCTTTCATCTTTCATCTTTCCGCATTGTTTCATCTTTCATCTTTCCGCATTGTTTCATCTTTCATCTTTCCGCATTGTTTCATCTTTCATCTTTCCGCATTGTTTCATCTTTCCGCATTGTTTCATCTTTCTGCATTGTTTCATCTTTCATCTTCCGCATTCTTTCATCTTTCATCTTTCCGCATTGTTTCATCTTTCATCTTTCCGCATTTTTTCATCTTTCATCTTTCCGCATTGTTTCATCTTTCATCTTTCCGCATTGTTACATCTTTCCGCATTGTTTCATCTTTCCGCATTGTTTCATCTTTCATCTTTCCGCATTCTTTCATCTTTCCGTATTGTTTCATCTTTCATCTTTCCGCATTCTTTCATCTTTCATCTTTCCGCATTGTTTCATCTTTCATCTTTCCGCATTGTTTCATCTTTCATCTTTCCGCATTGTTTCATCTTTCATCTTCCGCATTCTTTCATCTTTCATCTTTCCGCATTTTTTCATCTTTCATCTTTCCGCATTGTTTCATCTTTCATCTTTCCGCATTGTTTCATCTTTCCGCATTGTTTCATCTTTCCGCATTGTTTCATCTTTCCGCATTGTTTCATCTTTCCGCATTGTTTCATCTTTCCGCATTGTTTCATCTTTCATCTTTCCGCATTGTTTCATCTTTCATCTTTCCGCATTGTTTCATCTTTCATCTTTCCGCATTGTTTCATCTTTCATCTTCCCGCATTGTTTCATCTTTCATCTTTCCGCATTGTTTCATCTTTCATCTTTCCGCATTGTTTCATCTTTCCGCATTGTTTCATCTTTCCGCATTGTTTCATCTTTCCGCATTGTTTCATCTTTCCGCATTGTTTCATCTTTCCGCATTGTTTCATCTTTCCGCATTGTTTCATCTTTCCGCATTGTTTCATCTTTCCGCATTGTTTCATCTTTCCGCATTGTTTCATCTTTCCGCATTGTTTCATCTTTCCGCATTGTTTCATCTTTCATCTTTCCGCATTGTTTCATCTTTCATCTTTCCGCATTGTTTCATCTTTCATCTTTCCGCATTGTTTCATCTTTCATCTTTCCGCATTGTTTCATCTTTCATCTTTCCGCATTGTTTCATCTTTCATCTTTCCGCATTGTTTCATCTTTCCGCATTGTTTCATCTTTCATCTTCCGCATTCTTTCATCTTTCATCTTTCCGCATTGTTTCATCTTTCATCTTTCCGCATTTTTTCATCTTTCATCTTTCCGCATTGTTTCATCTTTCATCTTTCCGCATTTTTTCATCTTTCATCTTTCCGCATTGTTTCATCTTTCATCTTTCCGCATTGTTTCATCTTTCATCTTTCCGCATTGTTTCATCTTTCCGCATTGTTTCATCTTTCATCTTCCGCATTCTTTCATCTTTCATCTTCCGCATTCTTTCATCTTTCATCTTTCCGCATTGTTTCATCTTTCATCTTTCCGCATTGTTTCATCTTTCATCTTTCCGCATTGTTTCATCTTTCCGCATTGTTTCATCTTTCATCTTCCGCATTCTTTCATCTTTCATCTTTCCGCATTGTTTTATCTTTCATCTTTCCGCATTGTTTCATCTTTCATCTTTCCGCATTGTTTCATCTTTCATCTTTCCGCATTGTTTCATCTTTCATCTTTCCGCATTGTTTCATCTTTCATCTTTCCGCATTCTTTCATCTTTCATCTTTCCGCATTCTTTCATCTTTCATCTTTCCGCATTGTTTCATCTTTCATCTTTCCGCATTTTTTCATCTTTCATCTTTCCGCATTGTTTCATCTTTCATCTTTCCGCATTGTTTCATCTTTCATCTTTCCGCATTGTTTCATCTTTCATCTTTCCGCATTGTTTCATCTTTCATCTTTCCGCATTCTTTCATCTTTCATCTTTCCGCATTGTTTCATCTTTCATCTTTCCGCATTGTTTCATCTTTCATCTTTCCGCATTGTTTCATCTTTCATCTTTCCGCATTGTTTCATCTTTCATCTTTCCGCATTGTTTCATCTTTCATCTTTCCGCATTGTTTCATCTTTCCGCATTGTTTCATCTTTCCGCATTGTTTCATCTTTCCGCATTGTTTCATCTTTCCGCATTGTTTCATCTTTCCGCATTGTTTCATCTTTCCGCATTGTTTCATCTTTCCGCATTGTTTCATCTTTCCGCATTGTTTCATCTTTCCGCATTGTTTCATCTTTTCGCATTGTTTCATCTTTCCGCATTGTTTCATCTTTCATCTTTCCGCATTGTTTCATCTTTCATCTTTCCGCATTGTTTCATCTTTCATCTTTCCGCATTGTTTCATCTTTCATCTTTCCGCATTCTTTCATCTTTCCGCATTGTTTCATCTTTCATCTTTCCGCATTGTTTCATCTTTCATCTTTCCGCATTGTTTCATCTTTCATCTTTCCGCATTGTTTCATCTTTCCGCATTGTTTCATCTTTCTGCATTGTTTCATCTTTCATCTTCCGCATTCTTTCATCTTTCATCTTTCCGCATTGTTTCATCTTTCATCTTTCCGCATTTTTTCATCTTTCATCTTTCCGCATTGTTTCATCTTTCATCTTTCCGCATTGTTACATCTTTCCGCATTGTTTCATCTTTCCGCATTGTTTCATCTTTCCGCATTGTTTCATCTTTCCGCATTGTTTCATCTTTCATCTTTCCGCATTGTTTCATCTTTCATCTTTCCGCATTGTTTCATCTTTCATCTTTCCGCATTGTTTCATCTTTCATCTTTCCGCATTGTTTCATCTTTCATCTTTCCGCATTGTTTCATCTTTCCGCATTGTTTCATCTTTCATCTTCCGCATTCTTTCATCTTTCATCTTTCCGCATTGTTTCATCTTTCATCTTTCCGCATTTTTTCATCTTTCATCTTTCCGCATTGTTTCATCTTTCATCTTTCCGCATTGTTTCATCTTTCATCTTTCCGCATTGTTTCATCTTTCATCTTTCCGCATTGTTTCATCTTTCCGCATTGTTTCAGCTTTCATCTTCCGCATTCTTTCATCTTTCATCTTCCGCATTCTTTCATCTTTCATCTTTCCGCATTGTTTCATCTTTCATCTTTCCGCATTTTTCATCTTTCATCTTTCCGCATTGTTTCATCTTTCATCTTTCCGCATTGTTTCATCTTTCATCTTTCCGCATTGTTTCATCTTTCATCTTTCCGCATTGTTTCATCTTTCATCTTTCCGCATTGTTTCATCTTTCATCTTTCCGCATAGTTTCATCTTTCATCTTTCCGCATTCTTTCATCTTTCATCTTTCCGCATTCTTTCATCTTTCATCTTTCCGCATTGTTTCATCTTTCATCTTTCCGCATTGTTTCATCTTTCATCTTTCCGCATTGTTTCATCTTTCATCTTTCCGCATTGTTTCATCTTTCCGCATTGTTTCATCTTTCTGCATTGTTTCATCTTTCATCTTCCGCATTCTTTCATCTTTCATCTTTCCGCATTGTTTCATCTTTCATCTTTCCGCATTTTTTCATCTTTCATCTTTCCGCATTGTTTCATCTTTCATCTTTCCGCATTGTTACATCTTTCCGCATTGTTTCATCTTTCCGCATTGTTTCATCTTTCATCTTTCCGCATTCTTTCATCTTTCCGTATTGTTTCATCTTTCATCTTTCCGCATTCTTTCATCTTTCATCTTTCCGCATTGTTTCATCTTTCATCTTTCCGCATTGTTTCATCTTTCATCTTTCCGCATTGTTTCATCTTTCATCTTCCGCATTCTTTCATCTTTCATCTTTCCGCATTTTTTCATCTTTCATCTTTCCGCATTGTTTCATCTTTCATCTTTCCGCATTGTTTCATCTTTCCGCATTGTTTCATCTTTCCGCATTGTTTCATCTTTCCGCATTGTTTCATCTTTCCGCATTGTTTCATCTTTCATCTTTCCGCATTGTTTCATCTTTCATCTTTCCGCATTCTTTCATCTTTCATCTTTCCGCATTCTTTCATCTTTCATCTTTCCGCATTGTTTCATCTTTCATCTTTCCGCATTGTTTCATCTTTCATCTTTCCGCATTCTTTCATCTTTCATCTTCCGCATTCTTTCATCTTTCATCTTTCCGCATTGTTTCATCTTTCATCTTTCCGCATTGTTTCATCTTTCATCTTTCCGCATTGTTTCATCTTTCCGCATTGTTTCATCTTTCATCTTCCGCATTCTTTCATCTTTCATCTTTCCGCATTGTTTTATCTTTCATCTTTCCGCATTGTTTCATCTTTCATCTTTCCGCATTGTTTCATCTTTCATCTTTCCGCATTGTTTCATCTTTCATCTTTCCGCATTGTTTCATCTTTCATCTTTCCGCATTCTTTCATCTTTCATCTTTCCGCATTCTTTCATCTTTCATCTTTCCGCATTGTTTCATCTTTCATCTTTCCGCATTTTTTCATCTTTCATCTTTCCGCATTGTTTCATCTTTCATCTTTCCGCATTGTTTCATCTTTCATCTTTCCGCATTGTTTCATCTTTCATCTTTCCGCATTGTTTCATCTTTCATCTTTCCGCATTCTTTCATCTTTCATCTTTCCGCATTGTTTCATCTTTCATCTTTCCGCATTGTTTCATCTTTCATCTTTCCGCATTGTTTCATCTTTCATCTTTCCGCATTGTTTCATCTTTCATCTTTCCGCATTGTTTCATCTTTCATCTTTCCGCATTGTTTCATCTTTCCGCATTGTTTCATCTTTCCGCATTGTTTCATCTTTCCGCATTGTTTCATCTTTCCGCATTGTTTCATCTTTCCGCATTGTTTCATCTTTCCGCATTGTTTCATCTTTCCGCATTGTTTCATCTTTCCGCATTGTTTCATCTTTCCGCATTGTTTCATCTTTTCGCATTGTTTCATCTTTCCGCATTGTTTCATCTTTCATCTTTCCGCATTGTTTCATCTTTCATCTTTCCGCATTGTTTCATCTTTCATCTTTCCGCATTGTTTCATCTTTCATCTTTCCGCATTCTTTCATCTTTCCGCATTGTTTCATCTTTCATCTTTCCGCATTGTTTCATCTTTCATCTTTCCGCATTGTTTCATCTTTCATCTTTCCGCATTGTTTCATCTTTCCGCATTGTTTCATCTTTCTGCATTGTTTCATCTTTCATCTTCCGCATTCTTTCATCTTTCATCTTTCCGCATTGTTTCATCTTTCATCTTTCCGCATTTTTTCATCTTTCATCTTTCCGCATTGTTTCATCTTTCATCTTTCCGCATTGTTACATCTTTCCGCATTGTTTCATCTTTCCGCATTGTTTCATCTTTCCGCATTGTTTCATCTTTCCGCATTGTTTCATCTTTCATCTTTCCGCATTGTTTCATCTTTCATCTTTCCGCATTGTTTCATCTTTCATCTTTCCGCATTGTTTCATCTTTCATCTTTCCGCATTGTTTCATCTTTCATCTTTCCGCATTGTTTCATCTTTCCGCATTGTTTCATCTTTCATCTTCCGCATTCTTTCATCTTTCATCTTTCCGCATTGTTTCATCTTTCATCTTTCCGCATTTTTTCATCTTTCATCTTTCCGCATTGTTTCATCTTTCATCTTTCCGCATTGTTTCATCTTTCATCTTTCCGCATTGTTTCATCTTTCATCTTTCCGCATTGTTTCATCTTTCCGCATTGTTTCAGCTTTCATCTTCCGCATTCTTTCATCTTTCATCTTCCGCATTCTTTCATCTTTCATCTTTCCGCATTGTTTCATCTTTCATCTTTCCGCATTTTTCATCTTTCATCTTTCCGCATTGTTTCATCTTTCATCTTTCCGCATTGTTTCATCTTTCATCTTTCCGCATTGTTTCATCTTTCATCTTTCCGCATTGTTTCATCTTTCATCTTTCCGCATTGTTTCATCTTTCATCTTTCCGCATAGTTTCATCTTTCATCTTTCCGCATTCTTTCATCTTTCATCTTTCCGCATTCTTTCATCTTTCATCTTTCCGCATTGTTTCATCTTTCATCTTTCCGCATTGTTTCATCTTTCATCTTTCCGCATTGTTTCATCTTTCATCTTTCCGCATTGTTTCATCTTTCCGCATTGTTTCATCTTTCTGCATTGTTTCATCTTTCATCTTCCGCATTCTTTCATCTTTCATCTTTCCGCATTGTTTCATCTTTCATCTTTCCGCATTTTTTCATCTTTCATCTTTCCGCATTGTTTCATCTTTCATCTTTCCGCATTGTTACATCTTTCCGCATTCTTTCATCTTTCATCTTTCCGCATTGTTTCATCTTTCATCTTTCCGCATTGTTTCATCTTTCATCTTTCCGCATTGTTTCATCTTTCATCTTCCGCATTCTTTCATCTTTCATCTTTCCGCATTTTTTCATCTTTCATCTTTCCGCATTGTTTCATCTTTCATCTTTCCGCATTGTTTCATCTTTCCGCATTGTTTCATCTTTCCGCATTGTTTCATCTTTCCGCATTGTTTCATCTTTCCGCATTGTTTCATCTTTCATCTTTCCGCATTGTTTCATCTTTCATCTTTCCGCATTGTTTCATCTTTCATCTTTCCGCATTGTTTCATCTTTCATCTTCCCGCATTGTTTCATCTTTCATCTTTCCGCATTGTTTCATCTTTCATCTTTCCGCATTGTTTCATCTTTCCGCATTGTTTCATCTTTCCGCATTGTTTCATCTTTCCGCATTGTTTCATCTTTCCGCATTGTTTCATCTTTCCGCATTGTTTCATCTTTCCGCATTGTTTCATCTTTCCGCATTGTTTCATCTTTCCGCATTGTTTCATCTTTCCGCATTGTTTCATCTTTCCGCATTGTTTCATCTTTCATCTTTCCGCATTGTTTCATCTTTCATCTTTCCGCATTGTTTCATCTTTCATCTTTCCGCATTGTTTCATCTTTCATCTTTCCGCATTGTTTCATCTTTCATCTTTCCGCATTGTTTCATCTTTCCGCATTGTTTCATCTTTCATCTTCCGCATTCTTTCATCTTTCATCTTTCCGCATTGTTTCATCTTTCATCTTTCCGCATTTTTTCATCTTTCATCTTTCCGCATTGTTTCATCTTTCATCTTTCCGCATTTTTTCATCTTTCATCTTTCCGCATTGTTTCATCTTTCATCTTTCCGCATTGTTTCATCTTTCATCTTTCCGCATTGTTTCATCTTTCCGCATTGTTTCATCTTTCATCTTCCGCATTCTTTCATCTTTCATCTTCCGCATTCTTTCATCTTTCATCTTTCCGCATTGTTTCATCTTTCATCTTTCCGCATTGTTTCATCTTTCATCTTTCCGCATTGTTTCATCTTTCCGCATTGTTTCATCTTTCATCTTCCGCATTCTTTCATCTTTCATCTTTCCGCATTGTTTTATCTTTCATCTTTCCGCATTGTTTCATCTTTCATCTTTCCGCATTGTTTCATCTTTCATCTTTCCGCATTGTTTCATCTTTCATCTTTCCGCATTGTTTCATCTTTCATCTTTCCGCATTCTTTCATCTTTCATCTTTCCGCATTCTTTCATCTTTCATCTTTCCGCATTGTTTCATCTTTCATCTTTCCGCATTTTTTCATCTTTCATCTTTCCGCATTGTTTCATCTTTCATCTTTCCGCATTGTTTCATCTTTCATCTTTCCGCATTGTTTCATCTTTCATCTTTCCGCATTGTTTCATCTTTCATCTTTCCGCATTCTTTCATCTTTCATCTTTCCGCATTGTTTCATCTTTCATCTTTCCGCATTGTTTCATCTTTCATCTTTCCGCATTGTTTCATCTTTCATCTTTCCGCATTGTTTCATCTTTCATCTTTCCGCATTGTTTCATCTTTCATCTTTCCGCATTGTTTCATCTTTCCGCATTGTTTCATCTTTCCGCATTGTTTCATCTTTCCGCATTGTTTCATCTTTCCGCATTGTTTCATCTTTCCGCATTGTTTCATCTTTCCGCATTGTTTCATCTTTCCGCATTGTTTCATCTTTCCGCATTGTTTCATCTTTTCGCATTGTTTCATCTTTCCGCATTGTTTCATCTTTCATCTTTCCGCATTGTTTCATCTTTCATCTTTCCGCATTGTTTCATCTTTCATCTTTCCGCATTGTTTCATCTTTCATCTTTCCGCATTCTTTCATCTTTCCGCATTGTTTCATCTTTCATCTTTCCGCATTGTTTCATCTTTCATCTTTCCGCATTGTTTCATCTTTCATCTTTCCGCATTGTTTCATCTTTCCGCATTGTTTCATCTTTCTGCATTGTTTCATCTTTCATCTTCCGCATTCTTTCATCTTTCATCTTTCCGCATTGTTTCATCTTTCATCTTTCCGCATTTTTTCATCTTTCATCTTTCCGCATTGTTTCATCTTTCATCTTTCCGCATTGTTACATCTTTCCGCATTGTTTCATCTTTCCGCATTGTTTCATCTTTCATCTTTCCGCATTCTTTCATCTTTCCGCATTGTTTCATCTTTCATCTTTCCGCATTCTTTCATCTTTCATCTTTCCGCATTGTTTCATCTTTCATCTTTCCGCATTGTTTCATCTTTCATCTTTCCGCATTGTTTCATCTTTCATCTTCCGCATTCTTTCATCTTTCATCTTTCCGCATTTTTTCATCTTTCATCTTTCCGCATTGTTTCATCTTTCATCTTTCCGCATTGTTTCATCATTCCGCATTGTTTCATCTTTCCGCATTGTTTCATCTTTCCGCATTGTTTCATCTTTCCGCATTGTTTCATCTTTCATCTTTCCTCATTGTTTCATCTTTCATCTTTCCGCATTGTTTCATCATTCATCTTTCCGCATTGTTTCATCTTTCATCTTCCCGCATTGTTTCATCTTTCATCTTTCCGCATTGTTTCATCTTTCATCTTTCCGCATTGTTTCATCTTTCCGCATTGTTTCATCTTTCCGCATTGTTTCATCTTTCCGCATTGTTTCATCTTTCCGCATTGTTTCATCTTTCCGCATTGTTTCATCTTTCCGCATTGTTTCATCTTTCCGCATTGTTTCATCTTTCCGCATTGTTTCATCTTTCATCTTTCCGCATTGTTTCATCTTTCATCTTTCCGCATTGTTTCATCTTTCATCTTTCCGCATTGTTTCATCTTTCATCTTTCCGCATTGTTTCATCTTTCATCTTTCCGCATTGTTTCATCTTTCATCTCTCCAGCATTGTTTCATCTTTCATCTTTCCGCATTGTTTCATCTTTCATCTTTCCGCATTGTTTCATCTTTCATCTTTCCGCATTGTTTCATCTTTCATCTTTCCGCATTGTTTCATCTTTCATCTTTCCGCATTGTTTCATCTTTCCGCATTGTTTCATCTTTCATCTTCCGCATTCTTTCATCTTTCATCTTTCCGCATTGTTTCATCTTTCATCTTTCCGCATTTTTTCATCTTTCATCTTTCCGCATTGTTTCATCTTTCATCTTTCCGCATTGTTTCATCTTTCATCTTTCCGCATTGTTTCATCTTTCATCTTTCCGCATTGTTTCATCTTTCATCTTTCCGCATTCTTTCATCTTTCATCTTTCCGCATTGTTTCATCTTTCATCTTTCCGCATTGTTTCATCTTTCATCTTTCCGCATTGTTTCATCTTTCATCTTTCCGCATTGTTTCATCTTTCCGCATTGTTTCATCTTTCATCTTCCGCATTCTTTCATCTTTCATCTTTCCGCATTGTTTCATCTTTCATCTTTCCGCATTTTTTCATCTTTCATCTTTCCGCATTGTTTCATCTTTCATCTTTCCGCATTTTTTCATCTTTCATCTTTCCGCATTGTTTCATCTTTCATCTTTCCGCATTGTTTCATCTTTCATCTTTCCGCATTGTTTCATCTTTCCGCATTGTTTCAGCTTTCATCTTCCGCATTCTTTCATCTTTCATCTTCCGCATTCTTTCATCTTTCATCTTTCCGCATTGTTTCATCTTTCATCTTTCCGCATTTTTCATCTTTCATCTTTCCGCATTGTTTCATCTTTCATCTTTCCGCATTGTTTCATCTTTCATCTTTCCGCATTGTTTCATCTTTCATCTTTCCGCATTGTTTCATCTTTCATCTTTCCGCATTGTTTCATCTTTCATCTTTCCGCATTGTTTCATCTTTCATCTTTCCGCATTCTTTCATCTTTCATCTTTCCGCATTGTTTCATCTTTCATCTTTCCGCATTGTTTCATCTTTCATCTTTCCGCATTGTTTCATCTTTCATCTTTCCGCATTGTTTCATCTTTCCGCATTGTTTCATCTTTCTGCATTGTTTCATCTTTTATCTTCCGCATTCTTTCATCTTTCATCTTTCCGCATTGTTTCATCTTTATCTTTCCGCATTTTTTCATCTTTCATCTTTCCGCATTTTTTCATCTTTCATCTTTCCGCATTGTTACATCTTTCCGCATTGTTTCATCTTTCCGCATTGTTTCATCTTTCATCTTTCCGCATTCTTTCATCTTTCCGTATTGTTTCATCTTTCATCTTTCCGCATTCTTTCATCTTTCATCTTTCCGCATTGTTTCATCTTTCATCTTTCCGCATTGTTTCATCTTTCATCTTTCCGCATTGTTTCATCTTTCATCTTCCGCATTCTTTCATCTTTCATCTTTCCGCATTTTTTCATCTTTCATCTTTCCGCATTGTTTCATCTTTCATCTTTCCGCATTGTTTCATCTTTCATCTTTCCGCATTGTTTCATCTTTCATCTTTCCGCATTGTTTCATCTTTCATCTTTCCGCATTGTTTCATCTTTCATCTTTCCGCATTCTTTCATCTTTCATCTTTCCGCATTGTTTCATCTTTCATCTTTCCGCATTGTTTCATCTTTCATCTTTCCGCATTGTTTCATCTTTCATCTTTCCGCATTGTTTCATCTTTCATCTTTCCGCATTGTTTCATCTTTCCGCATTGTTTCATCTTTCCGCATTGTTTCATCTTTCCGCATTGTTTCATCTTTCCGCATTGTTTCATCTTTCATCTTCCGCATTCTTTCATCTTTCATCTTTCCGCATTGTTTCATCTTTCATCTTTCCGCATTCTTTCATCTTTCATCTTTCCGCATTGTTTCATCTTTCATCTTTCCGCATTTTTTCATCTTTCATCTTTCCGCATTGTTTCATCTTTCATCTTTTCGCATTGTTTCATCTTTCATCTTTCCGCATTGTTTCATCTTTCATCTTTCCGCATTGTTTCATCTTTCATCTTTCCGCATTGTTTCATCTTTCATCTTTCCGCATTGTTTCATCTTTCATCTTTCCGCATTTTTTCATCTTTCATCTTTCCGCATTGTTTCATCTTTCATCTTTCCGCATTGTTTCATCTTTCATCTTTCCGCATTGTTTCATCTTTCATCTTTCCGCATTGTTTCATCTTTCATCTTTCCGCATTCTTTCATCTTTCATCTTTCCGCATTGTTTCATCTTTCATCTTTCCGCATTGTTTCATCTTTCATCTTTCCGCATTGTTTCATCTTTCATCTTTCCGCATTGTTTCATCTTTCATCTTTCCGCATTGTTTCATCTTTCCGCATTGTTTCATCTTTCCGCATTGTTTCATCTTTCATCTTCCGCATTCTTTCATCTTTCATCTTTCCGCATTGTTTCATCTTTCATCTTTCCGCATTCTTTCATCTTTCATCTTTCCGCATTGTTTCATCTTTCATCTTTCCGCATTTTTTCATCTTTCATCTTTCCGCATTGTTTCATCTTTCATCTTTTCGCATTGTTTCATCTTTCATCTTTCCGCATTGTTTCATCTTTCATCTTTCCGCATTGTTTAATCTTTCATCTTTCCGCATTGTTTCATCTTTCATCTTTCCGCATTGTTTCATCTTTCATCTTTCCGCATTGTTTCATCTTTCATCTTTCCGCATTGTTTCATCTTTCATCTTTCCGCATTGTTTCATCTTTCATCTTTCCGCATTGTTTCATCTTTCATCTTTCCGCATTGTTTCATCTTTCATCTTTCCGCATTGTTTCATCTTTCATCTTTCCGCATTGTTTCATCTTTCCGCATTGTTTCATCTTTCCGCATTGTTTCATCTTTCCGCATTGTTTCATCTTTCCGCATTGTTTCATCTTTCATCTTTCCGCATTGTTTCATCTTTCATCTTTCCGCATTGTTTCATCTTTCATCTTTCCGCATTGTTTCATCTTTCATCTTCCTGCATTGTTTCATCTTTCATCTTTCCGCATTGTTTCATCTTTCATCTTTCCGCATTGTTTCATCTTTCCGCATTGTTTCATCTTTCCGCATTGTTTCATCTTTCCGCATTGTTTCATCTTTCCGCATTGTTTCATCTTTCCGCATTGTTTCATCTTTCCGCATTGTTTCATCTTTCCGCATTGTTTCATCTTTCCGCATTGTTTCATCTTTCCGCATTGTTTCATCTTTCATCTTTCCGCATTGTTTCATCTTTCATCTTTCCGCATTGTTTCATCTTTCATCTTTCCGCATTGTTTCATCTTTCATCTTTCCGCATTGTTTCATCTTTCATCTTTCCGCATTGTTTCATCTTTCCGCATTGTTTCATCTTTCATCTTCCGCATTCTTTCATCTTTCATCTTCCGCATTCTTTCATCTTTCATCTTTCCGCATTGTTTCATCTTTCATCTTTCCGCATTTTTCATCTTTCATCTTTCCGCATTGTTTCATCTTTCATCTTTCCGCATTGTTTCATCTTTCATCTTTCCGCATTGTTTCATCTTTCATCTTTCCGCATTGTTTCATCTTTCATCTTTCCGCATTGTTTCATCTTTCATCTTTCCGCATTCTTTCATCTTTCATCTTTCCGCATTGTTTCATCTTTCATCTTTCCGCATTGTTTCATCTTTCATCTTTCCGCATTGTTTCATCTTTCCGCATTGTTTCATCTTTCATCTTCCGCATTCTTTCATCTTTCATCTTCCGCATTCTTTCATCTTTCATCTTTCCGCATTGTTTCATCTTTCATCTTTCCGCATTTTTCATCTTTCATCTTTCCGCATTGTTTCATCTTTCATCTTTCCGCATTGTTTCATCTTTCATCTTTCCGCATTGTTTCATCTTTCATCTTTCCGCATTGTTTCATCTTTCATCTTTCCGCATTCTTTCATCTTTCATCTTTCCGCATTCTTTCATCTTTCATCTTTCCGCATTGTTTCATCTTTCATCTTTCCGCATTTTTTCATCTTTCATCTTTCCGCATTGTTTCATCTTTCATCTTTCCGCATTGTTTCATCTTTCATCTTTCCGCATTGTTTCATCTTTCATCTTTCCGCATTGTTTCATCTTTCATCTTTCCGCATTCTTTCATCTTTCATCTTTCCGCATTGTTTCATCTTTCATCTTTCCGAATTGTTTCATCTTTCATCTTTCCGCATTGTTTCATCTTTCATCTTTCCGCATTGTTTCATCTTTCATCTTTCCGCATTGTTTCATCTTTCATCTTTCCGCATTGTTTCATCTTTCATCTTTCCGCATTGTTTCATCTTTCATCTTTCCGCATTGTTTCATCTTTCATCTTTCCGCATTGTTTCATCTTTCATCTTTCCGCATTGTTTCATCTTTCATCTTTCCGCATTGTATCATCTTTCATCTTTCCGCATTGTTTCATCTTTCATCTTTTCGCATTGTTTCATCTTTCATCTTTCCGCATTATTTCATCTTTCCGCATTGTTTCATCTTTCATCTTCCGCATTCTTTCATCTTTCATCTTTCCGCATTGTTTCATCTTTCATCTTTCCGCATTTTTTCATCTTTCATCTTTCCGCATTGTTTCATCTTTCATCTTTCCGCATTGTTTCATCTTTCATCTTTCCGCATTGTTTCATCTTTCATCTTTCCGCATTGTTTCATCTTTCATCTTTCCGCATTGTTTCATCTTTCATCTTTCCGCATTTTTTCATCTTTCATCTTTCCGCATTGTTTCATCTTTCATCTTTCCGCATTGTTTCATCTTTCATCTTTCCGCATTGTTTCATCTTTCATCTTCCGCATTCTTTCATCTTTCATCTTTCCGCATTGTTTCATCTTTCATCTTTCCGCATTTTTTCATCTTTCATCTTTCCGCATTGTTTCATCTTTCATCTTTCCGCATTTTTTCATCTTTCATCTTTCCGCATTGTTTCATCTTTCATCTTTCCGCATTGTTTCATCTTTCATCTTTCCGCATTGTTTCATCTTTCCGCATTGTTTCAGCTTTCATCTTCCGCATTCTTTCATCTTTCATCTTCCGCATTCTTTCATCTTTCATCTTTCCGCATTGTTTCATCTTTCATCTTTCCGCATTTTTCATCTTTCATCTTTCCGCATTGTTTCATCTTTCATCTTTCCGCATTGTTTCATCTTTCATCTTTCCGCATTGTTTCATCTTTCATCTTTCCGCATTGTTTCATCTTTCATCTTTCCGCATTGTTTCATCTTTCATCTTTCCGCATTGTTTCATCTTTCATCTTTCCGCATTCTTTCATCTTTCATCTTTCCGCATTGTTTCATCTTTCATCTTTCCGCATTGTTTCATCTTTCATCTTTCCGCATTGTTTCATCTTTCCGCATTGTTTCATCTTTCTGCATTGTTTCATCTTTTATCTTCCGCATTCTTTCATCTTTCATCTTTCCGCATTGTTTCATCTTTCATCTTTCCGCATTTTTTCATCTTTCATCTTTCCGCATTTTTTCATCTTTCATCTTTCCGCATTGTTACATCTTTCCGCATTGTTTCATCTTTCCGCATTGTTTCATCTTTCATCTTTCCGCATTCTTTCATCTTTCCGTATTGTTTCATCTTTCATCTTTCCGCATTCTTTCATCTTTCATCTTTCCGCATTGTTTCATCTTTCATCTTTCCGCATTGTTTCATCTTTCATCTTTCCGCATTGTTTCATCTTTCATCTTCCGCATTCTTTCATCTTTCATCTTTCCGCATTTTTTCATCTTTCATCTTTCCGCATTGTTTCATCTTTCATCTTTCCGCATTGTTTCATCTTTCCGCATTGTTTCATCTTTCCGCATTGTTTCATCTTTCCGCATTGTTTCATCTTTCATCTTTCCGGATTGTTTCATCTTTCATCTTTCCGCATTGTTTCATCTTTCATCTTTCCGCATTGTTTCATCTTTCATCTTCCCGCATTGTTTCATCTTTCATCTTTCCGCATTGTTTCATCTTTCATCTTTCCGCATTGTTTCATCTTTCCGCATTGTTTCATCTTTCCGCATTGTTTCATCTTTCCGCATTGTTTCATCTTTCCGCATTGTTTCATCTTTCCGCATTGTTTCATCTTTCCGCATTGTTTCATCTTTCCGCATTGTTTCATCTTTCCGCATTGTTTCATCTTTCCGCATTGTTTCATCTTTCCGCATTGTTTCATCTTTCATCTTTCCGCATTGTTTCATCTTTCATCTTTCCGCATTGTTTCATCTTTCATCTTTCCGCATTGTTTCATCTTTCATCTTTCCGCATTGTTTCATCTTTCATCTTTCCGCATTGTTTCATCTTTCATCTTTCCGCATTGTTTCATCTTTCCGCATTGTTTCATCTTTCATCTTCCGCATTCTTTCATCTTTCATCTTTCCGCATTGTTTCATCTTTCATCTTTCCGCATTTTTTCATCTTTCATCTTTCCGCATTGTTTCAACTTTCATCTTTCCACATTTTTTGATCTTTCATCTATCCGCATTGTTTCATCTTTCATCTTTCCGCATTGTTTCATCTTTCATCTTTCCGCATTGTTTCATCTTTCCGCATTGTTTCATCTTTCATCTTCCGCATTCTTTCATCTTTCATCTTCCGCATTCTTTCATCTTTCATCTTTCCGCATTGTTTCATCTTTCATCTTTCCGCATTTTTCATCTTTCATCTTTCCGCATTGTTTCATCTTTCATCTTTCCGCATTGTTTCATCTTTCCGCATTGTTTCATCTTTCATCTTCCGCATTCTTTCATCTTTCATCTTCCGCATTCTTTCATCTTTCATCTTTCCGCATTGTTTCATCTTTCATCTTTCCGCATTTTTCATCTTTCATCTTTCCGCATTGTTTCATCTTTCATCTTTCCGCATTGTTTCATCTTTCATCTTTCCGCATTGTTTCATCTTTCATCTTTCCGCATTGTTTCATCTTTCATCTTTCCGCATTGTTTCATCTTTCATCTTTCCGCATTCTTTCATCTTTCATCTTTCCGCATTGTTTCATCTTTCATCTTTCCGCATTGTTTCATCTTTCATCTTTCCGCATTGTTTCATCTTTCATCTTTCCGCATTGTTTCATCTTTCCGCATTGTTTCATCTTTCCGCATTGTTTCATCTTTCCGCATTGTTTCATCTTTCATCTTCCGCATTCTTTCATCTTTCATCTTTCCGCATTGTTTCATCTTTCATCTTTCCGCATTCTTTCATCTTTCATCTTTCCGCATTGTTTCATCTTTCATCTTTCCGCATTTTTTCATCTTTCATCTTTCCGCATTGTTTCATCTTTCATCTTTTCGCATTGTTTCATCTTTCATCTTTCCGCATTGTTTCATCTTTCATCTTTCCGCATTGTTTCATCTTTCATCTTTCCGCATTGTTTCATCTTTCATCTTTCCGCATTGTTTCATCTTTCATCTTTCCGCATTTTTTCATCTTTCATTTTTCCGCATTGTTTCATCTTTCATCTTTCCGCATTGTTTCATCTTTCATCTTTCCGCATTGTTTCATCTTTCATCTTTCCGCATTGTTTCATCTTTCATCTTTCCGCATTCTTTCATCTTTCATCTTTCCGCATTGTTTCATCTTTCATCTTTCCGCATTGTTTCATCTTTCATCTTTCCGCATTGTTTCATCTTTCATCTTTCCGCATTGTTTCATCTTTCATCTTTCCGCATTGTTTCATCTTTCATCTTTCCGCATTGTTTCATCTTTCCGCATTGTTTCATCTTTCATCTTCCGCATTCTTTCATCTTTCATCTTTCCGCATTGTTTCATCTTTCATCTTTCCGCATTCTTTCATCTTTCATCTTTCCGCATTGTTTCATCTTTCATCTTTCCGCATTTTTTCATCTTTCATCTTTCCGCATTGTTTCATCTTTCATCTTTTCGCATTGTTTCATCTTTCATCTTTCCGCATTGTTTCATCTTTCATCTTTCCGCATTGTTTCATCTTTCATCTTTCCGCATTGTTTCATCTTTCATCTTTCCGCATTGTTTCATCTTTCATCTTTCCGCATTGTTTCATCTTTCATCTTTCCGCATTGTTTCATCTTTCATCTTTCCGCATTGTTTCATCTTTCATCTTTCCGCATTGTTTCATCTTTCATCTTTCCGCATTGTTTCATCTTTCATCTTTCCGCATTGTTTCATCTTTCATCTTTCCGCATTGTTTCATCTTTCATCTTTCCGCATTGTTTCATCTTTCATCTTCCGCATTCTTTCATCTTTCATCTTTCCGCATTGTTTCATCTTTCATCTTTCCGCATTTTTTCATCTTTCATCTTTCCGCATTGTTTCATCTTTCATCTTTCCGCATTTTTTCATCTTTCATCTTTCCGCATTGTTTCATCTTTCATCTTTCCGCATTGTTTCATCTTTCATCTTTCCGCATTGTTTCATCTTTCCGCATTGTTTCTTCTTTCATCTTCCGCATTCTTTCATCTTTCATCTTTCCGCATTGTTTCATCTTTCATCTTTCCGCATTTTTCATCTTTCATCTTTCCGCATTGTTTCATCTTTCATCTTTCCGCATTGTTTCATCTTTCATCTTTCCGCATTCTTTCATCTTTCATCTTTCCGCATTGTTTCATCTTTCATCTTTCCGCATTGTTTCATCTTTCATCTTTCCGCATTGTTTCATCTTTCATCTTTCCGCATTGTTTCATCTTTCATCTTTCCGCATTGTTTCATCTTTCATCTTTCCGCATTGTTTCATCTTTCATCTTCCCGCATTGTTTCATCTTTCATCTTTCCGCATTGTTTCATCTTTCATCTTTCCGCATTGTTTCATCTTTCCGCATTGTTTCATCTTTCATCTTTCCGCATTGTTTCATCTTTCATCTTTCCGCATTCTTTCATCTTTCATCTTTCCGCATTGTTTCATCTTTCATCTTTCCGCATTGTTTCATCTTTCATCTTCCGCATTCTTTCATCTTTCATCTTTCCGCATTGTTTCATCTTTCATCTTTCCGCATTTTTTCATCTTTCATCTTTCCGCATTGTTTCATCTTTCATCTTTCCGCATTGTTTCATCTTTCATCTTTCCGCATTGTTTCATCTTTCATCTTTCCGCATTGTTTCATCTTTCATCTTTCCGCATTCTTTCATCTTTCATCTTTCCGCATTGTTTCATCTTTCATCTTTCCGCATTGTTTCATCTTTCATCTTTCCGCATTGTTTCATCTTTCATCTTCCGCATTGTTTCATCTTTCCGCATTGTTTCATCTTTCATCTTTCCGCATTGTTTCATCTTTCATCTTTCCGCATTGTTTCATCTTTCATCTTTCCGCATTGTTTCATCTTTCATCTTCCCGCATTGTTTCATCTTTCATCTTTCCGCATTGTTTCATCTTTCATCTTTCCGCATTGTTTCATCTTTCCGCATTGTTTCATCTTTCATCTTTCCGCATTGTTTCATCTTTCATCTTTCCGCATTCTTTCATCTTTCATCTTTCCGCATTGTTTCATCTTTCATCTTTCCGCATTGTTTCATCTTTCATCTTCCCGCATTGTTTCATCTTTCATCTTTCCGCATTGTTTCATCTTTCATCTTTCCGCATTGTTTCATCTTTCCGCATTGTTTCATCTTTCATCTTTCCGCATTGTTTCATCTTTCATCTTTCCGCATTCTTTCATCTTTCATCTTTCCGCATTGTTTAATCTTTCCGCATTGTTTCATCTTTCCGCATTGTTTCATCTTTCCGCATTGTTTCATCTTTCCGCATTGTTTCATCTTTCCGCATTGTTTCATCTTTCCGCATTGTTTCATCTTTCCGCATTGTTTCATCTTTCCGCATTGTTTCATCTTTCCGCATTGTTTCATCTTTCCGCATTGTTTCATCTTTCCGCATTGTTTCATCTTTCCGCATTGTTTCATCTTTCCGCATTGTTTCATCTTTCCGCATTGTTTCATCTTTCCGCATTGTTTCATCTTTCCGCATTGTTTCATCTTTCCGCATTGTTTCATCTTTCCGCATTGTTTCATCTTTCCGCATTGTTTCATCTTTCCGCATTGTTTCATCTTTCCGCATTGTTTCATCTTTCCGCATGGTTTCATCTTTCCGCATTGTTTCATCTTTCATCTTTCCGCATTGTTTCATCTTTCATCTTTCCGCATTGTTTCATCTTTCATCTTTCCGCATTGTTTCATCTTTCATCTTTCCGCATTGTTTCATCTATCATCTTTCCGCATTGTTTCATCTTTCCGCATTGTTTCATCTTTCCGCATTGTTTCATCTTTCATCTTTCCGCATTGTTTCATCTTTCATCTTTCCGCATTGTTTCATCTTTCCGCATTGTTTCATCTTTCCGCATTGTTTCATCTTTCCGCATTGTTTCATCTTTCCGCATTGTTTCATCTTTCCGCATTGTTTCATCTTTCCGCATTGTTTCATCTTTCCGCATTGTTTCATCTTTCCGCATTGTTTCATCTTTCCGCATTGTTTCATCTTTCCGCATTGTTTCATCTTTCCGCATTGTTTCATCTTTCCGCATTGTTTCATCTTTCCGCATTGTTTCATCTTTCCGCATTGTTTCATCTTTCCGCATTGTTTCATCTTTCCGCATTGTTTCATCTTTCCGCATTGTTTCATCTTTCCGCATTGTTTCATCTTTCCGCATTGTTTCATCTTTCCGCATTGTTTCATCTTTCCGCATTGTTTCATCTTTCCGCATTGTTTCATCTTTCCGCATTGTTTCATCTTTCCGCATTGTTTCATCTTTCATCTTCCGCATTCTTTCATCTTTCATCTTTCCGCATTGTTTCATCTTTCATCTTTCCGCATTCTTTCATCTTTCATCTTTCCGCATTGTTTCATCTTTCATCTTTCCGCATTTTTTCATCTTTCATCTTTCCGCATTGTTTCATCTTTCATCTTTTCGCATTGTTTCATCTTTCATCTTTCCGCATTGTTTCATCTTTCATCTTTCCGCATTGTTTCATCTTTCATCTTTCCGCATTGTTTCATCTTTCATCTTTCCGCATTGTTTCATCTTTCATCTTTCCGCATTTTTTCATCTTTCATCTTTCCGCATTGTTTCATCTTTCATCTTTCCGCATTGTTTCATCTTTCATCTTTCCGCATTGTTTCATCTTTCATCTTTCCGCATTGTTTCATCTTTCATCTTTCCGCATTCTTTCATCTTTCATCTTTCCGCATTGTTTCATCTTTCATCTTTCCGCATTGTTTCATCTTTCATCTTTCCGCATTGTTTCATCTTTCATCTTTCCGCATTGTTTCATCTTTCATCTTTCCGCATTGTTTCATCTTTCCGCATTGTTTCATCTTTCATCTTCCGCATTCTTTCATCTTTCATCTTTCCGCATTGTTTCATCTTTCATCTTTCCGCATTCTTTCATCTTTCATCTTTCCGCATTGTTTCATCTTTCATCTTTCCGCATTTTTTCATCTTTCATCTTTCCGCATTGTTTCATCTTTCATCTTTTCGCATTGTTTCATCTTTCATCTTTCCGCATTGTTTCATCTTTCATCTTTCCGCATTGTTTCATCTTTCATCTTTCCGCATTGTTTCATCTTTCATCTTTCCGCATTGTTTCATCTTTCATCTTTCCGCATTGTTTCATCTTTCATCTTTCCGCATTGTTTCATCTTTCATCTTTCCGCATTGTTTCATCTTTCATCTTTCCGCATTGTTTCATCTTTCATCTTTCCGCATTGTTTCATCTTTCATCTTTCCGCATTGTTTCATCTTTCATCTTTCCGCATTGTTTCATCTTTCCGCATTGTTTCATCTTTCATCTTCCGCATTCTTTCATCTTTCATCTTTCCGCATTGTTTCATCTTTCATCTTTCCGCATTTTTTCATCTTTCATCTTTCCGCATTGTTTCATCTTTCATCTTTCCGCATTTTTTCATCTTTCATCTTTCCGCATTGTTTCATCTTTCATCTTTCCGCATTGTTTCATCTTTCATCTTTCCGCATTGTTTCATCTTTCCGCATTGTTTCATCTTTCATCTTCCGCATTCTTTCATCTTTCATCTTTCCGCATTGTTTCATCTTTCATCTTTCCGCATTTTTTCATCTTTCATCTTTCCGCATTGTTTCATCTTTCATCTTTCCGCATTTTTTCATCTTTCATCTTTCCGCATTGTTTCATCTTTCATCTTTCCGCATTGTTTCATCTTTCATCTTTCCGCATTGTTTCATCTTTCCGCATTGTTTCAGCTTTCATCTTCCGCATTCTTTCATCTTTCATCTTTCCGCATTGTTTCATCTTTCATCTTTCCGCATTGTTTCATCTTTCCGCATTGTTTCATCTTTCATCTTTCCGCATTGTTTCATCTTTCATCTTTCCGCATTGTTTCATCTTTCATCTTTCCGCATTGTTTCATCTTTCATCTTCCCGCATTGTTTCATCTTTCATCTTTCCGCATTGTTTCATCTTTCATCTTTCCGCATTGTTTCATCTTTCCGCATTGTTTCATCTTTCATCTTTCCGCATTGTTTCATCTTTCATCTTTCCGCATTCTTTCATCTTTCATCTTTCCGCATTGTTTCATCTTTCCGCATTGTTTCATCTTTCCGCATTGTTTCATCTTTCCGCATTGTTTCATCTTTCCGCATTGTTTCATCTTTCCGCATTGTTTCATCTTTCCGCATTGTTTCATCTTTCCGCATTGTTTCATCTTTCCGCATTGTTTCATCTTTCCGCATTGTTTCATCTTTCCGCATTGTTTCATCTTTCCGCATTGTTTCATCTTTCCGCATTGTTTCATCTTTCCGCATTGTTTCATCTTTCCGCATTGTTTCATCTTTCCGCATTGTTTCATCTTTCCGCATTGTTTCATCTTTCCGCATTGTTTCATCTTTCCGCATTGTTTCATCTTTCCGCATTGTTTCATCTTTCCGCATTGTTTCATCTTTCCGCATTGTTTCATCTTTCCGCATTGTTTCATCTTTCCGCATTGTTTCATCTTTCCGCATGGTTTCATCTTTCCGCATTGTTTCATCTTTCATCTTTCCGCATTGTTTCATCTTTCATCTTTCCGCCTTGTTTCATCTATCATCTTTCCGCATTGTTTCATCTTTCCGCATTGTTTCATCTTTCATCTTTCCGCATTGTTTCATCTTTCATCTTTCCGCATTGTTTCATCTTTCCGCATTGTTTCATCTTTCCGCATTGTTTCATCTTTCCGCATTGTTTCATCTTTCCGCATTGTTTCATCTTTCCGCATTGTTTCATCTTTCCGCATTGTTTCATCTTTCCGCATTGTTTCATCTTTCCGCATTGTTTCATCTTTCCGCATTGTTTCATCTTTCCGCATTGTTTCATCTTTCCGCATTGTTTCATCTTTCCGCATTGTTTCATCTTTCCGCATTGTTTCATCTTTCCGCATTGTTTCATCTTTCCGCATTGTTTCATCTTTCATCTTTCCGCATTGTTTCATCTTTCCGCATTGTTTCATCTTTCATCTTTCCGCATTGTTTCATCTTTCCGCATTGTTTCATCTTTCATCTTTCCGCATTGTTTCATCTTTCATCTTCCCGCATTGTTTCATCTTTCATCTTTCCGCATTGTTTCATCTTTCATCTTTCCGCATTGTTTCATCTTTCCGCATTGTTTCATCTTTCATCTTTCCGCATTGTTTCATCTTTCATCTTTCCGCATTCTTTCATCTTTCATCTTTCCGCATTTTTTCATCTTTCATCTTTCCGCATTGTTTCGTCTTTCATCTTTCCGCATTGTTTCATCTTTCATCTTTCCTCATTCTTTCATCTTTCATCTTTCCGCATTGTTTCATCTTTCCGCATTGTTTCATCTTTCCGCATTGTTTCATCTTTCCGCATTGTTTCATCTTTCCGCATTGTTTCATCTTTCCGCATTGTTTCATCTTTCCGCATTGTTTCATCTTTCCGCATTGTTTCATCTTTCCGCATTGTTTCATCTTTCCGCATTGTTTCATCTTTCCGCATTGTTTCATCTTTCCGCATTGTTTCATCTTTCCGCATTGTTTCATCTTTCCGCATTGTTTCATCTTTCCGCATTGTTTCATCTTTCCGCATTGTTTCATCTTTCCGCATTGGTTCATCTTTCCGCATTGTTTCATCTTTCCGCATTGTTTCATCTTTCCGCATTGTTTCATCTTTCCGCATTGTTTCATCTTTCCGCATTGTTTCATCTTTCCGCATTGTTTCATCTTTCCGCATTGTTTCATCTTTCCGCATTGTTTCATCTTTCCGCATGGTTTCATCTTTCCGCATTGTTTCATCTTTCATCTTTCCGCATTGTTTCATCTTTCATCTTTCCGCATTGTTTCATCTTTCATCTTTCCGCATTGTTTCATCTTTCATCTTTCCGCATTGTTTCATCTTTCATCTTTCCGCATTGTTTCATCTTTCCGCATTGTTTCATCTTTCATCTTTCCGCATTGTTTCATCTTTCATCTTTCCGCATTGTTTCATCTTTCATCTTTCCGCATTTTTTCATCTTTCATCTTTCCGCATTGTTTCATCTTTCATCTTTCCGCATTTTTTCATCTTTTCGCATTGTTTCATCTTTCCGCATTGTTTCATCTTTCCGCATTGTTTCATCTTTCCGGATTGTTTCATCTTTCATCTTTCCGCATTGTTTCATCTTTCATCTTTCCGCATTGTTTCATCTTTCCGCATTGTTTCATCTTTCATCTTTCCGCATTGTTTCATCTTTCCGCATTGTTTCATCTTTCATCTTTCCGCATTGTTTCATCTTTCCGCATTGTTTCATCTTTCCGCATTGTTTCATCTTTCATCTTCCGCATTCTTTCATCTTTCATCTTTCCGCATTGTTTCATCTTTCATCTTTCCGCATTTTTTCATATTTCATCTTTCCGCATTGTTTCATCTTTCATCTTTCCGCATTGTTTCATCTTTCATCTTTCCGCATTGTTTCATCTTTCATCTTTCCGCATTCTTTCATCTTTCATCTTTCCGCATTGTTTCATCTTTCATCTTTCCGCATAGTTTCATCTTTCATCTTTCCGCATTGTTTCATCTTTCATCTTTCCGCATTGTTTCATCTTTCCGCATTGTTTCATCTTTCATCTTTCCGCATTGTTTCATCTTTCATCTTTCCGCATTGTTTCATCTTTCATCTTTCCGCATTGTTTCATCTTTCATCTTCCCGCATTGTTTCATCTTTCATCTTTCCGCATTGTTTCATCTTTCATCTTTCCGCATTGTTTCATCTTTCATCTTTCCGCATTGTTTCATCTTTCATCTTTCCGCATTGTTTCATCTTTCATCTTTCCGCATTGTTTCATCTTTCATCTTTCCGAATTGTTTCATCTTTCATCTTTCCGCATTGTTTCATCTTTCATCTTTCCGCATTGTTTCATCTTTCATCTTTCCGCATTGTTTCATCTTTCACCTTTCCGCATTGTTTCATCTTTCATCTTTCCGCATTGTTTCATCTTTCATCTTTCCGCATTGTTTCATCTTTCATCTTTCCGCATTGTTTCATCTTTCATCTTTCCGCATTGTTTCATCTTTCATCTTTCCGCATTCTTTCATCTTTCCGCAGTGTTTCATCTTTCATCTTCCGCATTCTTTCATCTTTCATCTTTCCGCATTGTTTCATCTTTCCGCATTGTTTCATCTTTCATCTTTCCGCATTGTTTCATCTTTCATCTTTCCGCATTCTTTCATCTTTCATCTTTCCGCATTCTTTCATCTTTCCGCAGTGTTTCATCTTTCATCTTCCGCATTCTTTCATCTTTCATCTTTCCGCATTGTTTCATCTTTCCGCATTGTTTCATCTTTCATCTTTCCGCATTGTTTCATCTTTCATCTTTCCGCATTCTTTCATCTTTCATCTTTCCGCATTGTTTCATCTTTCATCTTTCCGCATTCTTTCATCTTTCATCTTTCCGCATTGTTTCATCTTTCCGCATTGTTTCATCTTTCCGCATTGTTTCATCTTTCCGCATTGTTTCATCTTTCCGCATTGTTTCATCTTTCCGCATTGTTTCATCTTTCCGCATTGGTTCATCTTTCCGCATTGTTTCATCTTTCCGCATTGTTTCATCTTTCCGCATTGTTTCATCTTTCCGCATTGTTTCATCTTTCCGCATTGTTTCATCTTTCCGCATTGTTTCATCTTTCCGCATTGTTTCATCTTTCCGCATTGTTTCATCTTTCCGCATGGTTTCATCTTTCCGCATTGTTTCATCTTTCATCTTTCCGCATTGTTTCATCTTTCATCTTTCCGCATTGTTTCATCTTTCATCTTTCCGCATTGTTTCATCTTTCCGCATTGTTTCATCTTTCATCTTTCCGCATTGTTTCATCTTTCATCTTTCCGCATTGTTTCATCTTTCATCTTTCCGCATTTTTTCATCTTTCATCTTTCCGCATTGTTTCATCTTTCATCTTTCCGCATTGTTTCATCTTTCCGCATTGTTTCATCTTTCCGCATTGTTTCATCTTTCCGCATTGTTTCATCTTTCCGCATTGTTTCATCTTTCCGCATTGTTTCATCTTTCCGGATTGTTTCATCTTTCATCTTTCCGCATTGTTTCATCTTTCATCTTTCCGCATTGTTTCATCTTTCATCTTTCCGCATTGTTTCATCTTTCATCTTTCCGCATTGTTTCATCTTTCCGCATTGTTTCATCTTTCCGCATTGTTTCATCTTTCCGCATTGTTTCATCTTTCCGCATTGTTTCATCTTTCCGCATTGTTTCATCTTTCATCTTCCGCATTCTTTCATCTTTCATCTTTCCGCATTGTTTCATCTTTCATCTTTCCGCATTTTTTCATATTTCATCTTTCCGCATTGTTTCATCTTTCATCTTTCCGCATTGTTTCAACTTTCATCTTTCCGCATTGTTTCATCTTTCATCTTTCCGCATTGTTTCATCTTTCATCTTTCCGCATTCTTTCATCTTTCATCTTTCCGCATTGTTTCATCTTTCATCTTTCCGCATTGTTTCATCTTTCATCTTTCCGCATTGTTTCATCTTTCATCTTTCCGCATTGTTTCATCTTTCCGCATTGTTTCATCTTTCATCTTCCGCATTCTTTCATCTTTCATCTTTCCGCATTGTTTCATCTTTCATCTTTCCGCATTCTTTCATCTTTCATCTTTCCGCATTGTTTCATCTTTCAACTTTCCGCATTTTTTCATCTTTCATCTTTCCGCATTGTTTCATCTTTCATCTTTCCGCATTGTTTCATCTTTCATCTTTCCGCATTGTTTCATCTTTCATCTTTCCGCATTGTTTCATCTTTCATCTTTCCGCATTGTTTCATCTTTCATCTTTCCGAATTGTTTCATCTTTCATCTTTCCGCATTGTTTCATCTTTCATCTTTCCGCATTGTTTCATCTTTCATCTTTCCGCATTCTTTCATCTTTCATCTTTCCGCATTGTTTCATCTTTCATCTTTCCGCATTGTTTCATCTTTCATCTTTCCGCATTGTTTCATCTTTCATCTTTCCGCATTGTTTCATCTTTCCGCATTGTTTCATCTTTCATCTTCCGCATTCTTTCATCTTTCATCTTTCCGCATTGTTTCATCTTTCATCTTTCCGCATTGTTTCATCTTTCATCTTTCCGCATTGTTTCATCTTTCATCTTTCCGCATTGTTTCATCTTTCATCTTTCCGCATTCTTTCATCTTTCCGCATTGTTTCATCTTTCATCTTCCGCATTCTTTAATCTTTCATCTTTCCGCATTCTTTAATCTTTCATCTTTCCGCATTGTTTCATCTTACCGCATTGTTTCATCTTACCGCATTGTTTCATCTTTCATCTTTCCGCATTGTTTCATCTTTCATCTTTCCGCATTCTTTCATCTTTCATCTTTCCGCATTGTTTCATCTTTCATCTTTCCGCATTCTTTCATCTTTCATCTTTCCGCATTGTTTCATCTTTCCGCATTGTTTCATCTTTCCGCATTGTTTCATCTTTCCGCATTGTTTCATCTTTCCGCATTGTTTCATCTTTCATCTTTCCGCATTCTTTCATCTTTCATCTTTCCGCATTGTTTCATCTTTCCGCATTGTTTCATCTTTCATCTTTCCGCATTGTTTCATCTTTCATCTTTCCGCATTGTTTCATCTTTCATCTTTCCGCATTGTTTCATCTTTCATCTTTCCGCATTGTTTCATCTTTCCGCATTGTTTCATCTTTCATCTTTCCACATTGTATCATCTTTCATCTTTCCGCATTGTTTCATCTTTCATCTTTCCGCATTTTTTCATCTTTCATCTTTCCGCATTGTTTCATCTTTCATCTTTCCGCATTGTTTCATCTTTCCGCATTGTTTCATCTTTCATCTTTCCGCATTGTTTCATCTTTCATCTTTCCGCATTGTTTCATCTTTCATCTTTCCGCATTGTTTCATCTTTCATCTTTCCGCATTGTTTCATCTTTCATATTTCCGCATTGTTTCATCTTTCATCTTTCCGCATTGTTTCATCTTTCATCTTTCCGCATTCTTTCATCTTTCATCTTTCCGCCTTGTTTCATCTTTCATCTTTCCGCATTGTTTCATCTTTCATCTTTCCGCATTGTTTCATCTTTCATCTTTCCGCATTGTTTCATCTTTCCGCATTGTTTCATCTTTCATCTTCCGCATTCTTTCATCTTTCATCTTTCCGCATTGTTTCATCTTTCATCTTTCCGCATTTTTTCATCTTTTATCTTTCCGCATTGTTTCATCTTTCATCTTTCCGCATTTTTTCATCTTTCATCTTTCCGCATTGTTTCATCTTTCATCTTTCCGCATTGTTTCATCTTTCATCTTTCCGCATTGTTTCATCTTTCCGCATTGTTTCATCTTTCCGCATTGTTTCATCTTTCCGCATTGTTTCATCTTTCCGCATTGTTTCATCTTTCCGCATTGTTTCATCTTTCATCTTCCGCATTCTTTCATCTTTCATCTTTCCGCATTGTTTCATCTTTCATCTTCCGCATTCTTTCATCTTTCATCTTTCCGCATTGTTTCATCTTTCATCTTTCCGCATTTTTTCATATTTCATCTTTCCGCATTGTTTCATCTTTCATCTTTCCGCATTGTTTCATCTTTCATCTTTCCGCATTTTTTCATCTTTCATCTTTCCGCATTGTTTCATCTTTCATCTTTCCGCATTGTTTCATCTTTCATCTTTCCGCATTGTTTCATCTTTCCGCATTATTTCATCTTTCCGCATTGTTTCATCTTTCCGCATTGTTTCATCTTTCATCTTCCGCATTCTTTCATCTTTCATCTTTCCGCATTGTTTCATCTTTTATCTTCCGCATTCTTTCATCTTTCATTTTTCCGCATTGTTTCATCTTTCATCTTTCCGCATTGTTTCATCTTTCATCTTTCCGCATTGTTTCATCTTTCATCTTTCCGCATTGTTTCATCTTTCATCTTTACGCATTGTTTCATCTTTCCGCATTGTTTCATCTTTCATCTTCCGCATTCTTTCATCTTTTATCTTTCCGCATTGTTTCATCTTTCATCTTTCCGTATTTTTTCATCTTTCATCTTTCCGAATTTTTTCATCTTTCATCTTTCCGCATTGTTTCATCTTTCATCTTTCCGCATTGTTTCATATTTCCGCATTGTTTCATCTTTCCGCATTGTTTCATCTTTCCGCATTGTTTCATCTTTCCGCATTCTTTCATCTTTCCGCATTGTTTCATCTTTCATCTTTCCACATTGTTTCATCTTTCCGCATTGTTTCATCTTTCCGCATTGTTTCATCTTTCCGCATTGTTTCATCTTTCCGCATTGTTTCATCTTTCCGCATTGTTTCATCTTTCCGCATTGTTTCATCTTTCCGCATTGTTTCATCTTTCATCTTTCCGCATTGTTTCATCTTTCATCTTTCCGCATTCTTTCATCTTTCATCTTTCCGCATTGTTTCATCTTTCATCTTTCCGCATTGTTTCATCTTTCATCTTTCCGCATTCTTTCATCTTTCATCTTTCCGCATTGTTTCATCATTCCGCATTGTTTCATCTTTCATCTTTCCGCATTCTTTCATCTTTCATCTTTCCGCATTGTTTCATCTTTCCGCATTGTTTCATCTTTCATCTTTCCGCATTGTTTCATCTTTCCGCATTGTTTCATCTTTCATCTTTCCGCATTGTTTCATCTTTCCGCATTGTTTCATCTTTCCGCATTGTTTCATCTTTCATCTTTCCGCATTGTTTCATCTTTCATCTTTCCGCATTGTTTCATCTTTCATCTTTCCGCATTGTTTCATCTTTCATCTTTCCGCATTGTTTCATCTTTCATCTTTCCGCATTGTTTCATCTTTCATCTTTCCGCATTGTTTCATCTTTCCGCATTGTTTCATCTTTCCGCATTGTTTCATCTTTCCGCATTGTTTTATCTTTCCGCATTGTTTCATCTTTCCGCATTGTTTCATCTTTCATCTTTCCGCATTGTTTCATATTTCATCTTTCCGCATTGTTTCATCTTTCATCTTTACGCATTGTTTCATCTTTCCGCATTGTTTCATCTTTCATCTTCCGCATTCTTTCATCTTTTATCTTTCCGCATTGTTTCATCTTTCATCTTTCCGCATTTTTTCATCTTTCATCTTTCCGAATTTTTTCATCTTTCATCTTTCCGCATTGTTTCATCTTTCATCTTTCCGCATTGTTTCATCTTTCCGCATTGTTTCATCTTTCCGCATTGTTTCATCTTTCCGCATTGTTTCATCTTTCCGCATTGTTTCATCTTTCCGCATTGTTTCATCTTTCCGCATTGTTTCATCTTTCCGCATTGTTTCATCTTTCATCTTTCCGCATTGTTTCATCTTTCATCTTTCCGCATTCTTTCATCTTTCATCTTTCCGCATTGTTTCATCTTTCATCTTTCCGCATTGTTTCATCTTTCATCTTTCCGCATTCTTTCATCTTTCATCTTTCCGCATTGTTTCATCTTTCCGCATTGTTTCATCTTTCCGCATTGTTTCATCTTTCCGCATTGTTTCATCTTTCCGCATTGTTTCATATTTCCGCATTGTTTCATCTTTCATCTTTCCGCATTGTTTCATCTTTCCGCATTGTTTCATCTTTCCGCATTGTTTCATCTTTCCGCATTGTTTCATCTTTCCGATTTGTTTCATCTTTCATCTTTCGCATTCTTTCATCTTTCATCTTTCCGCATTGTTTCATCTTTCATCTTTCCGCATTTTTTCATCTTTCATCTTCCGCATTCTTTCATCTTTCATCTTTCCGCATTGTTTCATCTTTCATCTTCCGCATTCTTTCATCTTTCATCTTTCCGCATTGTTTCATCTTTCATCTTTCCGCATTTTTTCATCTTTCATCTTTCCGCATTGTTTCATCTTCCATCTTTCCGCATTCTTTCATCTTTCATCTTTCAGCATTGTTTCATCTTTCATCTTTCCGCATTGTTTCATCTTTCATCTTTCCGCATTGTTTCATCTTTCATCTTTCCGCATTGTTTCATCTTTCCACATTGTTTCATCTTTCATCTTCCGCATTCTTTCATCTTTCATCTTTCCGCATTGTTTCATCTTTCATCTTTCCGCATTTTTTCATCTTTCATCTTTCCGCATTGTTTCATCTTTCCGCATTGTTTCATCTTTCCGCATTGTTACATCTTTCCGCATTGTTTCATCTTTCATCTTTCCGCATTGTTTCATCTTTCATCTTTCCGCATTGTTTCATCTTTCATCTTTCCGCATTCTTTCATCTTTCATCTTTCCGCATTGTTTCATCTTTCATCTTTCCGCATTGTTTCATCTTTCATCTTTCCGCATTGTTTCATCTTTCATCTTTCCGCATTGTTTCATCTTTCATCTTTCCGCATTCTTTCATCTTTCATCTTTCCGCATTGTTTCATCTTTCATCTTTCCGCATTGTTTCATCTTTCATCTTTCCGCATTGTTTCATCTTTCATCTTTCCGCAATGTTTCATCTTTCATCTTTCCGCATTGTTTCATCTTTCATCTTTCCGCATTCTTTCATCTTTCATCTTTCCGAATTGTTTCATCTTTCATCTTTCCGCATTGTTTCATCTTTCATCTTTCCGTATTGTTTCATCTTTCATCTTTCCGCATTCTTTCATCTTTCCGCATTGTTTCATCTTTCATCTTCCGCATTCTTTCATCTTTCATCTTTCCGCATTGTTTCATCTTTCCGCATTGTTTCATCTTTCATCTTTCCGCATTGTTTCATCTTTCATCTTTCCGCATTCTTTCATCTTTCATCTTTCCGCATTGTTTCATCTTTCATCTTTCCGCATTCTTTCATCTTTCATCTTTCCGCATTGTTTCATCTTTCCGCATTGTTTCATCTTTCCGCAATGTTTCATCTTTCATCTTTCCGCATTCTATCATCTTTCATCTTTCCGCATTGTTTCATCTTTCCGCATTGTTTCATCTTTCATCTTTCCGCATTGTTTCATCTTTCCGCATTGTTTCATCTTTCCGCATTGTTTCATCTTTCCGCATTGTTTCATCTTTCCGCATTGTTTCATCTTTCCGCATTGTTTCATCTTTCCGCATTGTTTCATCTTTCCGCATTGTTTCATCTTTCCGCATTGTTTCATCTTTCCGCATTGTTTCATCTTTCCGCATTGTTTCATCTTTCATCTTTCCGCATTGTTTCATCATTCATCTTTCCGCATTGTTTCATCTTTCATCTTTCCGCATTGTTTCATCTTTCATCTTTCCGCATTGTTTCATCTTTCATCTTTCCGCATTCTTTCATCTTTCATCTTTCCGCATTGTTTCATCTTTAATCTTTCCGCATTGTTTCATCTTTCATCTTTCCGCATTGTTTCATCTTTCATCTTTCCGCATTCTTTCATCTTTCATCTTTCCGCATTGTTTCATCTTTCATCTTTCCGCAATGTTTCATCTTTCATCTTTCCGCATTGTTTCATCTTTCATCTTCCGCATTCTTTCATCTTTCATCTTTCATCTTTCCGCATTGTTTCATCTTTCATCTTTCCGCATTTTTTCATCTTTCATCTTTCCGCATTGTTTCATCTTTCATCTTTCCGCATTGTTTCATCTTTCTGCATTGTTTCATCTTTCCGCATTGTTTCATCTTTCCGCATTGTTTCATCTTTCCGCATTGTTTCATCTTTCCGCATTGTTTCATCTTTCATCTTTCCGCATTGTTTCATCTTTCATCTTTCTGCATTCTTTCATCTTTCATCTTTCCGCATTGTTTCATCTTTCATTTTTCCGCATTGTTTCATCTTTCATCTTTCCGCATTGTTTCATCTTTCATCTTTCCGCATTCTTTCATCTTTCATCTTTCCGCATTGTTTCATCTTTCATCTTTCCGCATTGTTTCATCTTTCCGCATTGTTTCATCTTTCCGCATTGTTTCATCTTTCCGCATTGTTTCATCTTTCCGCATTGTTTCATCTTTCCGCATTGTTTCATCTTTCCGCATTGTTTCATCTTTCCGCATTGTTTCATCTTTCCGCATTGTTTCATCTTTCCGCATTGTTTCATCTTTCCGCATTGTTTCATCTTTCCGCATTGTTTCATCTTTCCGCATTGTTTCATCTTTCCGCATTGTTTCATCTTTCCGCATTGTTTCATCTTTCCGCATTGTTTCATCTTTCCGCATTGTTTCATCTTTCCGCATTGTTTCATCTTTCATATTTCCGCATTGTTTCATCTTTCATCTTTCCGCATTGTTTCATCTTTCATCTTTCCGCATTGTTTCATCTGTCCGCATTGTTTCATCTTTCCGCATTGTTTCATCTTTCATCTTTCCGCATTCTTTCATCTTTCATCTTTACGCATTGTTTCAGCTTTCATCTTTCCGCTTTGTTTCATCTTTCCGCATTGTTTCATCTTTCATCTTCCGCATTTTTTCATCTTTCATCTTTCCGCATTGTTTCATCTTTCATCTTTCCGCATCGTTTCATCTTTCATCTTTCCGCATTGTTTCATCTTTCATCTTTCCGCATTGTTTCATCTGTCCGCATTGTTTCATCTTTCCGCATTGTTTCATCTTTCATCTTTCCGCATTGTTTCATCTTTCATCTTTCCGCATTCTTTCATCTTTCATCTTTCCGCATTGTTTCATCTTTCATCTTTCCGCATTGTTTCATCTTTCATCTTTCCGCATTCTTTCATCTTTCATCTTTCCGCATTGTTTCATCTTTCCGCATTGTTTCATCTTTCCGCATTGTTTCATCTTTCCGCATTGTTTCATCTTTCCGCATTGTTTCATCTTTCCGCATTGTTTCATCTTTCCGCATTGTTTCATCTTTCCGCATTGTTTCATCTTTCCGCATTGTTTCATCTTTCCGCATTGTTTCATCTTTCCGCATTGTTTCATCTTTCCGCATTGTTTCATCTTTCCGCATTGTTTCATCTTTCCGCATTGTTTCATCTTTCCGCATTGTTTCATCTTTCCGCATTGTTTCATCTTTCCGCATTGTTTCATCTTTCCGCATTGTTTCATCTTTCCGCATTGTTTCATCTTTCCGCATTGTTTCATCTTTCCGCATTGTTTCATCTTTCCGCATTGTTTCATCTTTCCGCATTGTTTCATCTTTCCGCATTGTTTCATCTTTCCGCATTGTTTCATCTTTCCGCATTGTTTCATCTTTCATCTTTCCGCATTGTTTCATCTTTCCGCATTGTTTCATCTTTCCGCATTGTTTCATCTTTCCGCATTGTTTCATCTTTCCGCATTGTTTCATCTTTCCGCATTGTTTCATCTTTCCGCATTGTTTCATCTTTCCGCATTGTTTCATCTTTCATCTTCCGCATTCTTTCATCTTTCATCTTTCCGCATTGTTTCATCTTTCATCTTTCCGCATTTTTTCATCTTTCATCTTTCCGCATTGTTTCATCTTTCCGCATTGTTTCATCTTTCCGCATTGTTTCATCTTTCATCTTTGCGCATTGTTTCATCTTTCATCTTTCCGCAATGTTTCATCTTTCATCTTTCCGCATTCTTTCATTTTTCATCTTTCCGTATTGTTTCATCTTTCATCTTTCCGCATTGTTTCATCTTTCATCTTTCCGCATTGTTTCATCTTTCATCTTTCCGCATTGTTTCATCTTTCATCTTTCCGCATTGTTTCATCTTTCATCTTTCCGCATTGTTTCATCTTTCATCTTTCCGCATTGTTTCATCTTTCATCTTTCCGCATTGTTTCATCTTTCATCTTTCCGCAATGTTTCATCTTTCATCTTTCCGCATTGTTTCATCTTTCATCTTTCCGCATTCTTTCATCTTTCATCTTTCCGCATTGTTTCATCTTTCATCTTTCCGCATTGTTTCATCTTTCCGCATTGTTTCATCTTTCCGCATTGTTTCATCTTTCCGCATTGTTTCATCTTTCCGCATTGTTTCATCTTTCCGCATTGTTTCATCTTTCCGCATTGTTTCATCTTTCCGCATTGTTTCATCTTTCCGCATTGTTTCATCTTTCCGCATTGTTTCATCTTTCCGCATTGTTTCATCTTTCCGCATTGTTTCATCTTTCCGCATTGTTTCATCTTTCCGCATTGTTTCATCTTTCCGCATTGTTTCATCTTTCCGCATTGTTTCATCTTTCCGCATTGTTTCATCTTTCCGCATTGTTTCATCTTTCCGCATTGTTTCATCTTTCATCTTCCGCATTCTTTCATCTTTCATCTTTCCGCATTGTTTCATCTTTCATCTTTCCGCAATTTTTCATCTTTCATCTTTCCGCATTGTTTCATCTTTCATCTTTCCGCATTGTTTCATCTTTCATCTTTCCGCATTGTTTCATCTTTCATCTTTCCGCATTCTTTCATCTTTCATCTTCCGCATTCTTTCATCTTTCATCTTTCCGCATTGTTTCATCTTTCATCTTTCCGCATTTTTTCATCTTTCATCTTTCCGCATTGTTTCATCTTTCATCTTTCCGCATTGTTTCATCTTTCATCTTTCCGCATTGTTTCATCTTTCATCTTTCCGCATTGTTTCATCTTTCATCTTTCCGCATTGTTTCATCTTTCATCTTTCCGCATTCTTTCATCTTTCATCTTTCCGCATTGTTTCATCTTTCATCTTTCCGCATTGTTTCATCTTTCATCTTTCCGCATTGTTTCATCTTCCATCTTTCCGCATTCTTTCATCTTTCATCTTTCAGCATTGTTTCATCTTTCCGCATTGTTTCATCTTTCATCTTTCCGCATTGTTTCATCTTTCATCTTTCCGCATTCTTTCATCTTTCATCTTTCCGCATTGTTTCATCTTTCATCTTTCCGCATTCTTTCATCTTTCATCTTTCCGCATTGTTTCATCTTTCCGCATTGTTTCATCTTTCCGCATTGTTTCATCTTTCCGCATTGTTTCATCTTTCATCTTTCCGCATTCTATCATCTTTCATCTTTCCGCATTCTTTCATCTTTCATCTTTCCGCATTGTTTCATCTTTCATCTTTCCGCATTGTTTCATCTTTCATCTTTCCGCATTGTTTCATCTTCCATCTTTCCGCATTCTTTCATCTTTCATCTTTCAGCATTGTTTCATCTTTCCGCATTGTTTCATCTTTCATCTTTCCGCATTCTTTCATCTTTCATCTTTCCGCATTGTTTCATCTTTCATCTTTCCGCATTGTTTCATCTTTCATCTTCCGCATTCTTTCATCTTTCATCTTTCCGCATTGTTTCATCGTTCATCTTTCTGCATTTTTTCATCTTTCATCTTTCCGCATTGTTTCATCTTTCATCCTTTCCGCATTGTTTCATCTTTCCGCATTGTTTCATCTTTCCGCATTGTTTCATCTTTCCGCATTGTTTCATCTTTCCGCATTGTTTCATCTTTCCGCATTGTTTCATCTTTCCGCATTGTTTCATCTTTCATCTTTCCGCATTGTTTCATCATTCATCTTTCCGCATTGTTTCATCTTTCATCTTTCCGCATTGTTTCATCTTTCATCTTTCCGCATTGTTTCATCTTTCATCTTTCCGCATTCTTTCATCTTTCATCTTTCCGCATTGTTTCATCTTTAATCTTTCCGCATTGTTTCATCTTTCATCTTTCCGCATTGTTTAATCTTTCATCTTTCCGCATTCTTTCATCTTTCATCTTTCCGCATTGTTTCATCTTTCATCTTTCCGCAATGTTTCATCTTTCATCTTTCCGCATTGCTTCATCTTTCATCTTCCGCATTCTTTCATCTTTCATCTTTCCGCATTGTTTCATCTTTCATCTTTCCGCATTTTTTCATCTTTCATCTTTCCGCATTGTTTCATCTTTCATCTTTCCGCATTGTTTCATCTTTCCGCATTGTTTCATCTTTCCGCATTGTTTCATCTTTCCACATTGTTTCATCTTTCCGCATTGTTTCATCTTTCCGCATTGTTTCATCTTTCATCTTTCCGCATTGTTTCATCTTTCATCTTTCTGCATTCTTTCATCTTTCATCTTTCCGCATTGTTTCATCTTTCATTTTTCCGCATTGTTTCATCTTTCATCTTTCCGCATTGTTTCATCTTTCATCTTTCCGCATTGTTTCATCTTTCATCTTTCCGCATTGTTTCATCTTTCATCTTTCCGCATTGTTTCATCTTTCATCTTTACGCATTGTTTCATCTTTCCGCATTGTTTCATCTTTCATCTTCCGCATTCTTTCATCTTTTATCTTTCCGCATTGTTTCATCTTTCATCTTTCCGTATTTTTTCATCTTTCATCTTTCCGAATTTTTTCATCTTTCATCTTTCCGCATTGTTTCATCTTTCATCTTTCCGCATTGTTTCATATTTCCGCATTGTTTCATCTTTCCGCATTGTTTCATCTTTCCGCATTGTTTCATCTTTCCGCATTCTTTCATCTTTCCGCATTGTTTCATCTTTCATCTTTCCACATTGTTTCATCTTTCCGCATTGTTTCATCTTTCCGCATTGTTTCATCTTTCCGCATTGTTTCATCTTTCCGCATTGTTTCATCTTTCCGCATTGTTTCATCTTTCCGCATTGTTTCATCTTTCATCTTTCCGCATTGTTTCATCTTTCATCTTTCCGCATTCTTTCATCTTTCATCTTTCCGCATTGTTTCATCTTTCATCTTTCCGCATTGTTTCATCTTTCATCTTTCCGCATTCTTTCATCTTTCATCTTTCCGCATTGTTTCATCATTCCGCATTGTTTCATCTTTCATCTTTCCGCATTGTTTCATCTTTCATCTTTCCGCATTGTTTCATCTTTCCGCATTGTTTCATCTTTCCGCATTGTTTCATCTTTCCGCATTGTTTCATCTTTCATCTTTCCGCATTGTTTCATCTTTCATCTTTCCGCATTGTTTCATCTTTCATCTTTCCGCATTGTTTCATCTTTCATCTTTCCGCATTGTTTCATCTTTCATCTTTCCGCATTGTTTCATCTTTCATCTTTCCGCATTGTTTCATCTTTCCGCATTGTTTCATCTTTCCGCATTGTTTCATCTTTCCGCATTGTTTTATCTTTCCGCATTGTTTCATCTTTCCGCATTGTTTCATCTTTCATCTTTCCGCATTGTTTCATATTTCATCTTTCCGCATTGTTTCATCTTTCATCTTTCCGCATTGTTTCATCTTTCATCTTTCCGCATTCTTTCATCTTTCATCTTTCCGCATTGTTTCATCTTTCATCTTTCCGCATTGTTTCATCTGTCATCTTTCCGCATTGTTTCATCTTTCATCTTTCCGCATTGTTTCATCTTTCCGCATTGTTTCATCTTTCATCTTTCCGCATTGTTTCATCTTTCATCTTTCCGCATTGTTTCATATTTCATCTTTCCGCATTGTTTCATCTTTCCGCATTGTTTCATCTTTCCGCATTGTTTCATATTTCCGCATTGTTTCATCTTTCATCTTTCCGCATTCTTTCATCTTTCATCTTTCCGCATTGTTTCATCTTTCATCTTTCCGCATTGTTTCATCTTTCATCTTTCCGCATTGTTTCATCTTTCATCTTTCCGCATTCTTTCATCTTTCATCTTTCCGCATTGTTTCATCTTTCATCTTTCCGCATTCTTTCATCTTTCATCTTTCCGCATTGTTTCATCTTTCATCTTTCCGCATTGTTTCATCTTTCATCTTTCCGCATTGTTTCATCTTTCATCTTTCCGCATTCTTTCATCTTTCATCTTTCCGCATTGTTTCATCTTTAATCTTTCCGCATTGTTTCATCTTTCATCTTTCCGCATTGTTTCATCTTTCATCTTTCCGCATTCTTTCATCTTTCATCTTTCCGCATTGTTTCATCTTTCATCTTTCCGCAATGTTTCATCTTTCATCTTTCCGCATTGTTTCATCTTTCATCTTCCGCATTCTTTCATCTTTCATCTTTCCGCATTGTTTCATCTTTCATCTTTCCGCATTTTTTCATCTTTCATCTTTCCGCATTGTTTCATCTTTCATCTTTCCGCATTGTTTCATCTTTCCGCATTGTTTCATCTTTCCGCATTGTTTCATCTTTCCACATTGTTTCATCTTTCCGCATTGTTTCATCTTTCCGCATTGTTTCATCTTTCATCTTTCCGCATTGTTTCATCTTTCATCTTTCTGCATTCTTTCATCTTTCATCTTTCCGCATTGTTTCATCTTTCATTTTTCCGCATTGTTTCATCTTTCATCTTTCCGCATTGTTTCATCTTTCATCTTTCCGCATTGTTTCATCTTTCATCTTTCCGCATTGTTTCATCTTTCATCTTTCCGCATTGTTTCATCTTTCATCTTTACGCATTGTTTCATCTTTCCGCATTGTTTCATCTTTCATCTTCCGCATTCTTTCATCTTTTATCTTTCCGCATTGTTTCATCTTTCATCTTTCCGTATTTTTCCATCTTTCATCTTTCCGAATTTTTTCATCTTTCATCTTTCCGCATTGTTTCATCTTTCATCTTTCCGCATTGTTTCATATTTCCGCATTGTTTCATCTTTCCGCATTGTTTCATCTTTCCGCATTGTTTCATCTTTCCGCATTCTTTCATCTTTCCGCATTGTTTCATCTTTCATCTTTCCACATTGTTTCATCTTTCCGCATTGTTTCATCTTTCCGCATTGTTTCATCTTTCCGCATTGTTTCATCTTTCCGCATTGTTTCATCTTTCCGCATTGTTTCATCTTTCCGCATTGTTTCATCTTTCATCTTTCCGCATTGTTTCAACTTTCATCTTTCCGCATTCTTTCATCTTTCATCTTTACGCATTGTTTCATCTTTCCGCATTGTTTCATCTTTCATCTTCCGCATTCTTTCATCTTTTATCTTTCCGCATTGTTTCATCTTTCATCTTTCCGTATTTTTTCATCTTTCATCTTTCCGAATTTTTTCATCTTTCATCTTTCCGCATTGTTTCATCTTTCATCTTTCCGCATTGTTTCATATTTCCGCATTGTTTCATCTTTCCGCATTGTTTCATCTTTCCGCATTGTTTCATCTTTCCGCATTCTTTCATCTTTCCGCATTCTTTCATCTTTCATCTTTCCACATTGTTTCATCTTTCCGCATTGTTTCATCTTTCCGCATTGTTTCATCTTTCCGCATTGTTTCATCTTTCCGCATTGTTTCATCTTTCCGCATTGTTTCATCTTTCCGCATTGTTTCATCTTTCATCTTTCCGCATTGTTTCATCTTTCATCTTTCCGCATTCTTTCATCTTTCATCTTTCAGCATTGTTTCATCTTTCATCTTTCCGCATTGTTTCATCTTTCATCTTTCCGCATTCTTTCATCTTTCATCTTTCCGCATTGTTTCATCATTCCGCATTGTTTCATCTTTCATCTTTCCGCATTGTTTCATCTTTCATCTTTCCGCATTGTTTCATCTTTCCGCATTGTTTCATCTTTCCGCATTGTTTCATCTTTCATCTTTCCGCATTGTTTCATCTTTCATCTTTCCGCATTGTTTCATCTTTCATCTTTCCGCATTGTTTCATCTTTCATCTTTCCGCATTGTTTCATCTTTCATCTTTCCGCATTGTTTCATCTTTCCGCATTGTTTCATCTTTCCGCATTGTTTCATCTTTCCGCATTGTTTTATCTTTCCGCATTGTTTCATCTTTCCGCATTGTTTCATCTTTCATCTTTCCGCATTGTTTCATATTTCATCTTTCCGCATTGTTTCATCTTTCATCTTTCCGCATTGTTTCATCTTTCATCTTTCCGCATTCTTTCATCTTTCATCTTTCCGCATTGTTTCATCTTTCATCTTTCCGCATTGTTTCATCTGTCATCTTTCCGCATTGTTTCATCTTTCATCTTTCCGCATTGTTTCATCTTTCCGCATTGTTTCATCTTTCATCTTTCCGCATTGTTTCATCTTTCATCTTTCCGCATTGTTTCATATTTCATCTTTCCGCATTGTTTCATCTTTCCGCATTGTTTCATCTTTCCGCATTGTTTCATATTTCCGCATTGTTTCATCTTTCATCTTTCCGCATTCTTTCATCTTTCATCTTTCCGCATTGTTTCATCTTTCATCTTTCCGCATTGTTTCATCTTTCATCTTTCCGCATTGTTTCATCTTTCATCTTTCCGCATTCTTTCATATTTCATCTTTCCGCATTGTTTCATCTTTCATCTTTCCGCATTCTTTCATCTTTCATCTTTCCGCATTGTTTCATCTTTCATCTTTCCGCATTGTTTCATCTTTCATCTTTCCGCATTGTTTCATCTTTCATCTTCCGCATTCTTTCATCTTTCATCTTTCCGCATTGTTTCATCTTTCATCCTTCCGCATTGTTTCATCTTTCATCTTTCCGCATTGTTTCATCTTTCATCTTTCCGCATTCTTTCATCTTTCATCTTTCCGCACTGTTTCATCTTTCATCTTTCCGCATTGTTTCATCTTTCATCTTTCCGCATTCTTTCATCTTTCATCTTTCCGCATTGTTTCATCTTTCCACATTGTTTCATCATTCCGCATTCTTTGATCTTTCTTCTTTCCGCATTGTTTCATCTTTCATCTTTCCGCAATGTTTCATCTTTCATCTTTCCGCATTGTTTCATCTTTCATCTTTCCGCATTCTTTCATCTTTCATCTTTCCGCATTGTTTCATCTTTCATCTTTCCGCATAGTTTCATCTTTCATCTTTCCGCATTGTTTCATCTTTCCGCATTGTTTCATCTTTCATCTTCCGCATTCTTTCATCTTTCATCTTTCCGCATTGTTTCATCTTTCATCTTTCCGCATTTTTTCATCTTTCATCTTTCCGCATTGTTTCATCTTTCATCTTTCCGCATTGTTTCATCTTTCATCTTTCCGCATTGTTTCATCTTTCATCTTTCCGCATTGTTTCATCTTTCATCTTTCCGCATTGTTTCATCTTTCATCTTTCCGCATTCTTTCATCTTTCATCTTTCCGCATTGTTTCATCTTTCATCTTTCCGCATTGTTTCATCTTTCATCTTTCCGCATTGTTTCATCTTCCATCTTTCCGCATTCTTTCATCTTTCATCTTTCAGCATTGTTTCATCTTTCATCTTTCCGCATTGTTTCATCTTTCATCTTTCCGCATTGTTTCATCTTTCATCTTTCCGCATTGTTTCATCTTTCATCTTTCCGCATTGTTTCATCTTTCATCTTTCCGCATTGTTTCATCTTTCATCTTTCCGCATTGTTTCATCTTTCATCTTTCCGCATTGTTTCATCTTTCATCTTTCCGCATTGTTTCATCTTTCATCTTTCCGCATTCTTTCATCTTTCATCTTTCCGCATTTTTTCATCTTTCATCTTTCCGCATTGTTTCATCTTTCCGCATTGTTTCATCTTTCATCTTTCCGCATTGTTTCATCTTTCATCTTTCCGCATTGTTTCATCTTTCATCTTTCCGCATTCTTTCATCTTTCATCTTTCCGCATTGTTTCATCTTTCATCTTTCCGCATTGTTTCATCTTTCATCTTTCCGCATTGTTTCATCTTTCATCTTTCCGCTTTATTTCATCTTTCATCTTTCCGCATTCTTTCATCTTTCATCTTTCCGCATTGTTTCATCTTTCATCTTTCCGCATTCTTTCATCTTTCATCTTTCCGCATTGTTTCATCTTTCATCTTTCCGCAATGTTTCATCTTTCATCTTTCCGCATTGTTTCATCTTTCATCTTTCCGCATTCTTTCATCTTTCATCTTTCCGCATTGTTTCATCTTTCATCTTTCCGCATTGTTTCATCTTTCCGCATTGTTTTATCTTTCCGCATTCTTTGATCTTTCTTCTTTCCGCATTGTTTCATCTTTCATCTTTCCGCAATGTTTCATCTTTCATCTTTCCGCATTGTTTCATCTTTCATCTTTCCGCATTCTTTCATCTTTCATCTTTCCGCATTGTTTCATCTTTCATCTTTCCGCATTGTTTCATCTTTCATCTTTCCGCATTGTTTCATCTTTCCGCATTAATTCATCTTTCATCTTCCGCATTCTTTCATCTTTCATCTTTCCGCATTGTTTCATCTTTCATCTTTCCTCATTTTTTCATCTTTCATCTTTCCGCATTGTTTCATCTTTCATCTTTCCGCATTGTTTCATCTTTCCGCATTGTTTCATCTTTCCGCATTGTTTCATCTTTCCGCATTGTTTCATCTTTCCGCAGTGTTTCAGCTTTCATCTTTCCGCAATGTTTCATCTTTCATCTTTCCGCATTCTTTCATCTTTCATCTTTCCGCATTGTTTCATCTTTCCGCATTGTTTCATCTTTCCGCATTGTTTCATCTTTCCGCATTGTTTCATCTTTCATCTTCAGCATTCTTTCATCTTTCATCTTTCCGCATTGTTTCATCTTTCATCCTTCCGCATTGTTTCATCTTTCATCTTTCCGCATTGTTTCATCTTTCATCTTTCCGCATTCTTTCATCTTTCATCTTTCCGCACTGTTTCATCTTTCATCTTTCCGCATTGTTTCATCTTTCATCTTTCCGCATTCTTTCATCTTTCATCTTTCCGCATTGTTTCATCTTTCCACATTGTTTCATCATTCCGCATTCTTTGATCTTTCTTCTTTCCGCATTGTTTCATCTTTCATCTTTCCGCAATGTTTCATCTTTCATCTTTCCGCATTGTTTCATCTTTCATCTTTCCGCATTCTTTCATCTTTCATCTTTCCGCATTGTTTCATCTTTCATCTTTCCGCATTGTTTCATCTTTCCGCATTGTTTCATCTTTCCGCATTGTTTCATCTTTCCGCATTGTTTTATCTTTCCGCATTGTTTCATCTTTCCGCATTGTTTCATCTTTCATCTTTCCGCATTGTTTCATATTTTATCTTTCCGCATTGTTTCATCTTTCATCTTTCCGCATTGTTTCATCTTTCATCTTTCCGCATTCTTTCATCTTTCATCTTTCCGCATTGTTTCATCTTTCATCTTTCCGCATTGTTTCATCTGTCATCTTTCCGCATTGTTTCATCTTTCATCTTTCCGCATTGTTTCATCTTTCCGCATTGTTTCATCTTTCATCTTTCCGCATTGTTTCATCTTTCATCTTTCCGCATTGTTTCATATTTCATCTTTCCGCATTGTTTCATCTTTCCGCATTGTTTCATCTTTCCGCATTGTTTCATATTTCCGCATTGTTTCATCTTTCATCTTTCCGCATTGTTTCATATTTCCGCATTGTTTCATCTTTCATCTTTCCGCATTGTTTCATCTTTCATCTTTCCGCATTGTTTCATCTTTCATCTTTCCGCATTCTTTCATCTTTCATCTTTCCGCATTGTTTCATCTTTCATCTTTCCGCATTCTTTCATCTTTCATCTTTCCGCATTGTTTCATCTTTCATCTTTCCGCATTGTTTCATCTTTCATCTTTCCGCATTGTTTCATCTTTCATCTTCCGCATTCTTTCATCTTTCATCTTTCCGCATTGTTTCATCTTTCATCCTTCCGCATTGTTTCATCTTTCATCTTTCCGCATTGTTTCATCTTTCATCTTTCCGCATTCTTTCATCTTTCATCTTTCCGCACTGTTTCATCTTTCATCTTTCCGCATTGTTTCATCTTTCATCTTTCCGCATTCTTTCATCTTTCATCTTTCCGCATTGTTTCATCTTTCCACATTGTTTCATCATTCCGCATTCTTTGATCTTTCTTCTTTCCGCATTGTTTCATCTTTCATCTTTCCGCAATGTTTCATCTTTCATCTTTCCGCATTGTTTCATCTTTCATCTTTCCGCATTCTTTCATCTTTCATCTTTCCGCATTGTTTCATCTTTCATCTTTCCGCATAGTTTCATCTTTCATCTTTCCGCATTGTTTCATCTTTCCGCATTGTTTCATCTTTCATCTTCCGCATTCTTTCATCTTTCATCTTTCCGCATTGTTTCATCTTTCATCTTTCCGCATTTTTTCATCTTTCATCTTTCCGCATTGTTTCATCTTTCATCTTTCCGCATTGTTTCATCTTTCATCTTTCCGCATTGTTTCATCTTTCATCTTTCCGCATTGTTTCATCTTTCATCTTTCCGCATTGTTTCATCTTTCATCTTTCCGCATTCTTTCATCTTTCATCTTTCCGCATTGTTTCATCTTTCATCTTTCCGCATTGTTTCATCTTTCATCTTTCCGCATTGTTTCATCTTCCATCTTTCCGCATTCTTTCATCTTTCATCTTTCAGCATTGTTTCATCTTTCATCTTTCCGCATTGTTTCATCTTTCATCTTTCCGCATTGTTTCATCTTTCATCTTTCCGCATTGTTTCATCTTTCATCTTTCCGCATTGTTGAATCTTTCATCTTTCCGCATTGTTTCATCTTTCATCTTTCCGCATTGTTTCATCTTTCATCTTTCCGCATTGTTTCATCTTTCATCTTTCCGCATTGTTTCATCTTTCATCTTTCCGCATTCTTTCATCTTTCATCTTTCCGCATTTTTTCATCTTTCATCTTTCCGCATTGTTTCATCTTTCCGCATTGTTTCATCTTTCATCTTTCCGCATTGTTTCATCTTTCATCTTTCCGCATTGTTTCATCTTTCATCTTTCCGCATTCTTTCATCTTTCATCTTTCCGCATTGTTTCATCTTTCATCTTTCCGCATTGTTTCATCTTTCATCTTTCCGCATTGTTTCATCTTTCATCTTTCCGCTTTATTTCATCTTTCATCTTTCCGCATTCTTTCATCTTTCATCTTTCCGCATTGTTTCATCTTTCATCTTTCCGCATTCTTTCATCTTTCATCTTTCCGCATTGTTTCATCTTTCATCTTTCCGCAATGTTTCATCTTTCATCTTTCCGCATTGTTTCATCTTTCATCTTTCCGCATTCTTTCATCTTTCATCTTTCCGCATTGTTTCATCTTTCATCTTTCCGCATTGTTTCATCTTTCCGCATTGTTTTATCTTTCCGCATTCTTTGATCTTTCTTCTTTCCGCATTGTTTCATCTTTCATCTTTCCGCAATGTTTCATCTTTCATCTTTCCGCATTGTTTCATCTTTCATCTTTCCGCATTCTTTCATCTTTCATCTTTCCGCATTGTTTCATCTTTCATCTTTCCGCATTGTTTCATCTTTCATCTTTCCGCATTGTTTCATCTTTCCGCATTGTTTCATCTTTCATCTTCCGCATTCTTTCATCTTTCATCTTTCCGCATTGTTTCATCTTTCATCTTTCCTCATTTTTTCATCTTTCATCTTTCCGCATTGTTTCATCTTTCATCTTTCCGCATTGTTTCATCTTTCCGCATTGTTTCATCTTTCCGCATTGTTTCATCTTTCCGCATTGTTTCATCTTTCCGCATTGTTTCAGCTTTCATCTTTCCGCAATGTTTCATCTTTCATCTTTCCGCATTCTTTCATCTTTCATCTTTCCGCATTGTTTCATCTTTCCGCATTGTTTCATCTTTCCGCATTGTTTCATCTTTCATCTTCAGCATTCTTTCATCTTTCATCTTTCCGCATTGTTTCATCTTTCATCCTTCCGCATTGTTTCATCTTTCATCTTTCCGCATTGTTTCATCTTTCATCTTTCCGCATTCTTTCATCTTTCATCTTTCCGCACTGTTTCATCTTTCATCTTTCCGCATTGTTTCATCTTTCATCTTTCCGCATTCTTTCATCTTTCATCTTTCCGCATTGTTTCATCTTTCCACATTGTTTCATCTTTCCGCATTGTTTCAGCTTTCATCTTTCCGCATTGTATCATCTTTCATCTTTCCGCATTCTTTCATCTTTCATCTTTCCGCATTGTTTCACCTTTCATCTCCCGCATTCTTTCATCTTTCATCTTTCCGCATTGTTTCATCTTTCATCTTTCCGCATTGTTTCATCTTTCATCTTTCCGCATTCTTTCATCTTTCATCTTTCCGCATTGTTTCATCTTTCATCTTTCCGCATTGTTTCATCTGTCATCTTTCCGCATTGTTTCATCTTTCATCTTTCCGCATTGTTTCATCTTTCCGCATTGTTTCATCTTTCATCTTTCCGCATTGTTTCATCTTTCATCTTTCCGCATTGTTTCATATTTCATCTTTCCGCATTGTTTCATCTTTCCGCATTGTTTCATCTTTCCGCATTGTTTCATATTTCCGCATTGTTTCATCTTTCATCTTTCCGCATTGTTTCATCTTTCCGCATTGTTTCATCTTTCCGCATTGTTTCATCTTTCCGCAGTGTTTCATCTTTCATCTTTCGCATTCTTTCTTCTTTCATCTTTCCGCATTGTTTCATCTTTCATCTTTCCGCATTTTTTCATCTTTCATCTTTCCGCATTGTTTCATCTTTCATCTTTCCGCATTGTTTCATCTTTCATCTTTCCGCATTGTTTCATCTTTCCGCATTGTTTCATCTTTCATCTTCCGCATTCTTTCATCTTTCATCTTTCCGCATTGTTTCATCTTTCATCTTTCCGCATTTTTTCATCTTTCATCTTTCCGCATTGTTTCATCTTTCATCTTTCCGCATTGTTTCATCTTTCATCTTTCCGCATTGTTTCATCTTTCATCTTTCCGCATTGTTTCATCTTTCATCTTTCCGCATTGTTTCATCTTTCATCTTTCCGCATTCTTTCATCTTTCATCTTTCCGCATTGTTTCATCTTTCATCTTTCCGCATTGTTTCATCTTTCATCTTTCCGCATTGTTTCATCTTCCATCTTTCCGCATTCTTTCATCTTTCATCTTTCCGCATTGTTTCATCTTTCATCTTTCCGCATTGTTTCATCTTTCATCTTTCCGCATTGTTTCATCTTTCATCTTTCCGCATTGTTTCATCTTTCATCTTTCCGCATTGTTTCATCTTTCATCTTTCCGCATTGTTTCATCTTTCCGCATTGTTTCATCTTTCCGCATTGTTTCATCTTTCCGCATTGTTTCATCTTTCATCTTCCGCATTCTTTCATCTTTCATCTTTCCGCATTGTTTCATCTTTCATCTTTCCGCATTCTTTCATCTTTCATCTTTCCGCATTGTTTCATCTTTCATCTTTCCGCATTGTTTCATCTTTCATCTTTCCGCATTGTTTCATCTTTCATCTTTCCGCAATGTTTCATCTTTCATCTTTCCGCATTGTTTCATCTTTCATCTTTCCGCATTCTTTCATCTTTCATCTTTCCGCATTGTTTCATCTTTCATCTTTCCGCATTGTTTCATCTTTCCGCATTGTTTCATCTTTCCGCATTGTTTCATCTTTCCGCATTGTTTCATCTTTCCGCATTGTTTCATCTTTCATCTTTCCGCATTGTTTCATGTTTCATCTTTCCGCATTGTTTCATCTTTCATCTTTCCGCATTGTTTCATCTTTCATCTTTCCGCATTGTGTCATCTTTCATCTTTCCGCATTGTTTCATCTTTCATCTTTCCGCATTGTTTCATCTTTCATCTTTCCGCATTGTTTCATCTTTCATCTTTCCGCATTCTTTCATCTTTCATCTTTCCGCATTTTTTCATCTTTCATCTTTCCGCATTGTTTCATCTTTCATCTTTCCGCATTGTTTCATCTTTCATCTTTCCGCATTCTTTCATCTTTCATCTTTCCGCATTCTTTCATCTTTCATCTTTCCGCATTGTTTCATCTTTCCGCATTGTTTCATCTTTCCGCATTGTTTCATCTTTCCGCATTGTTTCATCTTTCCGCATTGTTTCATCTTTCCGCTTTGTTTCATCTTTCCGCATTGTTTCACCTTTCCGCATTGTTTCATCTTTCCGCATTGTTTCATCTTTCCGCATTGTTTCATCTTTCCGCATTGTTTCATCTTTCCGCATTGTTTCATCTTTCCGCATTGTTTCATCTTTCATCTTTCCGCATTGTTTCATCTTTCCGCATTGCTTCATCTTTCCGCATTGTTTCATCTTTCCGCATTGTTTCATCTTTCCGCATTGTTTCATCTTTCCGCATTGTTTCATCTTTCCGCATTGTTTCATCTTTCCGCATTGTTTCATCTTTCCGCATTGTTTCATCTTTCCGCATTGTTTCATCTTTCCGCATTGTTTCATCTTTCCGCATTGTTTCATCTTTCCGCATTGTTTCATCTTTCCGCATTGTTTCATCTTTCCGCATTGTTTCATCTTTCCGCATTGTTTCATCTTTCCGCATTGTTTCATCTTTCCGCATTGTTTCATCTTTCATCTTTCCGCATTGTTTCATCTTTCATCTTTCCGAATTGTTTCATCTTTCATCTTTCCGCATTGTTTCATCTTTCATCTTTCCGCATTGTTTCATCTTTCATCTTTCCGCATTGTTTCATCTTTCATCTTTCCGCATTGTTTCATCTTTCATCTTTCCGCATTGTTTCATCTTTCATCTTTCCGCATTGTTTCATCTTTCATCTTTCCGCATTTTTTCAACTTTCATCTTTCCGCATTGTTTCATCTTTCATCTTTCCGCATTGTTTCATCTTTCCGCATTGTTTCATCTTTCCGCATTGTTTCATCTTTCCGCATTGTTTCATCTTTCATCTTTCCGCATTTTTTCATCTTTCATCTTTCCGCATTGTTTCATCTTTCATCTTTCCGCATTGTTTCATCTTTCATCTTTCCGCATTGTTTCATCTTTCATCTTTCCGCATTTTTTCATCTTTCATCTTTCCGCATTGTTTCATCTTTCATCTTTCCGCATTGTTTCATCTTTCATCTTTCCGCATTGTTTCATCTTTCATCTTTCCGCATTGTTTCATCTTTCATCTTTCCGCATTGTTTCATCTTTCATCTTTCCGCATTCTTTCATCTTTCATCTTTCCGCATTGTTTCATCTTTCATCTTTCATCTTTCGGCATTGTTTCATCTTCCATCTTTCCGCATTCTTTCATCTTTCATCTTTCAGCATTGTTTCATCTTTCATCTTTCCGCATTGTTTCATCTTTCATCTTTCCGCATTGTTTCATCTTTCATCTTTCCGCATTGTTTCATCTTTCATCTTTCCGCATTGTTTCATCTTTCATCTTTCCGCATTGTTTCATCTTTCCGCATTGTTTCATCTTTCATCTTCCGCATTCTTTCATCTTTCATCTTTCCGCATTGTTTCATCTTTCATCTTTCCGCATTTTTTCATCTTTCATCTTTCCGCATTGTTTTATCTTTCCGCATTGTTTCATCTTTCCGCATTGTTTCATCTTTCATCTTTCATCTTTCCGCAATGTTTCATCTTTCATCTTTCCGCATTCTTTCATTTTTCATCTTTCGGCATTGTTTCATCTTTCATCTTTCCGCATTGTTTCATCTTTCATCTTTCCGCATTGTTTCATCTTTCATCTTTCCGCATTGTTTCATCTTTCATCTTTCCGCATTGTTTCATCTTTCATCTTTCCGCATTGTTTCATCTTTCATCTTTCCGCATTTTTTCAACTTTCATCTTTCCGCATTGTTTCATCTTTCATCTTTCCGCATTGTTTCATCTTTCATCTTTCCGCATTGTTTCATCTTTCATCTTTCAGCGTTGTTTCATCTTTCATCTTTCCGCATTGTTTCATCTTTCATCTTTCCGCATTCTTTCATCTTTCATCTTTCCGCATTGTTTCATCTTTCATCTTTCCGCATTGTTTCATCTTTCATCTTTTCGCATTGTTTCATCTTTCATCTTTCCGCATTCTTTCATCTTTCATCTTTCCGCATTGTTTCATCTTTCATCTTTCCGCATTGTTTCATCTTTCATCTTTCCGCATTGTTTCATCTTTCATCTTCCGCATTCTTTCATCTTTCATCTTTCCGCATTGTTTCATCTTTCATCTTTCCGCATTGTTTCATCTTTCATCTTTCCGCATTGTTTCATCTTTCATCTTTCCGCATTGTTTCATCTTTCATCTTTCCGCATTGTTTCATCTTTCATCTTTCCGCATTGTTTCATCTTTCATCTTTCCGCATTCTTTCATCTTTCATCTTTCCGCATTGTTTCATCTTTCCGCATTGTTTCATCTTTCCGCATTGTTTCATCTTTCCGCATTGTTTCATCTTTCCGCATTCTTTGATCTTTCTTCTTTCCGCATTGTTTCATCTTTCATCTTTCCGCAATGTTTCATCTTTCATCTTTCCGCATTGTTTCATCTTTCATCTTTCCGCATTCTTTCATCTTTCATCTTTCCGCATTGTTTCATCTTTCATCTTTCCGCATTGTTTCATCTTTCATCTTTCCGCATTGTTTCATCTTTCCGCATTGTTTCATCTTTCATCTTCCGCATTCTTTCATCTTTCATCTTTCCGCATTGTTTCATCTTTCATCTTTCCTCATTTTTTCATCTTTCATCTTTCCGCATTGTTTCATCTTTCATCTTTCCGCATTGTTTCATCTTTCCGCATTGTTTCATCTTTCCGCATTGTTTCAGCTTTCATCTTTCCGCATTGTTTCATCTTTCATCTTTCCGCATTCTTTCATCTTTCATCTTTCCGCATTGTTTCATCTGTCATCTTTCCGCATTCTTTCATCTTTCATCTTTCCGCATTGTTTCATCTTTCATCTTTCCACATTGTTTCATCTTTCATCTTTCCGCATTGTTTCATCTTTCATCTTTCCGCATTCTTTCATCTTTCATCTTTCCGCATTGTTTCATCTTTCATCTTTCCGCATTGTTTCATCTTTCATCTTTCCGCATTGTTTCATCTTTCCGCATTGTTTCATCTTTCATCTTCCGCATTCTTTCATCTTTCATCTTTCCGCATTGTTTCATCTTTCATCTTTCCGCATTTTTTCATCTTTCATCTTTCCGCATTGTTTCATCTTTCCATATTGTTTCATCTTTCCGCATTGTTTCATCTTTCCGCATTGTTTCATCTTTCCGCATTGTTTCATCTTTCCGCATTGTTTCATCTTTCATCTTTCCGCATTGTTTCATCTTTCATCTTTCCGCATTCTTTCATCTTTCATCTTTCCGCATTCTTTCATCTTTCATCTTTCCGCATTGTTTCATCTTTCCGCATTGTTTCATCTTTCCGCATTGTTTCATCTTTCATCTTTCCGCATTGTTTCATCTTTCATCTTTCCGCATTGTTTCATCTTTCATCTTTCCGCTTTGTTTCATCTTTCATCTTTCCGCATTGTTTCATCTTTCATCTTTCCGCATTCTTTCATCTTCGATCTTTCCGCATTGTTTCAACTTTCATCTTTCCGCAATGTTTCATCTTTCATCTTTCCGCATTGTTTCATCTTTCATCTTTCCGCATTGTTTCATCTTTCATCTTTCCGCATTGTTTCATCTTTCCGCATTGTTTCATCTTTCAGCTTCCGCATTCTTTCATCTTTCATCTTTCCGCATTGTTTCATCTTTCATCTTTCCGCATTTTTTCATCTTTCATCTTTCCGCATTGTTTCATCTTTCATCTTTCCGCATTGTTTCATCTTTCCGCATTGTTTCATCTTTCCGCATTGTTTCATCTTTCCGCATAGTTTCATCTTCCCGCATTGTTTCATCTTTCCGCATTGTTTCATCTTTCATCTTTCCGCATTGTTTCATCTTTCATCTTTCCGCATTCTTTCATCTTTCATCTTTCCGCATTGTTTCATCTTTCATCTTTCCGCATTGTTTCATCTTTCATCTTTCCGCATTGTTTCATCTTTCCGCATTGTTTCATCTTTCATCTTCCGCATTCTTTCATCTTTCATCTTTCCGCATTGTTTCATCTTTCATCTTTCCGCATTTTTTCATCTTTCATCTTTCCGCATTGTTTCATCTTTCCGCATTGTTTCATCTTTCCGCATTGTTTCATCTTTCCGCGTTGTTTCATCTTTCCGCATTGTTTCATCTTTCCGCATTGTTTCATCTTCCATCTTTCCGCATTGTTTCATCTTTCATCTTTCCGCATTCTTTCATCTTTCATCTTTCCGCATTGTTTCATCTTTCCGCATTGTTTCATCTTTCATCTTTCCGCATTGTTTCATCTTTCATCTTTCCGCATTGTTTCATCTTTCATCTTTCCGCATTGTTTCATCTTTCATCTTTCCGCATTGTTTCATCTTTCATCTTTCCGCATTCTTTCATCTTTCATCTTTCCGCATTGTTTCATCTTTCATCTTTCCGCATTCTTTAATCTTTCATCTTTCCGCATTGTTTCATCTTTCATCTTTCCGCATTGTTTCATCTTTCATCTTTCCGCATTGTTTCATCTTTCATCTTTCCGCAATGTTTCATCTTTCATCTTTCCGCATTGTTTCATCTTTCATCTTTTCGCATTGTTTCATCTTTCCGCATTGTTTCATCTTTCATCTTCCGCATTCTTTCATCTTTCATCTTTCCGCATTGTTTCATCTTTCATCTTTCCGCATTGTTTCATCTTTCATCTTTCCGCATTGTTTCATCTTTCCGCATTGTTTCATCTTTCCGCATTGTTTCATCTTTCCGCATTGTTTCATCTTTCCGCATTGTTTCATCTTTCCGCATTGTTTCATCTTTCCGCATTGTTTCATCTTTCCGCATTGTTTCATCTTTCCGCATTGTTTCATCTTTCCGCATTGTTTCATCTTTCCGCATTGTTTCATCTTTCCGCATTGTTTCATCTTTCCGCATTGTTTCATCTTTCCGCATTGTTTCATCTTTCCGCATTGTTTCATCTTTCCGCATTGTTTCATCTTTCCGCATTGTTTCATCTTTCATCTTTCCGCATTGTTTCATCTTTCCGCATTGTTTCATCTTTCCGCATTGTTTCATCTTTCCGCATTGTTTCATCTTTCCGCATTGTTTCATCTTTCCGCATTGTTTCATCTTTCCGCATTGTTTCATCTTTCATCTTTCCGCATTGTTTCATCTTTCATCTTTCCGCATTCTTTCATCTTTCATCTTTCCGCATTGTTTCATCTTTCATCTTTCCACATTGTTTCATCTTTCATCTTTCCGCATTTTTTCATCTTTCATCTTTCCGCATTGTTTCATCTTTCATCTTTCCGCATTGTTTCATCTTTCCGCATTGTTTCATCTTTCATCTTTCCGCATTGTTTCATCTTTCATCTTTCCGCATTGTTTCATCTTTCATCTTTCCGCATTCTTTCATCTTTCATCTTTCCGCATTGTTTCATCTTTCATTTTTCCGCATTCTTTCATCTTTCATCTTTCCGCATTGTTTCATCTTTCATCTTTCCGCATTCTTTCATCTTTCATCTTTCCGCATTGTTTCATCTTTCATCTTTCCGCATTCTTTCATCTTTCATCTTTCCGCATTGTTCATCTTTCATCTTTCCGCATTGTTTCATCTTTCATCTTCCCGCATTGTTTCATCTTTCCGCATTGTTTCATCTTTCCGCATTGTTTCATCTTTCCGCATTGTTTCATCTTTCCGCATTGTTTCATCTTTCCGCATTGTTTCATCTTTCCGCATTGTTTCATCTTTCCGCATTGTTTCATCTTTCCGCATTGTTTCATCTTTCCGCATTGTTTCATCTTTCCGCATTGTTTCATCTTTCCGCATTGTTTCATCTTTCCGCATTGTTTCATCTTTCCGCATTGTTTCATCTTTCCGCATTGTTTCATCTTTCCGCATTGTTTCATCTTTCCGCATTGTTTCATCTTTCCGCATTGTTTCATCTTTCCGCATTGTTTCATCTTTCCGCATTGTTTCATCTTTCCGCATTGTTTCATCTTTCCGCATTGTTTCATCTTTCATCTTCCGCATTCTTTCATCTTTCATCTTTCCGCATTGTTTCATCTTTCATCTTTCCGCATTTTTTCATCTTTCATCTTTCCGCATTGTTTCATCTTTCATCTTTCCGCATTTTTTCATCTTTCATCTTTCCGCATTGTTTCATCTTTCATCTTTCCGCATTGTTTCATCTTTCATCTTTCCGCATTTTTTCATCTTTCATCTTTCCGCATTGTTTCATCTTTCATCTTTCCGCATTGTTTCATCTTTCATCTTTCCGCATTCTTTCATCTTTCATCTTTCCGCATTGTTTCATCTTTCCGCATTGTTTCATCTTTCCGCATTGTTTCATCTTTCCGCATTGTTTCATCTTTCCGCATTGTTTCATCTTTCCGCATTGTTTCATCTTTCCGCATTGTTTCATCTTTCCGCATTGTTTCATCTTTCCGCATTGTTTCATCTTTCCGCATTGTTTCATCTTTCCGCATTGTTTCATCTTTCCGCATTGTTTCATCTTTCCGCATTGTTTCATCTTTCCGCATTGTTTCATCTTTCCGCATTGTTTCATCTTTCATCTTCCGCATTCTTTCATCTTTCATTTTTCCGCATTGTTTCATCTTTCATCTTTCCGCATTTTTTCATCTTTCATCTTTCCGCATTGTTTCATCTTTCATCTTTCCGCATTGTTTCATCTTTCATCTTTCCGCATTGTTTCATCTTTCATCTTTCCGCATTGTTTCATCTTTCATCTTTCCGCATTGTTTCATCTTTCATCTTTCCGCATTGTTTCATCTTTCCGCATTGTTTCATCTTTCATCTTTCCGCATTGTTTCTTCTTTCATCTTTCCGCATTGTTTCATCTTTCATCTTTCCGCATTGTTTCATCTTTCATCTTTCCGCATTGTTTCATCTTTCATCTTTCCGCATTGTTTCATCTTTCATCTTTCCGCATTGTTTCATCTTTCATCTTTCCGCATTCTTTCATCTTTCATCTTTCCGCATTGTTTCATCTTTCCGCATTGTTTCATCTTTCATCTTTCCGCATTGTTTCATCTTTCCGCATTGTTTCATCTTTCCGCATGGTTTCATCTTTCCGCATTGTTTCATCTTTCATCTTTCCGCATTCTTTCATCTTTCATCTTTCCGCATTGTTTCATCTTTCCGCATTGTTTCATCTTTCATCTTTCGCATTCTTTCATCTTTCATCTTTCCGCATTGTCTCATCTTTCATCTTTCCGCATTTTTTCATCTTTCATCTTTCCGCATTGTTTCATCTTTCATCTTTCCGCATTGTTTCATCTTTCATCTTTCCGCATTGTTTCATCTTTCCGCATTGTTTCATCTTTCATCTTCCGCATTCTTTCATCTTTCATCTTTCCGCATTGTTTCATCTTTCATCTTTCAACATTTTTTCATCTTTCATCTTTCCGCATTGTTTCATCTTTCATCTTTCCGCATTGTTTCATCTTTCCGCAGTGTTTCATCTTTCCGCATTGTTTCATCTTTCCGCATTGTTTCATCTTTCCGCATTGATTCATCTTTCCGCATTGTTTCATCTTTCCGCATTGTTTCATCTTTCATCTTTCCGCATTCTTTCATCTTTCATCTTTCCGCATTGTTTCATCTTTCATCTTTCCGCATTGTTTCATCTTTCATCTTTCCGCATTGTTTCATCTTTCCGCATTGTTTCATCTTTCATCTTCCGCATTCTTTCATCTTTCATCTTTCCGCATTGTTTCATCTTTCATCTTTCCGCATTCTTTCATCTTTCATCTTTCCGCATTGTTTCATCTTTCATCTTTCCGCATTGTTTCATCTTTCATCTTTCCGCATTCTTTCATCTTTCATCTTTCCGCATTGTTTCATCTTTCATCTTTCCGCATTGTTTCATCTTTCATCTTTCCGCATGGTTTCATCTTTCATCTTTCCGCATTGTTTCATCTTTCCGCATTGTTTCATCTTTCCGCATTGTTTCATCTTTCCGCATTGTTTCATCTTTCCGCATTGTTTCATCTTTCCGCATTGTTTCATCTTTCCGCATTGTTTCATCTTTCCGCATTGTTTCATCTTTCCGCATTGTTTCATCTTTCCGCATTGTTTCATCTTTCCGCATTGTTTCATCTTTCATCTTCCGCATTCTTTCATCTTTCATCTTTCCGCATTGTTTCATCTTTCATCTTTCCGCATTGTTTCATCTTTCATCTTTCCGCATTCTTTCATCTTTCATCTTTCCGCATTGTTTCATCTTTCATCTTTCCGCATTCTTTCATCTGTCATCTTTCCGCATTGTTTCATCTTTCATCTTTCCGCATTGTTTCATCTTTCCGCATTGTTTCATCTTTCCGCATTGTTTCATCTTTCCGCATTCTTTCATCTTTCATCTTTCCGCATTGTTTCATCTTTCATCTTTCCGCATTCTTTCATCTTTCATCTTTCCGCATTGTTTCATCTTTCATCTTTCCGCATTGTTTCATCTTTCATCTTTCCGCATTCTTTCATCTTTCATCTTTCCGCATTGATTCATCTTTCATCTTTCCGCAATGTTTCATCTTTCATCTTTCCGCATTCTTTCATCTTTCATCTTTCCGCATTCTTTCATCTTTCATCTTTCCGCATTGTTTCATCTTTCATCTGTCCGCATTGTTTCATCTTTCCGCATTGTTTCATCTTTCCGCATTGCTTCATCTTTCCGCATTGTTTCATCTTTCCGCATTGTTTCATCTTTCCGCATTCTTTCATCTTTCATCTTTCCGCATTGTTTCATCTTTCATCTTTCCGCATTGTTTTATCTTTCATCTTTACGCATTGTTTCATCTTTCCGCATTGTTTCATCTTTCATCTTCCGCATTCTTTCATCTTTTATCTTTCCGCATTGTTTCATCTTTCATCTTTCCGCATTTTTTCATCTTTCATCTTTCCGCATTTTTTCATCTTTCATCTTTCCGCATTGTTTCATCTTTCATCTTTCCGCATTGTTTCATCTTTCCGCATTGTTTCATCTTTCATCTTTCCGCATTGTTTCATCTTTCATCTTTCCGCATTGTTTCATCTTTCATCTTTCCGCATTGTTTCATCTTTCATCTTTCCGCATTGTTTCATCTTTCCGCATTCTTTCATCTTTCATCTTTCCGCATTGTTTCATCTTTCATCTTTCCGCAATGTTTCATCTTTCATCTTTCCGCATTGTTTTATCTTTCATCTTTCCGCATTCTGTCATCTTTCATCTTTCCGCATTGTTTCATCTTTCATCGTTCCGCATTGTTTCATCTTTCCGCATTGTTTCATCTTTCCGCATTGTTTCATCTTTCCCCATTGTTTCATCTTTCATCTTTCCGCATTGTTTCATCTTTCCGCATTGTTTCATCTTTCCGCATTGTTTCATCTTTCCGCATTGTTTCATCTTTCCGTATTGTTTCATCTTTCCGCATTGTTTCATCTTTCATCTTTCCGCATTGTTTCATCTTTCATCTTTCCGCATTCTTTCATCTTTCATCTTTCCGCATTGTTTCATCTTTCATCTTTCCGCATTGTTTCATCTTTCATCTTTCCGCATTCTTTCATCTTTCATCTTTCCGCATTGTTTCATCTTTCCGCATTGTTTCATCTTTCATCTGTCCGCATTTTTTCATCTTTCATCTTTCCGCATTGTTTCATCTTTCATCTTTCCGCATTGTTTCATCTTTCATCTTTCCGCATTGTTTCATCTTTCCGCATTGTTCCATTTTTCATCTTCCGCATTCTTTCATCTTTCATCTTTCCGCATTGTTTCATCTTTCATCTTTCCGCATTGTTTCATCTTTCATCTTTCCGCATTGTTTCATCTTTCCGCATTGTTTCATCTTTCATCTTTCCGCATTCTTTCATCTTTCATCTTTCCGCATTGTTTCATCTTTCATCTTTCCGCATTCTTTCATCTTTCATCTTTCCGCATTGTTTCATCTTTCATCTTTCCGCATTGTTTCATCTTTCCGCATTGTTTCATCTTTCCGCATTGTTTCATCTTTCCGCATTGTTTCATCTTTCCGCATTGTTTCATCTTTCATCTTTCCGCATTGTTTCATCTTTCATCTTTCCGCTTTGTTTCATCTTTCATCTTTACGCATTGTTTCATCTTTCCGCATTGTTTCATCTTTCATCTTCCGCATTCTTTCATCTTTTATCTTTCCGCATTGTTTCATCTTTCATCTTTCCGCATTTTTTCATCTTTCATCTTTCCGAATTTTTTCATCTTTCATCTTTCCGCATTGTTTCATCTTTAATCTTTCCGCATTGTTTCATCTTTCCGCATTGTTTCATCTTTCCGCATTGTTTCATCTTTCCGCATTGTTTCATCTTTCCGCATTGTTTCATCTTTCCGCATTGTTTCATCTTTCCGCATTGTTTCATCTTTCCGCATTGTTTCATCTTTCCGCATTGTTTCATCTTTCCGCATTGTTTCATCTTTCCGCATTGTTTCATCTTTCCGCATTGTTTCATCTTTCATCTTTCCGCATTGTTTCATCTTTCATCTTTCCGCATTCTTTCATCTTTCATCTTTCCGCATTGTTTCATCTTTCATCTTTCCGCATTGTTTCATCTTTCATCTTTCCGCATTCTTTCATCTTTCATCTTTCCGCATTGTTTCATCTTTCCGCATTGTTTCATCTTTCCGCATTGTTTCATCTTTCCGCATTGTTTCATCTTTCCGCATTGTTTCATCTTTCCGCATTGTTTCATCTTTCCGCATTGTTTCATCTTCCCGCATTGTTTCATCTTTCATCTTCCGCATTCTTTCATCTTACATCTTTCCGCATTGTTTCATCTTTCATCTTTCCGCATTTTTTCATCTTTCATCTTTCCGCATTGTTTCATCTTTCATCTTTCCGCATTGTTTCATCTTTCATCTTTCCGCATTGTTTCATCTTTCCGCATTGTTTCATCTTTCATCTTCCGCATTCTTTCATCTTTCATCTTTCCGCATTGTTTCATCTTTCATCTTTCCGCATTGTTTCATCTTTCATCTTTCCGCATTGTTTCATCTTTCATCTTTCCGCATTGTTTCATCTTTCATCTTTCCGCATTGTTTCATCTTTCATCTTTCCGCATTCTTTCATCTTTCATCTTTCCGCATTCTTTCATCTTTCATCTTTCCGCATTGTTTTATCTTTCATCTTTCCGCATTTTTTCATCTTCCATCTTTCCGCATTCTTTCATCTTTCATCTTTCCGCATTGTTTCATCTTTCCGCATTGTTTCATCTTTCCGCATTGTTTCATCTTTCATCTTTCGCATTCTTTCATCTTTCATCTTTCCGCATTGTTTCATCTTTCATCTTTCCGCATTTTTTCATCTTTCATCTTTCCGCATTGTTTCATCTTTCCGCATTGTTTCATCTTTCCGCATTGTTTCATCTTTCCGCGTTGTTTCATCTTTCCGCATTGTTTCATCTTTCCGCATTGTTTCATCTTTCATCTTTCCGCATTGTTTCATCTTTCATCTTTCCGCATTCTTTCATCTTTCATCTTTCCGCATTGTTTCATCTTTCCGCATTGTTTCATCTTTCATCTTCCGCATTCTTTCATCTTTCATCTTTCCGCATTGTTTCATCTTTCATCTTTCCGCATTTTTTCATCTTTCATCTTTCCGCATTGTTTCATCTTTCATCTTTCCGCTTTGTTTCATCTTTCCGCATTGTTTCATCTTTCCGCATTGTTTCATCTTTCCGCATTGTTTCATCTTTCCGCATTGTTTCATCTTTCCGCATTGTTTCATCTTTCCGCATTGTTTCATCTTTCATCTTTCCGCATTCTTTCATCTTTCATCTTTCCGCATTGTTTCATCTTTCAGCTTTCCGCATTGTTTCATCTTTCATCTTTCCGCATTGTTTCATCTTTCATCTTTCCGCATTGTTTCATCTTTCCGCATTGTTTCATCTTTCATCTTCCGCATTCTTTCATCTTTCATCTTTCCGCATTGTTTCATCTTTCATCTTTCCGCATTGTTTCATCTTTCATCTTTCCGCATTGTTTCATCTTTCCGCATTGTTTCATCTTTCCGCATTGTTTCATCTTTCCGCATTGTTTCATCTTTCCGCATTGTTTCATCTTTCCGCATTGTTTCATCTTTCCGCATTGTTTCATCTTTCCGCATTGTTTCATCTTTCCGCATTGTTTCATCTTTCCGCATTGTTTCATCTTTCCGCATTGTTTCATCTTTCCGCATTGTTTCATCTTTCCGCATTGTTTCATCTTTCCGCATTGTTTCATCTTTCCGCATTGTTTCATCTTTCCGCATTGTTTCATCTTTCCGCATTGTTTCATCTTTCCGCATTGTTTCATCTTTCCGCATTGTTTCATCTTTCCGCATTGTTTCATCTTTCCGCATTGTTTCATCTTTCCGCATTGTTTCATCTTACATCTTTCCGCATTGTTTCATCTTTCATCTTTCCGCATTGTTTCATCTTTCATCTTTCCGCATTGTTTCATCTTTCATCTTTCCGCATTGTTTCATCTTTCATCTTTCCGCATTCTTTCATCTTTCATCTTTCCGCATTGTTTCATCTTTCATCTTTCCGCATTGTTTCATCTTTCATATTTCAGCATTGTTTCATCTTTCATCTTTCCGCATTCTTTCATCTTTCATCTTTCCGCATTGTTTCATCTTTCATCTTTCCGCATTGTTTCATCTTTCATATTTCCGCATTGTTTCATCTTTCATCTTTCCGCATTCTTTCATCTTTCATCTTTCCGCATTGTTTCATCTTTCATCTTTCCGCATTGTTTCATCTTTCATCTTTCCGCATTGTTTCATCTTTCATGTTCCGCATTCTTTCATCTTTCATCTTTCCGCATTGTTTCATCTTTCATCTTTCCGCATTTTTTCATCTTTCATCTTTCCGCATTGTTTCATCTTTCATCTTTCCGCATTTTTTCATCTTTCATCTTTCCGCATTGTTTCATCTTTCCGCATTGTTTCATCTTTCCGCATTGTTTCATCTTTCCGCATTGTTTCATCTTTCCGCATTGTTTCATCTTTCATCTTTCCGCATTGTTTCATCTTTCATCTTTCCGCATTCTTTCATCTTTCATCTTTCCGCATTGTTTCATCTTTCATCTTTCCGCATTGTTTCATCTTTCATCTTTCCGCATTCTTTCATCTTTCATCTTTCCGCATTGTTTCATCTTTCCGCATTGTTTCATCTTTCCGCATTGTTTCATCTTTCCGCATTGTTTCATCTTTCATCTTTCCGCATTGTTTCATCTTTCATCTTTCCGAATTGTTTCATCTTTCATCTTTCCGCATTGTTTCATCTTTCATCTTTCCGCATTGTTTCATCTTTCATCTTTCCGCATTCTTTCATCTTTCATCTTTCTGCATTGTTTCATCTTTCATCTTTCCGCAATTTTTCATCTTTCATCTTTCCGCATTGTTTCATCTTTCATCTTTCCGCATTGTTTCATCTTTCATCTTTCCGCATTCTTTCATCTTTCATCTTTCCGCATTGTTTCATCTTTCATCTTTCCGCATTGTTTCATCTTTCATCTTTCCGCATTCTTTCATCTTTCATCTTTCCGCATTGTTTCATCTTTCCGCATTGTTTCATCTTTCATCTTTCCGCATTGTTTCATCTTTCATCTTTCCGCATTGTTTCATCTTTCCGCATTGTTTCACCTTTCCGCATTGTTTCATCTTTCATCTTTCATCTTTCCGCATTGTTTCATCTTTCATCTTTCCGCATTTTTTCATCTTTCATCTTTCCGCATTGTTTCATCTTTCATCTTTCCGCATTGTTTCATCTTTCCGCATTGTTTCATCTTTACGCATTGTTTCATCTTTCCGCATTGTTTCATCTTTCCGCATTGTTTCATATTTCATCTTTCCGCATTCTTTCATCTTTCATCTTTCCGCATTGTTTCATCTTTCCGCATTGTTTCATCTTTCCGCATTGTTTCATCTTTCCGCATTGTTTCATCTTTCATCTTTCCGCATTCTTTCATCTTTCATCTTTCCGCATTCTTTCATCTTTCATCTTTCCGCATTGTTTCATCTTTCATCTTTCCGCATTGTTTCATCTTTCCGCATTCTTTCATCTTTCATCTTTCCGCATTGTTTCATCTTTCCGCATTGTTTCATCTTTCCGCATTGTTTCATCTTTCATCTTTCCGCATTCTTTCATCTTTCATCTTTCCGTATTGTTTCATCTTTCATCTTTCCGCATTGTTTCATCTTTCCGCATTGTTTCATCTTTCATCTTCCGCATTCTTTCATCTTTCATCTTTCAGCAATGTTTCATCTTTCATCTTTCCGCATTTTTTCATCTTTCATCTTTCCGCATTGTTTCATCTTTCATCTTTCCGCATTGTTTCATCTTTCATCTTTCCGCATTGTTTCATCTTTCCGCATTGTTTCATCTTTCATCTTCCGCATTCTTTCATCTTTCATCTTTCCGCATTGTTTCATCTTTCATCTTTCCGCATTTTTTCATCTTTCATCTTTCCGCATTGTTTCATCTTTCATCTTTCCGCTTTGTTTCATCTTTCCGCATTGTTTCATCTTTCCGCATTGTTTCATCTTTCCGCATTGTTTCATCTTTCCGCATTGATTCATCTTTCCGCATTGTTTCATCTTTCATCTTTCCGCATTCTTTCATCTTTCATCTTTCCGCATTGTTTCATCTTTCAGCTTTCCGCATTGTTTCATCTTTCATCTTTCCGCATTGTTTCATCTTTCATCTTTCCGCATTGTTTCATCTTTCCGCATTGTTTCATCTTTCATCTTCCGCATTCTTTCATCATTCATCTTTCCGCATTGTTTCATCTTTCATCTTTCCGCATTGTTTCATCTTTCATCTTTCCGCATTGTTTCATCTTTCCGCATTGTTTCATCTTTCCGCATTGTTTCATCTTTCCGCATTGTTTCATCTTTCCGCATTGTGTCATCTTTCCGCATTGTTTCATCTTTCCGCATTGTTTCATCTTTCCGCATTGTTTCATCTTTCCGCATTGTTTCATCTTTCCGCATTGTTTCATCTTTCCGCATTGTTTCATCTTTCCGCATTGTTTCATCTTTCCGCATTGTTTCATCTTTCCGCATTGTTTCATCTTTCCGCATTGTTTCATCTTTCCGCATTGTTTCATCTTTCCGCATTGTTTCATCTTTCCGCATTGTTTCATCTTTCCGCATTGTTTCATCTTTCCGCATTGTTTCATCTTTCCGCATTGTTTCATCTTTCCGCATTGTTTCATCTTTCCGCATTGTTTCATCTTTCCGCATTGTTTCATCTTTCATCTTTCCGCATTGTTTCATCTTTCATCTTTCCGCATTGTTTCATCTTTCATCTTTCCGCATTGTTTCATCTTTCATCTTTCCGCATTGTTTCATCTTTCATCTTTCCGCATTGTTTCATCTTTCATCTTTCCGCATTCTTTCATCTTTCATCTTTCCGCATTGTTTCATCTTTCATCTTTTCGCATTGTTTCATCTTTCATATTTCCGCATTGTTTCATCTTTCATCTTTCCGCATTCTTTCATCTTTCATCTTTCCGCATTGTTTCATCTTTCATCTTTCCGCATTGTTTCATCTTTTATATTTCCGCATTGTTTCATCTTTCATCTTTCCGCATTCTTTCATCTTTCATCTTTCCGCATTGTTTCATCTTTCATCTTTCCGCATTGTTTCATCTTTCATCTTTCCGCATTGTTTCATCTTTCATGTTCCGCATTCTTTCATCTTTCATCTTTCCGCATTGTTTCATCTTTCATCTTTCCGCATTGTTTCATCTTTCATCTTTCCGCATTATTTCATCTTTCCGCATTGTTTCATCTTTCCGCATTGTTTCATCTTTCCGCATTGTTTCATCTTTCCGCATTGTTTCATCTTTCCGCATTGTTCCATCTTTCCGCATTGTTTCATCTTTCCGCATTGTTTCATCTTTCATCTTTCCGAATTGTTTCATCTTTCATCTTTCCGCATTCTTTCATCTTTCATCTTTCCGCATTGTTTCATCTTTCATCTTTCCGCATTGTTTCATCTTTCATCTTTCCGAATTCTTTCATCTTTCATTTTTCCGCATTGTTTCATCTTTCCGCATTGTTTCATCTTTCCGCATTGTTTCATCTTTCCGCATTGTTTCATCTTTCCGCATTGTTTCATCTTTCCGCATTGTTTCATCTTTCCGCATTGTTTCATCTTTCCGCATTGTTTCATCTTTCATCTTTCCGCATTGTTTCATCTTTCATCTTTCCGCATTGTTTCATCTTTCATCTTTCCGCATTGTTTCATCTTTCATCTTTCCGCATTGTTTCATCTTTCATCTTTCCGCATTCTTTCATCTTTCAGCTTTCCGCATTGTTTCATCTTTCATCTTTCCGCAATGTTTCATCTTTCATCTTTCCGCATTGTTTCATCTTTCATCTTTCCGCATTGTTTCATCTTTCATCTTTCCGCATTCTTTCATCTTTCATCTTTCCGCATTGTTTCATCTTTCATCTTTCCGCATTGTTTCATCTTTCATCTTTCCGCATTCTTTCATCTTTCATCTTTCCGCATTGTTTCATCTTTCCGCATTGTTTCATCTTTCCGCATTGTTTCATCTTTCCGCATTGTTTCATCTTTCCGCATTGTTTCATCTTTCCGCATTGTTTCATCTTTCCGCATTGTTTCATCTTTCATCTTTCCGCATTGTTTCATCTTTCCGCATTGTTTCATCTTTCATCTTTCCGCATTGTTTCATCTTTCATCTTTCCGCATTGTTTCATCTTTCATCTTTCCGCATTGTTTCATCTTTCCGCATTGTTTCATCTTTCCGCATTGTTTCATCTTTCATCATTCCGCATTCTTTCATCTTTCATCTTTCCGCATTGTTTCATCTTTCATCTTTCCGCAATTTTTCATCTTTCATCTTTCCGCATTGTTTCATCTTTCATCTTTCCGCATTGTTTCATCTTTCATCTTTCCGCATTCTTTCATCTTTCATCTTTCCGCATTGTTTCATCTTTCATCTTTCCGCATTGTTTCATCTTTCATCTTTCCGCATTCTTTCATCTTTCCGCATTCTTTCATCTTTCATCTTTCCGCATTGTTTCATCTTTCCGCATTGTTTCATCTTTCATCTTTCCGCATTGTTTCATCTTTCATCTTTCCGCATTGTTTCATCTTTCCGCATTGTTTCACCTTTCCGCATTGTTTCATCTTTCATCTTTCATCTTTCCGCATTGTTTCATCTTTCATCTTTCCGCATTTTTTCATCTTTCATCTTTCCGCATTGTTTCATCTTTCATCTTTCCGCATTGTTTCATCTTTCCGCATTGTTTCATCTTTACGCATTGTTTCATCTTTCCGCATTGTTTCATATTTCATCTTTCCGCATTCTTTCATCTTTCATCTTTCCGCATTGTTTCATCTTTCCGCATTGTTTCATCTTTCCGCATTGTTTCATCTTTCCGCATTGTTTCATCTTTCATCTTTCCGCATTCTTTCATCTTTCATCTTTCCGCATTCTTTCATCTTTCATCTTTCCGCATTGTTTCATCTTTCATCTTTCCGCATTGTTTCATCTTTCCGCATTCTTTCATCTTTCATCTTTCCGCATTGTTTCATCTTTCCGCATTGTTTCATCTTTCATCTTTCCGCATTCTTTCATCTTTCATCTTTCCGTATTGTTTCATCTTTCATCTTTCCGCATTGTTTCATCTTTCCGCATTGTTTCATCTTTCATCTTCCGCATTCTTTCATCTTTCATCTTTCAGCAATGTTTCATCTTTCATCTTTCCGCATTTTTTCATCTTTCATCTTTCCGCATTGTTTCATCTTTCATCTTTCCGCATTGTTTCATCTTTCATCTTTCCGCATTGTTTCATCTTTCCGCATTGTTTCATCTTTCATCTTCCGCATTCTTTCATCTTTCATCTTTCCGCATTGTTTCATCTTTCATCTTTCCGCATTTTTTCATCTTTCATCTTTCCGCATTGTTTCATCTTTCATCTTTCCGCTTTGTTTCATCTTTCCGCATTGTTTCATCTTTCCGCATTGTTTCATCTTTCCGCATTGTTTCATCTTTCCGCATTGATTCATCTTTCCGCATTGTTTCATCTTTCATCTTTCCGCATTCTTTCATCTTTCATCTTTCCGCATTGTTTCATCTTTCAGCTTTCCGCATTGTTTCATCTTTCATCTTTCCGCATTGTTTCATCTTTCATCTTTCCGCATTGTTTCATCTTTCCGCATTGTTTCATCTTTCATCTTCCGCATTCTTTCATCATTCATCTTTCCGCATTGTTTCATCTTTCATCTTTCCGCATTGTTTCATCTTTCATCTTTCCGCATTGTTTCATCTTTCCGCATTGTTTCATCTTTCCGCATTGTTTCATCTTTCCGCATTGTTTCATCTTTCCGCATTGTTTCATCTTTCCGCATTGTTTCATCTTTCCGCATTGTTTCATCTTTCCGCATTGTTTCATCTTTCCGCATTGTTTCATCTTTCCGGATTGTTTCATCTTTCCGCATTGTTTCATCTTTCCGCATTGTTTCATCTTTCCGCATTGTTTCATCTTTCCGCATTGTTTCATCTTTCCGCATTGTTTCATCTTTCATCTTTCCGCATTGTTTCATCTTTCATCTTTCCGCATTGTTTCATCTTTCATCTTTCCGCATTGTTTCATCTTTCATCTTTCCGCATTGTTTCATCTTTCATCTTTCCGCATTGTTTCATCTTTCATCTTTCCGCATTCTTTCATCTTTCATCTTTCCGCATTGTTTCATCTTTCATCTTTCCGCATTGTTTCATCTTTCATATTTCCGCATTGTTTCATCTTTCATCTTTCCGCATTATTTCATCTTTCATCTTTCCGCATTGTTTCATCTTTCATCTTTCCGCATTGTTTCATCTTTTATATTTCCGCATTGTTTCATCTTTCATCTTTCCGCATTCTTTCATCTTTCATCTTTCCGCATTGTTTCATCTTTCATCTTTCCGCATTGTTTCATCTTTCATCTTTCCGCATTGTTTCATCTTTCATGTTCCGCATTCTTTCATCTTTCATCTTTCCGCATTGTTTCATCTTTCATCTTTCCGCATTGTTTCATCTTTCATCTTTCCGCATTATTTCATCTTTCCGCATTGTTTCATCTTTCCGCATTGTTTCATCTTTCCGCATTGTTTCATCTTTCCGCATTGTTTCATCTTTCCGCATTGTTTCATCTTTCCGCATTGTTTCATCTTTCCGCATTGTTTCATCTTTCCGCATTGTTTCATCTTTCCGCATTGTTTCATCTTTCCGCATTGTTTCATCTTTCATCTTTCCGCATTGTTTCATCTTTCATCTTTCCGCATTCTTTCATCTTTCATCTTTCCGCATTGTTTCATCTTTCATCTTTCCGCATTGTTTCATCTTTCATCTTTCCGCATTCTTTCATCTTTCATCTTTCCGCATTGTTTCATCTTTCCGCATTGTTTCATCTTTCCGCATTGTTTCATCTTTCCGCATTGTTTCATCTTTCCGCATTGTTTCATCTTTCCGCATTGTTTCATCTTTCCGCATTGTTTCATCTTTCATCTTTCCGCATTGTTTCATCTTTCATCTTTCCGCATTGTTTCATCTTTCATCTTTCCGCATTGTTTCATCTTTCATCTTTCCGCATTGTTTCATCTTTCATCTTTCCGCATTGTTTCATCTTTCATCTTTCCGCATTGTTTCATCTTTCATCTTACCGCATTTTTTCGTCTTTCATCTTTCCGCATTGTTTCATCTATCATCTTTCCGCATTGTTTCATCTTTCCGCATTGTTTCATCTTTCCGCATTGTTACATCTTTCCGCATTGTTTCATCTTTCCGCATTCTTTCATCTTTCATCTTTCCGCATTGTTTCATCTTTCATCTTTCCGCATTGTTTCATCTTTCATCTTTCTGCATTGTTTCATCTTTCATGTTCCGCATTCTTTCATCTTTCATCTTTCCGCATTGTTTCATCTTTCATCTTTCCGCATTTTTTCATCTTTCATCTTCCCGCATTGTTTCATCTTTCATCTTTCCGCATTTTTTCATCTTTCATCTTTCCGCATTGTTTCATCTTTCCGCATTGTTTCATCTTTCCGCATTGTTTCATCTTTCCGCATTGTTTCATCTTTCCGCATTGTTTCATCTTTCCGCATTGTTTCATCTTTCCGCATTGTTTCATCTTTCCGCATTGTTTCATCTTTCCGCATTGTTTCATCTTTCCGCATTGTTTCATCTTTCCGCATTGTTTCATCTTTCCGCATTGTTTCATCTTTCATCTTTCCGGATTGTTTCATCTTTCATCTTTCCGCATTCTTTCATCTTTCATCTTTCCGCATTGTTCCATCTTTCATCTTTCCGCATTGTTTCATCTTTCATCTTTCCGCATTATTTCATCTTTCATGTTCCGCATTCTTTCATCTTTCATCTTTCCGCATTGTTTCATCTTTCATCTTTCCGCATTGTTTCATCTTTCATCTTTCCGCATTATTTCATCTTTCCGCATTGTTTCATCTTTCCGCATTGTTTCATCTTTCCGCATTGTTTCATCTTTCCGCATTGTTTCATCTTTCCGCATTGTTTCATCTTTCCGCATTGTTTCATCTTTCCGCATTGTTTCATCTTTCCGCATTGTTTCATCTTTCCGCATTGTTTCATCTTTCCGCATTGTTTCATCTTTCCGCATTGTTTCATCTTTCCGCATTGTTTCATCTTTCATCTTTCCGCATTGTTTCATCTTTCATCTTTCCGCATTGTTTCATCTTTCATCTTTCCGCATTGTTTCATCTTTCATCTTTCCGCATTGTTTCATCTTTCATCTTTCCGCATTCTTTCATCTTTCAGCTTTCCGCATTGTTTCATCTTTCATCTTTCCGCAATGTTTCATCTTTCATCTTTCCGCATTGTTTCATCTTTCATCTTTCCGCATTGTTTCATCTTTCATCTTTCCGCATTCTTTCATCTTTCATCTTTCCGCATTGTTTCATCTTTCATCTTTCCGCATTGTTTCATCTTTCATCTTTCCGCATTCTTTCATCTTTCATCTTTCCGCATTGTTTCATCTTTCCGCATTGTTTCATCTTTCCGCATTGTTTCATCTTTCCGCATTGTTTCATCTTTCCGCATTGTTTCATCTTTCCGCATTGTTTCATCTTTCCGCATTGTTTCATCTTTCCGCATTGTTTCATCTTTCCGCATTGTTTCATCTTTCATCTTTCCGCATTGTTTCATCTTTCATCTTTCCGCATTGTTTCATCTTTCCGCATTGTTTCATCTTTCCGCATTGTTTCATCTTTCATCATTCCGCATTCTTTCATCTTTCATCTTTCCGCATTGTTTCATCTTTCATCTTTCCGCAATTTTTCATCTTTCATCTTTCCGCATTGTTTCATCTTTCATCTTTCCGCATTGTTTCATCTTTCATCTTTCCGCATTCTTTCATCTTTCATCTTTCCGCATTGTTTCATCTTTCATCTTTCCGCATTGTTTCATCTTTCATCTTTCCGCATTCTTTCATCTTTCATCTTTCCGCATTGTTTCATCTTTCCGCATTGTTTCATCTTTCATCTTTCCGCATTGTTTCATCTTTCATCTTTCCGCATTGTTTCATCTTTCATCTTTCCGCATTGTTTCATCTTTCCGCATTGTTTCACCTTTCCGCATTGTTTCATCTTTCATCTTTCATCTTTCCGCATTGTTTCATCTTTCATCTTTCCGCATTTTTTCATCTTTCATCTTTCCGCATTGTTTCATCTTTCATCTTTCCGCATTGTTTCATCTTTCCGCATTGTTTCATCTTTACGCATTGTTTCATCTTTCCGCATTGTTTCATATTTCATCTTTCCGCATTCTTTCATCTTTCATCTTTCCGCATTCTTTCATCTTTCATCTTTCCGCATTGTTTCATCTTTCATCTTTCCGCATTGTTTCATCTTTCCGCATTCTTTCATCTTTCATCTTTCCGCATTGTTTCATCTTTCCGCATTGTTTCATCTTTCCGCATTGTTTCATCTTTCATCTTTCCGCATTCTTTCATCTTTCATCTTTCCGTATTGTTTCATCTTTCATCTTTCCGCATTGTTTCATCTTTCCGCATTGTTTCATCTTTCATCTTCCGCATTCTTTCATCTTTCATCTTTCAGCAATGTTTCATCTTTCATCTTTCCGCATTTTTTCATCTTTCATCTTTCCGCATTGTTTCATCTTTCATCTTTCCGCATTGTTTCATCTTTCATCTTTCCGCATTGTTTCATCTTTCCGCATTGTTTCATCTTTCATCTTCCGCATTCTTTCATCTTTCATCTTTCCGCATTGTTTCATCTTTCATCTTTCCGCATTTTTTCATCTTTCATCTTTCCGCATTGTTTCATCTTTCATCTTTCCGCTTTGTTTCATCTTTCCGCATTGTTTCATCTTTCCGCATTGTTTCATCTTTCCGCATTGTTTCATCTTTCCGCATTGATTCATCTTTCCGCATTGTTTCATCTTTCATCTTTCCGCATTCTTTCATCTTTCATCTTTCCGCATTGTTTCATCTTTCAGCTTTCCGTATTGTTTCATCTTTCATCTTTCCGCATTGTTTCATCTTTCATCTTTCCGCATTGTTTCATCTTTCCGCATTGTTTCATCTTTCATCTTCCGCATTCTTTCATCATTCATCTTTCCGCATTGTTTCATCTTTCATCTTTCCGCATTGTTTCATCTTTCATCTTTCCGCATTGTTTCATCTTTCCGCATTGTTTCATCTTTCCGCATTGTTTCATCTTTCCGCATTGTTTCATCTTTCCGCATTGTTTCATCTTTCCGCATTGTTTCATCTTTCCGCATTGTTTCATCTTTCCGCATTGTTTCATCTTTCCGCATTGTTTCATCTTTCCGCATTGTTTCATCTTTCCGCATTGTTTCATCTTTCCGCATTGTTTCATCTTTCCGCATTGATTCATCTTTCCGCATTGTTTCATCTTTCCGCATTGTTTCATCTTTCCGCATTGTTTCATCTTTCATCTTTCCGCATTGTTTCATCTTTCATCTTTCCGCATTGTTTCATCTTTCATCTTTCCGCATTGTTTCATCTTTCATCTTTCCGCATTGTTTCATCTTTCATCTTTCCGCATTGTTTCATCTTTCATCTTTCCGCATTCTTTCATCTTTCATCTTTCCGCATTGTTTCATCTTTCATCTTTCCGCATTGTTTCATCTTTCATATTTCCGCATTGTTTCATCTTTCATCTTTCCGCATTCTTTCATCTTTCATCTTTCCGCATTGTTTCATCTTTCATCTTTCCGCATTGTTTCATCTTTTATATTTCCGCATTGTTTCATCTTTCATCTTTCCGCATTCTTTCATCTTTCATCTTTCCGCATTGTTTCATCTTTCATCTTTCCGCATTGTTTCATCTTTCATCTTTCCGCATTGTTTCATCTTTCATGTTCCGCATTCTTTCATCTTTCATCTTTCCGCATTGTTTCATCTTTCATCTTTCCGCATTGTTTCATCTTTCATCTTTCCGCATTATTTCATCTTTCCGCATTGTTTCATCTTTCCGCATTGTTTCATCTTTCCGCATTGTTTCATCTTTCCGCATTGTTTCATCTTTCCGCATTGTTTCATCTTTCCGCATTGTTTCATCTTTCCGCATTGTTTCATCTTTCCGCATTGTTTCATCTTTCATCTTTCCGCATTGTTTCATCTTTCATCTTTCCGCATTCTTTCATCTTTCATCATTCCGCATTGTTTCATCTTTCATCTTTCCGCATTGTTTCATCTTTCATCTTTCCGAATTCTTTCATCTTTCATTTTTCCGCATTGTTTCATCTTTCCGCATTGTTTCATCTTTCCGCATTGTTTCATCTTTCCGCATTGTTTCATCTTTCCGCATTGTTTCATCTTTCATCTTTCCGCATTGTTTCATCTTTCATCTTTCCGCATTGTTTCATCTTTCATCTTTCCGCATTGTTTCATCTTTCATCTTTCCGCATTGTTTCATCTTTCATCTTTCCGCATTCTTTCATCTTTCAGCTTTCCGCATTGTTTCATCTTTCATCTTTCCGCAATGTTTCATCTTTCATCTTTCCGCATTGTTTCATCTTTCATCTTTCCGCATTGTTTCATCTTTCATCTTTCCGCATTCTTTCATCTTTCATCTTTCCGCATTGTTTCATCTTTCATCTTTCCGCATTGTTTCATCTTTCATCTTTCCGCATTCTTTCATCTTTCATCTTTCCGCATTGTTTCATCTTTCCGCATTGTTTCATCTTTCCGCATTGTTTCATCTTTCCGCATTGTTTCATCTTTCCGCATTGTTTCATCTTTCATCTTTCCGCATTGTTTCATCTTTCATCTTTCCGCATTGTTTCATCTTTCATCTTTCCGCATTGTTTCATCTTTCATCTTTCCGCATTGTTTCATCTTTCATCTTTCCGCATTGTTTCATCTTTCATCTTTCCGCATTGTTTCATCTTTCATCTTACCGCATTTTTTGTCTTTCATCTTTCCGCATTGTTTCATCTATCATCTTTCCGCATTGTTTCATCTTTCCGCATTGTTTCATCTTTCCGCATTGTTACATCTTTCCGCATTGTTTCATCTTTCCGCATTCTTTCATCTTTCATCTTTCCGCATTGTTTCATCTTTCATCTTTCCGCATTGTTTCATCTTTCATCTTTCTGCTTTGTTTCATCTTTCATGTTCCGCATTCTTTCATCTTTCATCTTTCCGCATTGTTTCATCTTTCATCTTTCCGCATTTTTTCATCTTTCATCTTCCCGCATTGTTTCATCTTTCATCTTTCCGCATTTTTTCATCTTTCATCTTTCCGCATTGTTTCATCTTTCCGCATTGTTTCATCTTTCCGCATTGTTTCATCTTTCCGCATTGTTTCATCTTTCCGCATTGTTTCATCTTTCCGCATTGTTTCATCTTTCCGCATTGTTTCATCTTTCCGCATTGTTTCATCTTTCCGCATTGTTTCATCTTTCCGCATTGTTTCATCTTTCCGCATTGTTTCATCTTTCCGCATTGTTTCATCTTTCCGCATTGTTTCATCTTTCCGCATTGTTTCATCTTTCCGCATTGTTTCATCTTTCCGCATTGTTTCATCTTTCCGCATTGTTTCATCTTTCCGCATTGTTTCATATTTCATCTTTCCGGATTGTTTCATCTTTCATCTTTCCGCATTCTTTCATCTTTCATCTTTCCGCATTGTTCCATCTTTCATCTTTCCGCATTGTTTCATCTTTCATCTTTCCGCATTCTTTCATCTTTCATCTTTCCGCATTGTTTCATCTTTCCGCATTGTTTCATCTTTCCGCATTGTTTCATCTTTCATCTTTCCGCATTGTTTCATCTTTCATCTTTCCGAATTGTTTCATCTTTCATCTTTCCGCATTGTTTCATCTTTCATCTTTCCGCATTGTTTCATCTTTCATCTTTCCGCATTCTTTCATCTTTCATCTTTCCGCATTGTTTCATCTTTCATCTTTCCGCAATGTTTCATCTTTCATCTTTCCGCATTGTTTCATCTTTCATCTTTCCGCATTGTTTCATCTTTCATCTTTCCGCATTCTTTCATCTTTCATCTTTCCGCATTGTTTCATCTTTCATCTTTCCGCATTGTTTCATCTTTCATCTTTCCGCATTCTTTCATCTTTCATCTTTCCGCATTGTTTCATCTTTCCGCATTGTTTCATCTTTCCGCATTGTTTCATCTTTCATCTTTCCGCATTGTTTCATCTTTCATCTTTCCGCATTGTTTCATCTTTCATCTTTCCGCATTGTTTCATCTTTCATCTTTCCGCATTGTTTCATCTTTCATCTTTCCGCATTGTTTCATCTTTCATCTTTCCGCATTGTTTCGTCTTTCATCTTTCCGCATTGTTTCATCTTTCATCTTTCCGCATTGTTTCATCTTTCCGCATTGTTTCATCTTTCCGCATTGTTACATCTTTCCGCATTGTTTCATCTTTCCGCATTCTTTCATCTTTCATCTTTCCGCATTGTTTCATCTTTCATCTTTCCGCATTGTTTCATCTTTCATCTTTCTGCATTGTTTCATCTTTCATGTTCCGCATTCTTTCATCTTTCATCTTTCCGCATTGTTTCATCTTTCATCTTTCCGCATTTTTTCATCTTTCATCTTTCCGCATTGTTTCATCTTTCATCTTTCCGCATTTTTTCATCTTTCATCTTTCCGCATTTTTTCATCTTTCATCTTTCCGCATTGTTTCATCTTTCCGCATTGTTTCATCTTTCCGCATTGTTTCATCTTTCCGCATTGTTTCATCTTTCCGCATTGTTTCATCTTTCCGCATTGTTTCATCTTTCCGCATTGTTTCATCTTTCCGCATTGTTTCATCTTTCCGCATTGTTTCATCTTTCCGCATTGTTTCATCTTTCCGCATTGTTTCATCTTTCCGCATTGTTTCATCTTTCCGCATTGTTTCATCTTTCCGCATTGTTTCATCTTTCCGCATTGTTTCATCTTTCCGCATTGTTTCATCTTTCCGCATTGTTTCATCTTTCATCTTTCCGCATTGTTTCATCTTTCATCTTTCCGCATTGTTTCATCTTTCATCTTTCCGCATTGTTTCATCTTTCATCTTTCCGCATTGTTTCATCTTTCATCTTTCCGCATTGTTTCATCTTTCATCTTTCCGCATTGTTTCATCTTTCATCTTTCCGCATTGTTTCATCTTTCATCTTACCGCATTTTTTCGTCTTTCATCTTTCCGCATTGTTTCATCTTTCATCTTTCCGCATTGTTTCATCTTTCCGCATTGTTTCATCTTTCCGCATTGTTTCATCTTGCATCTTTCCGCATTGTTTCATCTTTCATCTTTCCGCATTCTTTCATCTTTAATCTTTCCGCATTGTTTCATCTTTCATCTTTCCGCATTGTTTCATCTTTCATCTTTCCGCATTCTTTCATCTTTCATCTTTCCGCATTGTTTCGTCTTTCCGCATTGTTTCATCTTTCATCTTTCCGCATTCTTTCATCTTTCATCTTTCCGCATTGTTTCATCTTTCCGCATTGTTTCATCTTTCATCTTTCCGCATTCTTTCATCTTTCATCTTTCCGCATTGTTTCATCTTTCATCTTTCCGCATTGTTTCATCTTTCATCTTTCCGCATTCTTTCATCTTTCATCTTTCCGCATTGTTTCATCTTTCCGCATTGTTTCATCTTTTTCATTGTTTCATCTTTCATCTTTCCGCATTGTTTCATCTTTCATCTTTCCGCATTGTTTCATCTTTCATCTTTCCGCATTGTTTCATCTTTCATCTTTCCGCATTGTTTCATCTTTCATCTTTCCGCATTGTTTCATCTTTCATCTTTCCGCATTGTTTCATCTTTCATCTTACCGCATTTTTTCGTCTTTCATCTTTCCGCATTGTTTCATCTTTCATCTTTCCGCATTGTTTCATCTTTCCGCATTGTTTCATCTTTCCGCATTGTTACATCTTTCCGCATTGTTTCATCTTTCCGCATTGTTACATCTTTCCGCATTGTTTCATCTTTCCGCATTCTTTCATCTTTCATCTTTCCGCATTGTTTCATCTTTCCGCATTGTTTCATCTTTCCGCATTCTTTCATCTTTCATCTTTCCGCATTGTTTCATCTTTCATCTTTCCGCATTGTTTCATCTTTCATCTTTCCGCATTGTTTCATCTTTCATCTTTCCGCATTGTTTCATCTTTCATCTTTCCGCATTGTTTCATCTTTCATCTTTCCGCATTGTTTCATCTTTCATCTTACCGCATTTTTTCGTCTTTCATCTTTCCGCATTGTTTCATCTTTCATCTTTCCGCATTGTTTCATCTTTCCGCATTGTTTCATCTTTCCGCATTGTTACATCTTTCCGCATTGTTTCATCTTTCCGCATTCTTTCATCTTTCATCTTTCCGCATTGTTTCATCTTTCATCTTTCCGCATTGTTTCATCTTTCATCTTTCTGCATTGTTTCATCTTTCATGTTCCGCATTCTTTCATCTTTCATCTTTCCGCATTGTTTCATCTTTCATCTTTCCGCATTTTTTCATCTTTCATCTTTCCGCATTGTTTCATCTTTCATCTTTCCGCATTTTTTCATCTTTCATCTTTCCGCATTGTTTCATCTTTCCGCATTGTTTCATCTTTCCGCATTGTTTCATCTTTCCGCATTGTTTCATCTTTCCGCATTGTTTCATCTTTCCGCATTGTTTCATCTTTCCGCATTGTTTCATCTTTCCGCATTGTTTCATCTTTCCGCATTGTTTCATCTTTCCGCATTGTTTCATCTTTCCGCATTGTTTCATCTTTCCGCATTGTTTCATCTTTCCGCATTGTTTCATATTTCATCTTTCCGCATTGTTTCATCTTTCATCTTTCCGCATTGTTTCATCTTTCATCTTTCCGCATTGTTTCATCTTTCATCTTTCCGCATTGTTTCATCTTTCATCTTTCCGCATTGTTTCATCTTTCATCTTTCCGCATTGTTTCATCTTTCATCTTTCCGCATTGTTTCATCTTTCATCTTACCGCATTTTTTCGTCTTTCATCTTTCCGCATTGTTTCATCTTTCATCTTTCCGCATTGTTTCATCTTTCCGCATTGTTTCATCTTGCATCTTTCCGCATTGTTTCATCTTTCATCTTTCCGCATTCTTTCATCTTTAATCTTTCCGCATTGTTTCATCTTTCATCTTTCCGCATTGTTTCATCTTTCATCTTTCCGCATTCTTTCATCTTTCATCTTTCCGCATTGTTTCGTCTTTCCGCATTGTTTCATCTTTCATCTTTCCGCATTCTTTCATCTTTCATCTTTCCGCATTGTTTCATCTTTCCGCATTGTTTCATCTTTCATCTTTCCGCATTCTTTCATCTTTCATCTTTCCGCATTGTTTCATCTTTCCGCATTGTTTCATCTTTCCGCATTGTTTCATCTTTCATCTTTCCGCATTGTTTCATCTTTCCGCATTGTTTCATCTTTCCGCATTGTTTCATCTTTCATCTTTCCGCATTGTTTCATCTTTCATCTTCCGCATTCTTTCATCTTTCATCTTTCCGCATTGTTTCATCTTTCATCTTTCCGCATTTTTTCATCTTTCATCTTTCCGCATTGTTTCATCTTTCATCTTTCCGCATTGTTTCATCTTTCCGCATTGTTTCATCTTTCCGCATTGTTTCATCTTTCCGCATTGTTTCATCTTTCATCTTTCCGCATTTTTTGATCTTTCATCTTTCCGCATTGTTTCATCTTTCATCTTTCCGCATTGTTTCATCTTTCATCTTTCCGCATTGTTTCATCTTTCCGCACTGTTTCATCTTTCCGCATTGTTTCATCTTTCATCTTCCGCATTCTTTCATCTTTCATCTTTCCGCATTGTTTCATCTTTCATCTTTCCGCATTTTTTCATCTTTCATCTTTCCGCATTGTTTCATCTTTCATCTTTCCGCATTGTTTCATCTTTCATCTTTCCGCATTCTTTCATCTTTCATCTTTCCGCATTGTTTCATCTTTCAGCTTTCCGCATTGTTTCATCTTTCATCTTTCCGCATTGTTTCATCTTTCATCTTTCCGCATTGTTTCATCTTTCCGCATTGTTTCATCTTTCATCTTCCGCATTCTTTCATCTTTCATCTTTCCGCATTGTTTCATCTTTCATCTTTCCGCATTGTTTCATCTTTCATCTTTCCGCATTGTTTCATCTTTCCGCATTGTTTCATCTTTCCGCATTGTTTCATTTTTCCGCATTGTTTCATCTTTCCGCATTGTTTCATCTTTCCGCATTGTTTCATCTTTCCGCATTGTTTCATCTTTCATCTTTCCGCATTGTTTCATCTTTCATCTTTCCGCATTGTTTCATCTTTCATCTTTCCGCATTGTTTCATCTTTCATCTTTCCGCATTGTTTCATCTTTCATCTTTCCGCATTCTTTCATCTTTCATCTTTCCGCATTGTTTCATCTTTCATCTTTCCGCATTGTTTCATCTTTCATATTTCCGCATTGTTTCATCTTTCATCTTTCCGCATTCTTTCATCTTTCATCTTTCCGCATTGTTTCATCTTTCATCTTTCCGCATTGTTTCATCTTTCATATTTCCGCATTGTTTCATCTTTCATCTTTCCGCATTCTTTCATCTTTCATCTTTCCGCATTGTTTCATCTTTCATCTTTCCGCATTGTTTCATCTTTCATCTTTCCGCATTGTTTCATCTTTCATGTTCCGCATTCTTTCATCTTTCATCTTTCCGCATTGTTTCATCTTTCATCTTTCCGCATTTTTTCATCTTTCATCTTTCCGCATTGTTTCATCTTTCATCTTTCCGCATTTTTTCATCTTTCATCTTTCCGCATTGTTTCATCTTTCCGCATTGTTTCATCTTTCCGCTTTGTTTCATCTTTCATCTTTCCGCATTGTTTCATCTTTCATCTTTCCGCATTCTTTCATCTTTCATCTTTCCGCATTGTTTCATCTTCCATCTTTCCGCATTGTTTCATCTTTCATCTTTCCGCATTCTTTCATCTTTCATCTTTCCGCATTGTTTCATCTTTCCGCATTGTTTCATCTTTCCGCATTGTTTCATCTTTCCGCATTGTTTCATCTTTCATCTTTCCGCATTGTTTCATCTTTCATCTTTCCGAATTGTTTCATCTTTCATCTTTCCGCATTGTTTCATCTTTCATCTTTCCGCATTGTTTCATCTTTCATCTTTCCGCATTCTTTCATCTTTCATCTTTCCGCATTGTTTCATCTTTCATCTTTCCGCAATGTTTCATCTTTCATCTTTCCGCATTGTTTCATCTTTCATCTTTCCGCATTGTTTCATCTTTCATCTTTCCGCATTCTTTCATCTTTCATCTTTCCGCATTGTTTCATCTTTCCGCATTGTTTCATCTTTCCGCATTGTTTCATCTTTCATCTTTCCGCATTGTTTCATCTTTCATCTTTCCGCATTGTTTCATCTTTCATCTTTCCGCATTGTTTCATCTTTCATCTTTCCGCATTCTTTCATCTTTCATCTTTCCGCATTGTTTCATCTTTCCGCATTGTTTCATCTTTCCGCATTGTTTCATCTTTCCGCATTGTTTCATCTTTCCGCATTGTTTCATCTTTCATCTTTCCGCAATGTTTCATCTTTCATCTTTCCGCATTGTTTCATCTTTCATCTTTCCGCATTGTTTCATCTTTCATCTTTCCGCATTCTTTCATCTTTCATCTTTCCGCATTTTTTCGTCTTTCATCTTTCCGCATTGTTTCATCTTTCATCTTTCCGCATTGTTTCATCTTTCCGCATTGTTTCATCTTTCCGCATTGTTTCATCTTTCCGCATTGTTTCATCTTGCATCTTTCCGCATTGTTTCATCTTTCATCTTTCCGCATTCTTTCATCTTTAATCTTTCCGCATTGTTTCATCTTTCATCTTTCCGCATTGTTTCATCTTTCATCGTTCCGCATTCTTTCATCTTTCATCTTTCCGCATTGTTTCGTCTTTCCGCATTGTTTCATCTTTCATCTTTCCGCATTCTTTCATCTTTTATCTTTCCGCATTGTTTCATCTTTCATCTTTCCGCATTCTTTCATCTTTCATCTTTCCGCATTGTTTCATCTTTCCGCATTGTTTCATCTTTCCGCATTGTTTCATCTTTCATCTTTCCGCATTGTTTCATCTTTCCGCATTGTTTCATCTTTCCGCATTGTTTCATCTTTCCGCATTGTTTCATCTTTCATCTTTCCGCATTGTTTCATCTTTCATCTTCCGCATTCTTTCATCTTTCATCTTTCCGCATTGTTTCATCTTTCATCTTTCCGCATTTTTTCATCTTTCATCTTTCCGCATTGTTTCATCTTTCATCTTTCCGCATTGTTTCATCTTTCCGCATTGTTTCATCTTTCCGCATTGTTTCATCTTTCCGCATTGTTTCATCTTTCCGCATTGTTTCATCTTTCCGCATTGTTTCATCTTTCATCTTTCCGCATTTTTTGATCTTTCATCTTTCCGCATTGTTTCATCTTTCATCTTTCCGCATTGTTTCATCTTTCATCTTTCCGCATTGTTTCATCTTTCCGCACTGTTTCATCTTTCCGCATTGTTTCATCTTTCATCTTCCGCATTCTTTCATCTTTCATCTTTCCGCATTGTTTCATCTTTCATCTTTCCGCATTTTTTCATCTTTCATCTTTCCGCATTGTTTCATCTTTCATCTTTCCGCATTGTTTCATCTTTCATCTTTCCGCATTCTTTCATCTTTCATCTTTCCGCATTGTTTCATCTTTCAGCTTTCCGCATTGTTTCATCTTTCATCTTTCCGCATTGTTTCATCTTTCATCTTTCCGCATTGTTTCATCTTTCCGCATTGTTTCATCTTTCATCTTCCGCATTCTTTCATCTTTCATCTTTCCGCATTGTTTCATCTTTCATCTTTCCGCATTGTTTCATCTTTCATCTTTCCGCATTGTTTCATCTTTCCGCATTGTTTCATCTTTCCGCATTGTTTCATCTTTCCGCATTGTTTCATCTTTCCGCATTGTTTCATCTTTCCGCATTGTTTCATCTTTCATCTTTCCGCATTGTTTCATCTTTCATCTTTCCGCATTGTTTCATCTTTCATCTTTCCGCATTGTTTCATCTTTCATCTTTCCGCATTGTTTCATCTTTCATCTTTCCGCATTCTTTCATCTTTCATCTTTCCGCATTGTTTCATCTTTCATCTTTCCGCATTGTTTCATCTTTCATATTTCCGCATTGTTTCATCTTTCATCTTTCCGCATTCTTTCATCTTTCATCTTTCCGCATTGTTTCATCTTTCATCTTTCCGCATTGTTTCATCTTTCATATTTCCGCATTGTTTCATCTTTCATCTTTCCGCATTCTTTCATCTTTCATCTTTCCGCATTGTTTCATTTTTCATCTTTCCGCATTGTTTCATCTTTCATCTTTCCGCATTGTTTCATCTTTCATGTTCCGCATTCTTTCATCTTTCATCTTTCCGCATTGTTTCATCTTTCATCTTTCCGCATTTTTTCATCTTTCATCTTTCCGCATTGTTTCATCTTTCATCTTTCCGCATTTTTTCATCTTTCATCTTTCCGCATTGTTTCATCTTTCCGCATTGTTTCATCTTTCCGCATTGTTTCATCTTTCATCTTTCCGCATTGTTTCATCTTTCATCTTTCCGCATTCTTTCATCTTTCATCTTTCCGCATTGTTTCATCTTTCATCTTTCCGCATTGTTTCATCTTTCATCTTTCCGCATTCTTTCATCTTTCATCTTTCCGCATTGTTTCATCTTTCCGCATTGTTTCATCTTTCCGCATTGTTTCATCTTTCATCTTTCCGCATTGTTTCATCTTTCATCTTTCCGAATTGTTTCATCTTTCATCTTTCCGCATTGTTTCATCTTTCATCTTTCCGCATTGTTTCATCTTTCATCTTTCCGCATTCTTTCATCTTTCATCTTTCCGCATTGTTTCGTCTTTCCGCATTGTTTCATCTTTCATCTTTCCGCATTCTTTCATCTTTCATCTTTCCGCATTGTTTCATCTTTCCGCATTGTTTCATCTTTCATCTTTCCGCATTCTTTCATCTTTCATCTTTCCGCATTGTTTCATCTTTCCGCATTGTTTCATCTTTCCGCATTGTTTCATCTTTCATCTTTCCGCATTGTTTCATCTTTCCGCATTGTTTCATCTTTCCGCATTGTTTCATCTTTCATCTTTCCGCATTGTTTCATCTTTCATCTTCCGCATTCTTTCATCTTTCATCTTTCCGCATTGTTTCATCTTTCATCTTTCCGCATTTTTTCATCTTTCATCTTTCCGCATTGTTTCATCTTTCATCTTTCCGCATTGTTTCATCTTTCCGCATTGTTTCATCTTTCCGCATTGTTTCATCTTTCCGCATTGTTTCATCTTTCCGCATTGTTTCATCTTTCCGCATTGTTTCATCTTTCATCTTTCCGCATTTTTTGATCTTTCATCTTTCCGCATTGTTTCATCTTTCATCTTTCCGCATTGTTTCATCTTTCATCTTTCCGCATTGTTTCATCTTTCCGCACTGTTTCATCTTTCCGCATTGTTTCATCTTTCATCTTCCGCATTCTTTCATCTTTCATCTTTCCGCATTGTTTCATCTTTCATCTTTCCGCATTTTTTCATCTTTCATCTTTCCGCATTGTTTCATCTTTCATCTTTCCGCATTGTTTCATCTTTCATCTTTCCGCATTCTTTCATCTTTCATCTTTCCGCATTGTTTCATCTTTCAGCTTTCCGCATTGTTTCATCTTTCATCTTTCCGCATTGTTTCATCTTTCATCTTTCCGCATTGTTTCATCTTTCCGCATTGTTTCATCTTTCATCTTCCGCATTCTTTCATCTTTCATCTTTCCGCATTGTTTCATCTTTCATCTTTCCGCATTGTTTCATCTTTCATCTTTCCGCATTGTTTCATCTTTCCGCATTGTTTCATCTTTCCGCATTGTTTCATCTTTCCGCATTGTTTCATCTTTCCGCATTGTTTCATCTTTCCGCATTGTTTCATCTTTCATCTTTCCGCATTGTTTCATCTTTCATCTTTCCGCATTGTTTCATCTTTCATCTTTCCGCATTGTTTCATCTTTCATCTTTCCGCATTGTTTCATCTTTCATCTTTCCGCATTCTTTCATCTTTCATCTTTCCGCATTGTTTCATCTTTCATCTTTCCGCATTGTTTCATCTTTCATATTTCCGCATTGTTTCATCTTTCATCTTTCCGCATTCTTTCATCTTTCATCTTTCCGCATTGTTTCATCTTTCATCTTTCCGCATTGTTTCATCTTTCATATTTCCGCATTGTTTCATCTTTCATCTTTCCGCATTCTTTCATCTTTCATCTTTCCGCATTGTTTCATTTTTCATCTTTCCGCATTGATTCATCTTTCATCTTTCCGCATTGTTTCATCTTTCATGTTCCGCATTCTTTCATCTTTCATCTTTCCGCATTGTTTCATCTTTCATCTTTCCGCATTTTTTCATCTTTCATCTTTCCGCATTGTTTCATCTTTCATCTTTCCGCATTTTTTCATCTTTCATCTTTCCGCATTGTTTCATCTTTCCGCATTGTTTCATCTTTCCGCATTGTTTCATCTTTCATCTTTCCGCATTGTTTCATCTTTCATCTTTCCGCATTCTTTCATCTTTCATCTTTCCGCATTGTTTCATCTTTCATCTTTCCGCATTGTTTCATCTTTCATCTTTCCGCATTCTTTCATCTTTCATCTTTCCGCATTGTTTCATCTTTCCGCATTGTTTCATCTTTCCGCATTGTTTCATCTTTCCGCATTGTTTCATCTTTCATCTTTCCGCATTGTTTCATCTTTCATCTTTCCGAATTGTTTCATCTTTCATCTTTCCGCATTGTTTCATCTTTCATCTTTCCGCATTGTTTCATCTTTCATCTTTCCGCATTCTTTCATCTTTCATCTTTCCGCATTGTTTCATCTTTCATCTTTCCGCAATGTTTCATCTTTCATCTTTCCGCATTGTTTCATCTTTCATCTTTCCGCATTGTTTCATCTTTCATCTTTCCGCATTCTTTCATCTTTCATCTTTCCGCATTGTTTCATCTTTCATCTTTCCGCATTGTTTCATCTTTCATCTTTCCGCATTGTTTCATCTTTCATCTTTCCGCATTGTTTCATCTTTCATCTTTCCGCATTGTTTCATCTTTCATCTTTCCGCATTGTTTCATCTTTCATCTTTCCGCATTGTTTCATCTTTCATCTTTCCGCATTGTTTCATCTTTCATCTTTCCGCATTGTTTCATCTTTCATCTTTCCGCATTCTTTCATCTTTCATCTTTCCGCATTGTTTCATCTTTCAGCTTTCCGCATTGTTTCATCTTTCATCTTTCCGCATTGTTTCATCTTTCATCTTTCCGCATTGTTTCATCTTTTATATTTCCGCATTGTTTCATCTTTCATCTTTCCGCATTCTTTCATCTTTCATCTTTCCGCATTGTTTCATCTTTCATCTTTCCGCATTGTTTCATCTTTCATCTTTCCGCATTGTTTCATCTTTCATGTTCCGCATTCTTTCATCTTTCATCTTTCCGCATTGTTTCATCTTTCATCTTTCCGCATTGTTTCATCTTTCATCTTTCCGCATTATTTCATCTTTCCGCATTGTTTCATCTTTCCGCATTGTTTCATCTTTCCGCATTGTTTCATCTTTCCGCATTGTTTCATCTTTCCGCATTGTTTCATCTTTCCGCATTGTTTCATCTTTCCGCATTGTTACATCTTTCCGCATTGTTTCATCTTTCCGCATTCTTTCATCTTTCATCTTTCCGCATTGTTTCATCTTTCATCTTTCCGCATTGTTTCATCTTTCATCTTTCTGCATTGTTTCATCTTTCATGTTCCGCATTCTTTCATCTTTCATCTTTCCGCATTGTTTCATCTTTCATCTTTCCGCATTTTTTCATCTTTCATCTTCCCGCATTGTTTCATCTTTCATCTTTCCGCATTTTTTCATCTTTCATCTTTCCGCATTGTTTCATCTTTCCGCATTGTTTCATCTTTCCGCATTGTTTCATCTTTCCGCATTGTTTCATCTTTCCGCATTGTTTCATCTTTCCGCATTGTTTCATCTTTCCGCATTGTTTCATCTTTCCGCATTGTTTCATCTTTCCGCATTGTTTCATCTTTCCGCATTGTTTCATCTTTCCGCATTGTTTCATCTTTCCGCATTGTTTCATCTTTCATCTTTCCGGATTGTTTCATCTTTCATCTTTCCGCATTCTTTCATCTTTCATCTTTCCGCATTGTTCCATCTTTCATCTTTCCGCATTGTTTCATCTTTCATCTTTCCGCATTCTTTCATCTTTCATCTTTCCGCATTGTTTCATCTTTCCGCATTGTTTCATCTTTCCGCATTGTTTCATCTTTCCGCATTGTTTCATCTTTCATCTTTCCGCATTGTTTCATCTTTCATCTTTCCGAATTGTTTCATCTTTCATCTTTCCGCATTGTTTCATCTTTCATCTTTCCGCATTGTTTCATCTTTCATCTTTCCGCATTCTTTCATCTTTCATCTTTCCGCATTGTTTCATCTTTCATCTTTCCGCAATGTTTCATCTTTCATCTTTCCGCATTGTTTCATCTTTCATCTTTCCGCATTGTTTCATCTGTCATCTTTCCGCATTCTTTCATCTTTCATCTTTCCGCATTGTTTCATCTTTCATCTTTCCGCATTGTTTCATCTTTCATCTTTCCGCATTCTTTCATCTTTCATCTTTCCGCATTGTTTCATCTTTCCGCATTGTTTCATCTTTCCGCATTGTTTCATCTTTCATCTTTCCGCATTGTTTCATCTTTCATCTTTCCGCATTGTTTCATCTTTCATCTTTCCGCATTGTTTCATCTTTCATCTTTCCGCATTGTTTCATCTTTCATCTTTCCGCATTGTTTCATCTTTCATCTTTCCGCATTGTTTCATCTTTCATCTTACCGCATTTTTTCGTCTTTCATCTTTCCGCATTGTTTCATCTTTCATCTTTCCGCATTGTTTCATCTTTCCGCATTGTTTCATCTTTCCGCATTGTTACATCTTTCCGCATTGTTTCATCTTTCCGCATTCTTTCATCTTTCATCTTTCCGCATTGTTTCATCTTTCATCTTTCCGCATTGTTTCATCTTTCATCTTTCTGCATTGTTTCATCTTTCATGTTCCGCATTCTTTCATCTTTCATCTTTCCGCATTGTTTCATCTTTCATCTTTCCGCATTTTTTCATCTTTCATCTTTCCGCATTGTTTCATCTTTCATCTTTCCGCATTTTTTCATCTTTCATCTTTCCGCATTGTTTCATCTTTCCGCATTGTTTCATCTTTCCGCATTGTTTCATCTTTCCGCATTGTTTCATCTTTCCGCATTGTTTCATCTTTCCGCATTGTTTCATCTTTCCGCATTGTTTCATCTTTCCGCATTGTTTCATCTTTCCGCATTGTTTCATCTTTCCGCATTGTTTCATCTTTCCGCATTGTTTCATCTTTCCGCATTGTTTCATCTTTCATCTTTCCGCATTGTTTCATCTTTCATCTTTCCGCATTGTTTCATCTTTCATCTTTCCGCATTGTTTCATCTTTCATCTTTCCGCATTGTTTCATCTTTCATCTTTCCGCATTGTTTCATCTTTCATCTTTCCGCATTGTTTCATCTTTCATCTTTCCGCATTGTTTCATCTTTCATCTTACCGCATTTTTTCGTCTTTCATCTTTCCGCATTGTTTCATCTTTCATCTTTCCGCATTGTTTCATCTTTCCGCATTGTTTCATCTTTCCGCATTGTTTCATCTTGCATCTTTCCGCATTGTTTCATCTTTCATCTTTCCGCATTCTTTCATCTTTAATCTTTCCGCATTGTTTCATCTTTCATCTTTCCGCATTGTTTCATCTTTCATCTTTCCGCATTCTTTCATCTTTCATCTTTCCGCATTGTTTCGTCTTTCCGCATTGTTTCATCTTTCATCTTTCCGCATTCTTTCATCTTTCATCTTTCCGCATTGTTTCATCTTTCCGCATTGTTTCATCTTTCATCTTTCCGCATTCTTTCATCTTTCATCTTTCCGCATTGTTTCATCTTTCCGCATTGTTTCATCTTTCCGCATTGTTTCATCTTTCATCTTTCCGCATTGTTTCATCTTTCCGCATTGTTTCATCTTTCCGCATTGTTTCATCTTTCATCTTTCCGCATTGTTTCATCTTTCATCTTCCGCATTCTTTCATCTTTCATCTTTCCGCATTGTTTCATCTTTCATCTTTCCGCATTTTTTCATCTTTCATCTTTCCGCATTGTTTCATCTTTCATCTTTCCGCATTGTTTCATCTTTCCGCATTGTTTCATCTTTCCGCATTGTTTCATCTTTCATCTTTCCGCATTTTTTGATCTTTCATCTTTCCGCATTGTTTCATCTTTCATCTTTCCGCATTGTTTCATCTTTCATCTTTCCGCATTGTTTCATCTTTCCGCACTGTTTCATCTTTCCGCATTGTTTCATCTTTCATCTTCCGCATTCTTTCATCTTTCATCTTTCCGCATTGTTTCATCTTTCATCTTTCCGCATTTTTTCATCTTTCATCTTTCCGCATTGTTTCATCTTTCATCTTTCCGCATTGTTTCATCTTTCATCTTTCCGCATTCTTTCATCTTTCATCTTTCCGCATTGTTTCATCTTTCAGCTTTCCGCATTGTTTCATCTTTCATCTTTCCGCATTGTTTCATCTTTCATCTTTCCGCATTGTTTCATCTTTCCGCATTGTTTCATCTTTCATCTTCCGCATTCTTTCATCTTTCATCTTTCCGCATTGTTTCATCTTTCATCTTTCCGCATTGTTTCATCTTTCATCTTTCCGCATTGTTTCATCTTTCCGCATTGTTTCATCTTTCCGCATTGTTTCATCTTTCCGCATTGTTTCATTTTTCCGCATTGTTTCATCTTTCCGCATTGTTTCATCTTTCCGCATTGTTTCATCTTTCCGCATTGTTTCATCTTTCATCTTTCCGCATTGTTTCATCTTTCATCTTTCCGCATTGTTTCATCTTTCATCTTTCCGCATTGTTTCATCTTTCATCTTTCCGCATTGTTTCATCTTTCATCTTTCCGCATTCTTTCATCTTTCATCTTTCCGCATTGTTTCATCTTTCATCTTTCCGCATTGTTTCATCTTTCATATTTCCGCATTGTTTCATCTTTCATCTTTCCGCATTCTTTCATCTTTCATCTTTCCGCATTGTTTCATCTTTCATCTTTCCGCATTGTTTCATCTTTCATATTTCCGCATTGTTTCATCTTTCATCTTTCCGCATTCTTTCATCTTTCATCTTTCCGCATTGTTTCATCTTTCATCTTTCCGCATTGTTTCATCTTTCATCTTTCCGCATTGTTTCATCTTTCATGTTCCGCATTCTTTCATCTTTCATCTTTCCGCATTGTTTCATCTTTCATCTTTCCGCATTTTTTCATCTTTCATCTTTCCGCATTGTTTCATCTTTCATCTTTCCGCATTTTTTCATCTTTCATCTTTCCGCATTGTTTCATCTTTCCGCATTGTTTCATCTTTCCGCATTGTTTCATCTTTCATCTTTCCGCATTGTTTCATCTTTCATCTTTCCGCATTCTTTCATCTTTCATCTTTCCGCATTGTTTCATCTTTCATCTTTCCGCATTGTTTCATCTTTCATCTTTCCGCATTCTTTCATCTTTCATCTTTCCGCATTGTTTCATCTTTCCGCATTGTTTCATCTTTCCGCATTGTTTCATCTTTCCGCATTGTTTCATCTTTCCGCATTGTTTCATCTTTCATCTTTCCGCATTGTTTCATCTTTCATCTTTCCGAATTGTTTCATCTTTCATCTTTCCGCATTGTTTCATCTTTCATCTTTCCGCATTGTTTCATCTTTCATCTTTCCGCATTCTTTCATCTTTCATCTTTCCGCATTGTTTCATCTTTCATCTTTCCGCAATGTTTCATCTTTCATCTTTCCGCATTGTTTCATCTTTCATCTTTCCGCATTGTTTCATCTTTCATCTTTCCGCATTCTTTCATCTTTCATCTTTCCGCATTGTTTCATCTTTCCGCATTGTTTCATCTTTCCGCATTGTTTCATCTTTCATCTTTCCGCATTGTTTCATCTTTCATCTTTCCGCATTGTTTCATCTTTCATCTTTCCGCATTGTTTCATCTTTCATCTTTCCGCATTCTTTCATCTTTCATCTTTCCGCATTGTTTCATCTTTCCGCATTGTTTCATCTTTCCGCATTGTTTCATCTTTCATCTTTCCGCAATGTTTCATCTTTCATCTTTCCGCATTGTTTCATCTTTCATCTTTCCGCATTGTTTCATCTTTCATCTTTCCGCATTCTTTCATCTTTCATCTTTCCGCATTTTTTCGTCTTTCATCTTTCCGCATTGTTTCATCTTTCATCTTTCCGCATTGTTTCATCTTTCCGCATTGTTTCATCTTTCCGCATTGTTTCATCTTTCATCTTTCCGCATTGTTTCATCTTTCATCTTTCCGCATTGTTTCATCTTTCATCTTTCCGCATTGTTTCATCTTTCATCTTTCCGCATTGTTTCATCTTTCATCTTTCCGCATTCTTTCATCTTTCATCTTTCCGCATTGTTTCATCTTTCATCTTTCCGCATTGTTTCATCTTTCATCTTTCCGCATTCTTTCATCTTTCATCTTTCCGCATTGTTTCATCTTTCCGCATTGTTTCATCTTTCCGCATTGTTTCATCTTTCCGCATTGTTTCATCTTTCATCTTTCCGCATTGTTTCATCTTTCATCTTTCCGAATTGTTTCATCTTTCATCTTTCCGCATTGTTTCATCTTTCATCTTTCCGCATTGTTTCATCTTTCATCTTTCCGCATTCTTTCATCTTTCATCTTTCCGCATTGTTTCATCTTTCATCTTTCCGCAATGTTTCATCTTTCATCTTTCCGCATTGTTTCATCTTTCATCTTTCCGCATTGTTTCATCTTTCATCTTTCCGCATTCTTTCATCTTTCATCTTTCCGCATTGTTTCATCTTTCATCTTTCCGCATTGTTTCATCTTTCATCTTTCCGCATTGTTTCATCTTTCATCTTTCCGCATTGTTTCATCTTTCATCTTTCCGCATTGTTTCATCTTTCATCTTTCCGCATTGTTTCATCTTTCATCTTTCCGCATTGTTTCATCTTTCATCTTTCCGCATTGTTTCATCTTTCATCTTTCCGCATTGTTTCATCTTTCATCTTTCCGCATTCTTTCATCTTTCATCTTTCCGCATTGTTTCATCTTTCAGCTTTCCGCATTGTTTCATCTTTCATCTTTCCGCATTGTTTCATCTTTCATCTTTCCGCATTGTTTCATCTTTTATATTTCCGCATTGTTTCATCTTTCATCTTTCCGCATTCTTTCATCTTTCATCTTTCCGCATTGTTTCATCTTTCATCTTTCCGCATTGTTTCATCTTTCATCTTTCCGCATTGTTTCATCTTTCATGTTCCGCATTCTTTCATCTTTCATCTTTCCGCATTGTTTCATCTTTCATCTTTCCGCATTGTTTCATCTTTCATCTTTCCGCATTATTTCATCTTTCCGCATTGTTTCATCTTTCCGCATTGTTTCATCTTTCCGCATTGTTTCATCTTTCCGCATTGTTTCATCTTTCCGCATTGTTTCATCTTTCCGCATTGTTTCATCTTTCCGCATTGTTACATCTTTCCGCATTGTTTCATCTTTCCGCATTCTTTCATCTTTCATCTTTCCGCATTGTTTCATCTTTCATCTTTCCGCATTGTTTCATCTTTCATCTTTCTGCATTGTTTCATCTTTCATGTTCCGCATTCTTTCATCTTTCATCTTTCCGCATTGTTTCATCTTTCATCTTTCCGCATTTTTTCATCTTTCATCTTCCCGCATTGTTTCATCTTTCATCTTTCCGCATTTTTTCATCTTTCATCTTTCCGCATTGTTTCATCTTTCCGCATTGTTTCATCTTTCCGCATTGTTTCATCTTTCCGCATTGTTTCATCTTTCCGCATTGTTTCATCTTTCCGCATTGTTTCATCTTTCCGCATTGTTTCATCTTTCCGCATTGTTTCATCTTTCCGCATTGTTTCATCTTTCCGCATTGTTTCATCTTTCATCTTTCCGGATTGTTTCATCTTTCATCTTTCCGCATTCTTTCATCTTTCATCTTTCCGCATTGTTCCATCTTTCATCTTTCCGCATTGTTTCATCTTTCATCTTTCCGCATTCTTTCATCTTTCATCTTTCCGCATTGTTTCATCTTTCCGCATTGTTTCATCTTTCCGCATTGTTTCATCTTTCCGCATTGTTTCATCTTTCATCTTTCCGCATTGTTTCATCTTTCATCTTTCCGAATTGTTTCATCTTTCATCTTTCCGCATTGTTTCATCTTTCATCTTTCCGCATTGTTTCATCTTTCATCTTTCCGCATTCTTTCATCTTTCATCTTTCCGCATTGTTTCATCTTTCATCTTTCCGCAATGTTTCATCTTTCATCTTTCCGCATTGTTTCATCTTTCATCTTTCCGCATTGTTTCATCTGTCATCTTTCCGCATTCTTTCATCTTTCATCTTTCCGCATTGTTTCATCTTTCATCTTTCCGCATTGTTTCATCTTTCATCTTTCCGCATTCTTTCATCTTTCATCTTTCCGCATTGTTTCATCTTTCCGCATTGTTTCATCTTTCCGCATTGTTTCATCTTTCATCTTTCCGCATTGTTTCATCTTTCATCTTTCCGCATTGTTTCATCTTTCATCTTTCCGCATTGTTTCATCTTTCATCTTTCCGCATTGTTTCATCTTTCATCTTTCCGCATTGTTTCATCTTTCATCTTTCCGCATTGTTTCATCTTTCATCTTACCGCATTTTTTCGTCTTTCATCTTTCCGCATTGTTTCATCTTTCATCTTTCCGCATTGTTTCATCTTTCCGCATTGTTTCATCTTTCCGCATTGTTACATCTTTCCGCATTGTTTCATCTTTCCGCATTCTTTCATCTTTCATCTTTCCGCATTGTTTCATCTTTCATCTTTCCGCATTGTTTCATCTTTCATCTTTCTGCATTGTTTCATCTTTCATGTTCCGCATTCTTTCATCTTTCATCTTTCCGCATTGTTTCATCTTTCATCTTTCCGCATTTTTTCATCTTTCATCTTTCCGCATTGTTTCATCTTTCATCTTTCCGCATTTTTTCATCTTTCATCTTTCCGCATTGTTTCATCTTTCCGCATTGTTTCATCTTTCCGCATTGTTTCATCTTTCCGCATTGTTTCATCTTTCCGCATTGTTTCATCTTTCCGCATTGTTTCATCTTTCCGCATTGTTTCATCTTTCCGCATTGTTTCATCTTTCCGCATTGTTTCATCTTTCCGCATTGTTTCATCTTTCCGCATTGTTTCATCTTTCCGCATTGTTTCATCTTTCATCTTTCCGCATTGTTTCATCTTTCATCTTTCCGCATTGTTTCATCTTTCATCTTTCCGCATTGTTTCATCTTTCATCTTTCCGCATTGTTTCATCTTTCATCTTTCCGCATTGTTTCATCTTTCATCTTTCCGCATTGTTTCATCTTTCATCTTTCCGCATTGTTTCATCTTTCATCTTACCGCATTTTTTCGTCTTTCATCTTTCCGCATTGTTTCATCTTTCATCTTTCCGCATTGTTTCATCTTTCCGCATTGTTTCATCTTTCCGCATTGTTTCATCTTGCATCTTTCCGCATTGTTTCATCTTTCATCTTTCCGCATTCTTTCATCTTTAATCTTTCCGCATTGTTTCATCTTTCATCTTTCCGCATTGTTTCATCTTTCATCTTTCCGCATTCTTTCATCTTTCATCTTTCCGCATTGTTTCGTCTTTCCGCATTGTTTCATCTTTCATCTTTCCGCATTCTTTCATCTTTCATCTTTCCGCATTGTTTCATCTTTCCGCATTGTTTCATCTTTCATCTTTCCGCATTCTTTCATCTTTCATCTTTCCGCATTGTTTCATCTTTCCGCATTGTTTCATCTTTCCGCATTGTTTCATCTTTCATCTTTCCGCATTGTTTCATCTTTCCGCATTGTTTCATCTTTCCGCATTGTTTCATCTTTCATCTTTCCGCATTGTTTCATCTTTCATCTTCCGCATTCTTTCATCTTTCATCTTTCCGCATTGTTTCATCTTTCATCTTTCCGCATTTTTTCATCTTTCATCTTTCCGCATTGTTTCATCTTTCATCTTTCCGCATTGTTTCATCTTTCCGCATTGTTTCATCTTTCCGCATTGTTTCATCTTTCATCTTTCCGCATTTTTTGATCTTTCGTCTTTCCGCATTGTTTCATCTTTCATCTTTCCGCATTGTTTCATCTTTCATCTTTCCGCATTGTTTCATCTTTCCGCACTGTTTCATCTTTCCGCATTGTTTCATCTTTCATCTTCCGCATTCTTTCATCTTTCATCTTTCCGCATTGTTTCATCTTTCATCTTTCCGCATTTTTTCATCTTTCATCTTTCCGCATTGTTTCATCTTTCATCTTTCCGCATTGTTTCATCTTTCATCTTTCCGCATTCTTTCATCTTTCATCTTTCCGCATTGTTTCATCTTTCAGCTTTCCGCATTGTTTCATCTTTCATCTTTCCGCATTGTTTCATCTTTCATCTTTCCGCATTGTTTCATCTTTCCGCATTGTTTCATCTTTCATCTTCCGCATTCTTTCATCTTTCATCTTTCCGCATTGTTTCATCTTTCATCTTTCCGCATTGTTTCATCTTTCATCTTTCCGCATTGTTTCATCTTTCCGCATTGTTTCATCTTTCCGCATTGTTTCATCTTTCCGCATTGTTTCATTTTTCCGCATTGTTTCATCTTTCCGCATTGTTTCATCTTTCCGCATTGTTTCATCTTTCCGCATTGTTTCATCTTTCATCTTTCCGCATTGTTTCATCTTTCATCTTTCCGCATTGTTTCATCTTTCATCTTTCCGCATTGTTTCATCTTTCATCTTTCCGCATTGTTTCATCTTTCATCTTTCCGCATTGTTTCATCTTTCATCTTTCCGCATTGTTTCATCTTTCATCTTTCCGCATTGTTTCATCTTTCATATTTCCGCATTGTTTCATCTTTCATCTTTCCGCATTCTTTCATCTTTCATCTTTCCGCATTGTTTCATCTTTCATCTTTCCGCATTGTTTCATCTTTCATATTTCCGCATTGTTTCATCTTTCATCTTTCCGAATTCTTTCATCTTTCATCTTTCCGCATTGTTTCATCTTTCATCTTTCCGCATTGTTTCATCTTTCATCTTTCCGCATTGTTTCATCTTTCATGTTCCGCATTCTTTCATCTTTCATCTTTCCGCATTGTTTCATCTTTCATCTTTCCGCATTTTTTCATCTTTCATCTTTCCGCATTGTTTCATCTTTCATCTTTCCGCATTTTTTCATCTTTCATCTTTCCGCATTGTTTCATCTTTCCGCATTGTTTCATCTTTCCGCATTGTTTCATCTTTCATCTTTCCGCATTGTTTCATCTTTCATCTTTCCGCATTCTTTCATCTTTCATCTTTCCGCATTGTTTCATCTTTCATCTTTCCGCATTGTTTCATCTTTCATCTTTCCGCATTCTTTCATCTTTCATCTTTCCGCATTGTTTCATCTTTCCGCATTGTTTCATCTTTCCGCATTGTTTCATCTTTCCGCATTGTTTCATCTTTCATCTTTCCGCATTGTTTCATCTTTCATCTTTCCGAATTGTTTCATCTTTCATCTTTCCGCATTGTTTCATCTTTCATCTTTCCGCATTGTTTCATCTTTCATCTTTCCGCATTCTTTCATCTTTCATCTTTCCGCATTGTTTCATCTTTCATCTTTCCGCAATGTTTCATCTTTCATCTTTCCGCATTGTTTCATCTTTCATCTTTCCGCATTGTTTCATCTTTCATCTTTCCGCATTCTTTCATCTTTCATCTTTCCGCATTGTTTCATCTTTCCGCATTGTTTCATCTTTCCGCATTGTTTCATCTTTCATCTTTCCGCATTGTTTCATCTTTCATCTTTCCGCATTGTTTCATCTTTCATCTTTCCGCATTGTTTCATCTTTCATCTTTCCGCATTCTTTCATCTTTCATCTTTCCGCATTGTTTCATCTTTCCGCATTGTTTCATCTTTCCGCATTGTTTCATCTTTCATCTTTCCGCAATGTTTCATCTTTCATCTTTCCGCATTGTTTCATCTTTCATCTTTCCGCATTGTTTCATCTTTCATCTTTCCGCATTCTTTCATCTTTCATCTTTCCGCATTTTTTCGTCTTTCATCTTTCCGCATTGTTTCATCTTTCATCTTTCCGCATTGTTTCATCTTTCCGCATTGTTTCATCTTTCCGCATTGTTTCATCTTTCCGCATTGTTTCATCTTTCATCTTTCCGCATTGTTTCATCTTTCATCTTTCCGCATTGTTTCATCTTTCATCTTTCCGCATTGTTTCATCTTTCATCTTTCCGCATTGTTTCATCTTTCATCTTTCCGCATTCTTTCATCTTTCATCTTTCCGCATTCTTTCATCTTTCATCTTTCCGCATTGTTTCATCTTTCATATTTCCGCATTGTTTCATCTTTCATCTTTCCGCATTCTTTCATCTTTCATCTTTCCGCATTGTTTCATCTTTCATCTTTCCGCATTGTTTCATCTTTCATATTTCCGCATTGTTTCATCTTTCATCTTTCCGCATTCTTTCATCTTTCATCTTTCCGCATTGTTTCATCTTTCATCTTTCCGCATTGTTTCATCTTTCATCTTTCCGCATTGTTTCATCTTTCATGTTCCGCATTCTTTCATCTTTCATCTTTCCGCATTGTTTCATCTTTCATCTTTCCGCATTTTTTCATCTTTCATCTTTCCGCATTGTTTCATCTTTCCGCATTGTTTCATCTTTCCGCATTGTTTCATCTTTCATCTTTCCGCATTGTTTCATCTTTCATCTTTCCGCATTCTTTCATCTTTCATCTTTCCGCATTGTTTCATCTTTCATCTTTCCGCATTGTTTCATCTTTCATCTTTCCGCATTCTTTCATCTTTCATCTTTCCGCATTGTTTCATCTTTCCGCATTGTTTCATCTTTCCGCATTGTTTCATCTTTCATCTTTCCGCATTGTTTCATCTTTCATCTTTCCGAATTGTTTCATCTTTCATCTTTCCGCATTGTTTCATCTTTCATCTTTCCGCATTGTTTCATCTTTCATCTTTCCGCATTCTTTCATCTTTCATCTTTCCGCATTGTTTCATCTTTCATCTTTCCGCAATGTTTCATCTTTCATCTTTCCGCATTGTTTCATCTTTCATCTTTCCGCATTGTTTCATCTTTCATCTTTCCGCATTCTTTCATCTTTCATCTTTCCGCATTGTTTCATCTTTCCGCATTGTTTCATCTTTCCGCATTGTTTCATCTTTCATCTTTCCGCATTGTTTCATCTTTCATCTTTCCGCATTGTTTCATCTTTCATCTTTCCGCAATGTTTCATCTTTCATCTTTCCGCATTCTTTCATCTTTCATCTTTCCGCATTGTTTCATCTTTCCGCATTGTTTCATCTTTCCGCATTGTTTCATCTTTCCGCATTGTTTCATCTTTCCGCATTGTTTCATCTTTCATCTTTCCGCAATGTTTCATCTTTCATCTTTCCGCATTGTTTCATCTTTCATCTTTCCGCATTGTTTCATCTTTCATCTTTCCGCATTCTTTCATCTTTCATCATTCCGCATTTTTTCGTCTTTCATCTTTCCGCATTGTTTCATCTTTCATCTTTCCGCATTGTTTCATCTTTCCGCATTGTTTCATCTTTCCGCATTGTTTCATCTTTCCGCATTGTTTCATCTTGCATCTTTCCGCATTGTTTCATCTTTCATCTTTCCGCATTCTTTCATCTTTAATCTTTCCGCATTGTTTCATCTTTCATCTTTCCGCATTGTTTCATCTTTCATCTTTCCGCATTCTTTCATCTTTCATCTTTCCGCATTGTTTCGTCTTTCCGCATTGTTTCATCTTTCATCTTTCCGCATTCTTTCATCTTTCATCTTTCCGCATTGTTTCATCTTTCCGCATTGTTTCATCTTTCATCTTTCCGCATTCTTTCATCTTTCATCTTTCCGCATTGTTTCATCTTTCCGCATTGTTTCATCTTTCCGCATTGTTTCATCTTTCCGCATTGTTTCATCTTTCATCTTTCCGCATTGTTTCATCTTTCCGCATTGTTTCATCTTTCCGCATTGTTTCATCTTTCATCTTTCCGCATTGTTTCATCTTTCATCTTCCGCATTCTTTCATCTTTCATCTTTCCGCATTGTTTCATCTTTCATCTTTCCGCATTTTTTCATCTTTCATCTTTCCGCATTGTTTCATCTTTCATCTTTCCGCATTGTTTCATCTTTCCGCATTGTTTCATCTTTCCGCATTGTTTCATCTTTCCGCATTGTTTCATCTTTCCGCATTGTTTCATCTTTCCGCATTGTTTCATCTTTCATCTTTCCGCATTGTTTCATCTTTCCGCACTGTTTCATCTTTCCGCATTGTTTCATCTTTCATCTTCCGCATTCTTTCATCTTTCATCTTTCCGCATTGTTTCATCTTTCATCTTTCCGCATTTTTTCATCTTTCATCTTTCCGCATTGTTTCATCTTTCATCTTTCCGCATTGTTTCATCTTTCATCTTTCCGCATTCTTTCATCTTTCATCTTTCCGCATTGTTTCATCTTTCAGCTTTCCGCATTGTTTCATCTTTCATCTTTCCGCATTGTTTCATCTTTCATCTTTCCGCATTGTTTCATCTTTCATCTTTCCGCATTGTTTCATCTTTCATCTTTCCGCATTGTTTCATCTTTCCGCATTGTTTCATCTTTCCGCATTGTTTCATCTTTCCGCATTGTTTCATCTTTCCGCATTGTTTCATCTTTCCGCATTGTTTCATCTTTCCGCATTGTTTCATCTTTCCGCATTGTTTCATCTTTCATCTTTCCGCATTGTTTCATCTTTCATCTTTCCGCATTGTTTCATCTTTCATCTTTCCGCATTGTTTCATCTTTCATCTTTCCGCATTGTTTCATCTTTCATCTTTCCGCATTCTTTCATCTTTCATCTTTCCGCATTGTTTCATCTTTCATCTTTCCGCATTGTTTCATCTTTCATATTTCCGCATTGTTTCATCTTTCATCTTTCCGCATTCTTTCATCTTTCATCTTTCCGCATTGTTTCATCTTTCATCTTTCCGCATTGTTTCATCTTTCATATTTCCGCATTGTTTCATCTTTCATCTTTCCGCATTCTTTCATCTTTCATCTTTCCGCATTGTTTCATCTTTCATCTTTCCGCATTGTTTCATCTTTCATCTTTCCGCATTGTTTCATCTTTCATGTTCCGCATTCTTTCATCTTTCATCTTTCCGCATTGTTTCATCTTTCATCTTTCCGCATTTTTTCATCTTTCATCTTTCCGCATTGTTTCATCTTTCATCTTTCCGCATTTTTTCATCTTTCATCTTTCCGCATTGTTTCATCTTTCCGCATTGTTTCATCTTTCCGCATTGTTTCATCTTTCATCTTTCCGCATTGTTTCATCTTTCATCTTTCCGCATTCTTTCATCTTTCATCTTTCCGCATTGTTTCATCTTTCATCTTTCCGCATTGTTTCATCTTTCATCTTTCCGCATTCTTTCATCTTTCATCTTTCCGCATTGTTTCATCTTTCCGCATTGTTTCATCTTTCCGCATTGTTTCATCTTTCCGCATTGTTTCATCTTTCCGCATTGTTTCATCTTTCATCTTTCCGCATTGTTTCATCTTTCATCTTTCCGAATTGTTTCATCTTTCATCTTTCCGCATTGTTTCATCTTTCATCTTTCCGCATTGTTTCATCTTTCATCTTTCCGCATTCTTTCATCTTTCATCTTTCCGCATTGTTTCATCTTTCATCTTTCCGCAATGTTTCATCTTTCATCTTTCCGCATTGTTTCATCTTTCATCTTTCCGCATTGTTTCATCTTTCATCTTTCCGCATTCTTTCATCTTTCATCTTTCCGCATTGTTTCATCTTTCCGCATTGTTTCATCTTTCCGCATTGTTTCATCTTTCATCTTTCCGCATTGTTTCATCTTTCATCTTTCCGCATTGTTTCATCTTTCATCTTTCCGCATTGTTTCATCTTTCATCTTTCCGCATTCTTTCATCTTTCATCTTTCCGCATTGTTTCATCTTTCCGCATGGTTTCATCTTTCATCTTTCCGCAATGTTTCATCTTTCATCTTTCCGCATTGTTTCATCTTTCATCTTTCCGCATTGTTTCATCTTTCATCTTTCCGCATTCTTTCATCTTTCATCTTTCCGCATTGTTTCATCTTTCCGCATTGTTTCATCTTTCCGCATTGTTTCATCTTTCATCTTTCCGCATTGTTTCATCTTTCCGCATTGTTTCATCTTTCATCTTTCCGCATTGTTTCATCTTTCATCTTTCCGCATTGTTTCATCTTTCATCTTTCCGCATTCTTTCATCTTTCATCTTTCCGCATTGTTTCATCTTTCATCTTTCCGCATTCTTTCATCTTTCATCTTTCCGCATTGTTTCATCTTTCCGCATTGTTTCATCTTTCCGCATTGTTTCATCTTTCATCTTTCCGCATTGTTTCATCTTTCATCTTTCCGCATTGTTTCATCTTTCCGCATTGTTTTATCTTTCCGCATTGTTTCATCTTTCCGCATTGTTTCATCTTTCATCTTCCGCATTCTTTCATCTTTCATCTTTCTGCATTGTTTCATCTTTCATCTTTCCGCATTTTTTCATCTTTCATCTTTCCGCATTGTTTCATCTTTCATCTTTCCGCATTGTTTCATCTTTCCGCATTGTTTCATCTTTCCGCATTGTTTCATCTTTCATCTTTCCGCATTGTTTCATCTTTCCGCATTGTTTCATCTTTCCGCATTGTTTCATCTTTCCGCATTGTTTCATCTTTCCGCATTGTTTCATCTTTCATCTTTCCGCATTCTTTCATCTTTCATCTTTCCGCATTGTTTCATCTTTCATCTTTCCGCATTGTTTCATCTTTCATCTTTCCGCATTGTTTCATCTTTCCGCATTCTTTCATCTTTCATCTTTCCGCATTGTTTCATCTTTCCGCATTGTTTCATCTTTCCGCATTGTTTCATCTTTCCGCATTGTTTCATCTTTCATCTTTCCGCATTCTTTCATCTTTCATCTTTCCGCATTGTTTCATCTTTCATCTTTCCGCATTGTTTCATCTTTCCGCATTGTTTCATCTTTCATCTTCCGCATTCTTTCATCTTTCATCTTTCAGCATTGTTTCATCTTTCATCTTTCCGCATTTTTTCATCTTTCATCTTTCCGCATTGTTTCATCTTTCATCTTTCCGAATTGTTTCATCTTTCATCTTTCCGCATTGTTTCATCGTTCCGCATTGTTTCATCTTTCCGCATTGTTTCATCTTTCATCTTCCGCATTCTTTCATCTTTCATCTTTCCGCATTGTTTCATCTTTCATCTTTCCGCATTTTTTCATCTTTCATCTTTCCGCATTGTTTCATCTTTCATCTTTCCGCTTTGTTTCATCTTTCCGCATTGTTTCATCTTTCCGCATTGTTTCATCTTTCCGCATTGTTTCATCTTTCCGCATTGATTCATCTTTCCGCATTGTGTCATCTTTCATCTTTCCGCATTCTTTCATCTTTCATCTTTCCGCATTGTTTCATCTTTCAGCTTTCCGCATTGTTTCATCTTTCATCTTTCCGCATTGTTTCATCTTTCATCTTTCCGCATTGTTTCATCTTTCATCTTTCCGCATTGTTTCATCTTTCATCTTTCCGCATTGTTTCATCTTTCATCTTTCCGCATTCTTTCATCTTTCATCTTTCCGCATTGTTTCATCTTTCATCTTTCCGCATTGTTTCATCTTTCATATTTCCGCATTGTTTCATCTTTCATCTTTCCGCATTCTTTCATCTTTCATCTTTCCGCATTCTTTCATCTTTCATCTTTCCGCATTGTTTCATCTTTCATCTTTCCGCATTGTTTCATCTTTCATATTTCCGCATTGTTTCATCTTTCATCTTTCCGCATTCTTTCATCTTTCATCTTTCCGCATTGTTTCATCTTTCATCTTTCCGCATTGTTTCATCTTTCATCTTTCCGCATTGTTTCATCTTTCATGTTCCGCATTCTTTCATCTTTCATCTTTCCGCATTGTTTCATCTTTCATCTTTCCGCATTTTTTCATCTTTCATCTTTCCGCATTGTTTCATCTTTCATCTTTCCGCATTTTTTCATCTTTCATCTTTCCGCATTGTTTCATCTTTCCGCATTGTTTCATCTTTCCGCATTGTTTCATCTTTCATCTTTCCGCATTGTTTCATCTTTCATCTTTCCGCATTCTTTCATCTTTCATCTTTCCGCATTGTTTCATCTTTCATCTTTCCGCATTGTTTCATCTTTCATCTTTCCGCATTGTTTCATCTTTCATCTTTCCGCATTGTTTCATCTTTCATGTTCCGCATTCTTTCATCTTTCATCTTTCCGCATTGTTTCATCTTTCATCTTTACGCATTTTTTCATCTTTCATCTTTCCGCATTGTTTCATCTTTCATCTTTCCGCATTCTTTCATCTTTCATCTTTCCGCATTCTTTCATCTTTCATCTTTCCGCATTGTTTCATCTTTCATATTTCCGCATTGTTTCATCTTTCATCTTTCCGCATTCTTTCATCTTTCATCTTTCCGCATTGTTTCATCTTTCATCTTTCCTCATTGTTTCATCTTTCATCTTTCCGCATTGTTTCATCTTTCATGTTCCGCATTCTTTCATCTTTCATCTTTCCGCATTGTTTCATCTTTCATCTTTCCGCATTTTTTCATGTTTCATCTTTCCACATTGTTTCATCTTTCATCTTTCCGCATTTTTTCATCTTTCATCTTTCCGCATTGTTTCATCTTTCCGCATTGTTTCATCTTTCTGCATTGTTTCATCTTTCATCTTTCCGCATTGTTTCATCTTTCATCTTTCCGCATTCTTTCATCTTTCATCTTTCCGCATTGTTTCATCTTTCATCTTTCCGCATTGTTTCATCTTTCATCTTTCCGCATTCTTTCATCTTTCATCTTTCCGCATTGTTTCATCTTTCCGCATTGTTTCATCTTTCCGCATTGTTTCATCTTTCCGCATTGTTTCATCTTTCCGCATTGTTTCATCTTTCCGCATTGTTTCATCTTTCCGCATTGTTTCATCTTTCCGCATTGTTTCATCTTTCCGCATTGTTTCATCTTTCATCTTTCCGCATTGTTTCATCTTTCATCTTTCCGAATTGTTTCATCTTTCATCTTTCCGCATTGTTTCATCTTTCATATTTCCGCATTGTTTCATCTTTCATCTTTCCGCATTCTTTCATCTTTCATCTTTCCGCATTGTTTCATCTTTCATCTTTCCGCAATGTTTCATCTTTCATCTTTCCGCATTGTTTCATCTTTCATCTTTCCGCATTGTTTCATCTTTCATCTTTCCGCATTCTTTCATCTTTCATCTTTCCGCATTGTTTCATCTTTCATCTTTCCGCATTGTTTCATCTTTCATCTTTCCGCATTCTTTCATCTTTCATCTTTCCGCATTGTTTCATCTTTCCGCATTGTTTCATCTTTCCGCATTGTTTCATCTTTCATCTTTCCGCATTGTTTCATCTTTCCGCATTGTTTCATCTTTCATATTTCCGCATTGTTTCATCTTTCATCTTTCCGAATTGTTTCATCTTTCATCTTTCCGCATTGTTTCATCTTTCATATTTCCGCATTGTTTCATCTTTCATCTTTCCGCATTCTTTCATCTTTCATCTTTCCGCATTGTTTCATCTTTCATCTTTCCGCAATGTTTCATCTTTCATCTTTCCGCATTGTTTCATCTTTCATCTTTCCGCATTGTTTCATCTTTCATCTTTCCGCATTCTTTCATCTTTCATCTTTCCGCATTGTTTCATCTTTCATCTTTCCGCATTGTTTCATCTTTCATCTTTCCGCATTCTTTCATCTTTCATCTTTCCGCATTGTTTCATCTTTCCGCATTGTTTCATCTTTCCGCATTGTTTCATCTTTCATCTTTCCGCATTGTTTCATCTTTCATCTTTCCGCATTGTTTCATCTTTCCGCATTGTTTCATCTTTCCGCATTGTTTCATCTTTCCGCATTGTTTCATCTTACATCTTCCGCATTCTTTCATCTTTCATCTTTCCGCATTGTTTCATCTTTCATCTTTCCGCATTTTTTCATCTTTCATCTTTCCGCATTGTTTCATCTTTCATCTTTCCGCATTGTTTCATCTTTCCGCATTGTTTCATCTTTCCGCATTGTTTCATCTTTCCGCATTGTTTCATCTTTCCGCATTGTTTCATCTTTCCGCATTGTTTCATCTTTCCGCATTGTTTCATCTTTCCGCATTGTTTCATCTTTCCGCATTGTTTCATCTTTCCGCATTGTTTCATCTTTCCGCATTGTTTCATCTTTCCGCATTGTTTCATCTTTCCGCATTGTTTCATCTTTCATCTTTCCGCATTCTTTCATCTTTCATCTTTCCGCATTCTTTCATCTTTCATCTTTCCGCATTCTTTCATCTTTCATCTTTCCGCATTGTTTCATCTTTCATCTTTCCGCATTGTTTCATCTTTCCGCATTCTTTCATCTTTCATCTTTCCGCATTGTTTCATCTTTCATCTTTCCGCATTGTTTCATCTTTCCGCATTGTTTCATCTTTCATCTTCCGCATTCTTTCATCTTTCATCTTTCAGCATTGTTTCATCTTTCATCTTTCCGCATTTTTTCATCTTTCATCTTTCCGCATTGTTTCATCTTTCATCTTTCCGCATTGTTTCATCTTTCATCTTTCCGCATTGTTTCATCTTTCCGCATTGTTTCATCTTTCATCTTCCGCATTCTTTCATCTTTCATCTTTCCGCATTGTTTCATCTTTCATCTTTCCGCATTTTTTCATCTTTCATCTTTCCGCATTGTTTCATCTTTCATCTTTCCGCTTTGTTTCATCTTTCCGCATTGTTTCATCTTTCCGCATTGTTTCATCTTTCCGCATTGTTTCATCTTTCCGCATTGATTCATCTTTCCGCATTGTTTCATCTTTCATCTTTCCGCATTCTTTCATCTTTCATCTTTCCGCATTGTTTCATCTTTCAGCTTTCCGCATTGTTTCATCTTTCATCTTTCCGCATTGTTTCATCTTTCATCTTTCCGCATTGTTTCATCTTTCCGCATTGTTTCATCTTTCATCTTCCGCATTCTTTCATCTTTCATCTTTCCGCATTGTTTCATCTTTCATCTTTCCGCATTGTTTCATCTTTCATCTTTCCGCATTGTTTCATCTTTCCGCATTGTTTCAGCTTTCCGCATTGTTTCATCTTTCCGCATTGTTTCATCTTTCCGCATTGTTTCATCTTTCCGCATTGTTTCATCTTTCCGCATTGTTTCATCTTTCCGCATTGTTTCATCTTTCCGCATTGTTTCATCTTTCCGCATTGTTTCATCTTTCCGCATTGCTTCATCTTTCCGCATTGTTTCATCTTTCCGCATTGTTTCATCTTTCCGCATTGTTTCATCTTTCCGCATTGTTTCATCTTTCATCTTTCCGCATTGTTTCATCTTTCATCTTTCCGCATTGTTTCATCTTTCATCTTTCCGCATTGTTTCATCTTTCATCTTTCCGCATTGTTTCATCTTTCATCTTTCCGCATTGTTTCATCTTTCATCTTTCCGCATTCTTTCATCTTTCATCTTTCCGCATTGTTTCATCTTTCATCTTTCCGCATTGTTTCATCTTTCATCTTTCCGCATTCTTTCATCTTTCATCTTTCCGCATTGTTTCATCTTTCATCTTTCCGCAATGTTTCATCTTTCATCTTTCCGCATTGTTTCATCTTTCATCTTTCCGCATTGTTTCATCTTTCATCTTTCCGCATTCTTTCATCTTTCATCTTTCCGCATTGTTTCATCTTTCATCTTTCCGCATTGTTTCATCTTTCATCTTTCCGCATTCTTTCATCTTTCATCTTTCCGCATTGTTTCATCTTTCCGCATTGTTTCATCTTTCCGCATTGTTTCATCTTTCCGCATTGTTTCATCTTTCATCTTTCCGCATTGTTTCATCTTTCCGCATTGTTTCATCTTTCCGCATTGTTTCATCTTTCATCTTTCCGCATAGTTTCATCTTTCATCTTTCCGCATTCTTTCATCTTTCATCTTTCCGCATTCTTTCATCTTTCCGCATTGTTTCATCTTTCCGCAGTTTCATCTTTCCGCATTGTTTCATCTTTCATCTTCCGCATTCTTTCATCTTTCATCTTTCCGCATTGTTTCATCTTTCATCTTTCCTCATTTTTTCATCTTTCATCTTTCCGCATTGTTTCATCTTTCCGCATTGTTTCATCTTTCCGCATTGTTTCAGCTTTCATCTTTCCGCATTGTTTCATCTTTCCGCATTGTTTCATCTTTCCGCAGTTTCATCTTTCCGCATTGTTTCATCTTTCCGCATTGTTTCATCTTTCCGCATTGTTTCATCTTTCCGCATTGTTTCATCTTTCCGCATTGTTTCATCTTTCCGCATTGTTTCATCTTTCCGCATTGTTTCAGCTTTCATCTTTCCGCATTGTTTCATCTTTCATCTTTCTGCATTCTTTCATCTTTCATCTTTCCGCATTGTTTCATCTTTCATCTTTCCGCATTCTTTCATCTTTCATCTTTCCGCATTGTTTCATCTTTCCACATTGTTTCATCTTTCATCTTTCCGCATTGTTTCATCTTTCATCTTTCCGCATTGTTTCATCTTTCCGCATTGTTTCATCTTTCCGCATTGTTACATCTTTCCGCATTGTTTCATCTTTCCGCATTGTTTCATCTTGCATCTTTCCGCATTGTTTCATCTTTCATCTTTCCGCATTCTTTCATCTTTAATCTTTCCGCATTGTTTCATCTTTCATCTTTCCGCATTGTTTCATCTTTCATCTTTCCGCATTCTTTCATCTTTCATCTTTCCGCATTGTTTCATCTTTCCGCATTGTTTCATCTTTCCGCATTGTTTCATCTTTCCGCATTGTTTCATCTTTCCGCATTGTTTCATCTTTCATCTTTCCGCATTCTTTCATCTTTCATCTTTCCGCATTGTTTCATCTTTCCGCATTGTTTCATCTTTCATCTTTCCGCATTCTTTCATCTTTCATCTTTCCGCATTGTTTCATCTTTCCGCATTGTATCATCTTTCCGCATTGTTTCATCTTTCCGCATTGTTTCATCTTTCATCTTTCCGCATTGTTTCATCTTTCCGCATTGTTTCATCTTTCCGCATTGTTTCATCTTTCCGCATTGTTTCATCTTTCCGCATTGTTTCATCTTTCCGCATTGTTTCATCTTTCCGCATTGTTTCATCTTTCCGCATTGTTTCATCTTTCCGCATTGTTTCATCTTTCCGCATTGTTTCATCTTTCCGCATTGTTTCATCTTTCATCTTTCCGCATTCTTTCATCTTTCATCTTTCCGCATTGTTTCATCTTTCATCTTTCCGCAATGTTTCATCTTTCATCTTTCCGCATTGTTTCATCTTTCATCTTTCCGCATTGTTTCATCTTTCATCTTTCCGCATTCTTTCATCTTTCATCTTTCTGCATTGTTTCATCTTTCATCTTTCCGCATTGTTTCATCTTTCATCTTTCCGCATTCTTTCATCTTTCATCTTTCCGCATTGTTTCATCTTTCCGCATTGTTTCATCTTTCCGCATTGTTTCATCTTTCATCTTTCCGCATTGTTTCATCTTTCATCTTTCCGCATTGTTTCATCTTTCATCTTTCCGCATTCTTTCATCTTTCATCTTTCCGCATTGTTCCATCTTTCATCTTTCCGCATTGTTTCATCTTTCATCTTTCCGCATTCTTTCATCTTTCATCTTTCCGCATTGTTTCATCTTTCCGCATTGTTTCATCTTTCCGCATTGTTTCATCTTTCATCTTTCCGCATTGTTTCATCTTTCATCTTTCCGAATTGTTTCATCTTTCATCTTTCCGCATTGTTTCATTTTTCATCTTTCCGCATTGTTTCATCTTTCATCTTTCCGCATTGTTTCATCTTTCAGCTTTCCGCATTGTTTCATCTTTCATCTTTCCGCATTGTTTCATCTTTCATCTTTCCGCATTGTTTCATCTTTCCGCATTGTTTCATCTTTCATCTTCCGCATTCTTTCATCTTTCATCTTTCCGCATTGTTTCATCTTTCATCTTTCCGCATTGTTTCATCTTTCATCTTTCCGCATTGTTTCATCTTTCCGCATTGTTTCATCTTTCCGCATTGTTTCATCTTTCCGCATTGTTTCATCTTTCCGCATTGTTTCATCTTTCCGCATTTTTTCATCTTTCCGCATTGTTTCATCTTTCCGCATTGTTTCATCTTTCCGCATTGCTTCATCTTTCCGCATTGTTTCATCTTTCCGCATTGTTTCATCTTTCCGCATTGTTTCATCTTTCCGCATTGTTTCATCTTTCCGCATTGTTTCATCTTTCATCTTTCCGCATTGTTTCATCTTTCATCTTTCCGCATTCTTTCATCTTTCATCTTTCCGCATTGTTTCATCTTTCATCTTTCCGCATTGTTTCATCTTTCATATTTCCGCATTGTTTCATCTTTCATCTTTCCGCATTCTTTCATCTTTCATCTTTCCGCATTGTTTCATCTTTCATCTTTCCTCATTGTTTCATCTTTCATCTTTCCGCATTGTTTCATCTTTCATGTTCCGCATTCTTTCATCTTTCATCTTTCCGCATTGTTTCATCTTTCATCTTTCCGCATTTTTTCATGTTTCATCTTTCCACATTGTTTCATCTTTCATATTTCCGCATTTTTTCATCTTTCATCTTTCCGCATTGTTTCATCTTTCCGCATTGTTTCATCTTTCCGCATTGTTTCATCTTGCATCTTTCCGCATTGTTTCATCTTTCATCTTTCCGCATTCTTTCATCTTTAATCTTTCCGCATTGTTTCATCTTTCACCTTTCCGCATTGTTTCATCTTTCATCTTTCCGCATTCTTTCATCTTTCATCTTTCCGCATTGTTTCATCTTTCCGCATTGTTTCATCTTTCCGCATTGTTTCATCTTTCCGCATTGTTTCATCTTTCCGCATTGTTTCATCTTTCATCTTTCCGCATTGTTTCATCTTTCATCTTTCCGAATTGTTTCATCTTTCATCTTTCCGCATTGTTTCATCTTTCATCTTTCCGCATTCTTTCATCTTTCATCTTTCCGCATTGTTTCATCTTTCCGCATTGTTTCATCTTTCCGCATTGTTTCATCTTTCCGCATTGTTTCATCTTTCATCTTTCCGCATTGTTTCATCTTTCCGCATTGTTTCATCTTTCCGCATTGTTTCATCTTTCCGCATTGTTTCATCTTTCCGCATTGTTTCATCTTTCATCTTTCCGCATTGTTTCATCTTTCATCTTTCCGCATTCTTTCATCTTTCATCTTTCCGCATTGTTTCATCTTTCATCTTTCCGCATTGTTTCATCTTTGATCTTTCCGCATTCTTTCATCTTTCATCTTTCCGCATTGTTTCATCTTTCCGCATTGTTTCATCTTTCATCTTTCCGCATTGTTTCATCTTTCATCTTTCCGCATTGTTTCATTTTTCATCTTTCCGCATTGTTTCATCTTTCATCTTTCCGCATTCTTTCATCTTTCATCTTTCCGCATTGTTTCATCTTTCATCTTTCCGCAATGTTTCATCTTTCATCTTTCCGCATTGTTTCATCTTTCATCTTTCCGCATTGTTTCATCTTTCATCTTTCCGCATTCTTTCATCTTTCATCTTTCCGCATTGTTTCATCTTTCATCTTTCCGCATTGTTTCATCTTTCATCTTTCCGCATTCTTTCATCTTTCATCTTTCCGCATTGTTTCATCTTTCATCTTTCCGCATTGTTTCATCTTTCATCTTTCCGCATTGTTTCATCTTTCCGCATTGTTTCATCTTTCCGCATTGTTACATCTTTCCGCATTGTTTCATCTTTCCGCATTGTTTCATCTTGCATCTTTCCGCATTGTTTCATCTTTCATCTTTCCGCATTCTTTCATCTTTAATCTTTCCGCATTGTTTCATCTTTCATCTTTCCGCATTGTTTCATCTTTCATCTTTCCGCATTCTTTCATCTTTCATCTTTCCGCATTGTTTCATCTTTCCGCATTGTTTCATCTTTCATCTTTCCGCATTCTTTCATCTTTCATCTTTCCGCATTGTTTCATCTTTCCGCATTGTTTCATCTTTCATCTTTCCGCATTCTTTCATCTTTCATCTTTCCGCATTGTTTCATCTTTCCGCATTGTTTCATCTTTCATCGTTCCGCATTGTTTCATCTTTCATCGTTCCGCATTGTTTCATCTTTCCGCATTGTTTCATCTTTCCGCATTGTTTCATCTTTCATCTTTCCGCATTGTTTCATCTTTCATCTTTCCGCATTGTTTCATCTTTCATCTTTCCGCATTGTTTCATCTTTCATCTTTCCGCATTGTTTCATCTTTCATCTTTCCGCATTGTTTCATCTTTCATCTTTCCGCATTGTTTCATCTTTCATCTTTCCGCATTGTTTCATCTTTCATCTTTCCGCATTCTTTCATCTTTCATCTTTCCGCATTGTTTCATCTTTCATCTTTCCGCATTGTTTCATCTTTCATCTTTCCGCATTGTTTCATCTTTCATCTTTCCGCATTCTTTCATCTTTCATCTTTCCGCATTGTTTCATCTTTCATCTTTCCGCATTGTTTCATCTTTCATCTTTCCGCATTGTTTCATCTTTCATCTTCCGCATTCTTTCATCTTTCATCTTTCCGCATTCTTTCATCTTTCATCTTTCCGCATTGTTTCATCTTTCATCTTTCCGCATTGTTTCATCTTTCATCTTTCCGCATTCTTTCATCTTTCATCTTTCCGCATTGTTTCATCTTTCATCTTTCCGCATTGTTTCATCTTTCATCTTTCCGCATTCTTTCATCTTTCATCTTTCCGGATTGTTTCATCTTTCCGCATTGTTTCATCTTTCCGCATTCTTTCATCTTTCATCTTTCCGCATTGTTTCATCTTTCATCTTTCCGCAAGGTTTCATCTTTCATCTTTCCGCATTGTTTCATCTTTCATCTTTCCGCATTCTTTCATCTTTCATCTTTCCGCATTGTTTCATCTTTCATCTTTCCGCAATGTTTCATCTTTCATCTTTCCGCATTGTTTCATCTTTCCGCATTGTTTCATCTTTCCGCATTGTTTCATCTTTCATCTTCCGCATTCTTTCATCTTTCATCTTTCCGCATTGTTTCATCTTTCATCTTTCCGCATTGTTTCATCTTTCCGCATTGTTTCATCTTTCATCTTCCGCATTCTTTCATCTTTCATCTTTCCGCATTGTTTCATCTTTCATCTTTCCTCATTTTTTCATCTTTCATCTTTCCGCATTGTTTCATCTTTCCGCATTGTTTCATCTTTCTGCATTGTTTCAGCTTTCATCTTTCCGCATTGTTTCATCTTTCCGCATTGTTTCATCTTTCCGCATTGTTTCATCTTTCCGCATTGTTTCATCTTTCCGCATTGTTTCATCTTTCCGCATTGTTTCATCTTTCCGCATTGTTTCATCTTTCCGCATTGTTTCATCTTTCCGCATTGTTTCATCTTTCCACATTGTTTCAGCTTTCATCTTTCCGCATTGTTTCATCTTTCATCTTTCTGCATTCTTTCATCTTTCATCTTTCCGCATTGTTTCATCTTTCATCTTTCCGCATTCTTTCATCTTTCATCTTTCCGCATTGTTTCATCTTTCATCTTTCCACATTGTTTCATCTTTCATCTTTCCGCATTGTTTCATCTTTCATCTTTCCGCATTGTTTCATCTTTCCGCATTGTTTCATCTTTCCGCATTGTTACATCTTTCCGCATTGTTTCATCTTTCCGCATTGTTTCATCTTGCATCTTTCCGCATTGTTTCATCTTTCATCTTTCCGCATTCTTTCATCTTTAATCTTTCCGCATTGTTTCATCTTTCATCTTTCCGCATTGTTTCATCTTTCCGCATTGTTTCATCTTTCATCTTCCGCATTCTTTCATCTTTCATCTTTCCGCATTCTTTCATCTTTCATCTTTCCGCATTGTTTCATCTTTCCGCATTGTTTCATCTTTCCGCATTGTTTCATCTTTCCGCATTGTTTCATCTTTCATCTTTCCGCATTCTTTCATCTTTCATCTTTCCGCATTGTTTCATCTTTCATCTTTCCGCATTGTTTCATCTTTCATCTTTCCGCATTGTTTCATCTTTCATCTTTCCGCATTCTTTCATCTTTCATCTTTCCGCATTGTTTCATCTTTCATCTTTCCGCATTGTTTCATCTTTCATCTTTCCGCATTGTTTCATCTTTCCGCATTCTTTCATCTTTCATCTTTCCGCATTGTTTCATCTTTCATCTTTCCGCATTGTTTCATCTTTCATCTTTCCGCATTGTTTCATCTTTCATCTTCCGCATTCTTTCATCTTTCATCTTTCCGCATTCTTTCATCTTTCATCTTTCCGCATTGTTTCATCTTTCATCTTTCCGCATTGTTTCATCTTTCATCTTTCCGCATTGTTTCATCTTTCATCTTTCCGCATTGTTTCATCTTTCATCTTTCCGCATTCTTTCATCTTTCATCTTTCCGCATTGTTTCATCTTTCCGCATTGTTTTCTCTTTCCGCATTCTTTCATCTTTCATCTTTCCGCATTGTTTCATCTTTCATCTTTCCGCAATGTTTCATCTTTCATCTTTCCGCATTGTTTCATCTTTCATCTTTCCGCATTCTTTCATCTTTCATCTTTCCGCATTGTTTCATCTTTCATCTTTCCGCATTGTTTCATCTTTCATCTTTCCGCATTGTTTCATCTTTCCGCATTGTTTCATCTTTCCGCATTGTTTCATCTTTCCGCATTGTTTCAGCTTTCATCTTTCCGCATTGTTTCATCTTTCATCTTTCCGCATTCTTTCATCTTTCATCTTTTCGCATTGTTTCATCTTTCATCTTTCCGCATTGTTTCATCTTTCATCTTTCCGCATTGTTTCATCTTTCATCTTTCCGCATTCTTTCATCTTTCATCTTTCCGCATTGTTTCATCTATCATGTTTCCGCATTGTTTCATCTTTCATCTTTCCGCATTCTTTCATCTTTCATCTTTCCGCATTGTTTCATCTTTCATCTTTCCACATTGTTTCATCTTTCATCTTTCCGCATTGTTTCATCTTTCATCTTTCCGCATTCTTTCATCTTTCCGCATTGTTTCAGCTTTCATCTTTCCGCATTGTTTCATCTTTCATCTTTCCGCATTCTTTCATCTTTCATCTTTCCGCATTGTTTCATCTTTCATCTTTCCGCATTGTTTCATCTTTCATCTTTCCGCATTGTTTCATCTTTCATCTTTCCGCATTCTTTCATCTTTCATCTTTCCGCATTGTTTCATCTATCATGTTTCCGCATTGTTTCATCTTTCATCTTTCCGCATTCTTTCATCTTTCATCTTTCCGCATTGTTTCATCTTTCATCTTTCCGCATTGTTTCATCTTTCATCTTTCCGCATTGTTTCATCTTTCCGCATTGTTTCATCTTTCCGCATTGTTTCATCTTTCATCTTCCGCATTCTTTCATCTTTCATCTTTCCGCATTGTTTCATCTTTCATCTTTCCGCATTTTTTCATCTTTCATCTTTCCGCATTGTTTCATCTTTCCGCATTGTTTCATCTTTCCGCATTGTTTCATCTTTCCGCATTGTTTCATCTTTCCGCATTGTTTCATCTTTCCGCATTGTTTCATCTTTCCGCATTGTTTCATCTTTCATCTTTCCGCATTGTTTCATCTTTCATCTTTCCGCATTCTTTCATCTTTCATCTTTCCGCATTCTTTCATCTTTCATCTTTCCGCATTGTTTCATCTTTCCGCATTGTTTCATCTTTCCGCATTGTTTCATCTTTCATCTTTCCGCATTGTTTCATCTTTCATCTTTCCGCATTGTTTCATCTTTCATCTTTCCGCATTGTTTCATCTTTCATCTTTCCGCATTGTTTCATCTTTCATCTTTCCGCATTGTTTCATCTTTCCGCATTGTTTCATCTTTCCGCATTGTTTCATCTTTCCGCATTGTTTCATCTTTCCGCATTGTTTCATCTTTCCGCATTGTTTCATCTTTCCGCATTGTTTCATCTTTCCGCATTGCTTCATCTTTCCGCATTGTTTCATCTTTCCGCATTGTTTCATCTTTCCGCATTGTTTCATCTTTCCGCATTGTTTCATCTTTCCGCATTGTTTCATCTTTCATCTTTCCGCATTGTTTCATCTTTCATCTTTCCGCATTGTTTCATCTTTCATCTTTCCGCATTGTTTCATCTTTCATCTTTCCGCATTGTTTCATCTTTCATCTTTCCGCATTCTTTCATCTTTCATCTTTCCGCATTGTTTCATCTTTCATCTTTCCGCATTGTTTCATCTTTCATATTTCCGCATTGTTTCATCTTTCATCTTTCCGCATTCTTTCATCTTTCATCTTTCCGCATTGTTTCATCTTTCATCTTTCCGCATTGTTTCATCTTTCATATTTCCGCATTGTTTCATCTTTCATCTTTCCGCATTCTTTCATCTTTCATCTTTCCGCATTGTTTCATCTTTCATCTTTCCGCATTGTTTCATCTTTCATCTTTCCGCATTGTTTCATCTTTCATGTTCCGCATTCTTTCATCTTTCATCTTTCCGCATTGTTTCATCTTTCATCTTTCCGCATTGTTTCATCTTTCATATTTCCGCATTGTTTCATCTTTCATCTTTCCGCATTCTTTCATCTTTCATCTTTCCGCATTGTTTCATCTTTCATCTTTCCGCATTGTTTCATCTTTCATCTTTCCGCATTGTTTCATCTTTCATCTTTCCGCATTTTTTCATCGTTCATCTTTCCGCATTGTTTCATCTTTCCGCATTGTTTCATCTTTCCGCATTGTTTCATCTTTCATCTTTCCGCATTGTTTCATCTTTCATCTTTCCGCATTCTTTCATCTTTCATCTTTCCGCATTGTTTCATCTTTCATCTTTCCGCATTGTTTCATCTTTCATCTTTCCGCATTCTTTCATCTTTCATCTTTCCGCATTGTTTCATCTTTCCGCATTGTTTCATCTTTCCGCATTGTTTCATCTTTCCGCATTGTTTCATCTTTCCGCATTGTTTCATCTTTCCGCATTGTTTCATCTTTCCGCATTGTTTCATCTTTCCGCATTGTTTCATCTTTCCGCATTGTTTCATCTTTCCGCATTGTTTCATCTTTCATCTTTCCGCATTGTTTCATCTTTCATCTTTCCGAATTGTTTCATCTTTCATGTTTCCGCATTGTTTCATCTTTCATCTTTCCGCATTGTTTCATCTTTCATCTTTCCGCATTCTTTCATCTTTCATCTTTCCGCATTGTTTCATCTTTCATCTTTCCGCAATGTTTCATCTTTCATCTTTCCGCATTGTTTCATCTTTCATCTTTCCGCATTGTTTCATCTTTCATCTTTCCGCATTCTTTCATCTTTCATCTTTCCGCATTGTTTCATCTTTCATCTTTCCGCATTGTTTCATCTTTCATCTTTCCGCATTCTTTCATCTTTCATCTTTCCGCATTGTTTCATCTTTCCGCATTGTTTCATCTTTCCGCATTGTTTCATCTTTCATCTTTCCGCATTGTTTCATCTTTCATCTTTCCGCATTGTTTCATCTTTCATCTTTCCGCATTGTTTCATCTTTCATCTTTCCGCATTGTTTCATCTTTCATCTTTCCGCATTGTTTCATCTTTCATCTTTCCGCATTGTTTCATCTTTCATCTTACCGCATTTTTTCGTCTTTCATCTTTCCGCATTGTTTCATCTTTCATCTTTCCGCATTGTTTCATCTTTCCGCATTGTTTCATCTTTCCGCATTGTTACATCTTTCCGCATTGTTTCATCTTTCCGCATTCTTTCATCTTTCATCTTTCCGCATTGTTTCATCTTTCATCTTTCCGCATTGTTTCATCTTTCATCTTTCCGCATTGTTTCATCTTTCATGTTCCGCATTCTTTCATCTTTCATCTTTCCGCATTGTTTCATCTTTCATCTTTCCGCATTTTTTCATCTTTCATCTTTCCGCATTGTTTCATCTTTCATCTTTCCGCATTTTTTCATCTTTCATCTTTCCGCATTGTTTCATCTTTCCGCATTGTTTCATCTTTCCGCATTGTTTCATCTTTCCGCATTGTTTCATCTTTCCGCATTGTTTCATCTTTCCGCATTGTTTCATCTTTCATCTTTCCGCATTGTTTCATCTTTCATCTTTCCGCATTCATTCATCTTTCATCTTTCCGCATTGTTCCATCTTTCATCTTTCCGCATTGTTTCATCTTTCATCTTTCCGTATTCTTTCATCTTTCATCTTTCCGCATTGTTTCATCTTTCCGCATTGTTTCATCTTTCCGCATTGTTTCATCTTTCATCTTTCCGCATTGTTTCATCTTTCATCTTTCCGAATTGTTTCATCTTTCATCTTTCCGCATTGTTTCATTTTTCATCTTTCCGCATTGTTTCATCTTTCATCTTTCCGCATTCTTTCATCTTTCATCTTTCCGCATTGTTTCATCTTTCATCTTTCCGCAATGTTTCATCTTTCATCTTTCCGCATTGTTTCATCTTTCATCTTTCCACATTGTTTCATCTTTCATCTTTCCGCATTCTTTCATCTTTCATCTTTCCGCATTGTTTCATCTTTCATCTTTCCGCATTGTTTCATCTTTCATCTTTCCGCATTCTTTCATCTTTCATCTTTCCGCATTGTTTCATCTTTCCGCATTGTTTCATCTTTCCGCATTGTTTTCTCTTTCCGCATTCTTTCATCTTTCATCTTTCCGCATTGTTTCATCTTTCATCTTTCCGCAATGTTTCATCTTTCATCTTTCCGCATTGTTTCATCTTTCATCTTTCCGCATTCTTTCATCTTTCATCTTTCCGCATTGTTTCATCTTTCATCTTTCCGCATTGTTTCATCTTTCATCTTTCCGCATTGTTTCATCTTTCCGCATTGTTTCATCTTTCCGCATTGTTTCATCTTTCCGCATTGTTTCATCTTTCATCTTCCGCATTCTTTCATCTTTCGTCTTTCCGCATTGTTTCATCTTTCATCTTTCCTCATTTTTTCATCTTTCATCTTTCCGCATTGTTTCATCTTTCCGCATTGTTTCATCTTTCCGCATTGTTTCAGCTTTCATCTTTCCGCATTGTTTCATCTTTCATCTTTCCGCATTCTTTCATCTTTCATCTTTCCGCATTGTTTCATCTTTCATCTTTCCGCATTGTTTCATCTTTCATCTTTCCGCATTCTTTCATCTTTCATCTTTCCGCATTGTTCCATCTTTCATCTTTCCGCATTGTTTCATCTTTCATCTTTCCGTATTCTTTCATCTTTCATCTTTCCGCATTGTTTCATCTTTCATCTTTCCGCATTGTTTCATCTTTCATCTTTCCGAATTGTTTCATCTTTCATCTTTCCGCATTGTTTCATTTTTCATCTTTCCGCATTGTTTCATCTTTCATCTTTCCGCATTCTTTCATCTTTCATCTTTCCGCATTGTTTCATCTTTCATCTTTCCGCAATGTTTCATCTTTCATCTTTCCGCATTGTTTCATCTTTCATCTTTCCACATTGTTTCATCTTTCATCTTTCCGCATTCTTTCATCTTTCATCTTTCCGCATTGTTTCATCTTTCATCTTTCCGCATTGTTTCATCTTTCATCTTTCCGCGTTCTTTCATCTTTCATCTTTCCGCATTGTTTCATCTTTCCGCATTGTTTTCTCTTTCCGCATTCTTTCATCTTTCATCTTTCCGCATTGTTTCATCTTTCATCTTTCCGCAATGTTTCATCTTTCATCTTTCCGCATTGTTTCATCTTTCATCTTTCCGCATTCTTTCATCTTTCATCTTTCCGCATTGTTTCATCTTTCATCTTTCCGCATTGTTTCATCTTTCATCTTTCCGCATTGTTTCATCTTTCCGCATTGTTTCATCTTTCCGCATTGTTTCATCTTTCATCTTCCGCATTCTTTCATCTTTCGTCTTTCCGCATTGTTTCATCTTTCATCTTTCCTCATTTTTTCATCTTTCATCTTTCCGCATTGTTTCATCTTTCCGCATTGTTTCATCTTTCCGCATTGTTTCAGCTTTCATCTTTCCGCATTGTTTCATCTTTCATCTTTCCGCATTCTTTCATCTTTCATCTTTCCGCATTGTTTCATCTTTCATCTTTCCGCATTGTTTCATCTTTCATCTTTCCGCATTGTTTCATCTTTCATCTTTCCACATTGTTTCATCTTTCATCTTTCCGCATTGTTTCATCTTTCATCTTTCCGCATTCTTTCATCTTTCATCTTTCCGCATTGTTTCATCTTTCATCTTTCCGCATTGTTTCATCTTTCATCTTTCCGCATTGTTTCATCTTTCCGCATTGTTTCATCTTTCCGCATTGTTTCATCTTTCATCTTCCGCATTCTTTCATCTTTCATCTTTCCGCATTGTTTCATCTTTCATCTTTCCGCATTTTTTCATCTTTCATCTTTCCGCATTCTTTCATCTTTCATCTTTCCGCATTCTTTCATCTTTCCGCATTCTTTCATCTTTCATCTTTCCGCATTGTTTCATCTTTCCGCATTGTTTCATCTTTCCGCATTGTTTCATCTTTCATCTTTCCGCATTGTTTCATCTTTCATCTTTCCGCATTGTTTCATCTTTCATCTTTCCGCATTGTTTCATCTTTCATCTTTCCGCATTCTTTCATCTTTCATCTTTCCGCATTGTTTCATCTTTCCGCATTGTTTCATCTTTCCGCATTGTTTCATCTTTCCGCATTGTTTCATCTTTCCGCATTGTTTCATCTTTCCGCATTGTTTCATCTTTCCGCATTGTTTCATCTTTCCGCATTGCTGCATCTTTCCGCATTGTTTCATCTTTCCGCTTTGTTTCATCTTTCCGCATTATTTCATCTTTCCGCATTGTTTCATCTTTCCGCATTGTTTCATCTTTCATCTTTCCGCATTCTTTCATCTTTCATCTTTCCGCATTGTTTCATCTTTCCGCATTGTTTCATCTTTCCGCATTGTTTCATCTTTCCGCATTGTTTCATCTTTCCGCATTGTTTCATCTTTCATCTTTCCGCATTCTTTCATCTTTCATCTTTCCGCATTGTTTCATCTTTCCGCATTGTTTCATCTTTCCGCATTGTTTCATCTTTCATCTTTCCGCATTCTTTCATCTTTCATCTTTCCGCATTGTTTCATCTTTCCGCATTGTTTCATCTTTCCGCATTGTTTCATCTTTCCGCATTGTTTCATCTTTCCGCATTGTTTCATCTTTCATCTTTCCGCATTCTTTCATCTTTCATCTTTCCGCATTGTTTCATCTTTCCGCATTGTTTCATCTTTCCGCATTGTTTCATCTTTCCGCATTGTTTCATCTTTCCGCATTGTTTCATCTTTCCGCATTGTTTCATCTTTCCGCATTGTTTCATCTTTCCGCATTGTTTCATCTTTCCGCATTGTTTCATCTTTCCGCATTGTTTCATCTTTCATCTTTCCGCATTGTTTCATCTTTCATCTTTCCGAATTGTTTCATCTTTCATGTTTCCGCATTGTTTCATCTTTCATCTTTCCGCATTGTTTCATCTTTCATCTTTCCGCATTCTTTCATCTTTCATCTTTCCGCATTGTTTCATCTTTCATCTTTCCGCAATGTTTCATCTTTCATCTTTCCGCATTGTTTCATCTTTCATCTTTCCGCATTGTTTCATCTTTCATCTTTCCGCATTCTTTCATCTTTCATCTTTCCGCATTGTTTCATCTTTCATCTTTCCGCATTGTTTCATCTTTCATCTTTCCGCATTCTTTCATCTTTCATCTTTCCGCATTGTTTCATCTTTCCGCATTGTTTCATCTTTCCGCATTGTTTCATCTTTCATCTTTCCGCATTGTTTCATCTTTCATCTTTCCGCATTGTTTCATCTTTCATCTTTCCGCATTGTTTCATCTTTCATCTTTCCGCATTGTTTCATCTTTCATCTTTCCGCATTGTTTCATCTTTCATCTTTCCGCATTGTTTCATCTTTCATCTTACCGCATTTTTTCGTCTTTCATCTTTCCGCATTGTTTCATCTTTCATCTTTCCGCATTGTTTCATCTTTCCGCATTGTTTCATCTTTCCGCATTGTTACATCTTTCCGCATTGTTTCATCTTTCCGCATTCTTTCATCTTTCATCTTTCCGCATTGTTTCATCTTTCATCTTTCCGCATTGTTTCATCTTTCATCTTTCCGCATTGTTTCATCTTTCATGTTCCGCATTCTTTCATCTTTCATCTTTCCGCATTGTTTCATCTTTCATCTTTCCGCATTTTTTCATCTTTCATCTTTCCGCATTGTTTCATCTTTCATCTTTCCGCATTTTTTCATCTTTCATCTTTCCGCATTGTTTCATCTTTCCGCATTGTTTCATCTTTCCGCATTGTTTCATCTTTCCGCATTGTTTCATCTTTCCGCATTGTTTCATCTTTCATCTTTCCGCATTGTTTCATCTTTCATCTTTCCGCATTCATTCATCTTTCATCTTTCCGCATTGTTCCATCTTTCATCTTTCCGCATTGTTTCATCTTTCATCTTTCCGTATTCTTTCATCTTTCATCTTTCCGCATTGTTTCATCTTTCCGCATTGTTTCATCTTTCCGCATTGTTTCATCTTTCATCTTTCCGCATTGTTTCATCTTTCATCTTTCCGAATTGTTTCATCTTTCATCTTTCCGCATTGTTTCATTTTTCATCTTTCCGCATTGTTTCATCTTTCATCTTTCCGCATTCTTTCATCTTTCATCTTTCCGCATTGTTTCATCTTTCATCTTTCCGCAATGTTTCATCTTTCATCTTTCCGCATTGTTTCATCTTTCATCTTTCCACATTGTTTCATCTTTCATCTTTCCGCATTCTTTCATCTTTCATCTTTCCGCATTGTTTCATCTTTCATCTTTCCGCATTGTTTCATCTTTCATCTTTCCGCATTCTTTCATCTTTCATCTTTCCGCATTGTTTCATCTTTCCGCATTGTTTCATCTTTCCGCATTGTTTTCTCTTTCCGCATTCTTTCATCTTTCATCTTTCCGCATTGTTTCATCTTTCATCTTTCCGCAATGTTTCATCTTTCATCTTTCCGCATTGTTTCATCTTTCATCTTTCCGCATTCTTTCATCTTTCATCTTTCCGCATTGTTTCATCTTTCATCTTTCCGCATTGTTTCATCTTTCATCTTTCCGCATTGTTTCATCTTTCCGCATTGTTTCATCTTTCCGCATTGTTTCATCTTTCCGCATTGTTTCATCTTTCATCTTCCGCATTCTTTCATCTTTCGTCTTTCCGCATTGTTTCATCTTTCATCTTTCCTCATTTTTTCATCTTTCATCTTTCCGCATTGTTTCATCTTTCCGCATTGTTTCATCTTTCCGCATTGTTTCAGCTTTCATCTTTCCGCATTGTTTCATCTTTCATCTTTCCGCATTCTTTCATCTTTCATCTTTCCGCATTGTTTCATCTTTCATCTTTCCGCATTGTTTCATCTTTCATCTTTCCGCATTCTTTCATCTTTCATCTTTCCGCATTGTTCCATCTTTCATCTTTCCGCATTGTTTCATCTTTCATCTTTCCGTATTCTTTCATCTTTCATCTTTCCGCATTGTTTCATCTTTCATCTTTCCGCATTGTTTCATCTTTCATCTTTCCGAATTGTTTCATCTTTCATCTTTCCGCATTGTTTCATTTTTCATCTTTCCGCATTGTTTCATCTTTCATCTTTCCGCATTCTTTCATCTTTCATCTTTCCGCATTGTTTCATCTTTCATCTTTCCGCAATGTTTCATCTTTCATCTTTCCGCATTGTTTCATCTTTCATCTTTCCACATTGTTTCATCTTTCATCTTTCCGCATTCTTTCATCTTTCATCTTTCCGCATTGTTTCATCTTTCATCTTTCCGCATTGTTTCATCTTTCATCTTTCCGCGTTCTTTCATCTTTCATCTTTCCGCATTGTTTCATCTTTCCGCATTGTTTTCTCTTTCCGCATTCTTTCATCTTTCATCTTTCCGCATTGTTTCATCTTTCATCTTTCCGCAATGTTTCATCTTTCATCTTTCCGCATTGTTTCATCTTTCATCTTTCCGCATTCTTTCATCTTTCATCTTTCCGCATTGTTTCATCTTTCATCTTTCCGCATTGTTTCATCTTTCATCTTTCCGCATTGTTTCATCTTTCCGCATTGTTTCATCTTTCCGCATTGTTTCATCTTTCATCTTCCGCATTCTTTCATCTTTCGTCTTTCCGCATTGTTTCATCTTTCATCTTTCCTCATTTTTTCATCTTTCATCTTTCCGCATTGTTTCATCTTTCCGCATTGTTTCATCTTTCCGCATTGTTTCAGCTTTCATCTTTCCGCATTGTTTCATCTTTCATCTTTCCGCATTCTTTCATCTTTCATCTTTCCGCATTGTTTCATCTTTCATCTTTCCGCATTGTTTCATCTTTCATCTTTCCGCATTGTTTCATCTTTCATCTTTCCACATTGTTTCATCTTTCATCTTTCCGCATTGTTTCATCTTTCATCTTTCCGCATTCTTTCATCTTTCATCTTTCCGCATTGTTTCATCTTTCATCTTTCCGCATTGTTTCATCTTTCATCTTTCCGCATTGTTTCATCTTTCCGCATTGTTTCATCTTTCCGCATTGTTTCATCTTTCATCTTCCGCATTCTTTCATCTTTCATCTTTCCGCATTGTTTCATCTTTCATCTTTCCGCATTTTTTCATCTTTCATCTTTCCGCATTCTTTCATCTTTCATCTTTCCGCATTCTTTCATCTTTCCGCATTCTTTCATCTTTCATCTTTCCGCATTGTTTCATCTTTCCGCATTGTTTCATCTTTCCGCATTGTTTCATCTTTCATCTTTCCGCATTGTTTCATCTTTCATCTTTCCGCATTGTTTCATCTTTCATCTTTCCGCATTGTTTCATCTTTCATCTTTCCGCATTCTTTCATCTTTCATCTTTCCGCATTGTTTCATCTTTCCGCATTGTTTCATCTTTCCGCATTGTTTCATCTTTCCGCATTGTTTCATCTTTCCGCATTGTTTCATCTTTCCGCATTGTTTCATCTTTCCGCATTGTTTCATCTTTCCGCATTGCTGCATCTTTCCGCATTGTTTCATCTTTCCGCATTGTTTCATCTTTCCGCATTATTTCATCTTTCCGCATTGTTTCATCTTTCCGCATTGTTTCATCTTTCATCTTTCCGCATTCTTTCATCTTTCATCTTTCCGCATTGTTTCATCTTTCCGCATTGTTTCATCTTTCCGCATTGTTTCATCTTTCCGCATTGTTTCATCTTTCCGCATTGTTTCATCTTTCATCTTTCCGCATTCTTTCATCTTTCATCTTTCCGCATTGTTTCATCTTTCCGCATTGTTTCATCTTTCCGCATTGTTTCATCTTTCATCTTTCCGCATTCTTTCATCTTTCATCTTTCCGCATTGTTTCATCTTTCCGCATTGTTTCATCTTTCCGCATTGTTTCATCTTTCCGCATTGTTTCATCTTTCCGCATTGTTTCATCTTTCATCTTTCCGCATTGTTTCATCTTTCCGCATTGTTTCATCTTTCCGCATTGTTTCATCTTTCCGCATTGTTTCATCTTTCATCTTTCCGCATTGTTTCATCTTTCCGCATTGTTTCATCTTTCCGCATTGTTTCATCTTTCCGCATTGTTTCATCTTTCCGCATTGTTTCATCTTTCCGCATTGTTTCATCTTTCATCTTTCCGCATTCTTTCATCTTTCATCTTTCCGCATTGTTTCATCTTTCATCTTTCCGCAATGTTTCATCTTTCATCTTTCCGCATTGTTTCATCTTTCCGCATTGTTTCATCTTTCCGCATTGTTTCATCTTTCATCTTTCCGCATTGTTTCATCTTTCATCTTTCCGCATTGTTTCATCTTTCATCTTTCCGCATTCTTTCATCTTTCATCTTTCCGCATTGTTCCATCTTTCATCTTTCCGCATTGTTTCATCTTTCATCTTTCCGCATTCTTTCATCTTTCATCTTTCCGCATTGTTTCATCTTTCCGCATTGTTTCATCTTTCCGCATTGTTTCATCTTTCATCTTTCCGCATTGTTTCATCTTTCATCTTTCCGAATTGTTTCATCTTTCATCTTTCCGCATTGTTTCATTTTTCATCTTTCCGCATTGTTTCATCTTTCATCTTTCCGCATTGTTTCATCTTTCAGCTTTCCGCATTGTTTCATCTTTCATCTTTCCGCATTGTTTCATCTTTCATCTTTCCGCATTGTTTCATCTTTCCGCATTGTTTCATCTTTCATCTTCCGCATTCTTTCATCTTTCATCTTTCCGCATTGTTTCATCTTTCATCTTTCCGCATTGTTTCATCTTTCATCTTTCCGCATTGTTTCATCTTTCCGCATTGTTTCATCTTTCCGCATTGTTTCATCTTTCCGCATTGTTTCATCTTTCCGCATTGTTTCATCTTTCCGCATTGTTTCATCTTTCCGCATTGTTTCATCTTTCCGCATTGTTTCATCTTTCCGCATTGCTTCATCTTTCCGCATTGTTTCATCTTTCCGCATTGTTTCATCTTTCCGCATTGTTTCATCTTTCCGCATTGTTTCATCTTTCCGCATTGTTTCATCTTTCATCTTTCCGCATTGTTTCATCTTTCATCTTTCCGCATTGTTTCATCTTTCATCTTTCCGCATTGTTTCATCTTTCATCTTTCCGCATTGTTTCATCTTTCATCTTTCCGCATTCTTTCATCTTTCATATTTCCGCATTGTTTCATCTTTCATCTTTCCGCATTGTTTCATCTTTCATCTTTCCGCATTCTTTCATCTTTCATCTTTCCGCATTGTTTCATCTTTCATCTTTCCGCAATGTTTCATCTTTCATCTTTCCGCATTGTTTCATCTTTCATCTTTCCGCATTGTTTCATCTTTCATCTTTCCGCATTCTTTCATCTTTCATCTTTCCGCATTGTTTCATCTTTCATCTTTCCGCATTGTTTCATCTTTCATCTTTCCGCATTCTTTCATCTTTCATCTTTCCGCATTGTTTCATCTTTCCGCATTGTTTCATCTTTCCGCATTGTTTCATCTTTCATCTTTCCGCATTGTTTCATCTTTCCGCATTGTTTCATCTTTCCGCATTGATTTATCTTTCATCTTTCCGCATAGTTTCATCTTTCATCTTTCCGCATTGTTTCATCTTTCATCTTTCCGCATTCTTTCATCTTTCATCTTTCCGCATTGTTCCATCTTTCATCTTTCCGCATTGTTTCATCTTTCCGCATTGTTTCATCTTTCATCTTCCGCATTCTTTCATCTTTCATCTTTCCGCATTGTTTCATCTTTCATCTTTCCTCATTTTTTCATCTTTCATCTTTCCGCATTGTTTCATCTTTCCGCATTGTTTCAGCTTTCATCTTTCCGCATTGTTTCATCTTTCCGCATTGTTTCATCTTTCCGCAGTTTCATCTTTCCGCATTGTTTCATCTTTCCGCATTGTTTCATCTTTCCGCATTGTTTCATCTTTCCGCATTGTTTCATCTTTCCGCATTGTTTCATCTTTCCGCATTGTTTCAGCTTTCATCTTTCCGCATTGTTTCATCTTTCATCTTTCTGCATTCTGTCATCTTTCATCTTTCCGCATTGTTTCATCTTTCATCTTTCCGCATTCTTTCATCTTTCATCTTTCCGCATTGTTTCATCTTTCATCTTTCCACATTGTTTCATCTTTCATCTTTCCGCATTGTTTCATCTTTCATCTTTCCGCATTGTTTCATCTTTCCGCATTGTTTCATCTTTCCGCATTGTTACATCTTTCCGCATTGTTTCATCTTTCCGCATTGTTTCATCTTGCATCTTTCCGCATTGTTTCATCTTTCATCTTTCCGCATTCTTTCATCTTTAATCTTTCCGCATTGTTTCATCTTTCATCTTTCCGCATTGTTTCATCTTTCATCTTTCCGCATTCTTTCATCTTTCATCTTTCCGCATTGTTTCATCTTTCCGCATTGTTTCATCTTTCCGCATTGTTTCATCTTTCCGCATTGTTTCATCTTTCCGCATTGTTTCATCTTTCCGCATTGTTTCATCTTTCCGCATTGTTTCATCTTTCATCTTTCCGCATTCTTTCATCTTTCATCTTTCCGCATTGTTTCATCTTTCCGCATTGTTTCATCTTTCATCTTTCCGCATTCTTTCATCTTTCATCTTTCCGCATTGTTTCATCTTTCCGCATTGTTTCATCTTTCCGCATTGTTTCATCTTTCCGCATTGTTTCATCTTTCATCTTTCCGCATTGTTTCATCTTTCCGCATTGTTTCATCTTTCCGCATTGTTTCATCTTTCCGCATTGTTTCATCTTTCCGCATTGTTTCATCTTTCATCTTTCCGCATTGTTTCATCTTTCATCTTTCCGCATTCTTTCATCTTTCATCTTTCCGCATTGTTTCATCTTTCATCTTTCCGCATTGTTTCATCTTTGATCTTTCCGCATTCTTTCATCTTTCATCTTTCCGCATTGTTTCATCTTTCCGCATTGTTTCATCTTTCATCTTTCCGCATTGTTTCATCTTTCATCTTTCCGCATTGTTTCATTTTTCATCTTTCCGCATTGTTTCATCTTTCATCTTTCCGCATTCTTTCATCTTTCATCTTTCCGCATTGTTTCATCTTTCATCTTTCCGCAATGTTTCATCTTTCATCTTTCCGCATTGTTTCATCTTTCATCTTTCCGCATTGTTTCATCTTTCATCTTTCCGCATTCTTTCATCTTTCATCTTTCCGCATTGTTTCATCTTTCATCTTTCCGCATTGTTTCATCTTTCATCTTTCCGCATTCTTTCATCTTTCATCTTTCCGCATTGTTTCATCTTTCATCTTTCCGCATTGTTTCATCTTTCATCTTTCCGCATTGTTTCATCTTTCCGCATTGTTTCATCTTTCCGCATTGTTACATCTTTCCGCATTGTTTCATCTTTCCGCATTGTTTCATCTTGCATCTTTCCGCATTGTTTCATCTTTCATCTTTCCGCATTCTTTCATCTTTAATCTTTCCGCATTGTTTCATCTTTCATCTTTCCGCATTGTTTCATCTTTCATCTTTCCGCATTCTTTCATCTTTCATCTTTCCGCATTGTTTCATCTTTCCGCATTGTTTCATCTTTCATCTTTCCGCATTCTTTCATCTTTCATCTTTCCGCATTGTTTCATCTTTCCGCATTGTTTCATCTTTCATCTTTCCGCATTCTTTCATCTTTCATCTTTCCGCATTGTTTCATCTTTCCGCATTGTTTCATCTTTCATCGTTCCGCATTGTTTCATCTTTCATCGTTCCGCATTGTTTCATCTTTCCGCATTGTTTCATCTTTCCGCATTGTTTCATCTTTCATCTTTCCGCATTGTTTCATCTTTCATCTTTCCGCATTGTTTCATCTTTCATCTTTCCGCATTGTTTCATCTTTCATCTTTCCGCATTGTTTCATCTTTCATCTTTCCGCATTGTTTCATCTTTCATCTTTCCGCATTGTTTCATCTTTCATCTTTCCGCATTGTTTCATCTTTCATCTTTCCGCATTCTTTCATCTTTCATCTTTCCGCATTGTTTCATCTTTCATCTTTCCGCATTGTTTCATCTTTCATCTTTCCGCATTGTTTCATCTTTCATCTTTCCGCATTCTTTCATCTTTCATCTTTCCGCATTGTTTCATCTTTCATCTTTCCGCATTGTTTCATCTTTCATCTTTCCGCATTGTTTCATCTTTCATCTTCCGCATTCTTTCATCTTTCATCTTTCCGCATTCTTTCATCTTTCATCTTTCCGCATTGTTTCATCTTTCATCTTTCCGCATTGTTTCATCTTTCATCTTTCCGCATTCTTTCATCTTTCATCTTTCCGCATTGTTTCATCTTTCATCTTTCCGCATTGTTTCATCTTTCATCTTTCCGCATTCTTTCATCTTTCATCTTTCCGGATTGTTTCATCTTTCCGCATTGTTTCATCTTTCCGCATTCTTTCATCTTTCATCTTTCCGCATTGTTTCATCTTTCATCTTTCCGCAAGGTTTCATCTTTCATCTTTCCGCATTGTTTCATCTTTCATCTTTCCGCATTCTTTCATCTTTCATCTTTCCGCATTGTTTCATCTTTCATCTTTCCGCAATGTTTCATCTTTCATCTTTCCGCATTGTTTCATCTTTCCGCATTGTTTCATCTTTCATCTTCCGCATTCTTTCATCTTTCATCTTTCCGCATTGTTTCATCTTTCATCTTTCCGCATTGTTTCATCTTTCCGCATTGTTTCATCTTTCATCTTCCGCATTCTTTCATCTTTCATCTTTCCGCATTGTTTCATCTTTCATCTTTCCTCATTTTTTCATCTTTCATCTTTCCGCATTGTTTCATCTTTCCGCATTGTTTCATCTTTCTGCATTGTTTCAGCTTTCATCTTTCCGCATTGTTTCATCTTTCCGCATTGTTTCATCTTTCCGCATTGTTTCATCTTTCCGCATTGTTTCATCTTTCCGCATTGTTTCATCTTTCCGCATTGTTTCATCTTTCCGCATTGTTTCATCTTTCCGCATTGTTTCATCTTTCCGCATTGTTTCATCTTTCCACATTGTTTCAGCTTTCATCTTTCCGCATTGTTTCATCTTTCATCTTTCTGCATTCTTTCATCTTTCATCTTTCCGCATTGTTTCATCTTTCATCTTTCCGCATTCTTTCATCTTTCATCTTTCCGCATTGTTTCATCTTTCATCTTTCCACATTGTTTCATCTTTCATCTTTCCGCATTGTTTCATCTTTCATCTTTCCGCATTGTTTCATCTTTCCGCATTGTTTCATCTTTCATCTTCCGCATTCTTTCATCTTTCATCTTTCCGCATTGTTTCATCTTTCATCTTTCCGCATTGTTTCATCTTTCCGCATTGTTTCATCTTTCATCTTCCGCATTCTTTCATCTTTCATCTTTCCGCATTGTTTCATCTTTCATCTTTCCTCATTTTTTCATCTTTCATCTTTCCGCATTGTTTCATCTTTCCGCATTGTTTCATCTTTCTGCATTGTTTCAGCTTTCATCTTTCCGCATTGTTTCATCTTTCCGCATTGTTTCATCTTTCCGCATTGTTTCATCTTTCCGCATTGTTTCATCTTTCCGCATTGTTTCATCTTTCCGCATTGTTTCATCTTTCCGCATTGTTTCATCTTTCCGCATTGTTTCATCTTTCATCTTTCCGCATTGTTTCATCTTTCATCTTTCCGCATTCATTCATCTTTCATCTTTCTGCATTCTTTCATCTTTCATCTTTCCGCATTGTTTCATCTTTCATCTTTCCGCATTCTTTCATCTTTCATCTTTCCGCATTGTTTCATCTTTCATCTTTCCACATTGTTTCATCTTTCATCTTTCCGCATTGTTTCATCTTTCATCTTTCCGCATTGTTTCATCTTTCCGCATTGTTTCATCTTTCCGCATTGTTACATCTTTCCGCATTGTTTCATCTTTCCGCATTGTTTCATCTTGCATCTTTCCGCATTGTTTCATCTTTCATCTTTCCGCATTCTTTCATCTTTAATCTTTCCGCATTGTTTCATCTTTCATCTTTCCGCATTGTTTCATCTTTCCGCATTGTTTCATCTTTCATCTTCCGCATTCTTTCATCTTTCATCTTTCCGCATTCTTTCATCTTTCATCTTTCCGCATTGTTTCATCTTTCCGCATTGTTTCATCTTTCCGCATTGTTTCATCTTTCCGCATTGTTTCATCTTTCATCTTTCCGCATTCTTTCATCTTTCATCTTTCCGCATTGTTTCATCTTTCATCTTTCCGCATTGTTTCATCTTTCATCTTTCCGCATTGTTTCATCTTTCATCTTTCCGCATTCTTTCATCTTTCATCTTTCCGCATTGTTTCATCTTTCATCTTTCCGCATTGTTTCATCTTTCATCTTTCCGCATTGTTTCATCTTTCCGCATTCTTTCATCTTTCATCTTTCCGCATTGTTTCATCTTTCATCTTTCCGCATTGTTTCATCTTTCATCTTTCCGCATTGTTTCATCTTTCATCTTCCGCATTCTTTCATCTTTCATCTTTCCGCATTCTTTCATCTTTCATCTTTCCGCATTGTTTCATCTTTCATCTTTCCGCATTGTTTCATCTTTCATCTTTCCGCATTGTTTCATCTTTCATCTTTCCGCATTGTTTCATCTTTCATCTTTCCGCATTCTTTCATCTTTCATCTTTCCGCATTGTTTCATCTTTCCGCATTGTTTTCTCTTTCCGCATTCTTTCATCTTTCATCGTTCCGCATTGTTTCATCTTTCATCTTTCCGCAATGTTTCATCTTTCATCTTTCCGCATTGTTTCATCTTTCATCTTTCCGCATTCTTTCATCTTTCATCTTTCCGCATTGTTTCATCTTTCATCTTTCCGCATTGTTTCATCTTTCATCTTTCCGCATTGTTTCATCTTTCCGCATTGTTTCATCTTTCCGCATTGTTTCATCTTTCCGCATTGTTTCAGCTTTCATCTTTCCGCATTGTTTCATCTTTCATCTTTCCGCATTCTTTCATCTTTCATCTTTTCGCATTGTTTCATCTTTCATCTTTCCGCATTGTTTCATCTTTCATCTTTCCGCATTGTTTCATCTTTCATCTTTCCGCATTCTTTCATCTTTCATCTTTCCGCATTGTTTCATCTATCATGTTTCCGCATTGTTTCATCTTTCATCTTTCCGCATTCTTTCATCTTTCATCTTTCCGCATTGTTTCATCTTTCATCTTTCCACATTGTTTCATCTTTCATCTTTCCGCATTGTTTCATCTTTCATCTTTCCGCATTCTTTCATCTTTCCGCATTGTTTCAGCTTTCATCTTTCCGCATTGTTTCATCTTTCATCTTTCCGCATTCTTTCATCTTTCATCTTTCCGCATTGTTTCATCTTTCATCTTTCCGCATTGTTTCATCTTTCATCTTTCCGCATTGTTTCATCTTTCATCTTTCCGCATTCTTTCATCTTTCATCTTTCCGCATTGTTTCATCTATCATGTTTCCGCATTGTTTCATCTTTCATCTTTCCGCATTCTTTCATCTTTCATCTTTCCGCATTGTTTCATCTTTCATCATTCCGCATTGTTTCATCTTTCATCTTTCCGCATTGTTTCATCTTTCATCTTTCCGCATTTTTTCATCTTTCATCTTTCCGCATTGTTTCATCTTTCCGCATTGTTTCATCTTTCCGCATTGTTTCATCTTTCCGCATTGTTTCATCTTTCATCTTTCCGCATTGTTTCATCTTTCATCTTTCCGCATTCTTTCATCTTTCATCTTTCCGCATTCTTTCATCTTTCATCTTTCCGCATTGTTTCATCTTTCCGCATTGTTTCATCTTTCCGCATTGTTTCATCTTTCATCTTTCCGCATTGTTTCATCTTTCATCTTTCCGCATTGTTTCATCTTTCATCTTTCCGCATTGTTTCATCTTTCATCTTTCCGCATTGTTTCATCTTTCATCTTTCCGCATTGTTTCATCTTTCATCTTTCCGCATTGTTTCATCTTTCCGCATTGTTTCATCTTTCCGCATTGTTTCATCTTTCCGCATTGTTTCATCTTTCCGCATTGTTTCATCTTTCCGCATTGTTTCATCTTTCCGCATTGTTTCATCTTTCCGCATTGCTTCATCTTTCCGCATTGTTTCATCTTTCCGCATTGTTTCATCTTTCCGCAATGTTTCATCTTTCCGCATTGTTTCATCTTTCCGCATTGTTTCATCTTTCATCTTTCCGCATTGTTTCATCTTTCATCTTTCCGCATTGTTTCATCTTTCATCTTTCCGCATTGTTTCATCTTTCATCTTTCCGCATTGTTTCATCTTTCATCTTTCCGCATTCTTTCATCTTTCATCTTTCCGCATTGTTTCATCTTTCATCTTTCCGCATTGTTTCATCTTTCATATTTCCGCATTGTTTCATCTTTCATCTTTCCGCATTCTTTCATCTTTCATCTTTCCGCATTGTTTCATCTTTCATCTTTCCGCATTGTTTCATCTTTCATATTTCCGCATTGTTTCATCTTTCATCTTTCCGCATTCTTTCATCTTTCATCTTTCCGCATTGTTTCATCTTTCATCTTTCCGCATTGTTTCATCTTTCATCTTTCCGCATTGTTTCATCTTTCATCTTTCCGCATTTTTTCATCGTTCATCTTTCCGCATTGTTTCATCTTTCCGCATTGTTTCATCTTTCATCTTTCCGCATTGTTTCATCTTTCATCTTTCCGCATTCTTTCATCTTTCATCTTTCCGCATTGTTTCATCTTTCATCTTTCCGCATTGTTTCATCTTTCATCTTTCCGCATTCTTTCATCTTTCATCTTTCCGCATTGTTTCATCTTTCCGCATTGTTTCATCTTTCCGCATTGTTTCATCTTTCCGCATTGTTTCATCTTTCCGCATTGTTTCATCTTTCCGCATTGTTTCATCTTTCCGCATTGTTTCATCTTTCCGCATTGTTTCATCTTTCATCTTTCCGCATTGTTTCATCTTTCATCTTTCCGAATTGTTTCATCTTTCATCTTTCCGCATTGTTTCATCTTTCATCTTTCCGCATTGTTTCATCTTTCATCTTTCCGCATTCTTTCATCTTTCATCTTTCCGCATTGTTTCATCTTTCATCTTTCCGCAATGTTTCATCTTTCATCTTTCCGCATTGTTTCATCTTTCATCTTTCCGCATTGTTTCATCTTTCATCTTTCCGCATTCTTTCATCTTTCATCTTTCCGCATTGTTTCATCTTTCATCTTTCCGCATTGTTTCATCTTTCATCTTTCCGCATTCTTTCATCTTTCATCTTTCCGCATTGTTTCATCTTTCCGCATTGTTTCATCTTTCCGCATTGTTTCATCTTTCATCTTTCCGCATTGTTTCATCTTTCATCTTTCCGCATTGTTTCATCTTTCATCTTTCCGCATTGTTTCATCTTTCATCTTTCCGCATTGTTTCATCTTTCATCTTTCCGCATTGTTTCATCTTTCATCTTTCCGCATTGTTTCATCTTTCATCTTACCGCATTTTTTCGTCTTTCATCTTTCCGCATTGTTTCATCTTTCATCTTTCCGCATTGTTTCATCTTTCCGCATTGTTTCATCTTTCCGCATTGTTACATCTTTCCGCATTGTTTCATCTTTCCGCATTCTTTCATCTTTCATCTTTCCGCATTGTTTCATCTTTCATCTTTCCGCATTGTTTCATCTTTCATCTTTCCGCATTGTTTCATCTTTTATGTTCCGCATTCTTTCATCTTTCATCTTTCCGCATTGTTTCATCTTTCATCTTTCCGCATTTTTTCATCTTTCATCTTTCCGCATTGTTTCATCTTTCATCTTTCCGCATTTTTTCATCTTTCATCTTTCCGCATTGTTTCATCTTTCCGCATTGTTTCATCTTTCCGCATTGTTTCATCTTTCCGCATTGTTTCATCTTTCCGCATTGTTTCATCTTTCCGCATTGTTTCATCTTTCATCTTTCCGCATTGTTTCATCTTTCATCTTTCCGCATTCATTCATCTTTCATCTTTCCGCATTGTTCCATCTTTCATCTTTCCGCATTGTTTCATCTTTCCGTATTCTTTCATCTTTCATCTTTCCGCATTGTTTCATCTTTCCGCATTGTTTCATCTTTCCGCATTGTTTCATCTTTCATCTTTCCGCATTGTTTCATCTTTCATCTTTCCGAATTGTTTCATCTTTCATCTTTCCGCATTGTTTCATTTTTCATCTTTCCGCATTGTTTCATCTTTCATCTTTCCGCATTCTTTCATCTTTCATCTTTCCGCATTGTTTCATCTTTCATCTTTCCGCAATGTTTCATCTTTCATCTTTCCGCATTGTTTCATCTTTCATCTTTCCACATTGTTTCATCTTTCATCTTTCCGCATTCTTTCATCTTTCATCTTTCCGCATTGTTTCATCTTTCATCTTTCCGCATTGTTTCATCTTTCATCTTTCCGCATTCTTTCATCTTTCATCTTTCCGCATTGTTTCATCTTTCCGCATTGTTTCATCTTTCCGCATTGTTTTCTCTTTCCGCATTCTTTCATCTTTCATCTTTCCGCATTGTTTCATCTTTCATCTTTCCGCAATGTTTCATCTTTCATCTTTCCGCATTGTTTCATCTTTCATCTTTCCGCATTCTTTCATCTTTCATCTTTCCGCATTGTTTCATCTTTCATCTTTCCGCATTGTTTCATCTTTCATCTTTCCGCATTGTTTCATCTTTCCGCATTGTTTCATCTTTCCGCATTGTTTCATCTTTCCGCATTGTTTCATCTTTCATCTTCCGCATTCTTTCATCTTTCGTCTTTCCGCATTGTTTCATCTTTCATCTTTCCTCATTTTTTCATCTTTCATCTTTCCGCATTGTTTCATCTTTCCGCATTGTTTCATCTTTCCGCATTGTTTCAGCTTTCATCTTTCCGCATTGTTTCATCTTTCATCTTTCCGCATTCTTTCATCTTTCATCTTTCCGCATTGTTTCATCTTTCATCTTTCCGCATTGTTTCATCTTTCATCTTTCCGCATTCTTTCATCTTTCATCTTTCCGCATTGTTCCATCTTTCATCTTTCCGCATTGTTTCATCTTTCATCTTTCCGTATTCTTTCATCTTTCATCTTTCCGCATTGTTTCATCTTTCATCTTTCCGCATTGTTTCATCTTTCATCTTTCCGAATTGTTTCATCTTTCATCTTTCCGCATTGTTTCATTTTTCATCTTTCCGCATTGTTTCATCTTTCATCTTTCCGCATTCTTTCATCTTTCATCTTTCCGCATTGTTTCATCTTTCATCTTTCCGCAATGTTTCATCTTTCATCTTTCCGCATTGTTTCATCTTTCATCTTTCCACATTGTTTCATCTTTCATCTTTCCGCATTCTTTCATCTTTCATCTTTCCGCATTGTTTCATCTTTCATCTTTCCGCATTGTTTCATCTTTCATCTTTCCGCGTTCTTTCATCTTTCATCTTTCCGCATTGTTTCATCTTTCCGCATTGTTTTCTCTTTCCGCATTCTTTCATCTTTCATCTTTCCGCATTGTTTCATCTTTCATCTTTCCGCAATGTTTCATCTTTCATCTTTCCGCATTGTTTCATCTTTCATCTTTCCGCATTCTTTCATCTTTCATCTTTCCGCATTGTTTCATCTTTCATCTTTCCGCATTGTTTCATCTTTCATCTTTCCGCATTGTTTCATCTTTCCGCATTGTTTCATCTTTCCGCATTGTTTCATCTTTCATCTTCCGCATTGTTTCATCTTTCGTCTTTCCGCATTGTTTCATCTTTCATCTTTCCTCATTTTTTCATCTTTCATCTTTCCGCATTGTTTCATCTTTCCGCATTGTTTCATCTTTCCGCATTGTTTCAGCTTTCATCTTTCCGCATTGTTTCATCTTTCATCTTTCCGCATTCTTTCATCTTTCATCTTTCCGCATTGTTTCATCTTTCATCTTTCCGCATTGTTTCATCTTTCATCTTTCCGCATTGTTTCATCTTTCATCTTTCCGCATTCTTTCATCTTTCATCTTTCCGCATTGTTTCATCTATCATGTTTCCGCATTGTATCATCTTTCATCTTTCCGCATTCTTTCATCTTTCATCTTTCCGCATTGTTTCATCTTTCATCTTTCCACATTGTTTCATCTTTCATCTTTCCGCATTGTTTCATCTTTCATCTTTCCGCATTCTTTCATCTTTCATCTTTCCGCATTGTTTCATCTTTCATCTTTCCGCATTGTTTCATCTTTCATCTTTCCGCATTGTTTCATCTTTCCGCATTGTTTCATCTTTCCGCATTGTTTCATCTTTCATCTTCCGCATTCTTTCATCTTTCATCTTTCCGCATTGTTTCATCTTTCATCTTTCCGCATTTTTTCATCTTTCATCTTTCCGCATTCTTTCATCTTTCATCTTTCCGCATTCTTTCATCTTTCCGCATTCTTTCATCTTTCATCTTTCCGCATTGTTTCATCTTTCCGCATTGTTTCATCTTTCCGCATTGTTTCATCTTTCATCTTTCCGCATTGTTTCATCTTTCATCTTTCCGCATTGTTTCATCTTTCATCTTTCCGCATTGTTTCATCTTTCATCTTTCCGCATTCTTTCATCTTTCATCTTTCCGCATTGTTTCATCTTTCCGCATTGTTTCATCTTTCCGCATTGTTTCATCTTTCCGCATTGTTTCATCTTTCCGCATTGTTTCATCTTTCCGCATTGTTTCATCTTTCCGCATTGTTTCATCTTTCCGCATTGCTGCATCTTTCCGCATTGTTTCATCTTTCCGCATTGTTTCATCTTTCCGCATTATTTCATCTTTCCGCATTGTTTCATCTTTCCGCATTGTTTCATCTTTCATCTTTCCGCATTGTTTCATCTTTCATCTTTCCGCATTGTTTCATCTTTCATCTTTCCGCATTGTTTCATCTTTCATCTTTCCGCATTGTTTCATCTTTCATCTTTCCGCATTCTTTCATCTTTCATCTTTCCGCATTGTTTCATCTTTCATCTTTCCGCATTGTTTCATCTTTCATATTTCCGCATTGTTTCATCTTTCATCTTTCCGCATTCTTTCATCTTTCATCTTTCCGCATTGTTTCATCTTTCATCTTTCCGCATTGTTTCATCTTTCATATTTCCGCATTGTTTCATCTTTCATCTTTCCGCATTCTTTCATCTTTCATCTTTTCGCATTGTTTCATCTTTCATCTTTCCGCATTGTTTCATCTTTCAACTTTCCGCATTGTTTCATCTTTCATGTTCCGCATTCTTTCATCTTTCATCTTTCCGCATTGTTTCATCTTTCATCTTTCCGCATTTTTTCATCTTTCATCTTTCCGCATTGTTTCATCTTTCATCTTTCCGCATTTTTTCATCTTTCATCTTTCGGCATTGTTTCATCTTTCCGCATTGTTTCATCTTTCCGCATTGTTTCATCTTTCCGCATTGTTTCATCTTTCCGCATTGTTTCATCTTTCATCTTTCCGCATTGTTTCATCTTTCCTCTTTCCGCATTCTTTCATCTTTCATCTTTCCGCATTGTTTCATCTTTCATCTTTCCGCATTGTTTCATCTTTCATCTTTCCGCATTCTTTCATCTTTCATCTTTCCGCATTGTTTCATCTTTCATCTTTCCGCATTGTTTCATCTTTCATCTTTCCGCATTGTTTCATCTTTCATCTTTCCGCATTCTTTCATCTTTCATCTTTCCGCATTGTTTCATCTTTCATCTTTCCGCATTGTTTCATCTTTCATCTTTCCGCATTGTTTCATCTTTCATCTTTCCGCATTTTTTCATCTTTCATCTTTCCGCATTGTTTCATCTTTCATCTTTCCGCATTTTTTCATCTTTCATCTTTCCGCATTGTTTCATCTTTCCGCATTGTTTCATCTTTCCGCATTGTTTCATCTTTCATCTTTCCGCATTGTTTCATCTTTCATCTTTCCGCATTCTTTCATCTTTCATCTTTCCGCATTGTTTCATCTTTCATCTTTCCGCATTCTTTCATCTTTCCGCATTGTTTCATCTTTCCGCATTGTTTCATCTTTCCGCATTGTTTCATCTTTCCGCATTGTTTCATCTTTCCGCATTGTTTCATCTTTCCGCATTGTTTCATCTTTCCGCATTGTTTCATCTTTCCGCATTGTTTCATCTTTCCACATTGTTTCAGCTTTCATCTTTCCGCATTGTTTCATCTTTCATCTTTCTGCATTCTTTCATCTTTCATCTTTCCGCATTGTTTCATCTTTCATCTTTCCGCATTCTTTCATCTTTCATCTTTCCGCATTGTTTCATCTTTCATCTTTCCACATTGTTTCATCTTTCATCTTTCCGCATTGTTTCATCTTTCATCTTTCCGCATTGTTTCATCTTTCCGCATTGTTTCATCTTTCCGCATTGTTACATCTTTCCGCATTGTTTCATCTTTCCGCATTGTTTCATCTTGCATCTTTCCGCATTGTTTCATCTTTCATCTTTCCGCATTCTTTCATCTTTAATCTTTCCGCATTGTTTCATCTTTCATCTTTCCGCATTGTTTCATCTTTCCGCATTGTTTCATCTTTCATCTTCCGCATTCTTTCATCTTTCATCTTTCCGCATTCTTTCATCTTTCATCTTTCCGCATTCTTTCATCTTTCCGCATTGTTTCATCTTTCCGCATTGTTTCATCTTTCCGCATTGTTTCATCTTTCATCTTTCCGCATTCTTTCATCTTTCATCTTTCCGCATTGTTTCATCTTTCATCTTTCCGCATTGTTTCATCTTTCATCTTTCCGCATTGTTTCATCTTTCATCTTTCCGCATTCTTTCATCTTTCATCTTTCCGCATTGTTTCATCTTTCATCTTTCCGCATTGTTTCATCTTTCATCTTTCCGCATTGTTTCATCTTTCCGCATTCTTTCATCTTTCATCTTTCCGCATTGTTTCATCTTTCATCTTTCCGCATTGTTTCATCTTTCATCTTTCCGCATTGTTTCATCTTTCATCTTCCGCATTCTTTCATCTTTCATCTTTCCGCATTCTTTCATCTTTCATCTTTCCGCATTGTTTCATCTTTCATCTTTCCGCATTGTTTCATCTTTCATCTTTCCGCATTGTTTCATCTTTCATCTTTCCGCATTGTTTCATCTTTCATCTTTCCGCATTCTTTCATCTTTCATCTTTCCGCATTGTTTCATCTTTCCGCATTGTTTTCTCTTTCCGCATTCTTTCATCTTTCATCTTTCCGCATTGTTTCATCTTTCATCTTTCCGCAATGATTCATCTTTCATCTTTCCGCATTGTTTCATCTTTCATCTTTCCGCATTCTTTCATCTTTCATCTTTCCGCATTGTTTCATCTTTCATCTTTCCGCATTGTTTCATCTTTCATCTTTCCGCATTGTTTCATCTTTCCGCATTGTTTCATCTTTCCGCATTGTTTCATCTTTCCGCATTGTTTCATCTTTCATCTTCCGCATTCTTTCATCTTTCGTCTTTCCGCATTGTTTCATCTTTCATCTTTCCTCATTTTTTCATCTTTCATCTTTCCGCATTGTTTCATCTTTCCGCATTGTTTCATCTTTCCGCATTGTTTCAGCTTTCATCTTTCCGCATTGTTTCATCTTTCATCTTTCCGCATTCTTTCATCTTTCATCTTTTCGCATTGTTTCATCTTTCATCTTTCCGCATTGTTTCATCTTTCATCTTTCCGCATTGTTTCATCTTTCATCTTTCCGCATTCTTTCATCTTTCATCTTTCCGCATTGTTTCATCTATCATGTTTCCGCATTGTTTCATCTTTCATCTTTCCGCATTCTTTCATCTTTCATCTTTCCGCATTGTTTCATCTTTCATCTTTCCACATTGTTTCATCTTTCATCTTTCCGCATTGTTTCATCTTTCATCTTTCCGCATTCTTTCATCTTTCCGCATTGTTTCAGCTTTCATCTTTCCGCATTGTTTCATCTTTCATCTTTCCGCATTCTTTCATCTTTCATCTTTCCGCATTGTTTCATCTTTCATCTTTCCGCATTGTTTCATCTTTCATCTTTCCGCATTGTTTCATCTTTCATCTTTCCGCATTCTTTCATCTTTCATCTTTCCGCATTGTTTCATCTATCATGTTTCCGCATTGTTTCATCTTTCATCTTTCCGCATTCTTTCATCTTTCATCTTTCCGCATTGTTTCATCTTTCATCTTTCCGCATTGTTTCATCTTTCATCTTTCCGCATTGTTTCATCTTTCCGCATTGTTTCATCTTTCCGCATTGTTTCATCTTTCATCTTCCGCATTCTTTCATCTTTCATCTTTCCGCATTGTTTCATCTTTCATCTTTCCGCATTTTTTCATCTTTCATCTTTCCGCATTGTTTCATCTTTCCGCATTGTTTCATCTTTCCGCATTGTTTCATCTTTCCGCATTGTTTCATCTTTCCGCATTGTTTCATCTTTCCGCATTGTTTCATCTTTCCGCATTGTTTCATCTTTCCGCATTGTTTCATCTTTCCGCATTGTTTCATCTTTCATCTTTCCGCATTGTTTCATCTTTCATCTTTCCGCATTGTTTCATCTTTCATCTTTCCGCATTCTTTCATCTTTCATCTTTCCGCATTCTTTCATCTTTCATCTTTCCGCATTGTTTCATCTTTCCGCATTGTTTCATCTTTCCGCATTGTTTCATCTTTCATCTTTCCGCATTGTTTCATCTTTCATCTTTCCGCATTGTTTCATCTTTCATCTTTCCGCATTGTTTCATCTTTCATCTTTCCGCATTGTTTCATCTTTCATCTTTCCGCATTGTTTCATCTTTCATCTTTCCGCATTCTTTCATCTTTCATCTTTCCGCATTGTTTCATCTTTCCGCATTGTTTCATCTTTCCGCATTGTTTTCTCTTTCCGCATTCTTTCATCTTTCATCTTTCCGCATTGTTTCATCTTTCATCTTTCCGCAATGTTTCATCTTTCATCTTTCCGCATTGTTTCATCTTTCATCTTTCCGCATTCTTTCATCTTTCATCTTTCCGCATTGTTTCATCTTTCATCTTTCCGCATTGTTTCATCTTTCATCTTTCCGCATTGTTTCATCTTTCCGCATTGTTTCATCTTTCCGCATTGTTTCATCTTTCATCTTCCGCATTCTTTCATCTTTCGTCTTTCCGCATTGTTTCATCTTTCATCTTTCCTCATTTTTTCATCTTTCATCTTTCCGCATTGTTTCATCTTTCCGCATTGTTTCATCTTTCCGCATTGTTTCAGCTTTCATCTTTCCGCATTGTTTCATCTTTCATCTTTCCGCATTCTTTCATCTTTCATCTTTCCGCATTGTTTCATCTTTCATCTTTCCGCATTGTTTCATCTTTCATCTTTCCGCATTCTTTCATCTTTCATCTTTCCGCATTGTTCCATCTTTCATCTTTCCGCATTGTTTCATCTTTCATCTTTCCGTATTCTTTCATCTTTCATCTTTCCGCATTGTTTCATCTTTCCGCATTGTTTCATCTTTCATCTTTCCGCATTGTTTCATCTTTCATCTTTCCGAATTGTTTCATCTTTCATCTTTCCGCATTGTTTCATTTTTCATCTTTCCGCATTGTTTCATCTTTCATCTTTCCGCATTCTTTCATCTTTCATCTTTCCGCATTGTTTCATCTTTCATCTTTCCGCAATGTTTCATCTTTCATCTTTCCGCATTGTTTCATCTTTCATCTTTCCACATTGTTTCATCTTTCATCTTTCCGCATTCTTTCATCTTTCATCTTTCCGCATTGTTTCATCTTTCATCTTTCCGCATTGTTTCATCTTTCATCTTTCCGCGTTCTTTCATCTTTCATCTTTCCGCATTGTTTCATCTTTCCGCATTGTTTTCTCTTTCCGCATTCTTTCATCTTTCATCTTTCCGCATTGTTTCATCTTTCATCTTTCCGCAATGTTTCATCTTTCATCTTTCCGCATTGTTTCATCTTTCATCTTTCCGCATTCTTTCATCTTTCATCTTTCCGCATTGTTTCATCTTTCATCTTTCCGCATTGTTTCATCTTTCATCTTTCCGCATTGTTTCATCTTTCCGCATTGTTTCATCTTTCCGCATTGTTTCATCTTTCCGCATTGTTTCATCTTTCATCTTCCGCATTCTTTCATCTTTCGTCTTTCCGCATTGTTTCATCTTTCATCTTTCCTCATTTTTTCATCTTTCATCTTTCCGCATTGTTTCATCTTTCCGCATTGTTTCATCTTTCCGCATTGTTTCAGCTTTCATCTTTCCGCATTGTTTCATCTTTCATCTTTCCGCATTCTTTCATCTTTCATCTTTCCGCATTGTTTCATCTTTCATCTTTCCGCATTGTTTCATCTTTCATCTTTCCGCATTGTTTCATCTTTCATCTTTCCGCATTCTTTCATCTTTCATCTTTCCGCATTGTTTCATCTATCATGTTTCCGCATTGTATCATCTTTCATCTTTCCGCATTCTTTCATCTTTCATCTTTCCGCATTGTTTCATCTTTCATCTTTCCACATTGTTTCATCTTTCATCTTTCCGCATTGTTTCATCTTTCATCTTTCCGCATTCTTTCATCTTTCATCTTTCCGCATTGTTTCATCTTTCATCTTTCCGCATTGTTTCATCTTTCATCTTTCCGCATTGTTTCATCTTTCCGCATTGTTTCATCTTTCCGCATTGTTTCATCTTTCATCTTCCGCATTCTTTCATCTTTCATCTTTCCGCATTGTTTCATCTTTCATCTTTCCGCATTTTTTCATCTTTCATCTTTCCGCATTCTTTCATCTTTCATCTTTCCGCATTCTTTCATCTTTCCGCATTCTTTCATCTTTCATCTTTCCGCATTGTTTCATCTTTCCGCATTGTTTCATCTTTCCGCATTGTTTCATCTTTCATCTTTCCGCATTGTTTCATCTTTCATCTTTCCGCATTGTTTCATCTTTCATCTTTCCGCATTGTTTCATCTTTCATCTTTCCGCATTCTTTCATCTTTCATCTTTCCGCATTGTTTCATCTTTCCGCATTGTTTCATCTTTCCGCATTGTTTCATCTTTCCGCATTGTTTCATCTTTCCGCATTGTTTCATCTTTCCGCATTGTTTCATCTTTCCGCATTGTTTCATCTTTCCGCATTGCTGCATCTTTCCGCATTGTTTCATCTTTCCGCATTGTTTCATCTTTCCGCATTATTTCATCTTTCCGCATTGTTTCATCTTTCCGCATTGTTTCATCTTTCATCTTTCCGCATTGTTTCATCTTTCATCTTTCCGCATTGTTTCATCTTTCATCTTTCCGCATTGTTTCATCTTTCATCTTTCCGCATTGTTTCATCTTTCATCTTTCCGCATTCTTTCATCTTTCATCTTTCCGCATTGTTTCATCTTTCATCTTTCCGCATTGTTTCATCTTTCATATTTCCGCATTGTTTCATCTTTCATCTTTCCGCATTCTTTCATCTTTCATCTTTCCGCATTGTTTCATCTTTCATCTTTCCGCATTGTTTCATCTTTCATATTTCCGCATTGTTTCATCTTTCATCTTTCCGCATTCTTTCATCTTTCATCTTTCCGCATTGTTTCATCTTTCATCTTTCCGCATTGTTTCATCTTTCATCTTTCCGCATTGTTTCATCTTTCATGTTCCGCATTCTTTCATCTTTCATCTTTCCGCATTGTTTCATCTTTCATCTTTCCGCATTTTTTCATCTTTCATCTTTCCGCATTGTTTCATCTTTCATCTTTCCGCATTTTTTCATCTTTCATCTTTCCGCATTGTTTCATCTTTCCGCATTGTTTCATCTTTCCGCATTGTTTCATCTTTCATCTTTCCGCATTGTTTCATCTTTCATCTTTCCGCATTCTTTCATCTTTCATCTTTCCGCATTGTTTCATCTTTCATCTTTCCGCATTGTTTCATCTTTCATCTTTCCGCATTCTTTCATCTTTCATCTTTCCGCATTGTTTCATCTTTCATCTTTCCGCATTGTTTCATCTTTCATCTTTCCGCATTGTTTCATCTTTCATCTTTCCGCATTCTTTCATCTTTCATCTTTCCGCATTGTTTCATCTTTCATCTTTCCGCATTGTTTCATCTTTCATCTTTCCGCATTGTTTCATCTTTCATCTTTCCGCATTTTTTCATCTTTCATCTTTCCGCATTGTTTCATCTTTCATCTTTCCGCATTTTTTCATCTTTCATCTTTCCGCATTGTTTCATCTTTCCGCATTGTTTCATCTTTCCGCATTGTTTCATCTTTCATCTTTCCGCATTGTTTCATCTTTCATCTTTCCGCATTCTTTCATCTTTCATCTTTCCGCATTGTTTCATCTTTCATCTTTCCGCATTCTTTCATCTTTCCGCATTGTTTCATCTTTCCGCATTGTTTCATCTTTCCGCATTGTTTCATCTTTCCGCATTGTTTCATCTTTCCGCATTGTTTCATCTTTCCGCATTGTTTCATCTTTCCGCATTGTTTCATCTTTCCGCATTGTTTCATCTTTCCGCATTGTTTCATCTTTCCACATTGTTTCAGCTTTCATCTTTCCGCATTGTTTCATCTTTCATCTTTCTGCATTCTTTCATCTTTCATCTTTCCGCATTGTTTCATCTTTCATCTTTCCGCATTCTTTCATCTTTCATCTTTCCGCATTGTTTCATCTTTCATCTTTCCACATTGTTTCATCTTTCATCTTTCCGCATTGTTTCATCTTTCATCTTTCCGCATTGTTTCATCTTTCCGCATTGTTTCATCTTTCCGCATTGTTACATCTTTCCGCATTGTTTCATCTTTCCGCATTGTTTCATCTTGCATCTTTCCGCATTGTTTCATCTTTCATCTTTCCGCATTCTTTCATCTTTAATCTTTCCGCATTGTTTCATCTTTCATCTTTCCGCATTGTTTCATCTTTCCGCATTGTTTCATCTTTCATCTTCCGCATTCTTTCATCTTTCATCTTTCCGCATTCTTTCATCTTTCATCTTTCCGCATTGTTTCATCTTTCCGCATTGTTTCATCTTTCCGCATTGTTTCATCTTTCCGCATTGTTTCATCTTTCCGCATTGTTTCATCTTTCCGCATTGTTTCATCTTTCATCTTTCCGCATTCTTTCATCTTTCATCTTTCCGCATTGTTTCATCTTTCATCGTTCCGCATTGTTTCATCTTTCATCTTTCCGCATTGTTTCATCTTTCATCTTTCCGCATTCTTTCATCTTTCATCTTTCCGCATTGTTTCATCTTTCATCTTTCCGCATTGTTTCATCTTTCATCTTTCCGCATTGTTTCATCTTTCCGCATTCTTTCATCTTTCATCTTTCCGCATTGTTTCATCTTTCATCTTTCCGCATTGTTTCATCTTTCATCTTTCCGCATTGTTTCATCTTTCATCTTCCGCATTCTTTCACCTTTCATCTTTCCGCATTCTTTCATCTTTCATCTTTCCGCATTGTTTCATCTTTCATCTTTCCGCATTGTTTCATCTTTCATCTTTCCGCATTGTTTCATCTTTCATCTTTCCGCATTGTTTCATCTTTCATCTTTCCGCATTCTTTCATCTTTCATCTTTCCGCATTGTTTCATCTTTCCGCATTGTTTTCTCTTTCCGCATTCTTTCATCTTTCATCTTTCCGCATTGTTTCATCTTTCATCTTTCCGCAATGTTTCATCTTTCATCTTTCCGCATTGTTTCATCTTTCATCTTTCCGCATTGTTTCATCTTTCATCTTTCCGCATTGTTTCATCTTTCATCTTTCCGCATTGTTTCATCTTTCATCTTTCCGCATTGTTTCATCTTTCCGCATTGTTTCATCTTTCCGCATTGTTTCATCTTTCATCTTCCGCATTCTTTCATCTTTCGTCTTTCCGCATTGTTTCATCTTTCATCTTTCCTCATTTTTTCATCTTTCATCTTTCCGCATTGTTTCATCTTTCCGCATTGTTTCATCTTTCCGCATTGTTTCAGCTTTCATCTTTCCGCATTGTTTCATCTTTCATCTTTCCGCATTCTTTCATCTTTCATCTTTTCACATTGTTTCATCTTTCATCTTTCCGCATTGTTTCATCTTTCATCTTTCCGCATTGTTTCATCTTTCATCTTTCCGCATTCTTTCATCTTTCATCTTTCCGCATTGTTTCATCTATCATGTTTCCGCATTGTTTCATCTTTCATCTTTCCGCATTCTTTCATCTTTCATCTTTCCGCATTGTTTCATCTTTCATCTTTCCACATTGTTTCATCTTTCATCTTTCCGCATTGTTTCATCTTTCATCTTTCCGCATTCTTTCATCTTTCCGCATTGTTTCAGCTTTCATCTTTCCGCATTGTTTCATCTTTCATCTTTCCGCATTCTTTCATCTTTCATCTTTCCGCATTGTTTCATCTTTCATCTTTCCGCATTGTTTCATCTTTCATCTTTCCGCATTGTTTCATCTTTCATCTTTCCGCATTCTTTCATCTTTCATCTTTCCGCATTGTTTCATCTATCATGTTTCCGCATTGTTTCATCTTTCATCTTTCCGCATTCTTTCATCTTTCATCTTTCCGCATTGTTTCATCTTTCATCTTTCCGCATTGTTTCATCTTTCATCTTTCCGCATTGTTTCATCTTTCCGCATTGTTTCATCTTTCATCTTTCCGCATTGTTTCATCTTTCCGCATTGTTTCATCTTTCCGCATTGTTTCATCTTTCATCTTCCGCATTCTTTCATCTTTCATCCTTCCGCATTGTTTCATCTTTCATCTTTCCGCATTTTTTCATCTTTCATCTTTCCGCATTGTTTCATCTTTCCGCATTGTTTCATCTTTCCGCATTGTTTCATCTTTCCGCATTGTTTCATCTTTCCGCATTGTTTCATCTTTCCGCATTGTTTCATCTTTCATCTTTCCGCATTGTTTCATCTTTCATCTTTCCGCATTCTTTCATCTTTCATCTTTCCGCATTCTTTCATCTTTCATCTTTCCGCATTGTTTCATCTTTCCGCATTGTTTCATCTTTCCGCATTGTTTCATCTTTCCGCATTGTTTCATCTTTCATCTTTCCGCATTGTTTCATCTTTCATCTTTCCGCATTGTTTCATCTTTCAGCTTTCCGCATTGTTTCATCTTTCATCTTTCCGCATTGTTTCATCTTTCATCTTTCCGCATTGTTTCATCTTTCCGCATTGTTTCATCTTTCCGCATTGTTTCATCTTTCCGCATTGTTTCATCTTTCCGCATTGTTTCATCTTTCCGCATTGTTTCATCTTTCCGCATTGTTTCATCTTTCCGCATTGCTTCATCTTTCCGCATTGTTTCATCTTTCCGCATTGTTTCATCTTTCCGCATTGTTTCATCTTTCCGCATTGTTTCATCTTTCCGCATTGTTTCATCTTTCATCTTTCCGCATTGTTTCATCTTTCATCTTTCCGCATTGTTTCATCTTTCATCTTTCCGCATTGTTTCATCTTTCATCTTTCCGCATTGTTTCATCTTTCATCTTTCCGCATTCTTTCATCTTTCATCTTTCCGCATTGTTTCATCTTTCATCTTTCCGCATTGTTTCATCTTTCATATTTCCGCATTGTTTCATCTTTCATCTTTCCGCATTCTTTCATCTTTCATCTTTCCGCATTGTTTCATCTTTCATCTTTCCGCATTGTTTCATCTTTCATATTTCCGCATTGTTTCATCTTTCATCTTTCCGCATTCTTTCATCTTTCATCTTTCCGCATTGTTTCATCTTTCATCTTTCCGCATTGTTTCATCTTTCATCTTTCCGCATTGTTTCATCTTTCATGTTCCGCATTCTTTCATCTTTCATCTTTCCGCATTGTTTCATCTTTCATCTTTCCGCATTGTTTCATCTTTCATATTTCCGCATTGTTTCATCTTTCATCTTTCCGCATTCTTTCATCTTTCATCTTTCCGCATTGTTTCATCTTTCATCTTTCCGCATTGTTTCATCTTTCATCTTTCCGCATTGTTTCATCTTTCATCTTTCCGCATTTTTTCATCGTTCATCTTTCCGCATTGTTTCATCTTTCCGCATTGTTTCATCTTTCCGCATTGTTTCATCTTTCCGCATTGTTTCATCTTTCATCTTTCCGCATTGTTTCATCTTTCATCTTTCCGCATTCTTTCATCTTTCATCTTTCCGCATTGTTTCATCTTTCATCTTTCCGCATTGTTTCATCTTTCATCTTTCCGCATTCTTTCATCTTTCATCTTTCCGCATTGTTTCATCTTTCCGCATTGTTTCATCTTTCCGCATTGTTTCATCTTTCCGCATTGTTTCATCTTTCCGCATTGTTTCATCTTTCCGCATTGTTTCATCTTTCCGCATTGTTTCATCTTTCCGCATTGTTTCATCTTTCCGCATTGTTTCATCTTTCATCTTTCCGCATTGTTTCATCTTTCATCTTTCCGAATTGTTTCATCTTTCATCTTTCCGCATTGTTTCATCTTTCATCTTTCCGCATTGTTTCATCTTTCATCTTTCCGCATTCTTTCATCTTTCATCTTTCCGCATTGTTTCATCTTTCATCTTTCCGCAATGTTTCATCTTTCATCTTTCCGCATTGTTTCATCTTTCATCTTTCCGCATTGTTTCATCTTTCATCTTTCCGCATTCTTTCATCTTTCATCTTTCCGCATTCTTTCATCTTTCATCTTTCCGCATTGTTTCATCTTTCATCTTTCCGCATTCTTTCATCTTTCATCTTTCCGCATTGTTTCATCTTTCCGCATTGTTTCATCTTTCCGCATTGTTTCATCTTTCATCTTTCCGCATTGTTTCATCTTTCATCTTTCCGCATTGTTTCATCTTTCATCTTTCCGCATTGTTTCATCTTTCATCTTTCCGCATTGTTTCATCTTTCATCTTTCCGCATTGTTTCATCTTTCATCTTTCCGCATTGTTTCATCTTTCATCTTACCGCATTTTTTCGTCTTTCATCTTTCCGCATTGTTTCATCTTTCATCTTTCCGCATTGTTTCATCTTTCCGCATTGTTTCATCTTTCCGCATTGTTACATCTTTCCGCATTGTTTCATCTTTCCGCATTCTTTCATCTTTCATCTTTCCGCATTGTTTCATCTTTCATCTTTCCGCATTGTTTCATCTTTCATCTTTCCGCATTGTTTCATCTTTCATGTTCCGCATTCTTTCATCTTTCATCTTTCCGCATTGTTTCATCTTTCATCTTTCCGCATTTTTTCATCTTTCATCTTTCCGCATTGTTTCATCTTTCATCTTTCCGCATTTTTTCATCTTTCATCTTTCCGCATTGTTTCATCTTTCCGCATTGTTTCATCTTTCCGCATTGTTTCATCTTTCATCTTTCCGCATTGTTTCATCTTTCATCTTTCCGCATTCATTCATCTTTCATCTTTCCGCATTGTTCCATCTTTCATCTTTCCGCATTGTTTCATCTTTCATCCTTCCGTATTCTTTCATCTTTCATCTTTCCGCATTGTTTCATCTTTCCGCATTGTTTCATCTTTCCGCATTGTTTCATCTTTCATCTTTCCGCATTGTTTCATCTTTCATCTTTCCGAATTGTTTCATCTTTCATCTTTCCGCATTGTTTCATTTTTCATCTTTCCGCATTGTTTCATCTTTCATCTTTCCGCATTCTTTCATCTTTCATCTTTCCGCATTGTTTCATCTTTCATCTTTCCGCAATGTTTCATCTTTCATCTTTCCGCATTGTTTCATCTTTCATCTTTCCACATTGTTTCATCTTTCATCTTTCCGCATTCTTTCATCTTTCATCTTTCCGCATTGTTTCATCTTTCATCTTTCCGCATTGTTTCATCTTTCATCTTTCCGCATTCTTTCATCTTTCATCTTTCCGCATTGTTTCATCTTTCCGCATTGTTTCATCTTTCCGCATTGTTTTCTCTTTCCGCATTCTTTCATCTTTCATCTTTCCGCATTGTTTCATCTTTCATCTTTCCGCAATGTTTCATCTTTCATCTTTCCGCATTGTTTCATCTTTCATCTTTCCGCATTCTTTCATCTTTCATCTTTCCGCATTGTTTCATCTTTCATCTTTCCGCATTGTTTCATCTTTCATCTTTCCGCATTCTTTCATCTTTCCGCATTGTTTCATCTTTCCGCATTGTTTCATCTTTCATCTTCCGCATTCTTTCATCTTTCGTCTTTCCGCATTGTTTCATCTTTCATCTTTCCTCATTTTTTCATCTTTCATCTTTCCGCATTGTTTCATCTTTCCGCATTGTTTCATCTTTCCGCATTGTTTCAGCTTTCATCTTTCCGCATTGTTTCATCTTTCATCTTTCCGCTTTCTTTCATCTTTCATCTTTCCGCATTGTTTCATCTTTCATCTTTCCGCATTGTTTCATCTTTCATCTTTCCGCATTCTTTCATCTTTCATCTTTCCGCATTGTTCCATCTTTCATCTTTCCGCATTGTTTCATCTTTCATCTTTCCGTATTCTTTCATCTTTCATCTTTCCGCATTGTTTCATCTTTCCGCATTGTTTCATCTTTCATCTTTCCGCATTGTTTCATCTTTCATCTTTCCGAATTGTTTCATCTTTCATCTTTCCGCATTGTTTCATTTTTCATCTTTCCGCATTGTTTCATCTTTCATCTTTCCGCATTCTTTCATCTTTCATCTTTCCGCATTGTTTCATCTTTCATCTTTCCGCAATGTTTCATCTTTCATCTTTCCGCATTGTTTCATCTTTCATCTTTCCACATTGTTTCATCTTTCATCTTTCCGCATTCTTTCATCTTTCATCTTTCCGCATTGTTTCATCTTTCATCTTTCCGCATTGTTTCATCTTTCATCTTTCCGCGTTCTTTCATCTTTCATCTTTCCGCATTGTTTCATCTTTCCGCATTGTTTTCTCTTTCCGCATTCTTTCATCTTTCATCTTTCCGCATTGTTTCATCTTTCATCTTTCCGCAATGTTTCATCTTTCATCTTTCCGCATTGTTTCATCTTTCATCTTTCCGCATTCTTTCATCTTTCATCTTTCCGCATTGTTTCATCTTTCATCTTTCCGCATTGTTTCATCTTTCATCTTTCCGCATTGTTTCATCTTTCATCTTTCCGCATTGTTTCATCTTTCATCTTTCCGCATTCTTTCATCTTTCATCTTTCCGCATTGTTTCATCTATCATGTTTCCGCATTGTATCATCTTTCATCTTTCCGCATTCTTTCATCTTTCATCTTTCCGCATTGTTTCATCTTTCATCTTTCCACATTGTTTCATCTTTCATCTTTCCGCATTGTTTCATCTTTCATCTTTCCGCATTCTTTCATCTTTCATCTTTCCGCATTGTTTCATCTTTCATCTTTCCGCATTGTTTCATCTTTCATCTTTCCGCATTGTTTCATCTTTCCGCATTGTTTCATCTTTCCGCATTGTTTCATCTTTCATCTTCCGCATTCTTTCATCTTTCATCTTTCCGCATTGTTTCATCTTTCATCTTTCCGCATTTTTTCATCTTTCATCTTTCCGCATTCTTTCATCTTTCATCTTTCCGCATTCTTTCACCTTTCCGCATTCTTTCATCTTTCATCTTTCTGCATTGTTTCATCTTTCCGCATTGTTTCATCTTTCCGCATTGTTTCATCTTTCATCTTTCCGCATTGTTTCATCTTTCATCTTTCCGCATTGTTTCATCTTTCATCTTTCCGCATTGTTTCATCTTTCATCTTTCCGCATTCTTTCATCTTTCATCTTTCCGCATTGTTTCATCTTTCCGCATTGTTTCATCTTTCCGCATTGTTTCATCTTTCCGCATTGTATCATCTTTCCGCATTGTTTCATCTTTCCGCATTGTTTCATCTTTCCGCATTGTTTCATCTTTCCGCATTGCTGCATCTTTCCGCATTGTTTCATCTTTCCGCATTGTTTCATCTTTCCGCATTATTTCATCTTTCCGCATTGTTTCATCTTTCCGCATTGTTTCATCTTTCATCTTTCCGCATTGTTTCATCTTTCATCTTTCCGCATTGTTTCATCTTTCATCTTTCCGCATTGTTTCATCTTTCATCTTTCCGCATTGTTTCATCTTTCATCTTTCCGCATTCTTTCATCTTTCATCTTTCCGCATTGTTTCATCTTTCATCTTTCCGCATTGTTTCATCTTTCATATTTCCGCATTGTTTCATCTTTCATCTTTCCGCATTCTTTCATCTTTCATCTTTCCGCATTGTTTCATCTTTCATCTTTCCGCATTGTTTCATCTTTCATATTTCCGCATTGTTTCATCTTTCATCTTTCCGCATTCTTTCATCTTTCATCTTTCCGCATTGTTTCATCTTTCATCTTTCCGCATTGTTTCATCTTTCATCTTTCCGCATTGTTTCATCTTTCATGTTCCGCATTCTTTCATCTTTCATCTTTCCGCATTGTTTCATCTTTCATCTTTCCGCATTTTTTCATCTTTCATCTTTCCGCATTGTTTCATCTTTCATCTTTCCGCATTTTTTCATCTTTCATCTTTCCGCATTGTTTCATCTTTCCGCATTGTTTCATCTTTCCGCATTGTTTCATCTTTCCGCATTGCTTCATCTTTCCGCATTGTTTCATCTTTCCGCATTGTTTCATCTTTCCGCATTGTTTCATCTTTCCGCATTGTTTCATCTTTCCGCATTGTTTCATCTTTCATCTTTCCGCATTGTTTCATCTTTCATGTTCCGCATTCTTTCATCTTTCATCTTTCCGCATTGTTTCATCTTTCATCTTTCCGCATTGTTTCATCTTTCATATTTCCGCATTGTTTCATCTTTCATCTTTCCGCATTCTTTCATCTTTCATCTTTCCGCATTGTTTCATCTTTCATCTTTCCGCATTGTTTCATCTTTCATCTTTCCGCATTGTTTCATCTTTCATCTTTCCGCATTTTTTCATCGTTCATCTTTCCGCATTGTTTCATCTTTCCGCATTGTTTCATCTTTCCGCATTGTTTCATCTTTCATCTTTCCGCATTGTTTCATCTTTCATCTTTCCGCATTCTTTCATCTTTCATCTTTCCGCATTGTTTCATCTTTCATCTTTCCGCATTGTTTCATCTTTCATCTTTCCGCATTCTTTCATCTTTCATCTTTCCGCATTGTTTCATCTTTCCGCATTGTTTCATCTTTCCGCATTGTTTCATCTTTCCGCATTGTTTCATCTTTCCGCATTGTTTCATCTTTCCGCATTGTTTCATCTTTCCGCATTGTTTCATCTTTCCGCATTGTTTCATCTTTCATCTTTCCGCATTGTTTCATCTTTCATCTTTCCGAATTGTTTCATCTTTCATCTTTCCGCATTGTTTCATCTTTCATCTTTCCGCATTGTTTCATCTTTCATCTTTCCGCATTCTTTCATCTTTCATCTTTCCGCATTGTTTCATCTTTCATCTTTCCGCAATGTTTCATCTTTCATCTTTCCGCATTGTTTCATCTTTCATCTTTCCGCATTGTTTCATCTTTCATCTTTCCGCATTCTTTCATCTTTCATCTTTCCGCATTCTTTCATCTTTCATCTTTCCGCATTGTTTCATCTTTCATCTTTCCGCATTCTTTCATCTTTCATCTTTCCGCATTGTTTCATCTTTCCGCATTGTTTCATCTTTCCGCATTGTTTCATCTTTCATCTTTCCGCATTGTTTCATCTTTCATCTTTCCGCATTGTTTCATCTTTCATCTTTCCGCATTGTTTCATCTTTCATCTTTCCGCATTGTTTCATCTTTCATCTTTCCGCATTGTTTCATCTTTCATCTTTCCGCATTGTTTCATCTTTCATCTTACCGCATTTTTTCGTCTTTCATCTTTCCGCATTGTTTCATCTTTCATCTTTCCGCATTGTTTCATCTTTCCGCATTGTTTCATCTTTCCGCATTGTTACATCTTTCCGCATTGTTTCATCTTTCCGCATTCTTTCATCTTTCATCTTTCCGCATTGTTTCATCTTTCATCTTTCCGCATTGTTTCATCTTTCATCTTTCCGCATTGTTTCATCTTTCATGTTCCGCATTCTTTCATCTTTCATCTTTCCGCATTGTTTCATCTTTCATCTTTCCGCATTTTTTCATCTTTCATCTTTCCGCATTGTTTCATCTTTCATCTTTCCGCATTTTTTCATCTTTCATCTTTCCGCATTGTTTCATCTTTCCGCATTGTTTCATCTTTCCGCATTGTTTCATCTTTCCGCATTGTTTCATCTTTCATCTTTCCGCATTGTTTCATCTTTCATCTTTCCGCATTCATTCATCTTTCATCTTTCCGCATTGTTCCATCTTTCATCTTTCCGCATTGTTTCATCTTTCATCTTTCCGTATTCTTTCATCTTTCATCTTTCCGCATTGTTTCATCTTTCCGCATTGTTTCATCTTTCCGCATTGTTTCATCTTTCATCTTTCCGCATTGTTTCATCTTTCATCTTTCCGAATTGTTTCATCTTTCATCTTTCCGCATTGTTTCATTTTTCATCTTTCCGCATTGTTTCATCTTTCATCTTTCCGCATTCTTTCATCTTTCATCTTTCCGCATTGTTTCATCTTTCATCTTTCCGCAATGTTTCATCTTTCATCTTTCCGCATTGTTTCATCTTTCATCTTTCCACATTGTTTCATCTTTCATCTTTCCGCATTCTTTCATCTTTCATCTTTCCGCATTGTTTCATCTTTCATCTTTCCGCATTGTTTCATCTTTCATCTTTCCGCATTCTTTCATCTTTCATCTTTCCGCATTGTTTCATCTTTCCGCATTGTTTCATCTTTCCGCATTGTTTTCTCTTTCCGCATTCTTTCATCTTTCATCTTTCCGCATTGTTTCATCTTTCATCTTTCCGCAATGTTTCATCTTTCATCTTTCCGCATTGTTTCATCTTTCATCTTTCCGCATTCTTTCATCTTTCATCTTTCCGCATTGTTTCATCTTTCATCTTTCCGCATTGTTTCATCTTTCATCTTTCCGCATTCTTTCATCTTTCCGCATTGTTTCATCTTTCCGCATTGTTTCATCTTTCATCTTCCGCATTCTTTCATCTTTCGTCTTTCCGCATTGTTTCATCTTTCATCTTTCCTCATTTTTTCATCTTTCATCTTTCCGCATTGTTTCATCTTTCCGCATTGTTTCAGCTTTCATCTTTCCGCATTGTTTCATCTTTCATCTTTCCGCATTCTTTCATCTTTCATCTTTCCGCATTGTTTCATCTTTCATCTTTCCGCATTGTTTCATCTTTCATCTTTCCGCATTCTTTCATCTTTCATCTTTCCGCATTGTTCCATCTTTCATCTTTCCGCATTGTTTCATCTTTCATCTTTCCGTATTCTTTCATCTTTCATCTTTCCGCATTGTTTCATCTTTCCGCATTGTTTCATCTTTCATCTTTCCGCATTGTTTCATCTTTCATCTTTCCGAATTGTTTCATCTTTCATCTTTCCGCATTGTTTCATTTTTCATCTTTCCGCATTGTTTCATCTTTCATCTTTCCGCATTCTTTCATCTTTCATCTTTCCGCATTGTTTCATCTTTCATCTTTCCGCAATGTTTCATCTTTCATCTTTCCGCATTGTTTCATCTTTCATCTTTCCACATTGTTTCATCTTTCATCTTTCCGCATTCTTTCATCTTTCATCTTTCCGCATTGTTTCATCTTTCATCTTTCCGCATTGTTTCATCTTTCATCTTTCCGCGTTCTTTCATCTTTCATCTTTCCGCATTGTTTCATCTTTCCGCATTGTTTTCTCTTTCCGCATTCTTTCATCTTTCATCTTTCCGCATTGTTTCATCTTTCATCTTTCCGCAATGTTTCATCTTTCATCTTTCCGCATTGTTTCATCTTTCATCTTTCCGCATTCTTTCATCTTTCATCTTTCCGCATTGTTTCATCTTTCATCTTTCCGCATTGTTTCATCTTTCATCTTTCCGCATTGTTTCATCTTTCCGAATTGTTTCATCTTTCCGCATTGTTTCATCTTTCATCTTCCGCATTCTTTCATCTTTCGTCTTTCCGCATTGTTTCATCTTTCATCTTTCCTCATTTTTTCATCTTTCATCTTTCCGCATTGTTTCATCTTTCCGCATTGTTTCATCTTTCCGCATTGTTTCAGCTTTCATCTTTCCGCATTGTTTCATCTTTCATCTTTCCGCATTCTTTCATCTTTCATCTTTCCGCATTGTTTCATCTTTCATCTTTCCGCATTGTTTCATCTTTCATCTTTCCGCATTGTTTCATCTTTCATCTTTCCGCATTCTTTCATCTTTCATCTTTCCGCATTGTTTCATCTATCATGTTTCCGCATTGTATCATCTTTCATCTTTCCGCATTCTTTCATCTTTCATCTTTCCGCATTGTTTCATCTTTCATCTTTCCACATTGTTTCATCTTTCATCTTTCCGCATTGTTTCATCTTTCATCTTTCCGCATTCTTTCATCTTTCATCTTTCCGCATTGTTTCATCTTTCATCTTTCCGCATTGTTTCATCTTTCATCTTTCCGCATTGTTTCATCTTTCCGCATTGTTTCATCTTTCCGCATTGTTTCATCTTTCATCTTCCGCATTCTTTCATCTTTCATCTTTCCGCATTGTTTCATCTTTCATCTTTCCGCATTTTTTCATCTTTCATCTTTCCGCATTCTTTCATCTTTCATCTTTCCGCATTCTTTCATCTTTCATCTTTCTGCATTGTTTCATCTTTCCGCATTGTTTCATCTTTCCGCATTGTTTCATCTTTCATCTTTCCGCATTGTTTCATCTTTCATCTTTCCGCATTGTTTCATCTTTCATCTTTCCGCATTGTTTCATCTTTCATCTTTCCGCATTCTTTCATCTTTCATCTTTCCGCATTGTTTCATCTTTCCGCATTGTTTCATCTTTCCGCATTGTTTCATCTTTCCGCATTGTTTCATCTTTCCGCATTGTTTCATCTTTCCGCATTGTTTCATCTTTCCGCATTGCTGCATCTTTCCGCATTGTTTCATCTTTCCGCATTGTTTCATCTTTCCGCATTATTTCATCTTTCCGCATTGTTTCATCTTTCCGCATTGTTTCATCTTTCATCTTTCCGCATTGTTTCATCTTTCATCTTTCCGCATTGTTTCATCTTTCATCTTTCCGCATTGTTTCATCTTTCATCTTTCCGCATTGTTTCATCTTTCATCTTTCCGCATTCTTTCATCTTTCATCTTTCCGCATTGTTTCATCTTTCATCTTTCCGCATTGTTTCATCTTTCATATTTCCGCATTGTTTCATCTTTCATCTTTCCGCATTCTTTCATCTTTCATCTTTCCGCATTGTTTCATCTTTCATCTTTCCGCATTGTTTCATCTTTCATATTTCCGCATTGTTTCATCTTTCATCTTTCCGCATTCTTTCATCTTTCATCTTTCCGCATTGTTTCATCTTTCATCTTTCCGCATTGTTTCATCTTTCATCTTTCCGCATTGTTTCATCTTTCATGTTCCGCATTCTTTCATCTTTCATCTTTCCGCATTGTTTCATCTTTCATCTTTCCGCATTTTTTCATCTTTCATCTTTCCGCATTGTTTCATCTTTCATCTTTCCGCATTTTTTCATCTTTCATCTTTCCGCATTGTTTCATCTTTCCGCATTGTTTCATCTTTCCGCATTGTTTCATCTTTCCGCATTGTTTCATCTTTCCGCATTGTTTCATCTTTCATCTTTCCGCATTGTTTCATCTTTCATCTTTCCGCATTCTTTCATCTTTCATCTTTCCGCATTGTTTCATCTTTCATCTTTCCGCATTGTTTCATCTTTCATCTTTCCGCATTCTTTCATCTTTCATCTTTCCGCATTGTTTCATCTTTCATCTTTCCGCATTGTTTCATCTTTCATCTTTCCGCATTGTTTCATCTTTCATCTTTCCGCATTCTTTCATCTTTCATCTTTCCGCATTGTTTCATCTTTCATCTTTCCGCATTGTTTCATCTTTCATCTTTCCGCATTGTTTCATCTTTCATCTTTCCGCATTTTTTCATCTTTCATCTTTCCGCATTGTTTCATCTTTCATCTTTCCGCATTTTTTCATCTTTCATCTTTCCGCATTGTTTCATCTTTCCGCATTGTTTCATCTTTCCGCATTGTTTCATCTTTCATCTTTCCGCATTGTTTCATCTTTCATCTTTCCGCATTCTTTCATCTTTCATCTTTCCGCATTGTTTCATCTTTCATCTTTCCGCATTCTTTCATCTTTCATCTTTCCGCATTCTTTCATCTTTCATCTTTCCGCATTGTTTCATCTTTCATCTTTCCGCATTGTTTCATCTTTCATATTTCCGCATTGTTTCATCTTTCATCTTTCCGCATTCTTTCATCTTTCATCTTTCCGCATTGTTTCATCTTTCATCTTTCCGCATTGTTTCATCTTTCATCTTTCCGCATTGTTTCATCTTTCATGTTCCGCATTCTTTCATCTTTCATCTTTCCGCATTGTTTCATCTTTCATCTTTCCGCATTTTTTCATCTTTCATCTTTCCGCATTGTTTCATCTTTCATCTTTCCGCATTTTTTCATCTTTCATCTTTCCGCATTGTTTCATCTTTCCGCATTGTTTCATCTTTCCGCATTGTTTCATCTTTCATCTTTCCGCATTGTTTCATCTTTCATCTTTCCGCATTCTTTCATCTTTCATCTTTCCGCATTGTTTCATCTTTCATCTTTCCGCATTGTTTCATCTTTCATCTTTCCGCATTCTTTCATCTTTCATCTTTCCGCATTGTTTCATCTTTCCGCATTGTTTCATCTTTCCGCATTGTTTCATCTTTCCGCATTGTTTCATCTTTCCGCATTGTTTCATCTTTCCGCATTGTTTCATCTTTCCGCATTGTTTCATCTTTCCGCACTGTTTCATCTTTCCGCATTGTTTCATCTTTCATCTTTCCGCATTGTTTCATCTTTCATCTTTCCGAATTGTTTCATCTTTCATCTTTCCGCATTGTTTCATCTTTCATCTTTCCGCATTGTTTCATCTTTCATCTTTCCGCATTCTTTCATCTTTCATCTTTCCGCATTGTTTCATCTTTCATCTTTCCGCAATGTTTCATCTTTCATCTTTCCGCATTGTTTCATCTTTCATCTTTCCGCATTGTTTCATCTTTCATCTTTCCGCATTCTTTCATCTTTCATCTTTCCGCATTGTTTCATCTTTCATCTTTCCGCATTTTTTCATCTTTCATCTTTCCGCATTGTTTCATCTTTCATCTTTCCGCATTGTTTCATCTTTCCGCATTGTTTCATCTTAACGCATTCTTTCATCTTTCATCTTTCCGCATTGTTTCATCTTTCATCTTTCCGCAATGTTTCATCTTTCATCTTTCCGCATTGTTTCATCTTTCATCTTTCCGTATTCTTTCATCTTTCATCTTTCCGCATTGTTTCATCTTTCATCTTTCCGCAATGTTTCATCTTTCATCTTTCCGCATTGTTTCATCTTTCATCTTCCGCATTCTTTCATCTTTCATCTTTCCGCATTGTTTCATCTTTCATCTTTCCGCATTCTTTCATCTTTCATCTTTCCGCATTGTTTCATCTTTCATCTTTCCGCATTCTTTCATCTTTCATCTTTCCGCATTGTTTCATCTTTCCGCATTGTTTCATCTTTCCGCATTGTTTCATCTTTCCGCATTGTTTCATCTTTCCGCATTGTTTCATCTTTCATCTTTCCGCATTGTTTCATCTTTCATCTTTCCGCATTGTTTCATCTTTCATCTTTCCGCATTGTTTCATCTTTCATCTTTCCGCATTGTTTCATCTTTCATCTTTCCGCATTCTTTCATCTTTCATCTTTCCGCATTGTTTCATCTTTCATCTTTCCGCAATGTTTCATCTTTCATCTTTCCGCATTGTTTCATCTTTCATCTTTCCGCATTGTTTCATCTTTCATCTTTCCGCATTGTTTCATCTTTCATCTTCCGCATTCTTTCATCTTTCATCTTTCCGCATTGTTTCATCTTTCATCTTTCCGTATTTTTTCATCTTTCATCTTTCCGCATTGTTTCATCTTTCATCTTTCCGCATTGTTTCATCTTTCCGCGTTGTTTCATCTTTCCGCATTGTTTCATCTTTCCGCATTGTTTCATCTTTCCGCATTGTTTCATCTTTCCGCATTGTTTCATCTTTCATCTTTCCGCATTGTTTCATCTTTCATCTTTCCGCATTGTTTCATCTTTCATCTTTCCGCATTGTTTCATCTTTCATCTTTCCGCATTGTTTCATCTTTCCGCATTCTTTCATCTTTCATCTTTCCGCATTGTTTCATCTTTCCGCATTGTTTCATCTTTCCGCATGGTTTCATCTTTCCGCATTGTTTCATCTTTCATCTTTCCGCATTCTTTCATCTTTCATCTCTCCGCATTGTTTCATGTTTCATCTTTCCGCATTGTTTCATCTTTCCGCATTCTTTCATCTTTCATCTTTCCGCATTGTTTCATCTTTCCGCATTGTTTCATCTTTCCGCATGGTTTCATCTTTCCGCATTGTTTCATCTTTCATCTTTCCGCATTCTTTCATCTTTCATCTTTCCGCATTGTTTCATCTTTCCGCATTGTTTCATCTTTCCGCATTGTTTCATCTTTCATCTTCCGCATTCTTTTATCTTTCGTCTTTCCGCATTGTTTCATCTTTCATCTTTCCGCATTTTTTCATCTTTCATCTTTCCGCATTGTTTCATCTTTCATCTTTCCGCATTGTTTCATCTTTCATCTTTCCGCATTGATTCATCTTTCCGCATTGTTTCATCTTTCATCTTCCGCATTCTTTCATCTTTCATCTTTCCGCATTGTTTCATCTTTCATCTTTCCGCATTTTTTCATCTATCATCTTTCCGCATTGTTTCATCTTTCATCTTTCCGCATTGTTTCATCTTTCCGCAGTGTTTCATCTTTCCGCATTGTTTCATCTTTCCGCATTGTTTCATCTTTCCGCATTGTTTCATCTTTCCGCATTGTTTCATCTTTCCGCATTGTTTCATCTTTCATCTTTCCGCATTCTTTCATCTTTCATCTTTCCGCATTGTTTCATCTTTCATCTTTCCGCATTGTTTCATCTTTCATCTTTCCGCATTGTTTCATCTTTCCGCATTGTTTCATCTTTCCGCATTGTTTCATCTTTCATCTTCCGCATTCTTTCATCTTTCATCTTTCCGCATTGTTTCATCTTTCATCTTTCCGCATTCTTTCATCTTTCATCTTTCCGCATTGTTTCATCTTTCATCTTTCCGCATTGTTTCATCTTTCATCTTTCCGCATTGTTTCATCTTTCATCTTTCCGCATTGTTTCATCTTTCATCTTTCCGCATTCTTTCATCTTTCATCTTTCCGCATTCTTTCATCTTTCATCTTTCCGCATTGTTTCATCTTTCATCTTTCCGCATTGTTTCATCTTTCATCTTTCCGCATTGTTTCATCTTTCATCTTTCCGCATTGTTTCATCTTTCATCTTTCCGCATTGTTTCATCTTTCATCTTTCCGCATTGTTTCATCTTTCATCTTTCCGCATTCTTTCATCTTTCATCTTTCCGCATTGTTTCATCTTTCCGCATTGTTTCATCTTTCCGCATTGTTTCATCTTTCCGCATTGTTTCATCTTTCCGCATTGTTTCATCTTTCCGCATTGTTTCATCTTTCCGCATTGTTTCATCTTTCCGCATTGTTTCATCTTTCCGCATTGTTTCATCTTTCATCTTTCCGCATTGTTTCATCCTTCATCTTTCCGCATTGTTTCATCTTTCATCTTTCCGCATTGTTTCATCTTTCATCTTTCCGCATTGTTTCATCTTTCATCTTTCCGCATTGTTTCATCTTTCATATTTCCGCATTGTTTCATCTTTCATCTTTCCGCATTGTTTCATCTTTCCGCATTGTTTCATCTTTCCGCATTGTTTCATCTTTCCGCATTGTTTCATCTTTCCGCATTGTTTCATCTTTCCGCATTGTTTCATCTTTCCGCATTGTTTCATCTTTCCGCATTGTTTCATCTTTCCGCATTGTTTCATCTTTCCGCATTGTTTCATCTTTCCGCATTGTTTCATCTTTCCGCATTGTTTCATCTTTCCGCATTGTTTCATCTTTCATCTTTCCGCATTGTTTCATCTTTCATCTTTCCGCATTGTTTCATCTTTCATCTTTCCGCATTGTTTCATCTTTCATCTTTCCGAATTGTTTCATCTTTCATCTTTCCGCATTCTTTCATCTTTCATCTTTCCGCATTGTTTCATCTTTCCGCATTGTTTCATCTTTCATATTTCCGCATTGTTTCATCTTTCATCTTTCCGTATTCTTTCATCTTTCATCTTTCCGCATTGTTTCATCTTTCATCTTTCCGCATTGTTTCATCTTTCATCTTTCCGCATTGTTTCATCTTTCATCTTCCGCATTCTTTCATCTTTCATCTTTCCGCATTGTTTCATCTTTCATCTTTCCGCATTTTTTCATCTTTCATCTTTGCGCATTGTTTCATCTTTCATCTTTCCGCATTTTTTCATCTTTCATCTTTCCGCATTGTTTCATCTTTCATCTTTCCGCATTGTTTCATCTTTCCGCATTGTTTCATCATTCATCTTTCCGCATTGTTTCATCTTTCATCTTTCCGCATTCTTTCATCTTTCATCTTTCCGCATTGTTTCATCTTTCATCTTTCCGCATTGTTTCATCTTTCATCTTTCCGCATTCTTTCATCTTTCATCTTTCCGCATTGTTTCATCTTTCCGCATTGTTTCATCTTTCCGCATTGTTTCATCTTTCCGCATTGTTTCATCTTTCCGCATTGTTTCATCTTTCCGCATTGTTTCATCTTTCCGCATTGTTTCATCTTTCCGCATTGTTTCATCTTTCCGCATTGTTTCATCTTTCCGCATTGTTTCATCTTTCCGCATTGTTTCATCTTTCCGCATTGTTTCATCTTTCCGCATTGTTTCATTTTTCATCTTTCCGCATTGTTTCATCCTTCATCTTTCCGCATTGTTTCATCTTTCATCTTTCCGCATTGTTTCATCATTCATCTTTCCGCATTGTTTCATCTTTCATCTTTCCGCATTCTTTCATCTTTCATCTTTCCGCATTGTTTCATCTTTCATCTTTCCGCATTGTTTCATCTTTCATCTTTCCGCATTCTTTCATCTTTCATCTTTCCGCATTGTTTCATCTTTCCGCATTGTTTCATCTTTCCGCATTGTTTCATCTTTCCGCATTGTTTCATCTTTCCGCATTGTTTCATCTTTCATCTTTCCGCATTGTTTCATCTTTCATCTTTCCGCATTGTTTCATCTTTCATCTTTCCGCATTCTTTCATCTTTCATCTTTCCGCATTCTTTCATCTTTCATCTTTCCGCATTGTTTCATCTTTCATCTTTCCGCATTGTTTCATCTTTCATCTTTCCGCATTCTTTCATCTTTCATCTTTCCGCATTGTTTCATCTTTCATCTTTCCGCATTGTTTCATCTTTCATCTTTCCGCATTGTTTCATCTTTTATCTTTCCGCATTGTTTCATCTTTCATCTTTCCGCATTCTTTCATCTTTCATCTTTCCGCATTGTTTCATCTTTCATCTTTCCGCATTGTTTCATCTTTCCGCATTGTTTCATCTTTCATCTTCCGCATTCTTTCATCTTTCATCTTTCCGCTTTGTTTCATCTTTCATCTTTCCGCATTTCTTCATCTTTCATCTTTCCGCATTGTTTCATCTTTCATCTTTCCGCATTTTTTCATCTTTCATCTTTCCGCATTGTTTCATCTTTCATCTTTCCGCATTGTTTCATCTTTCATCTTTCCGCATTGTTTCATCTTTCCGCATTGTTTCATCTTTCCACATTGTTTCATCTTTCATCTTCCGCATTCTTTCATCTTTCATCTTTCCGCATTGTTTCATCTTTCATCTTTCCGCATTGTTTCATCTTTCATCTTTCCGCATTCTTTCATCTTTCATCTTTCCGCATTGTTTCATCTTTCATCTTTCCGCATTGTTTCATCTTTCATCTTTCCGCATTGTTTCATCTTTCATCTTTCCGCATTGTTTCATCTTTCATCTTTCCGCATTGTTTCATCTTTCATCTTTCCGCATTCTTTCATCTTTCATCTTTCCGCATTGTTTCATCTTTCATCTTTCCGCATTTTTTCATCTTTCATCTTTCCGCATTGTTTCATCTTTCATCTTTCCGCATTGTTTCATCTTTCCGCATTGTTTCATCTTTCCGCATTGTTTCATCTTTCCGCATTGTTTCATCTTTCCGCATTGTTTCATCTTTCATCTTTCCGCATTGTTTCATCTTTCATCTTTCCGCATTGTTTCATCTTTCATCTTTCCGCATTGTTTCATCTTTCATCTTTCCGCATTCTTTCATCTTTCATCTTTCCGCATTGTTTCATCTTTCCGCATTGTTTCATCTTTCCGCATTGTTTCATCTTTCCGCATTGTTTCATCTTTCCGCATTGTTTCATCTTTCATCTTTCCGCATTGTTTCATCCTTCATCTTTCCGCATTGTTTCATCTTTCATCTTTCCGCATTGTTTCATCTTTCATCTTTCCGCATTTTTTCATCTTTCATATTTCCGCATTCTTTCATCTTTCATCTTTCCGCATTGTTTCATCTTTCATCTTTCCGCATTGTTTCATCTTTCATCTTTCCGCATTGTTTCATCTTTCCGCATTGTTTCATCTTTCCGCATTGTTTCATCTTTCCGCATTGTTTCATCTTTCCACATTGTTTCATCTTTCCGCATTGTTTCATCTTTCCGCATTGTTTCATCTTTCCGCATTGTTTCATCTTTCCGCATTGTTTCATCTTTCCGCATTGTTTCATCTTTCCGCATTGTTTCATCTTTCCGCATTGTTTCATCTTTCCGCATTGTTTCATCTTTCCGCATTGTTTCATCTTTCCGCATTGTTTGATCTTTCCGCATTGTTTCATCTTTCCGCATTGTTTCATCTTTCCGCATTGTTTCATCTTTCCGCATTGTTTCATCTTTCCGCATTGTTTCATCTTTCCGCATTGTTTCATCTTTCCGCATTGTTTCATCTTTCCGCATTGTTTCATCTTTCCGCATTGTTTCATCTTTCCGCATTGTTTTATCTTTCCGCATTGTTTCATCTTTCCGCATTGTTTCATCTTTCCGCATTGTTTCATCTTTCCGCATTGTTTCATCTTTCCGCATTGTTTCATCTTTCCGCATTGTTTCATCTTTCATCTTTCCGCATTGTTTCATCTTTCCGCATTGTTTCATCTTTCCGCATTGTTTCATCTTTCATCTTTCCGCATTGTTTCATCTTTCATCTTTCCGCATTGTTTCATCTTTCATCTTTCCGCATTGTTTCATCTTTCATCTTTCCGCATTGTTTCATCTTTCATCTTTCCGCATTGTTTCATCTTTCCGCATTGTTTCATCTTTCATATTTCCGCATTGTTTCATCTTTCATCTTTCCGCATTCTTTCATCTTTCATCTTTCCGCATTGTTTCATCTTTCATCTTTCCGCATTTTTTCATCTTTCATCTTTCCGCATTGTTTCATCTTTCATCTTTCCGCATTGTTTCATCTTTCCGCATTGTTTCATCTTTCCGCATTGTTTCATCTTTCCGCATTGTTTCATCTTTCATCTTTCCGCATTGTTTCATCTTTCCGCATTGTTTCATCTTTCCGCATTGTTTCATCTTTCCGCATTGTTTCATCTTTCCGCATTGTTTCATCTTTCCGCATTGTTTCATCTTTCCGCATTGTTTCATCTTTCCGCATTGTTTCATCTTTCCGCATTGTTTCATCTTTCCGCATTGTTTCATCTTTCCGCATTGTTTCATCTTTCATCTTTCCGCATTGTTTCATCTTTCATCTTTCCGCATTCTTTCATCTTTCATCTTTCCGCATTGTTTCATCTTTCATCTTTCCGCATTCTTTCATCTTTCATCTTTCCGCATTGTTTCATCTTTCCGCATTGTTTCATCTTTCCGCATTGTTTCATCTTTCCGCATTGTTTCATCTTTCCGCATTGTTTCATCTTTCATCTTTCCGCATTGTTTCATCTTTCATCTTTCCGCATTGTTTCATCTTTCATCTTTCCGCATTGTTTCATCTTTCATCTTTCCGAATTGTTTCATCTTTCATCTTTCCGCATTCTTTCATCTTTCATCTTTCCGCATTGTTTCATCTTTCCGCATTGTTTCATCTTTCATATTTCCGCATTGTTTCATCTTTCATCTTTCCGCATTCTTTCATCTTTCATCTTTCCGCATTGTTTCATCTTTCATCTTTCCGCATTGTTTCATCTTTCATCTTTCCGCATTGTTTCATCTTTCATCTTCCGCATTCTTTCATCTTTCATCTTTCCGCATTGTTTCATCTTTCATCTTTCCGCATTTTTTCATCTTTCATCTTTCCGCATTGTTTCATCTGTCATCTTTCCGCATTTTTTCATCTTTCATCTTTCCGCATTGTTTCATCTTTCATCTTTCCGCATTGTTTCATCTTTCCGCATTGTTTCATCATTCATCTTTCCGCATTGTTTCATCTTTCATATTTCCGCATTGTTTCATCTTTCATCTTTCCGCATTGTTTCATCTTTCATCTTTCCGCATTGTTTCATCTTTCATCTTTCCGCATTGTTTCATCTTTCATCTTCCGCATTCTTTCATCTTTCATCTTTCCGCATTGTTTCATCTTTCATCTTTCCGCATTTTTTCATCTTTCATCTTTCCGCATTGTTTCATCTGTCATCTTTCCGCATTGTTTCATCTTTCATCTTTCCGCATTGTTTCATCTTTCATCTTTCCGCATTGTTTCATCTTTCATCTTTCCGCATTGTTTCATCTTTCATCTTTGCGCATTGTTTCATCTTTCATCTTTCCGCATTGTTTCATCTTTCATCTTTCCGCATTGTTTCAACTTCCATCTTTCCGCATTCTTCCATCTTTCATCTTTCCGCATTGTTTCATCTTTCATCTTTCCGCATTGTTTCATCTTTCATCTTTCCGCATTGTTTCATCTTTCATCTTTCCGCATTGTTTCATCTTTCATCTTTCCGCATTGTTTCATCTTTCATCTTTCCGCATTGTTTCATCTTTCATCTTTCCGCATTGTTTCATCTTTCATCTTTCCGCATTGTTTCATCTTTCATCTTTCCGCATTCTTTCATCTTTCATCTTTCCGCATTCTTTCATCTTTCATCTTTCCGCATTGTTTCATCTTTCCGCATTGTTTCATCTTTCCGCATTGTTTCAGCTTTCCGCATTGTTTCATCTTTCCGCATTGTTTCATCTTTCATCTTCCGCATTCTTTCATCTTTCATCTTTCCGCATTGTTTCATCGTTCATCTTTCCGCATTTTTCATCTTTCATCTTTCCATATTGTTTCATCTTTCATCTTTCCGCATTGGTTCATCTTTCCGCATTGTTTCATCTTTCAACTTTCCGCATTGTTTCATCTTTCATCTTCCCGCATTCTTTCATCTTTCATCTTTCCGCATTTTTTCATCTTTTATCTTTCCGCATTTTTTCATCTTTCATATTTCCGCATAGTTTCATCTTTCATCTTTCCGCATTGTTTCATCTTTCCGCATTGTTTCATCTTTCCGCATTGTTTCATCTTTCCGCATTGTTTCATCTTTCCGCATTGTTTCATCTTTCATCCTTCCGCATTGTTTCATCTTTCATCTTTCCGCATTCTTTCATCTTTCATCTTTCCGCATTGTTTCATCTTTCATCTTTCCGCATTGTTTCATCTTTCATCTTTCCGCATTCTTTCATCTTTCATCTTTCCGCATTGTTTCATCTTTCCGCATTGTTTCATCTTTCATCTTTGCGCATTGTTTCATCTTTCCGCATTGTTTCATCTTTCCACATTGTTTCATCTTTCATCTTCCGCATTCTTTCATCTTTCATCTTTCCGCATTGTTTCATCTTTCATCTTTCCGCATTGTTTCATCTTTCATCTTTCCGCATTGTTTCATCTTTCATCTTTCCGCATTGTTTCATCTTTCCGCATTGTTTCATCTTTCATCTTTCCGCATTGTTTCATCTTTCCGCATTGTTTCATCTTTCATCTTTCCGCATTGTTTCATCTTTCATCTTTCCGCATTGTTTCATCTTTCATCTTTCCGCATTGTTTCATCTTTCATCTTTCCGCATTGTTTCATCTTTCATCTTTCCGCATTCTTTCATCTTTCATCTTTCCGCATTGTTTCATCTTTCATCTTTCCGCAATGTTTCATCTTTCATCTTTCCGCATTGTTTCATCTTTCATCTTTCCGCATTCTTTCATCTTTCATCTTTCCGCATTGTTTCATCTTTCATCTTTCCGCATTGTTTCATCTTTCCGCATTGTTTCGTCTTTCCGCATTGTTTCATCTTTCCGCATTGTTTCATCTTTCCGCATTGTTTCATCTTTCCGCATTGTTTCATCTTTCCGCATTGTTTCATCTTTCCGCATTGTTTCATCTTTCCGCATTGTTTCATCTTTCCGCATTGTTTCATCTTTCCGCATTGTTTCATCTTTCCGCATTGTTTCATCTTTCCGCATTGTTTTATCTTTCCGCATTGTTTCATCTTTCCGCATTGTTTCATCTTTCCGCATTGTTTCATCTTTCCGCATTGTTTCATCTTTCCGCATTGTTTCATCTTTCCGCATTGTTTCATCTTTCATCTTCCGCATTCTTTCATCTTTCATCTTTCCGCATTGTTTCATCTTTCATCTTTCCGCATTTTTTCATCTTTCATCTTTCCGCATTGTTTCATCTTTCATCTTTCCGCATTGTTTCATCTTTCATCTTTCCGCATTGTTTCATCTTTCATCTTTCCGCATTGTTTCATCTTTCATCTTTCCGCATTGTTTCATCTTTCATCTTTCCGCATTGTTTCATCTTTCATCTTTCCGCATTGTTTCATCTTTCATCTTTCCGCATTCTTTCATCTTTCATCTTTCCGCATTCTTTCATCTTTCATCTTTCCGCATTGTTTCATCTTTCCGCATTGTTTCATCTTTCCGCATTGTTTCAGCTTTCCGCATTGTTTCATCTTTCCGCATTGTTTCATCTTTCATCTTCCGCATTCTTTCATCTTTCATCTTTCCGCATTGTTTCATCTTTCATCTTTCCGCATTTTTCATCTTTCATCTTTCCGCATTGTTTCATCTTTCATCTTTCCGCATTGTTTCATCTTTCATCTTTCCGCATTGTTTCATCTTTCATCTTTCCGCATTGTTTCATCTTTCATCTTTCCGCATTGTTTCATCTTTCATCTTTCCGCATTGTTTCATCTTTCATCTTTCCGCATTGTTTCATCTTTCATCTTTCCGCATTCTTTCATCTTTCATCTTTCCGCATTGTTTCATCTTCCATCTTTCCGCATTCTTCCATCTTTCATCTTTCCGCATTGTTTCATCTTTCATCTTTCCGCATTGTTTCATCTTTCATCTTTCCGCATTGTTTCATCTTTCCGCATTGTTTCATCTTTCCGCATTGTTTCAGCTTTCCGCATTGTTTCATCTTTCCGCATTGTTTCATCTTTCATCTTCCGCATTCTTTCATCTTTCATCTTTCCGCATTGTTTCATCTTTCATCTTTCCGCATTGTTTCATCTTTCATCTTTCCGCATTGGTCCATCTTTCCGCATTGTTTCATCTTTCAACTTTCCGCATTGTTTCATCTTTCATCTTCCCGCATTCTTTCATCTTTCATCTTTCCGCATTTTTTCATCTTTTATCTTTCCGCATTTTTTCATCTTTCATATTTCCGCATAGTTTCATCTTTCATCTTTCCGCATTGTTTCATCTTTCCGCATTGTTTCATCTTTCCGCATTGTTTTATCTTTCCGCATTGTTTCATCTTTCCGCATTGTTTCATCTTTCATCCTTCCGCATTGTTTCATCTTTCATCTTTCCGCATTCTTTCATCTTTCATCTTTCCGCATTTTTTCATCTTTCATCTTTCCGCATTGTTTCATCTTTCATCTTTCCGCATTCTTTCATCTTTCATCTTTCCGCATTGTTTCATCTTTCCGCATTGTTTCATCTTTCATCTTTCCGCATTGTTTCATCTTTCCGCATTGTTTCATCTTTCCACATTGTTTCATCTTTCATCTTCCGCATTCTTTCATCTTTCATCTTTCCGCATTGTTTCATCTTTCATCTTTCCGCATTGTTTCATCTTTCATCTTTCAGCATTGTTTCATCTTTCATCTTTCCGCATTGTTTCATCTTTCCGCATTGTTTCATCTTTCATCTTTCCGCATTGTTTCATCTTTCCGCATTGTTTCATCTTTCATCTTTCCGCATTGTTTCATCTTTCATCTTTCCGCATTGTTTCATCTTTCATCTTTCCGCATTGTTTCATCTTTCATCTTTCCGCATTGTTTCATCTTTCATCTTTCCGCATTCTTTCATCTTTCATCTTTCCGCATTGTTTCATCTTTCATCTTTCCGCAATGTTTCATCTTTCATCTTTCCGCATTGTTTCATCTTTCATCTTTCCGCATTCTTTCATCTTTCATCTTTCCGCATTGTTTCATCTTTCATCTTTCCGCATTGTTTCATCTTTCCGCATTGTTTCATCTTTCCGCATTGTTTCATCTTTCCGCATTGTTTCATCTTTCCGCATTGTTTCATCTTTCCGCATTGTTTCATCTTTCCGCATTGTTTCATCTTTCCGCATTGTTTCATCTTTCCGCATTGTTTCATCTTTCCGCATTGTTTCATCTTTCATCTTCCGCATTCTTTCATCTTTCATCTTTCCGCATTGTTTCATCTTTCATCTTTCCGCATTTTTTCATCTTTCATCTTTCCGCATTGTTTCATCTTTCATCTTTCCGCATTGTTTCATCTTTCATCTTTCCGCATTGTTTCATCTTTCATCTGTCCGCATTGTTTCATCTTTCATCTTTCCGCATTGTTTCATCTTTCATCTTTCCGCATTGTTTCATCTTTCATCTTTCCGCATTGTTTCATCTTCCATCTTTCCGCATTCTTTCATCTTTCATCTTTCCGCATTGTTTCATCTTTCATCTTTCCGCATTGTTACATCTTTCATCTTTCCGCATTGTTTCATCTTTCATCTTTCCGCATTGTTTCATCTTTCATCTTTCCGCATTGTTTCATCTTTCATCTTTCCGCATTGTTTCATCTTTCCGCATTGTTTCATCTTTCATCTTCCGCATTCTTTCATCTTTCATCTTTCCGCATTGTTTCATCTTTCATCTTTCCGCATTTTTTCATCTTTCATCTTTCCGCATTGTTTCATCTTTCATCTTTCCGCATTGTTTCATCTTTCCGCATTGTTTCATCTTTCAACTTTCCGCATTGTTTCATCTTTCATCTTTCCGCATTCTTTCATCTTTCATCTTTCCGCATTTTTTCATCTTTTATCTTTCCGCGTTTTTTCATCTTTCATCTTTCCGCATAGTTTCATCTTTCATCTTTCCGCATTGTTTCATCTTTCCGCATTGTTTCATCTTTCGCATTGTTTCATCTTTCCGCATTGTTTCATCTTTCCGCATTGTTTCATCTTTCCGCATTGTTTCATCTTTCCGCATTGTTTCATCTTTCCGCATTGTTTCATCTTTCCGCATTGTTTCATCTTTCCGCATTGTTTCAGCTTTCATCTTTCCGCATTGTTTCATCTTTCATCTTTCCGTATTCTTTCATCTTTCATCTTTCCGCATTGTTTCATCTTTCATCTTTCCGCATTCTTTCATCTTTCATCTTTCCGCATTGTTTCATCTTTCATCTTTCCACATTGTTTCATCTTTCATCTTTCCGCATTGTTTCATCTTTCATCTTTCCGCATTCTTTCATCTTTCATCTTTCCGCATTGTTTCATCTTTCATCTTTCCGCATTGTTTCATCTTTCATCTTTCCGCATTGTTTCATCTTTCCGCATTGTTTCATCTTTCCGCATTGTTTCATCTTTCCGCATTGTTTCATCTTTCCGCATTGTTTCATCTTTCCGCATTGTTTCATCTTTCATCTTCCGCATTCTTTCATCTTTCATCTTTCCGCATTGTTTCATCTTTCATCTTTCCGCATTTTTTCATCTTTCATCTTTCCGCATTGTTTCATCTTTCCGCATTGTTTCATCTTTCCGCATTGTTTCATCTTTCCGCATTGTTTCATCTTTCCGCATTGTTTCATCTTTCCGCATTGTTTCATCTTTCCGCATTGTTTCATCTTTCCGCATTGTTTCATCTTTCCGCATTGTTTCATCTTTCCGCATTGTTTCATCTTTCCGCATTGTTTCATCTTTCATCTTTCCGCATTGTTTCATCTTTCATCTTTCCGCATTCTTTCATCTTTCATCTTTCCGCATTCTTTCATCTTTCATCTTTCCGCATTGTTTCATCTTTCCGCATTGTTTCATCTTTCCGCATTGTTTCATCTTTCCGCATTGTTTCATCTTTCATCTTTCCGCATTGTTTCATCTTTCATCTTTCCGCATTGTTTCATCTTTCCGCATTGTTTCATCTTTCCGCATTGTTTCATCTTTCATCTTTCCGCATTGTTTCATCTTTCCGCATTGTTTCATCTTTCACCTTTCCGCATTGTTTCATCTTTCATCTTTCCGCATTGTTTCATCTTTCATCTTTCCGCATTGTTTCATCTTTCATCTTTCCGCATTGTTTCATCTTTCATCTTTCCGCATTCTTTCATCTTTCATCTTTCAGCATTGTTTCATCTTTCATCTTTCCGCAATGTTTCATCTTTCATCTTTCCGCATTGTTTCATCTTTCATCTTTCCGCATTCTTTCATCTTTCATCTTTCCGCATTGTTTCATCTTTCATCTTTCCGCATTGTTTCATCTTTCCGCATTGTTTCATCTTTCCGCATTGTTTCATATTTCCGCATTGTTTCATCTTTCCGCATTGTTTCATCTTTCCGCATTGTTTCATCTTTCCGCATTGTTTCATCTTTCCGCATTGTTTCATCTTTCCGCATTGTTTCATCTTTCCGCATTGTTTCATCTTTCCGCATTGTTTCATCTTTCCGCATTGTTTCATCTTTCCGCATTGTTTTATCTTTCCGCATTGTTTCATCTTTCCGCATTGTTTCATCTATCCGCATTGTTTCATCTTTCCGCATTGTTTCATCTTTCATCTTCCGCATTCTTTCATCTTTCATCTTTCCGCATTGTTTCATCTTTCATCTTTCCGCATTTTTTCATCTTTCATCTTTCCGCATTGTTTCATCTTTCATCTTTCCGCATTGTTTCATCTTTCATCTTTCCGCATTGTTTCATCTTTCATCTTTCCGCATTGTTTCATCTTTCATCTTTCCGCATTGTTTCATCTTTCATCTTTCCGCATTGTTTCATCTTTCATCTTTCCGCATTGTTTCATCTTTCATCTTTCCGCATTGTTTCATCTTCCATCTTTCCGCATTGTTTCATCTTTCATCTTTCCGCATTGTTTCATCTTTCATCTTTCCGCATTGTTTCATCTTTCATCTTTCCGCATTGTTTCATCTTTCATCTTTCCGCATTGTTTCATCTTTCATCTTTCCGCATTGTTTCATCTTTCCGCATTGTTTCATCTTTCATCTTCCTCATTCTTTCATCTTTCATCTTTCCGCATTGTTTCATCTTTCATCTTTCCGCATTTTTTCATCTTTCATCTTTCCGCATTGTTTCATCTTTCATCTTTCCGCATTGTTTCATCTTTCCGCATTGTTTCATCTTTCAACTTTCCGCATTGTTTCATCTTTCATCTTTCCGCATTCTTTCATCTTTCATCTTTCCGCATTTTTTCATCTTTTATCTTTCCGCGTTTTTTCATCTTTCATCTTTCCGCATAGTTTCATCTTTCATCTTTCCGCATTGTTTCATCTTTCCGCATTGTTTCATCTTTCCGCATTGTTTCATCTTTCCGCATTGTTTCATCTTTCCGCATTGTTTCATCTTTCCGCATTGTTTCATCTTTCCGCATTGTTTCATCTTTCCGCATTGTTTCATCTTTCCGCATTGTTTCATCTTTCATCTTTCCGCATTGTTTCATCTTTCATCTTTCCGCATTCTTTCATCTTTCATCTTTCCGCATTGTTTCATCTTTCATCTTTCCGCATTGTTTCATCTTTCATTTTTCCGCATTCTTTCATCTTTCATCTTTCCGCATTGTTTCATCTTTCCGCATTGTTTCATCTTTCCGCATTGTTTCATCTTTCCGCATTGTTTCATCTTTCATCTTTCCGCATTGTTTCATCTTTCCGCATTGTCTCATCTTTCCGCATTGTTACATCTTTCCGCATTGTTTCATCTTTCCGCATTGTTTCATCTTGCATCTTTCCGCATTGTTTCATCTTTCATCTTTCCGCATTCTTTCATCTTTAATCTTTCCGCATTGTTTCATATTTCATCTTTCCGCATTGTTTCATCTTTCAGCTTTCCGCATTGTTTCATCTTTCATCTTTCCGCATTGTTTCATCTTTCATCTTTCCGCATTGTTTCATCTTTCATCTTCCGCATTCTTTCATCTTTCATCTTTCCGCATTGTTTCATCTTTCATCTTTCCGCATTGTTTCATCTTTCATCTTTCCGCATTGTTTCATCTTTCCGCATTGTTTCATCTTTCCGCATTGTTTCATCTTTCCGCATTGTTTCATCTTTCCGCATTGTTTCATCTTTCCGCATTGTTTCATCTTTCCGCATTGTTTCATCTTTCCGCATTGTTTCATCTTTCCGCATTGTTTCATCTTTCCGCATTGTTTCATCTTTCCGCATTGCTTCATCTTTCCGCATTGTTTCATCTTTCCGCATTGTTTCATCTTTCCGCATTGTTTCATCTTTCCGCATTGTTTCATCTTTCATCTTTCCGCATTGTTTCATCTTTCATCTTTCCGCATTGTTTCATCTTTCATCTTTCCGCATTGTTTCATCTTTCATCTTTCCGCATTGTTTCATCTTTCATCTTTCCGCATTGTTTCATCTTTCATCTTTCCGCATTCTTTCATCTTTCATCTTTCCGCATTGTTTCATCTTTCATCTTTCCGCATTGTTTCATCTTTCATCTTTCCGCATTCTTTCATCTTTCATCTTTCCGCATTGTTTCATCTTTCATCTTTCCGCAATGTTTCATCTTTCATCTTTCCGCATTGTTTCATCTTTCATCTTTCCGCATTGTTTCATCTTTCATCTTTCCGCATTCTTTCATCTTTCATCTTTCCGCATTGTTTCATCTTTCATCTTTCCGCATTGTTTCATCTTTCATCTTTCCGCATTCTTTCATCTTTCATCTTTCCGCATTGTTTCATCTTTCCGCATTGTTTCATCTTTCCGCATTGTTTCATCTTTCATCTTTCCGCATTGTTTCATCTTTCCGCATTGTTTCATCTTTCCGCATTGTTTCATCTTTCATCTTTCCGCATAGTTTCATCTTTCATCTTTCCGCATTGTTTCATCTTTCATCTTTCCGCATTCTTTCATCTTTCATCTTTCCGCATTGTTCCATCTTTCATCTTTCCGCATTGTTTCATCTTTCCGCATTGTTTCATCTTTCATCTTCCGCATACTTTCATCTTTCATCTTTCCGCATTGTTTCATCTTTCATCTTTCCTCATTTTTTCATCTTTCATCTTTCCGCATTGTTTCATCTTTCCGCATTGTTTCATCTTTCCGCATTGTTTCATCTTTCCGCATTGTTTCATCTTTCCGCATTGTTTCATCTTTCCGCATTGTTTCATCTTTCCGCATTGTTTCAGCTTTCATCTTTCCGCATTGTTTCATCTTTCATCTTTCTGCATTCTTTCATCTTTCATCTTTCCGCATTGTTTCATCTTTCATCTTTCCGCATTCTTTCATCTTTCATCTTTCCGCATTGTTTCATCTTTCATCTTTCCACATTGTTTCATCTTTCATCTTTCCGCATTGTTTCATCTTTCATCTTTCCGCATTGTTTCATCTTTCCGCATTGTTTCATCTTTCCGCATTGTTACATCTTTCCGCATTGTTTCATCTTTCCGCATTGTTTCATCTTGCATCTTTCCGCATTGTTTCATCTTTCATCTTTCCGCATTCTTTCATCTTTAATCTTTCCGCATTGTTTCATCTTTCATCTTTCCGCATTGTTTCATCTTTCATCTTTCCGCATTCTTTCATCTTTCATCTTTCCGCATTGTTTCATATTTCATCTTTCCGCATTCTTTCATCTTTCATCTTTCCGCATTGTTTCATCTTTCCGCATTGTTTCATCTTTCCGCATTGTTTCATCTTTCCGCATTGTTTCATCTTTCCGCATTGTTTCATCTTTCATCTTTCCGCATTCTTTCATCTTTCATCTTTCCGCATTGTTTCATCTTTCCGCATTGTTTCATCTTTCCGCATTGTTTCATCTTTCATCTTTCCGCATTCTTTCATCTTTCATCTTTCCGCATTGTTTCATCTTTCCGCATTGTTTCATCTTTCCGCATTGTTTCATCTTTCCGCATTGTTTCATCTTTCCGCATTGTTTCATCTTTCCGCATTGTTTCATCTTTCCGCATTGTTTCATCTTTCATCTTTCCGCATTGTTTCATCTTTCCGCATTGTTTCATCTTTCCGCATTGTTTCATCTTTCCGCATTGTTTCATCTTTCCGCATTGTTTCATCTTTCATCTTTCCGCATTGTTTCATCTTTCCGCATTGTTTCATCTTTCCGCATTGTTTCATCTTTCCGCATTGTTTCATCTTTCCGCATTGTTTCATCTTTCGGCATTGTTTCATCTTTCCGCATTGTTTCATCTTTCCGCATTGTTTCATCTTTCCGCATTGTTTCATCTTTCATCTTTCCGCATTCTTTCATCTTTCATCTTTCCGCATTGTTTCATCTTTCATCTTTCCGCAATGTTTCATCTTTCATCTTTCCGCATTGTTTCATCTTTCATCTTTCCGCATTGTTTCATCTTTCATCTTTCCGCATTCTTTCATCTTTCATCTTTCCGCATTGTTTCATCTTTCATCTTTCCGCATTGTTTCATCTTTCATCTTTCCGCATTCTTTCATCTTTCATCTTTCCGCATTGTTTCATCTTTCCGCATTGTTTCATCTTTCCACATTGTTTCATCTTTCATCTTTCCGCATTGTTTCATCTTTCATCTTTCCGCATTGTTTCATCTTTCATCTTTCCGCATTCTTTCATCTTTCATCTTTCCGCATTGTTCCATCTTTCATCTTTCCGCATTGTTTCATCTTTCATCTTTCCGCATTCTTTCATCTTTCATCTTTCCGCATTGTTTCATCTTTCCGCATTGTTTCATCTTTCCGCATTGTTTCATCTTTCATCTTTCCGCATTGTTTCATCTTTCATCTTTCCGAATTGTTTCATCTTTCATCTTTCCGCATTGTTTCATTTTTCATCTTTCCGCAATGTTTCATCTTTCATCTTTCCGCATTGTTTCATCTTTCATCTTTCCGCATTCTTTCATCTTTCATCTTTCCGCATTGTTTCATCTTTCATCTTTCCGCAATGTTTCATCTTTCATCTTTCCGCATTGTTTCATCTTTCATCTTTCCGCATTGTTTCATCTTTCATCTTTCCGCATTCTTTCATCTTTCATCTTTCCGCATTGTTTCATCTTTCATCTTTCCGCAATGTTTCATCTTTCATCTTTCCGCATTGTTTCATCTTTCATCTTTCCGCATTCTTTCATCTTTCATCTTTCCGCATTGTTTCATCTTTCATCTTTCCGCAATGTTTCATCTTTCATCTTTCCGCATTGTTTCATCTTTCATCTTTCCGCATTGTTTCATCTTTCATCTTTCCGCATTCTTTCATCTTTCATCTTTCCGCATTGTTTCATCTTTCATCTTTCCGCATTGTTTCATCTTTCATCTTTCCGCATTCTTTCATCTTTCATCGTTCCGCATTGTTTCATCTTTCATCTTTCCGCATTGTTTCATCTTTCATCTTTCCGCATTGTTTCATCTTTCCGCATTGTTTCATCTTTCCGCATTGTTACATCTTTCCGCATTGTTTCATCTTTCCGCATTGTTTCATCTTGCATCTTTCCGCATTGTTTCATCTTTCATCTTTCCGCATTCTTTCATCTTTAATCTTTCCGCATTGTTTCATCTTTCATCTTTCCGCATTGTTTCATCTTTCATCTTTCCGCATTCTTTCATCTTTCATCTTTCCGCATTGTTTCATCTTTCCGCATTGTTTCATCTTTCATCTTTCCGCATTGTTTCATCTTTCATCTTTCCGCATTGTTTCATCTTTCCGCATTGTTTCATCTTTCATCTTTCCGCATTCTTTCATCTTTCATCTTTCCGCATTGTTTCATCTTTCCGCATTGTTTCATCTTTCCGCATTGTTTCATCTTTCATCGTTCCGCATTGTTTCATCTTCCATCGTTCCGCATTGTTTCATCTTTCCGCATTGTTTCACCTTTCCGCATTGTTTCATCTTTCATCTTTCCGCATTGTTTCATCTTTCATCTTTCCGCATTGTTTCATCTTTCATCTTTCCGCATTGTTTCATCTTTCATCTTTCCGCATTGTTTCATCTTTCATCTTTCCGCATTGTTTCATCTTTCATCTTTCCGCATTGTTTCATCTTTCATCTTTCCGCATTCTTTCATCTTTCATCTTTCCGCATTGTTTCATCTTTCATCTTTCCGCATTGTTTCATCTTTCATCTTTCCGCATTGTTTCATCTTTCATCTTTCCGCATTCTTTCATCTTTCATCTTTCCGCATTGTTTCATCTTTCATCTTTCCGCATTGTTTCATCTTTCATCTTTCCGCATTGTTTCATCTTTCATCTTCCGCATTCTTTCATCTTTCATCTTTCCGCATTCTTTCATCTTTCATCTTTCCGCATTGTTTCATCTTTCATCTTTCCGCATTGTTTCATCTTTCATCTTTCCGCATTCTTTCATCTTTCATCTTTCCGCATTGTTTCATCTTTCATCTTTCCGCAGTGTTTCATCTTTCATCTTTCCGCATTCTTTCATCTTTCATCTTTCCGGATTGTTTCATCTTTCCGCATTGTTTCATCTTTCCGCATTCTTTCATCTTTCATCTTTCCGCATTGTTTCATCTTTCATCTTTCCGCAATGTTTCATCTTTCATCTTTCCGCATTGTTTCATCTTTCATCTTTCCGCATTCTTTCATCTTTCATCTTTCCGCATTGTTTCATCTTTCATCTTTCCGCAATGTTTCATCTTTCATCTTTCCGCATTGTTTCATCTTTCCGCATTGTTTCATCTTTCATCTTCCGCATTCTTTCATCTTTCATCTTTCCGCATTGTTTCATCTTTCATCTTTCCGCATTGTTTCATCTTTCCGCATTGTTTCATCTTTCCGCATTGTTTCATCTTTCCGCATTGTTTCATCTTTCATCTTCCGCATTCTTTCATCTTTCATCTTTCTGCATTGTTTCATCTTTCATCTTTCCTCATTTTTTCATCTTTCATCTTTCCGCATTGTTTCATCTTTCCGCATTGTTTCATCTTTCTGCATTGTTTCAGCTTTCATCTTTCCGCATTGTTTCATCTTTCCGCATTGTTTCATCTTTCCGCATTGTTTCATCTTTCCGCATTGTTTCATCTTTCCGCATTGTTTCATCTTTCCGCATTGTTTCATCTTTCCGCATTGTTTCATCTTTCCGCATTGTTTCATCTTTCCGCATTGTTTCATCTTTCCGCATTGTTTCATCTTTCCGCATTGTTTCATCTTTCCGCATTGTTTCATCTTTCCGCATTGTTTCATCTTTCCGCATTGTTTCATCTTTCCGCATTGTTTCATCTTTCCGCATTGTTTCAGCTTTCATCTTTCCGCATTGTTTCATCTTTCATCTTTCTGCATTCTTTCATCTTTCATCTTTCCGCATTGTTTCATCTTTCATCTTTCCGCATTCTTTCATCTTTCATCTTTCCGCATTGTTTCATCTTTCATCTTTCCACATTGTTTCATCTTTCATCTTTCCGCATTGTTTCATCTTTCATCTTTCCGCATTGTTTCATCTTTCCGCATTGTTTCATCTTTCCGCATTGTTACATCTTTCCGCATTGTTTCATCTTTCCGCATTGTTTCATCTTGCATCTTTCCGCATTGTTTCATCTTTCATCTTTCCGCATTCTTTCATCTTTAATCTTTCCGCATTGTTTCATCTTTCATCTTTCCGCATTGTTTCATCTTTCATCTTTCCGCATTCTTTCATCTTTCATCTTTCCGCATTGTTTCATCTTTCCGCATTGTTTCATCTTTCCGCATTGTTTCATCTTTCCGCATTGTTTCATCTTTCCGCATTGTTTCATCTTTCATCTTTCCGCATTGTTTCATCTTTCCGCATTGTTTCATCTTTCATCTTTCCGCATTGTTTCATCTTTCCGCATTGTTTCATCTTTCCGCATTGTTTCATCTTTCCGCATTGTTTCATCTATCCGCATTGTTTCATCTTTCCGCATTGTTTCATCTTTCATCTTTCCGCATTGTTTCATCTTTCATCTTTCCGCATTGTTTCATCTTTCATCTTTCCGCATTGTTTCATCTTTCATCTTTCCGCATTGTTTCATCTTTCATCTTTCCGCATTGTTTCATCTTTCATCTTTCCGCATTGTTTCATCTTTCATCTTTCCGCATTCTTTCATCTTTCATCTTTCCGCATTGTTTCATCTTTCATCTTTCCGCATTGTTTCATCTTTCATCTTTCCGCATTGTTTCATCTTTCCGCATTCTTTCATCTTTCATCTTTCCGCATTGTTTCATCTTTCATCTTTCCGCATTGTTTCATCTTTCATCTTTCCGCATTGTTTCATCTTTCATCTTCCGCATTCTTTCATCTTTCATCTTTCCGCATTCTTTCATCTTTCATCTTTCCGCATTGTTTCATCTTTCATCTTTCCGCATTGTTTCATCTTTCATCTTTCCGCATTCTTTCATCTTTCATCTTTCCGCATTGTTTCATCTTTCATCTTTCCGCATTGTTTCATCTTTCATCTTTCCGCATTCTTTCATCTTTCATCTTTCCGCATTGTTTCATCTTTCCGCATTGTTTTCTCTTTCCGCATTCTTTCATCTTTCATCTTTCCGCATTGTTTCATCTTTCATCTTTCCGCAATGTTTCATCTTTCATCTTTCCGCATTGTTTCATCTTTCATCTTTCCGCATTCTTTCATCTTTCATCTTTCCGCATTGTTTCATCTTTCATCTTTCCGCATTGTTTCATCTTTCATCTTTCCGCATTGTTTCATCTTTCCGCATTGTTTCATCTTTCCGCATTGTTTCATCTTTCATCTTCCGCATTCTTTCATCTTTCGTCTTTCCGCATTGTTTCATCTTTCATCTTTCCTCATTTTTTCATCTTTCATCTTTCCGCATTGTTTCATCTTTCGCATTGTTTCATCTTTCCGCATTGTTTCAGCTTTCATCTTTCCGCATTGTTTCATCTTTCATCTTTCCGCATTCTTTCATCTTTCATCTTTTCGCATTGTTTCATCTTTCATCTTTCCGCATTGTTTCATCTTTCATCTTTCCGCATTGTTTCATCTTTCATCTTTCCGCATTCTTTCATCTTTCATCTTTCCGCATTGTTTCATCTATCATGTTTCCGCATTGTTTCATCTTTCATCTTTCCGCATTCTTTCATCTTTCATCTTTCCGCATTGTTTCATCTTTCATCTTTCCACATTGTTTCATCTTTCATCTTTCCGCATTGTTTCATCTTTCATCTTTCCGCATTCTTTCATCTTTCCGCATTGTTTCAGCTTTCATCTTTCCGCATTGTTTCATCTTTCATCTTTCCGCTTTCTTTCATCTTTCATCTTTCCGCATTGTTTCATCTTTCATCTTTCCGCATTGTTTCATCTTTCATCTTTCCGCATTGTTTCATCTTTCATCTTTCCGCATTCTTTCATCTTTCATCTTTCCGCATTGTTTCATCTATCATGTTTCCGCATTGTTTCATCTTTCATCTTTCCGCATTCTTTCATCTTTCATCTTTCCGCATTGTTTCATCTTTCATCTTTCCGCATTGTTTCATCTTTCATCTTTCCGCATTGTTTCATCTTTCATCTTTCCGCATTGTTTCATCTTTCATCTTTCCGCATTGTTTCATCTTTCATCTTTCCGCATTGTTTCATCTTTCATCTTTCCGCATTGTTTCATCTTTCCGCATTGTTTCATCTTTCCGCATTGTTTCATCTTTCCGCATTGTTTCATCTTTCCGCATTGTTTCATCTTTCCGCATTGTTTCATCTTTCCGCATTGCTTCATCTTTCCGCATTGTTTCATCTTTCCGCATTGTTTCATCTTTCCGCATTGTTTCATCTTTCCGCATTGTTTCATCTTTCCGCATTGTTTCATCTTTCATCTTTCCGCATTGTTTCATCTTTCATCTTTCCGCATTGTTTCATCTTTCATCTTTCCGCATTGTTTCATCTTTCATCTTTCCGCATTGTTTCATCTTTCATCTTTCCGCATTCTTTCATCTTTCATCTTTCCGCATTGTTTCATCTTTCATCTTTCCGCATTGTTTCATCTTTCATATTTCCGCATTGTTTCATCTTTCATCTTTCCGCATTCTTTCATCTTTCATCTTTCCGCATTGTTTCATCTTTCATCTTTCCGCATTGTTTCATCTTTCATATTTCCGCATTGTTTCATCTTTCATCTTTCCGCATTCTTTCATCTTTCATCTTTCCGCATTGTTTCATCTTTCATCTTTCCGCATTGTTTCATCTTTCATCTTTCCGCATTGTTTCATCTTTCATGTTCCGCATTCTTTCATCTTTCATCTTTCCGCATTGTTTCATCTTTCATCTTTCCGCATTGTTTCATCTTTCCGCATTGTTTTATCTTTCCGCATTGTTTCATCTTTCATCTTTCCGCATTGTTTCATCTTTCATCTTTCCGCATTCTTTCATCTTTCATCTTTCCGCATTGTTTCATCTTTCATCTTTCCGCATTGTTTCATCTTTCATCTTTCCGCATTCTTTCATCTTTCATCTTTCCGCATTGTTTCATCTTTCCGCATTGTTTCATCTTTCCGCATTGTTTCATCTTTCCGCATTGTTTCATCTTTCCGCATTGTTTCATCTTTCCGCATTGTTTCATCTTTCCGCATTGTTTCATCTTTCATCTTTCCGCATTGTTTCATCTTTCATCTTTCCGAATTGTTTCATCTTTCATCTTTCCGCATTGTTTCATCTTTCATCTTTCCGCATTGTTTCATCTTTCATCTTTCCGCATTCTTTCATCTTTCATCTTTCCGCATTGTTTCATCTTTCATCTTTCCGCAATGTTTCATCTTTCATCTTTCCGCATTGTTTCATCTTTCATCTTTCCGCATTGTTTCATCTTTCATCTTTCCGCATTCTTTCATCTTTCATCTTTCCGCATTGTTTCATCTTTCATCTTTCCGCATTGTTTCATCTTTCATCTTTCCGCATTCTTTCATCTTTCATCTTTCCGCATTGTTTCATCTTTCCGCATTGTTTCATCTTTCCGCATTGTTTCATCTTTCATCTTTCCGCATTGTTTCATCTTTCATCTTTCCGCATTGTTTCATCTTTCATCTTTCCGCATTGTTTCATCTTTCATCTTTCCGCATTGTTTCATCTTTCATCTTTCCGCATTGTTTCATCTTTCATCTTTCCGCATTGTTTCATCTTTCATCTTTCCGCATTGTTTCATCTTTCATGTTCCGCATTCTTTCATCTTTCATCTTTCCGCATTGTTTCATCTTTCATCTTTCCGCATTTTTTCATCTTTCATCTTTCCGCATTGTTTCATCTTTCATCTTTCCGCATTTTTTCATCTTTCATCTTTCCGCATTGTTTCATCTTTCCGCATTGTTTCATCTTTCCGCATTGTTTCATCTTTCCGCATTGTTTCATCTTTCCGCATTGTTTCATCTTTCATCTTTCCGCATTGTTTCATCTTTCATCTTTCCGCATTCTTTCATCTTTCATCTTTCCGCATTGTTCCATCTTTCATCTTTCCGCATTGTTTCATCTTTCATCTTTCCGTATTCTTTCATCTTTCATCTTTCCGCATTGTTTCATCTTTCCGCATTGTTTCATCTTTCCGCATTGTTTCATCTTTCCGCATTGTTTCATCTTTCCGCATTGTTTCATCTTTCCGCATTGTTTCATCTTTCATCTTTCCGCATTGTTTCATCTTTCATCTTTCCGAATTGTTTCATCTTTCATCTTTCCGCATTGTTTCATTTTTCATCTTTCCGCATTGTTTCATCTTTCATCTTTCCGCATTCTTTCATCTTTCATCTTTCCGCATTGTTTCATCTTTCATCTTTCCGCAATGTTTCATCTTTCATCTTTCCGCATTGTTTCATCTTTCATCTTTCCACATTGTTTCATCTTTCATCTTTCCGCATTCTTTCATCTTTCATCTTTCCGCATTGTTTCATCTTTCCGCATTGTTTCATCTTTCATCTTTCCGCATTCTTTCATCTTTCATCTTTCCGCATTGTTTCATCTTTCCGCATTGTTTTCTCTTTCCGCATTCTTTCATCTTTCATCTTTCCGCATTGTTTCATCTTTCATCTTTCCGCAATGTTTCATCTTTCATCTTTCCGCATTGTTTCATCTTTCATCTTTCCGCATTCTTTCATCTTTCATCTTTCCGCATTGTTTCATCTTTCATCTTTCCGCATTGTTTCATCTTTCCGCATTGTTTCATCTTTCCGCATTGTTTCATCTTTCCGCATTGTTTCATCTTTCCGCATTGTTTCATCTTTCATCTTCCGCATTCTTTCATCTTTCGTCTTTCCGCATTGTTTCATCTTTCATCTTTCCTCATTTTTTCATCTTTCATCTTTCCGCATTGTTTCATCTTTCCGCATTGTTTCATCTTTCCGCATTGTTTCAGCTTTCATCTTTCCGCATTGTTTCATCTTTCATCTTTCCGCATTCTTTCATCTTTCATCTTTCCGCATTGTTTCATCTTTCATCTTTCCGCATTGTTTCATCTTTCATCTTTCCGCATTCTTTCATCTTTCATCTTTCCGCATTGTTCCATCTTTCATCTTTCCGCATTGTTTCATCTTTCATCTTTCCGTATTCTTTCATCTTTCATCTTTCCGCATTGTTTCATCTTTCCGCATTGTTTCATCTTTCATCTTTCCGCATTGTTTCATCTTTCATCTTTCCGAATTGTTTCATCTTTCATCTTTCCGCATTGTTTCATTTTTCATCTTTCCGCATTGTTTCATCTTTCATCTTTCCGCATTCTTTCATCTTTCATCTTTCCGCATTGTTTCATCTTTCATCTTTCCGCAATGTTTCATCTTTCATCTTTCCGCATTGTTTCATCTTTCATCTTTCCACATTGTTTCATCTTTCATCTTTCCGCATTGTTTCATCTTTCATCTTTCCGCATTGTTTCATCTTTCCGCATTGTTTCATCTTTCCGCATTGTTTCATCTTTCCGCATTGTTTCATCTTTCCGCATTGTTTCATCTTTCATCTTCCGCATACTTTCATCTTTCATCTTTCCGCATTGTTTCATCTTTCATCTTTCCTCATTTTTTCATCTTTCATCTTTCCGCATTGTTTCATCTTTCCGCATTGTTTCATCTTTCCGCATTGTTTCATCTTTCCGCATTGTTTCATCTTTCCGCATTGTTTCAGCTTTCATCTTTCCGCATTGTTTCATCTTTCCGCATTGTTTCATCTTTCCGCAGTTTCATCTTTCCGCATAGTTTCATCTTTCCGCATTGTTTCATCTTTCCGCATTGTTTCATCTTTCCGCATTGTTTCATCTTTCCGCATTGTTTCATCTTTCCGCATTGTTTCAGCTTTCATCTTTCCGCATTGTTTCATCTTTCATCTTTCTGCATTCTTTCATCTTTCATCTTTCCGCATTGTTTCATCTTTCATCTTTCCGCATTCTTTCATCTTTCATCTTTCCGCATTGTTTCATCTTTTATCTTTCCACATTGTTTCATCTTTCATCTTTCCGCATTGTTTCATCTTTCATCTTTCCGCATTGTTTCATCTTTCCGCATTGTTTCATCTTTCCGCATTGTTACATCTTTCCGCATTGTTTCATCTTTCCGCATTGTTTCATCTTGCATCTTTCCGCATTGTTTCATCTTTCATCTTTCCGCATTCTTTCATCTTTAATCTTTCCGCATTGTTTCATCTTTCATCTTTCCGCATTGTTTCATCTTTCATCTTTCCGCATTCTTTCATCTTTCATCTTTCCGCATTGTTTCATCTTTCCGCATTGTTTCATCTTTCCGCATTGTTTCATCTTTCATCTTTCCGCATTCTTTCATCTTTCATCTTTCCGCATTGTTTCATCTTTCCGCATTGTTTCATCTTTCCGCATTGTTTCATCTTTCCGCATTGTTTCATCTTTCATCTTTCCGCATTCTTTCATCTTTCATCTTTCCGCATTGTTTCATCTTTCCGCATTGTTTCATCTTTCCGCATTGTTTCATCTTTCCGCATTGTTTCATCTTTCCGCATTGTTTCATCTTTCCGCATTGTTTCATCTTTCATCTTTCCGCATTGTTTCATCTTTCCGCATTGTTTCATCTTTCCGCATTGTTTCATCTTTCATCTTTCCGCATTGTTTCATCTTTCCGCATTGTTTCATCTTTCCGCATTGTTTCATCTTTCCGCATTGTTTCATCTTTCCGCATTGTTTCATCTTTCCGCATTGTTTCATCTTTCCGCATTGTTTCATCTTTCATCTTTCCGCATTCTTTCATCTTTCATCTTTCCGCATTGTTTCATCTTTCATCTTTCCGCAATGTTTCATCTTTCATCTTTCCGCATTGTTTCATCTTTCATCTTTCCGCATTGTTTCATCTTTCATCTTTCCGCATTCTTTCATCTTTCATCTTTCCGCATTGTTTCATCTTTCATCTTTCCGCATTGTTTCATCTTTCATCTTTCCGCATTCTTTCATCTTTCATCTTTCCGCATTGTTTCATCTTTCCGCATTGTTTCATCTTTCCACATTGTTTCATCTTTCATCTTTCCGCATTGTTTCATCTTTCATCTTTCCGCATTGTTTCATCTTTCATCTTTCCGCATTCTTTCATCTTTCATCTTTCCGCATTGTTCCATCTTTCATCTTTCCGCATTGTTTCATCTTTCATCTTTCCGCATTCTTTCATCTTTCATCTTTCCGCATTGTTTCATCTTTCATCTTTCCGAATTGTTTCATCTTTCATCTTTCCGCATTGTTTCATTTTTCATCTTTCCGCATTGTTTCATCTTTCATCTTTCCGCATTCTTTCATCTTTCATCTTTCCGCATTGTTTCATCTTTCATCTTTCCGCAATGTTTCATCTTTCATCTTTCCGCATTGTTTCATCTTTCATCTTTCCGCATTGTTTCATCTTTCATCTTTCCGCATTCTTTCATCTTTCATCTTTCCGCATTGTTTCATCTTTCATCTTTCCGCATTGTTTCATCTTTCATCTTTCCGCATTCTTTCATCTTTCATCTTTCCGCATTGTTTCATCTTTCATCTTTCCGCATTGTTTCATCTTTCATCTTTCCGCATTGTTTCATCTTTCCGCATTGTTTCATCTTTCCGCATTGTTACATCTTTCCGCATTGTTTCATCTTTCCGCATTGTTTCATCTTGCATCTTTCCGCATTGTTTCATCTTTCATCTTTCCGCATTCTTTCATCTTTAATCTTTCCGCATTGTTTCATCTTTCATCTTTCCGCATTGTTTCATCTTTCATCTTTCCGCATTCTTTCATCTTTCATCTTTCCGCATTGTTTCATCTTTCCGCATTGTTTCATCTTTCATCTTTCCGCATTCTTTCATCTTTCATCTTTCCGCATTGTTTCATCTTTCCGCATTGTTTCATCTTTCATCTTTCCGCATTCTTTCATCTTTCATCTTTCCGCATTGTTTCATCTTTCCGCATTGTTTCATCTTTCATCGTTCCGCATTGTTTCATCTTTCATCGTTCCGCATTGTTTCATCTTTCCGCATTGTTTCACCTTTCCGCATTGTTTCATCTTTCATCTTTCCGCATTGTTTCATCTTTCATCTTTCCGCATTGTTTCATCTTTCATCTTTCCGCATTGTTTCATCTTTCATCTTTCCGCATTGTTTCATCTTTCATCTTTCCGCATTGTTTCATCTTTCATCTTTCCGCATTGTTTCATCTTTCATCTTTCCGCATTCTTTCATCTTTCATCTTTCCGCATTGTTTCATCTTTCATCTTTCCGCATTGTTTCATCTTTCATCTTTCCGCATTGTTTCATCTTTCATCTTTCCGCATTCTTTCATCTTTCATCTTTCCGCATTGTTTCATCTTTCATCTTTCCGCATTGTTTCATCTTTCATCTTTCCGCATTGTTTCATCTTTCATCTTCCGCATTCTTTCATCTTTCATCTTTCCGCATTCTTTCATCTTTCATCTTTCCGCATTGTTTCATCTTTCATCTTTCCGCATTGTTTCATCTTTCATCTTTCCGCATTCTTTCATCTTTCATCTTTCCGCATTGTTTCATCTTTCATCTTTCCGCATTGTTTCATCTTTCATCTTTCCGCATTCTTTCATCTTTCATCTTTCCGGATTGTTTCATCTTTCCGCATTGTTTCATCTTTCCGCATTCTTTCATCTTTCATCTTTCCGCATTGTTTCATCTTTCATCTTTCCGCAATGTTTCATCTTTCATCTTTCCGCATTGTTTCATCTTTCATCTTTCCGCATTCTTTCATCTTTCATCTTTCCGCATTGTTTCATCTTTCATCTTTCCGCAATGTTTCATCTTTCATCTTTCCGCATTGTTTCATCTTTCCGCATTGTTTCGTCTTTCATCTTCCGCATTCTTTCATCTTTCATCTTTCCGCATTGTTTCATCTTTCATCTTTCCGCATTGTTTCATCTTTCATCTTCCGCATTCTTTCATCTTTCATCTTTCCGCATTGTTTCATCTTTCATCTTTCCTCATTTTTTCATCTTTCATCTTTCCGCATTGTTTCATCTTTCCGCATTGTTTCATCTTTCTGCATTGTTTCAGCTTTCATCTTTCCGCATTGTTTCATCTTTCCGCATTGTTTCATCTTTCCGCATTGTTTCATCTTTCCGCATTGTTTCATCTTTCCGCATTGTTTCATCTTTCCGCATTGTTTCATCTTTCCGCATTGTTTCATCTTTCCGCATTGTTTCATCTTTCCGCATTGTTTCATCTTTCCGCATTGTTTCATCTTTCCGCATTGTTTCATCTTTCCGCATTGTTTCATCTTTCCGCATTGTTTCATCTTTCCGCATTGTTTCATCTTTCCGCATTGTTTCATCTTTCCGCATTGTTTCATCTTTCCGCATTGTTTCAGCTTTCATCTTTCCGCATTGTTTCATCTTTCATCTTTCTGTATTCTTTCATCTTTCATCTTTCCGCATTGTTTCATCTTTCATCTTTCCGCATTCTTTCATCTTTCATCTTTCCGCATTGTTTCATCTTTCATCTTTCCACATTGTTTCATCTTTCATCTTTCCGCATTGTTTCATCTTTCATCTTTCCGCATTGTTTCATCTTTCCGCATTGTTTCATCTTTCCGCATTGTTACATCTTTCCGCATTGTTTCATCTTTCCGCATTGTTTCATCTTGCATCTTTCCGCATTGTTTCATCTTTCATCTTTCCGCATTCTTTCATCTTTAATCTTTCCGCATTGTTTCATCTTTCATCTTTCCGCATTGTTTCATCTTTCATCTTTCCGCATTCTTTCATCTTTCATCTTTCCGCATTGTTTCATCTTTCATCTTTCCGCATTGTTTCATCTTTCATCTTTCCGCATTGTTTCATCTTTCATCTTCCGCATTCTTTCATCTTTCATCTTTCCGCATTGTTTCATCTTTCATCTTTCCGCATTGTTTCATCTTTCATCTTTCCGCATTGTTTCATCTTTCATCTTTCCGCATTCTTTCATCTTTCATCTTTCCGCATTGTTTCATCTTTCATCTTTCCGCATTGTTTCATCTTTCATCTTTCCGCATTGTTTCATCTTTCATCTTTCCGCATTGTTTCATCTTTCATCTTTCCGCATTGTTTCATCTTTCCGCATTGTTTCATCTTTCCGCATTCTTTCATCTTTCATCTTTCCGCATTGTTTCATCTTTCATCTTTCCGCAATGTTTCATCTTTCATCTTTCCGCATTGTTTCATCTTTCATCTTTCCGCATTCTTTCATCTTTCATCTTTCCGCATTGTTTCATCTTTCATCTTTCCGCAATGTTTCATCTTTCATCTTTCCGCATTGTTTCATCTTTCCGCATTGTTTCATCTTTCATCTTCCGCATTCTTTCATCTTTCATCTTTCCGCATTGTTTCATCTTTCATCTTTCCGCATTCTTTCATCTTTCATCTTTCCGCATTGTTTCATCTTTCATCTTTCCGCATTCTTTCATCTTTCATCTTTCCGCATTGTTTCATCTTTCCGCATTGTTTCATCTTTCCGCATTGTTTCATCTTTCATCTTTCCGCATTGTTTCATCTTTCATCTTTCCGCATTGTTTCATCTTTCATCTTTCCGCATTGTTTCATCTTTCATCTTTCCGCATTGTTTCATCTTTCATCTTTCCGCATTCTTTCATCTTTCATCTTTCCGCATTGTTTCATCTTTCATCTTTCCGCAATGTTTCATCTTTCATCTTTCCGCATTGTTTCATCTTTCATCTTTCCGCATTGTTTCATCTTTCATCTTTCCGCATTGTTTCATCTTTCATCTTCCGCATTCTTTCATCTTTCATCTTTCCGCATTGTTTCATCTTTCATCTTTCCGTATTTTTTCATCTTTCATCTTTCCGCATTGTTTCATCTTTCATCTTTCCGCATTGTTTCATCTTTCCGCGTTGTTTCATCTTTCCGCATTGTTTCATCTTTCCGCATTGTTTCATCTTTCCGCATTGTTTCATCTTTCCGCATTGTTTCATCTTTCATCTTTCCGCATTGTTTCATCTTTCATCTTTCCGCATTCTTTCATCTTTCATCTTTCCGCATTGTTTCATCTTTCATCTTTCCGCATTGTTTCATCTTTCCGCATTCTTTCATCTTTCATCTTTCCGCATTGTTTCATCTTTCCGCATTTTTTCATCTTTCCGCATGGTTTCATCTTTCCGCATTGTTTCATCTTTCATCTTTCCGCATTCTTTCATCTTTCATCTCTCCGCATTGTTTCATCTTTCATCTTTCCGCATTGTTTCATCTTTCCGCATTCTTTCATCTTTCATCTTTCCGCATTGTTTCATCTTTCCGCATTATTTCATCTTTCCGCATGGTTTCATCTTTCCTCATTGTTTCATCTTTCATCTTTCCGCATTCTTTCATCTTTCATCTTTCCGCATTGTTTCATCTTTCCGCATTGTTTCATCTTTCCGCATTGTTTCATCTTTCATCTTCCGCATTCTTTTATCTTTCGTCTTTCCGCATTGTTTCATCTTTCATCTTTCCGCATTTTTTCATCTTTCATCTTTCCGCATTGTTTCATCTTTCATCTTTCCGCATTGTTTCATCTTTCATCTTTCCGCATTGTTTCATCTTTCCGCATTGTTTCATCTTTCATCTTCCGCATTCTTTCATCTTTCATCTTTCCGCATTGTTTCATCTTTCATCTTTCCGCATTTTTTCATCTTTCATCTTTCCGCATTGTTTCATCTTTCATCTTTCCGCATTGTTTCATCTTTCCGCAGTGTTTCATCTTTCCGCATTGTTTCATCTTTCCGCATTGTTTCATCTTTCCGCATTGTTTCATCTTTCCGCATGGTTTCATCTTTCCGCATTGTTTCATCTTTCATCTTTCCGCATTCTTTCATCTTTCATCTTTCCGCATTGTTTCATCTTTCATCTTTCCGCATTGTTTCATCTTTCATCTTTCCGCATTGTTTCATCTTTCCGCATTGTTTCATCTTTCCGCATTGTTTCATCTTTCCGCATTGTTTCATCTTTCCGCATTGTTTCATCTTTCCGCATTGTTTCATCTTTCCGCATTGTTTCATCTTTCCGCATTGTTTCATCTTTCCCCATTGTTTCATCTTTCCGCATTGTTTCATCTTTCCGCATTGTTTCATCTTTCCGCATTGTTTCATCTTTCCGCATTGTTTCATCTTTCCGCATTGTTTCATCTTTCCGCATTGTTTCATCTTTCCGCATTGTTTCATCTTTCATCTTTCCGCATTGTTTCATCTTTCATCTTTCCGCATTGTTTCATCTTTCATCTTTCCGCATTGTTTCATCTTTCCGCATTGTTTCATCTTTCATATTTCCGCATTGTTTCATCTTTCATCTTTCCGCATTCTTTCATCTTTCATCTTTCCGCATTGTTTCATCTTTCATCTTTCCGCATTTTTTCATCTTTCATCTTTCCGCATTGTTTCATCTTTCATCTTTCCGCATTGTTTCATCTTTCCGCATTGTTTCATCTTTCCGCATTGTTTCATCTTTCCGCATTGTTTCATCTTTCCGCATTGTTTCATCTTTCCGCATTGTTTCATCTTTCCGCATTGTTTCATCTTTCCGCATTGTTTCATCTTTCATCTTTCCGCATTGTTTCATCTTTCATCTTTCCGCATTCTTTCATCTTTCATCTTTCCGCATTGTTTCATCTTTCATCTTTCCGCATTCTTTCATCTTTCATCTTTCCGCATTGTTTCATCTTTCCGCATTGTTTCATCTTTCCGCATTGTTTCATCTTTCCGCATTGTTTCATCTTTCCGCATTGTTTCATCTTTCCGCATTGTTTCATCTTTCCGCATTGTTTCAACTTTCCGCATTGTTTCATCTTTCCGCATTGTTTCATCTTTCCGCATTGTTTCATCTTTCCGCATTGTTTCATCTTTCCGCATTGTTTCATCTTTCCGCATTGTTTCATCTTTCATCTTTCCGCATTGTTTCATCTTTCATCTTTCCGCATTGTTTCATCTTTCATCTTTCCGCATTGTTTCATCTTTCATCTTTCCGAATTGTTTCATCTTTCATCTTTCCGCATTCTTTCATCTTTCATCTTTCCGCATTGTTTCATCTTTCCGCATTGTTTCATCTTTCATATTTCCGCATTGTTTCATCTTTCATCTTTCCGCATTCTTTCATCTTTCATCTTTCCGCATTGTTTCATCTTTCATCTTTCCGCATTGTTTCATCTTTCATCTTTCCGCATTGTTTCATCTTTCATCTTCCGCATTCTTTCATCTTTCATCTTTCCGCATTGTTTCATCTTTCATCTTTCCGCATTTTTTCATCTTTCATCTTTCCGCATTGTTTCATCTTTCATCTTTCCGCATTTTTTCATCTTTCATCTTTCCGCATTGTTTCATCTTTCATCTTTCCGCATTGTTTCATCTTTCCGCATTGTTTCATCATTCATCTTTCCGCATTGTTTCATCTTTCATCTTTCCGCATTCTTTCATCTTTCATCTTTCCGCATTGTTTCATCTTTCATCTTTCCGCATTGTTTCATCTTTCATCTTTCCGCATTCTTTCATCTTTCATCTTTCCGCATTGTTTCATCTTTCCGCATTGTTTCATCTTTCCGCATTGTTTCATCTTTCCGCATTGTTTCATCTTTCCGCATTGTTTCATCTTTCCGCATTGTTTCATCTTTCCGCATTGTTTCATCTTTCCGCATTGATTCATCTTTCATCTTTCCGCATTGTTTCATCTTTCATCTTTCCGCATTGTTTCATCTTTCATCTTTCCGCATTCTTTCATCTTTCATCTTTCCGCATTGTTTCATCTTTCATCTTTCCGCATTGTTTCATCTTTCCGCATTGTTTCATCTTTCATCTTCCGCATTCTTTCATCTTTCATCTTTCCGCATTGTTTCATCTTTCATCTTTCCGCATTTTTTCATCTTTCATCTTTCCGCATTGTTTCATCTTTCATCTTTCCGCATTGTTTCATCTTTCCGCATTGTTTCATCTTTCATCTTCCGCATTCTTTCATCTTTCATCTTTCCGCATTGTTTCATCTTTCATCTTTCCGCATTTTTTCATCTTTCATCTTTCCGCATTGTTTCATCTTTCATCTTTCCACATTGTTTCATCTTTCCGCATTGTTTCATCTTTCATCTTTCCGCATTCTTTCATCTTTCATCTTTCCGCATTGTTTCATCTTTCATCTTTCCGCATTGTTTCATCTTTCATCTTTCCGCATTGTTTCATCTTTCATCTTTCCGCATTGTTTCATCTTTCATCTTTCCGCATTGTTTCATCTTTCATCTTTCCACATTGTTTCATCTTTCCGCATTGTTTCATCTTTCATCTTTCCGCATTTTTTCATCTTTCATCGTTCCGCATTGTTTCATCTTTCATCTTTCCGCATTGTTTCATCTTTCATCTTTCCACATTGTTTCATCTTTCCGCATTGTTTCATCTTTCATCTTTCCGCATTTTTTCATCTTTCATCTTTCCGCATTGTTTCATCTTTCATCTTTCCGCATTGTTTCATCTTTCCGCATTGTTTCATCTTTCATCTTCCGCATTCTTTCATCTTTCATCTTTCCGCATTGTTTCATCTTTCATCTTTCCGCATTTTTTCATCTTTCATCTTTCCGCATTGTTTCATCTTTCATCTTTCCACATTGTTTCATCTTTCCGCATTGTTTCATCTTTCCGCATTGTTTCATCTTTCCGCATTGTTTCATCTTTCCGCATTGTTTCATCTTTCCGCATTGTTTCATCTTTCCGCATTGTTTCATCTTTCCGCATTGTTTCATCTTTCCGCATTGTTTCATCTTTCCGCATTGTTTCATCTTTCCGCATTGTTTCATCTTTCCGCATTGTTTCATCTTTCCGCATTGTTTCATCTTTCCGCATTGTTTCATCTTTCCGCATTGTTTCATCTTTCCGCATTGTTTCATCTTTCCGCATTGTTTCATCTTTCCGCATTGTTTCATCTTTCATCTTTCCGCAATGTTTCATCTTTCATCTTTCCGCATTGTTTAATCTTTCATCTTTCCGCATTCTTTCATCTTTCATCTTTCCGCATTCTTTCATCTGTCATCTTTCCGCATTGTTTCATCTTTCATCTTTCCGCATTGTTTCATCTTTCATCTTTCCGCATTCTTTCATCTTTCATCTTTCCGCATTGTTTCATCTTTCATCTTTCCGCATTGTTTCATCTTTCATCTTTCCGCATTGTTTCATCTTTCATCTTTCCGCATTGTTTCATCTTTCATCTTTCCGCATTGTTTCATCTTTCATCTTTCCGCATTGTTTCATCTTTCATCTTTCCGCATTGTTTCATTTTCATCTTTCCGCATTGTTTCATCTTTCCGCATTGTTTCATCTTTCCGCATTGTTTCATCTTTCCGCATTGTTTCATCTTTCCGCATTGTTTCATCTTTCATCTTTCCGCATTTTTTCATCTTTCATCTTTCCGCATTCTTTCATCTTTCATCTTTCCGCATTGTTTCATCTTTCATCTTTCCGCATTCTTTCATCTGTCATCTTTCCGCATTGTTTCATCTTTCATCTTTCCGCATTGTTTCATCTTTCCGCATTGTTTCATCTTTCATCTTTCCGCATTGTTTCATCTTTCATCTTTCCGCATTGTTTCATCTTTCATCTTTCCGCATTGTTTCATCTTTCATCTTTCCGCATTCTTTCATCTTTCATCTTTCAGCATTGTTTCATCTTTCATCTTTCCGCAATGTTTCATCTTTCATCTTTCCGCATTGTTTCATCTTTCATCTTTCCGCATTCTTTCATCTTTCATCTTTCCGCATTGTTTCATCTTTCATCTTTCCGCATTGTTTGATCTTTCCGCATTGTTTCATCTTTCCGCATTGTTTCATCTTTCCGCATTGTTTCATCTTTCCGCATTGTTTCATCTTTCCGCATTGTTTCATCTTTCCGCATTGTTTCATCTTTCCGCATTGTTTCATCTTTCATCTTTCCGCATTGTTTCATCTTTCATCTTTCCGCATTGTTTCATCTTTCATCTTTCCGCATTGTTTCATCTTTCATCTTTCCGCATTGTTTCATCTTTCATCTTTACGCATTGTTTCATCTTTCATCTTTACGCATTGTTTCATCTTTCCGCATTGTTTCATCTTTCATCTTCCGCATTCTTTCATCTTTTATCTTTCCGCATTGTTTCATCTTTCATCTTTCCGCAATTTTTCATCTTTCATCTTTCCGCATTGTTTCATCTTTCATCTTTCCGCATTGTTTCATCTTTCATCTTTCCGCATTCTTTCATCTTTCATCTTTCCGCATTGTTTCATCTTTCATCTTTCCGCATTCTTTCATCTGTCATCTTTCCGCATTGTTTCATCTTTCATCTTTCCGCATTGTTTCATCTTTCCGCATTGTTTCATCTTTCATCTTTCCGCATTGTTTCATCTTTCATCTTTCCGCATTGTTTCATCTTTCATCTTTCCGCATTGTTTCATCTTTCATCTTTCCGCATTGTTTCATCTTTCATCTTTCCGCATTCTTTCATCTTTCATCTTTCCGCATTGTTTCATCTTTCATCTTTCCGCATTGTTTCATCTTTCACCTTTCCGCATTGTTTCATCTTTCCGCATTGTTTCATCTTTCAGCATTGTTTCATCTTTCCGCATTGTTTCATCTTTCCGCATTGTTTCATCTTTCCGCATTGTTTCATCTTTCCGCATTGTTTCATCTTTCCGCATTGTTTCATCTTTCCGCATTGTTTCATCTTTCATCTTTCCGCATTGTTTCATCTTTCATCTTTCCGCATTGTTTCATCTTTCATCTTTCCGCATTGTTTCATCTTTCATCTTTACGCATTGTTTCATCTTTCCGCATTGTTTCATCTTTCCGCATTGTTTCATCTTTCATCTTCCGCATTCTTTCATCTTTTATCTTTCCGCATTGTTTCATCTTTCATCTTTCCGCATTTTTTCATCTTTCATCTTTCCGCATTTTTTCATCTTTCATCTTTCCGCATTGTTTCATCTTTCATCTTTCCGCATTGTTTCATCTTTCCGCATTGTTTCATCTTTCCGCATTGTTTCATCTTTCCGCATTGTTTCATCTTTCCGCATTGTTTCATCTTTCCGCATTGTTTCATCTTTCCGCATTGTTTCATCTTTCCGCATTGTTTCATCTTTCCGCATTGTTTCATCTTTCCGCATTGTTTCATCTTTCCGCATTGTTTCATCTTTCCGCATTGTTTCATCTTTCATCTTTCCGCATTGTTTCATCTTTCATCTTTCCGCATTCTTTCATCTTTCATCTTTCCGCATTGTTTCATCTTTCATCTTTCCGCATTGTTTCATCTTTCATCTTTCCGCATTCTTTCATCTTTCATCTTTCCGCATTGTTTCATCTTTCCGCACTGTTTCATCTTTCCGCATTGTTTCATCTTTCATCTTTCCGCATTGTTTCATCTTTCCGCATTGTTTCATCTTTCCGCATTGTTTCATCTTTCCGCATTGTTTCATCTTTCATCTTCCGCATTCTTTCATCTTTCATCTTTCCGCAATGTTTCATCTTTCATCTTTCCGCATTTTTTGATCTTTCATCTTTCCGCATTGTTTCATCTTTCATCTTTCCGCATTGTTTCATCTTTCATCTTTCCGCATTGTTTCATCTTTCCGCACTGTTTCATCTTTCCGCATTGTTTCATCTTTCATCTTCCGCATTCTTTCATCTTTCATCTTTCCGCATTGTTTCATCTTTCATCTTTCCGCATTTTTTCATCTTTCATCTTTCCGCATTGTTTCATCTTTCATCTTTCCGCATTGTTTCATCTTTCATCTTTCCGCATTGTTTCATCTTTCATCTTTCCGCATTGTTTCATCTTTCATCTTTCCGCATTGTTTCATCTTTCATCTTTCCGCATTGTTTCATCTTTCATCTTTCCGCATTGTTTCATCTTTCATCTTTCCGCATTCTTTCATCTTTCATCTTTCCGCATTGTTTCATCTTTCATCTTTCCGCATTGTTTCATCTTTCATCTTTCCGCATTGTTTCAACTTCCATCTTTCCGCATTCTTCCATCTTTCATCTTTCCGCATTGTTTCATATTTCATCTTTCCGCATTGTTTCATCTTTCATCTTTCCGCATTGTTTCATCTTTCATCTTTCCGCATTGTTTCATCTTTCATCTTTCCGCATTGTTTCATCTTTCATCTTTCCGCATTGTTTCATCTTTCATCTTTCCGCATTGTTTCATCTTTCATCTTTCCGCATTCTTTCATCTTTCATCTTTCCGCATTCTTTCATCTTTCATCTTTCCGCATTGTTTCATCTTTCCGCATTGTTTCATCTTTCCGCATTGTTTCAGCTTTCCGCATTGTTTCATCTTTCCGCATTGTTTCATCTTTCATCTTCCGCATTCTTTCATCTTTCATCTTTCCGCATTGTTTCATCTTTCATCTTTCCGCATTTTTCATCTTTCATCTTTCCGCATTGTTTCATCTTTCATCTTTCCGCATTGTTTCATCTTTCCGCATTGTTTCATCTTTCAACTTTCCGCATTGTTTCATCTTCCATCTTCCCGCATTCTTTCATCTTTCATCTTTCCGCATTGTTTCATCTTTCCGCACTGTTTCATCTTTCCGCATTGTTTCATCTTTCATCTTCCGCATTCTTTCATCTTTCATCTTTCCGCATTGTTTCATCTTTCATCTTTCCGCATTGTTTCATCTTTCATCTTTCCGCATTGTTTCATCTTTCATCTTTCCGCATTGTTTCATCTTTCATCTTTCCGCATTGTTTCATCTTTCATCTTTCCGCATTGTTTCATCTTTCATCTTTCCGCATTGTTTCATCTTTCATCTTTCCGCATTGTTTCATCTTTCATCTTTCCGCATTGTATCATCTTTCATCTTTCCGCATTCTTTCATCTTTCATCTTTCCGCATTGTTTCATCTTTCATCTTTCCGCATTGTTTCATCTTTCATCTTTCCGCATTGTTTCAACTTCCATCTTTCCGCATTCTTCCATCTTTCATCTTTCCGCATTGTTTCATCTTTCATCTTTCCGCATTGTTTCATCTTTCATCTTTCCGCATTGTTTCATCTTTCATCTTTCCGCATTGTTTCATCTTTCATCTTTCCGCATTGTTTCATCTTTCATCTTTCCGCATTGTTTCATCTTTCATCTTTCCGCATTGTTTCATCTTTCATCTTTCCGCATTCTTTCATCTTTCATCTTTCCGCATTCTTTCATCTTTCATCTTTCCGCATTGTTTCATCTTTCCGCATTGTTTCATCTTTCCGCATTGTTTCAGCTTTCCGCATTGTTTCATCTTTCCGCATTGTTTCATCTTTCATCTTCCGCATTCTTTCATCTTTCATCTTTCCGCATTGTTTCATCTTTCATCTTTCCGCATTCTTTCATCTTTCATCTTTCCGCATTGTTTCATCTTTCCGCATTGTTTCATCTTTCATCTTTCCGCATTGTTTCATCTTTCCGCATTGTTTCATCTTTCCACATTGTTTCATCTTTCATCTTCCGCATTCTTTCATCTTTCATCTTTCCGCATTGTTTCATCTTTCATCTTTCCGCATTGTTTCATCTTTCATCTTTCCGCATTGTTTCATCTTTCATCTTTCCGCATTGTTTCATCTTTCCGCATTGTTTCATCTTTCATCTTTCCGCATTGTTTCATCTTTCCGCATTGTTTCATCTTTCATCTTTCCGCATTGTTTCATCTTTCATCTTTCCGCATTGTTTCATCTTTCATCTTTCCGCATTGTTTCATCTTTCATCTTTCCGCATTGTTTCATCTTTCATCTTTCCGCATTCTTTCATCTTTCATCTTTCCGCATTGTTTCATCTTTCCGCATTGTTTCATCTTTCCGCATTGTTTCATCTTTCCGCATTGTTTCATCTTTCCGCATTGTTTCATCTTTCCGCATTGTTTCATCTTTCCGCATTGTTTCATCTTTCCGCATTGTTTCAGCTTTCATCTTTCCGCATTGTTTCATCTTTCATCTTTCCGTATTCTTTCATCTTTCATCTTTCCGCATTGTTTCATCTTTCATCTTTCCGCATTCTTTCATATTTCATCTTTCCGCATTGTTTCATCTTTCATCTTTCCACATTGTTTCATCTTTCATCTTTCCGCATTGTTTCATCTTTCATCTTTCCGCATTCTTTCATCTTTCATCTTTCCGCATTGTTTCATCTTTCATCTTTCCGCATTGTTTCATCTTTCGTCTTTCCGCATTGTTTCATCTTTCCGCATTGTTTCATCTTTCCGCATTGTTTCATCTTTCCGCATTGTTTCATCTTTCATCTTCCGCATTCTTTCATCTTTCATCTTTCCGCATTGTTTCATCTTTCATCTTTCCGCATTTTTTCATCTTTCATCTTTCCGCATTGTTTCATCTTTCCGCATTGTTTCATCTTTCCGCATTGTTTCATCTTTCCGCATTGTTTCATCTTTCCGCATTGTTTCATCTTTCCGCATTGTTTCATCTTTCCGCATTGTTTCATCTTTCCGCATTGTTTCATCTTTCCGCATTGTTTCATCTTTCCGCATTGTTTCATCTTTCCGCATTGTTTCATCTTTCCGCATTGTTTCATCTTTCCGCATTGTTTCATCTTTCCGCATTGTTTCATCTTTCATCTTTCCGCATTGTTTCATCTTTCATCTTTCCGCATTCTTTCATCTTTCATCTTTCCGCATTCTTTCATCTTTCATCTTTCCGCATTGTTTCATCTTTCCGCATTGTTTCATCTTTCCGCATTGTTTCATCTTTCATCTTTCCGCATTGTTTCATCTTTTATCTTTCCGCATTCTTTCATCTTTCATCTTTCAGCATTGTTTCATCTTTCATCTTTCCGCAATGTTTCATCTTTCATCTTTCCGCATTGTTTCATCTTTCATCTTTCCGCATTCTTTCATCTTTCATCTTTCCGCATTGTTTCATCTTTCATCTTTCCGCATTGTTTCATCTTTCCGCATTGTTTCATCTTTCCGCATTGTTTCATCTTTCCGCATTGTTTCATCTTTCCGCATTGTTTCATCTTTCCGCATTGTTTCATCTTTCCGCATTGTTTCATCTTTCCGCATTGTTTCATCTTTCCGCATTGTTTCATCTTTCCGCATTGTTTCATCTTTCCGCATTGTTTCATCTTTCCGCATTGTTTCATCTTTCCGCATTGTTTCATCTTTTCGCATTGTTTCATCTTTCCGCATTGTTTCATCTTTCCGCATTGTTTCATCTTTCCGCATTGTTTCATCTTTCCGCATTGTTTCATCTTTCCGCATTGTTTCATCTTTCCGCATTGTTTCATCTTTCCGCATTGTTTCATCTTTCCGCATTGTTTCATCTTTCCGCATTGTTTCATCTTTCCGCATTGTTTCATCTTTCCGCATTGTTTCATCTTTCCGCATTGTTTCATCTTTCCGCATTGTTTCATCTTTCCGTATTGTTTCATCTTTCCGAATTGTTTCATCTTTCCGCATTGTTTCATCTTTCCGCATTGTTTCATCTTTCCGCATTGTTTCATCTTTCCGCATTGTTTCATCTTTCCGAATTGTTTCATCTTTCCGCATTGTTTCATCTTTCCGCATTGTTTCATCTTTCCGCATTGTTTCATCTTTCCGCATTGTTTCATCTTTCCGCATTGTTTCATCTTTCATCTTCGGCATTCTTTCATCTTTCATCTTTCCGCATTGTTTCATCTTTCATCTTTCCGCATTTTTTCATCTTTCATCTTTCCGCATTGTTTCGTCTTTCCGCATTGTTTCATCTTTCCGCATTGTTTCATCTTTCTGCATTGTTTCATCTTTCCGCATTGTTTCATCTTTCCGCATTGTTTCATCTTTCCGCATTGTTTCATCTTTCATCTTTCCGCATTGTTTCATCTTTCATCTTTCCGCATTCTTTCATCTTTCATCTTTCCGCATTCTTTCATCTTTCATCTTTCCGCATTGTTTCATCTTTCCGCATTGTTTCATCTTTCCGCATTGTTTCATCTTTCCGCATTGTTTCATCTTTCCGCATTGTTTCATCTTTCATCTTTCCGCATTGTTTCATCTTTCATCTTTCCGCATTGTTTCATCTTTCATCTTTCCGCATTGTTTCATCTTTCATCTTTCCGCATTGTTTCATCTTTCATCTTTCCGCATTCTTCCATCTTTCATCTTTCCGCATTGTTTCATCTTTCATCTTTCCGCAATGTTTCATCTTTCATCTTTCCGCATTGTTTCATCTTTCATCTTTCCGCATTGTTTCATCTTTCATCTTTCCGCATTGTTTCCTCTTTCATCTTCCGCATTCTTTCATCTTTCATCTTTCCGCATTGTTTCATCTTTCATCTTTCCGCATTTTTTCATCTTTCATCTTTCCACATTGTTTCATCTTTCATCTTTCCGCATTGTTTCATCTTTCCGCATTGTTTCATCTTTCCGCATTGTTTCATCTTTCCGCATTGTTTCATCTTTCCGCATGGTTTCATCTTTCCGCATTGTTTCATCTTTCCGCATTGTTTCATCTTTCCGCATTGTTTCATCTTTCCGCATTGTTTCATCTTTCCGCATTGTTTCATCTTTCCGCATTGTTTCATCTTTCCGCATTGTTTCATCTTTCCGCATTGTTTCATCTTTCCGCATTGTTTCATCTTTCCGCATTGTTTCATCTTTCCGCATTGTTTCATCTTTCCGCATTGTTTCATCTTTCCGCATTGTTTCATCTTTCATCTTTCCGCATTGTTTCATCTTTCATCTTTCCGCATTCTTTCATCTTTCATCTTTCCGCATTGTTTCATCTTTCATCTTTCCGCATTGTTTCATCTTTCCGCATTCTTTCATCTTTCATCTTTCCGCATTGTTTCATCTTTCCGCATTGTTTCATCTTTCCGCATGGTTTCATCTTTCCGCATTGTTTCATCTTTCATCTTTCCGCATTCTTTCATGTTTCATCTTTCCGCATTGTTTCATCTTTCATCTTTCCGCATTGTTTCATCTTTCATCTTTCCGCATTCTTTCATCTTTCATCTTTCCGCATTGTTTCATCTTTCATCTTTCCGCATTGTTTCATCTTTCCGCATTCTTTCATCTTTCATCTTTCCGCATTGTTTCATCTTTCCGCATTGTTTCATCTTTCCGCATTGTTTCATCTTTCATCTTTCCGCATTGTTTCATCTTTCATCTTTCCGCATTGTTTCATCTTTCATCTTTCCGCATTGTTTCATCTTTCATCTTTCCGCATTGTTTCATCTTTCATCTTTACGCATTGTTTCATCTTTCATATTTACGCATTGTTTCATCTTTCCGCATTGTTTCATCTTTCATCTTCCGCATTCTTTCATCTTTTATCTTTCCGCATTGTTTCATCTTTCATCTTTCCGCATTGTTTCATCTTTCATCTTTCCGCATTGTTTCATCTTTCATCTTTCCGCATTGTTTCATCTTTCATCTTTCCGAATTGTTTCATCTTTCATCTTTCCGCATTCTTTCATCTTTCATCTTTCCGCATTGTTTCATCTTTCCGCATTGTTTCATCTTTCATATTTCCGCATTGTTTCATCTTTCATCTTTCCGCATTCTTTCATCTTTCATCTTTCCGCATTGTTTCATCTTTCATCTTTCCGCATTGTTTCATCTTTCATCTTTCCGCATTTTTTCATCTTTCATCTTTCCGCATTGTTTCATCTTTCATCTTTCCGCATTTTTTCATCTTTCATCTTTCCGCATTGTTTCATCTTTCAGATTTCCGCATTGTTTCATCTTTCCGCATTGTTTCATCTTTCCGCATTGTTTCATCATTCATCTTTCCGCATTGTTTCATCTTTCATCTTTCCGCATTCTTTCATCTTTCATCTTTCCGCATTGTTTCATCTTTCATCTTTCCGCATTGTTTCATCTTTCCGCATTGTTTCATCTTTCATCTTTCCGCATTGTGTCATCTTTCATCTTTCCGCATTGTTTCATCTTTCATCTTTCCGCATTCTTTCATCTTTCATCTTTCCGCATTGTTTCATCTTTCCGCATTGTTTCATCTTTCATCTTCCGCATTCTTTCATCTTTTATCTTTCCGCATTGTTTCATCTTTCATCTTTCCGCATTGTTTCATCTTTCATCTTTCCGCATTGTTTCATCTTTCATCTTTCCGCATTGTTTCATCTTTCCGCATTGTTTCATCTTTCCGCATTGTTTCATCTTTCATCTTTCCGCATTTTTTCATCTTTCATCTTTTCCCATTGTTTCATCTTTCATCTTTCCGCATTGTTTCATCTTTCCGCATTGTTTCATCTTTCATCTTTCCGCATTTTTTAATCTTTCATCTTTCCGCATTGTTTCATCTTTCCGCATTGTTTCATCTTTCCGCATTGTTTCATCTTTCATCTTTCCGCATTGTTTCATCTTTCATCTTTCCGCATTGTTTCATCTTTCATCTTTCCGCATTGTTTCATCTTTCATCTTTCCGCATTGTTTCATCTTTCATCTTTCCGCATTCTTTCATCTTTCATCTTTCCGCATTGTTTCATCTTTCATCTTTCCGCATTTTTTCATCTTTCATCTTTCCGCATTGTTTCATCTTTCATCTTTCCGCATTTTTTCATCTTTCATCTTTCCGCATTGTTTCATCTTTCAGCTTTCCGCATTGTTTCATCTTTCCGCATTGTTTCATCTTTCCGCATTGTTTCATCATTCATCTTTCCGCATTGTTTCATCTTTCATCTTTCCGCATTCTTTCATCTTTCATCTTTCCGCATTGTTTCATCTTTCATCTTTCCGCATTGTTTCATCTTTCATCTTTCCGCATTCTTTCATCTTTCATCTTTCCGCATTGTTTCATCTTTCCGCATTGTTTCATCTTTCATCTTTCCGCATTGTTTCATCTTTCATCTTTCCGCATTTTTTCATCTTTCATCTTTCCGCATTGTTTCATCTTTCATCTTTCCGCATTGTTTCATCTTTCATCTTTCCGCATTGTTTCATCTTTCATCTGTCCGCATTGTTTCATCTTTCATCTTTCCGCATTGTTTCATCTTTCATCTTTCCGCATTGTTTCATCTTTCATCTTTCCGCATTGTTTCATCTTCCATCTTTCCGCATTCTTTCATCTTTCATCTTTCCGCATTGTTTCATCTTTCATCTTTCCGCATTGTTTCATCTTTCATCTTTCCGCATTGTTTCATCTTTCATCTTTCCGCATTGATTCATCTTTCATCTTTCCGCATTGTTTCATCTTTCATCTTTCCGCATTGTTTCATCTTTCCGCATTGTTTCATCTTTCATCTTCCGCATTCTTTCATCTTTCATCTTTCCGCATTGTTTCATCTTTCATCTTTCCGCATTTTTTCATCTTTCATCTTTCCGCATTGTTTCATCTTTCATCTTTCCGCATTGTTTCATCTTTCCGCATTGTTTCATCTTTCCGCATTGTTTCATCTTTCAACTTTCCGCATTGTTTCATCTTTCATCTTTCCGCATTCTTTCATCTTTCATCTTTCCGCATTTTTTCATCTTTTATCTTTCCGCGTTTTTTCATCTTTCATCTTTCCGCATAGTTTCATCTTTCATCTTTCCGCATTGTTTCATCTTTCCGCATTGTTTCATCTTTCCGCATTGTTTCATCTTTCCGCATTGTTTCATCTTTCCGCATTGTTTCATCTTTCATCTTTCCGCATTGTTTCATCTTTCCACATTGTTTCATCTTTCATCTTCCGCATTCTTTCATCTTTCATCTTTCCGCATTGTTTCATCTTTCATCTTTCCGCATTGTTTCATCTTTCATCTTTCCGCATTCTTTCATCTTTCATCTTTCCGCATTGTTTCATCTTTCATCTTTCCGCATTCTTTCATCTGTCATCTTTCCGCATTGTTTCATCTTTCATCTTTCCGCATTGTTTCATCTTTCCGCATTGTTTCATCTTTCATCTTTCCGCATTGTTTCATCTTTCATCTTTCCGCATTGTTTCATCTTTCATCTTTCCGCATTGTTTCATCTTTCATCTTTCCGCATTGTTTCATCTTTCATCTTTCCGCATTCTTTCATCTTTCATCTTTCCGCATTGTTTCATCTTTCATCTTTCAGCAATGTTTCATCTTTCATCTTTCCGCATTGTTTCATCTTTCATCTTTCCGCATTCATTCATCTTTCATCTTTCCGCATTGTTTCATCTTTCATCTTTCCGCATTGTTTCATCTTTCCGCATTGTTTCATCTTTCCGCATTGTTTCATCTTTCCGCATTGTTTCATCTTTCCGCATTGTTTCATCTTTCCGCATTGTTTCATCTTTCCGCATTGTTTCATCTTTCCGCATTGTTTCATCTTTCCGCATTGTTTCATCTTTCCGCATTGTTTCATCTTTCCGCATTGTTTCAGCTTTCATCTTTCCGCATTGTTTCATCTTTCATCTTTCCGTATTCTTTCATCTTTCATCTTTCCGCATTGTTTCATCTTTCATCTTTCCGCATTCTTTCATCTTTCATCTTTCCGCATTGTTTCATCTTTCATCTTTCCACATTGTTTCATCTTTCATCTTTCCGCATTGTTTCATCTTTCATCTTTCCGCATTCTTTCATCTTTCATCTTTCCGCATTGTTTCATCTTTCATCTTTCCGCATTGTTTCATCTTTCATCTTTCCGCATTGTTTCATCTTTCCGCATTGTTTCATCTTTCCGCATTGTTTCATCTTTCCGCATTGTTTCATCTTTCCGCATTGTTTCATCTTTCCGCATTGTTTCATCTTTCATCTTCCGCATTCTTTCATCTTTCATCTTTCCGCATTGTTTCATCTTTCATCTTTCCGCATTTTTTCATCTTTCATCTTTCCGCATTGTTTCATCTTTCCGCATTGTTTCATCTTTCCGCATTGTTTCATCTTTCCGCATTGTTTCATCTTTCCGCATTGTTTCATCTTTCCGCATTGTTTCATCTTTCCGCATTGTTTCATCTTTCCGCATTGTTTCATCTTTCCGCATTGTTTCATCTTTCATCTTTCAGCATTGTTTCATCTTTCATCTTTCCGCATTCTTTCATCTTTCATCTTTCCGCATTCTTTCATCTTTCATCTTTCCGCATTGTTTCATCTTTCCGCATTGTTTCATCTTTCCGCATTGTTTCATCTTTCATCTTTCCGCATTGTTTCATCTTTCATCTTTCCGCATTCTTTCATCTTTCATCTTTCAGCATTGTTTCATCTTTCATCTTTCCGCAATGTTTCATCTTTCATCTTTCCGCATTGTTTCATCTTTCATCTTTCCGCATTCTTTCATCTTTCATCTTTCCGCATTGTTTCATCTTTCATCTTTCCGCATTGTTTCATCTTTCCGCATTGTTTCATCTTTCCGCATTGTTTCATCTTTCCGCATTGTTTCATCTTTCCGCATTGTTTCATCTTTCCGCATTGTTTCATCTTTCCGCATTGTTTCATCTTTCCGCATTGTTTCATCTTTCCGCATTGTTTCATCTTTCCGCATTGTTTCATCTTTCCGCATTGTTTCATCTTTTCGCATTGTTTCATCTTTCCGCATTGTTTCATCTTTCCGCATTGTTTCATCTTTCCGCATTGTTTCATCTTTCCGCATTGTTTCATCTTTCCGCATTGTTTCATCTTTCCGCATTGTTTCATCTTTCCGCATTGTTTCATCTTTCCGCATTGTTTCATCTTTCCGCATTGTTTCATCTTTCCGCATTGTTTCATCTTTCCGCATTGTTTCATCTTTCCGCATTGTTTCATCTTTCCGCATTGTTTCATCTTTCCGCATTGTTTCATCTTTCCGCATTGTTTCATCTTTCCGCATTGTTTCATCTTTCCGTATTGTTTCATCTTTCCGAATTGTTTCATCTTTCCGCATTGTTTCATCTTTCCGCATTGTTTCATCTTTCCGCATTGTTTCATCTTTCCGCATTGTTTCATCTTTCCGAATTGTTTCATCTTTCCGCATTGTTTCATCTTTCCGCATTGTTTCATCTTTCCGCATTGTTTCATCTTTCCGCATTGTTTCATCTTTCCGCATTGTTTCATCTTTCATCTTCGGCATTCTTTCATCTTTCATCTTTCCGCATTGTTTCATCTTTCATCTTTCCGCATTTTTTCATCTTTCATCTTTCCGCATTGTTTCGTCTTTCCGCATTGTTTCATCTTTCCGCATTGTTTCATCTTTCTGCATTGTTTCATCTTTCCGCATTGTTTCATCTTTCCGCATTGTTTCATCTTTCCGCATTGTTTCATCTTTCATCTTTCCGCATTGTTTCATCTTTCATCTTTCCGCATTCTTTCATCTTTCATCTTTCCGCATTCTTTCATCTTTCATCTTTCCGCATTGTTTCATCTTTCCGCATTGTTTCATCTTTCCGCATTGTTTCATCTTTCATCTTTCCGCATTGTTTCATCTTTCATCTTTCCGCATTGTTTCATCTTTCATCTTTCCGCATTGTTTCATCTTTCATCTTTCCGCATTGTTTCATCTTTCATCTTTCCGCATTCTTCCATCTTTCATCTTTCCGCATTGTTTCATCTTTCATCTTTCCGCAATGTTTCATCTTTCATCTTTCCGCATTGTTTCATCTTTCATCTTTCCGCATTGTTTCATCTTTCATCTTTCCGCATTGTTTCATCTTTCATCTTCCGCATTCTTTCATCTTTCATCTTTCCGCATTGTTTCATCTTTCATCTTTCCGCATTTTTTCATCTTTCATCTTTCCACATTGTTTCATCTTTCATCTTTCCGCATTGTTTCATCTTTCCGCATTGTTTCATCTTTCCGCATTGTTTCATCTTTCCGCATTGTTTCATCTTTCCGCATGGTTTCATCTTTCCGCATTGTTTCATCTTTCCGCATTGTTTCATCTTTCCGCATTGTTTCATCTTTCCGCATTGTTTCATCTTTCCGCATTGTTTCATCTTTCCGCATTGTTTCATCTTTCCGCATTGTTTCATCTTTCCGCATTGTTTCATCTTTCCGCATTGTTTCATCTTTCCGCATTGTTTCATCTTTCCGCATTGTTTCATCTTTCCGCATTGTTTCATCTTTCCGCATTGTTTCATCTTTCCGCATTGTTTCATCTTTCATCTTTCCGCATTGTTTCATCTTTCATCTTTCCGCATTCTTTCATCTTTCATCTTTCCGCATTGTTTCATCTTTCATCTTTCCGCATTGTTTCATCTTTCCGCATTCTTTCATCTTTCATCTTTCCGCATTGTTTCATCTTTCCGCATTGTTTCATCTTTCCGCATGGTTTCATCTTTCCGCATTGTTTCATCTTTCATCTTTCCGCATTCTTTCATGTTTCATCTTTCCGCATTGTTTCATCTTTCATCTTTCCGCATTGTTTCATCTTTCATCTTTCCGCATTCTTTCATCTTTCATCTTTCCGCATTGTTTCATCTTTCATCTTTCCGCATTGTTTCATCTTTCCGCATTCTTTCATCTTTCATCTTTCCGCATTGTTTCATCTTTCCGCATTGTTTCATCTTTCCGCATTGTTTCATCTTTCATCTTTCCGCATTGTTTCATCTTTCATCTTTCCGCATTGTTTCATCTTTCATCTTTCCGCATTGTTTCATCTTTCATCTTTCCGCATTGTTTCATCTTTCATCTTTACGCATTGTTTCATCTTTCATATTTACGCATTGTTTCATCTTTCCGCATTGTTTCATCTTTCATCTTCCGCATTCTTTCATCTTTTATCTTTCCGCATTGTTTCATCTTTCATCTTTCCGCATTGTTTCATCTTTCATCTTTCCGCATTGTTTCATCTTTCATCTTTCCGCATTGTTTCATCTTTCATCTTTCCGAATTGTTTCATCTTTCATCTTTCCGCATTCTTTCATCTTTCATCTTTCCGCATTGTTTCATCTTTCCGCATTGTTTCATCTTTCATATTTCCGCATTGTTTCATCTTTCATCTTTCCGCATTCTTTCATCTTTCATCTTTCCGCATTGTTTCATCTTTCATCTTTCCGCATTGTTTCATCTTTCATCTTTCCGCATTTTTTCATCTTTCATCTTTCCGCATTGTTTCATCTTTCATCTTTCCGCATTTTTTCATCTTTCATCTTTCCGCATTGTTTCATCTTTCAGATTTCCGCATTGTTTCATCTTTCCGCATTGTTTCATCTTTCCGCATTGTTTCATCATTCATCTTTCCGCATTGTTTCATCTTTCATCTTTCCGCATTCTTTCATCTTTCATCTTTCCGCATTGTTTCATCTTTCATCTTTCCGCATTGTTTCATCTTTCATCTCTCCGCATTCTTTCATCTTTCATCTTTCCGCATTGTTTCATCTTTCCGCATTGTTTCATCTTTCCGCATTGTTTCATCTTTCATCTTTCCGCATTGTGTCATCTTTCATCTTTCCGCATTGTTTCATCTTTCATCTTTCCGCATTCTTTCATCTTTCATCTTTCCGCATTGTTTCATCTTTCCGCATTGTTTCATCTTTCATCTTCCGCATTCTTTCATCTTTTATCTTTCCGCATTGTTTCATCTTTCATCTTTCCGCATAGTTTCATCTTTCATCTTTCCGCATTGTTTCATCTTTCATCTTTCCGCATTGTTTCATCTTTCCGCATTGTTTCATCTTTCCGCATTGTTTCATCTTTCATCTTTCCGCATTTTTTCATCTTTCATCTTTTCCCATTGTTTCATCTTTCATCTTTCCGCATTGTTTCATCTTTCCGCATTGTTTCATCTTTCATCTTTCCGCATTTTTTCATCTTTCATCTTTCCGCATTGTTTCATCTTTCCGCATTGTTTCATCTTTCCGCATTGTTTCATCTTTCCGCATTGTTTCATCTTTCATCTTTCCGCATTGTTTCATCTTTCATCTTTCCGCATTGTTTCATCTTTCATCTTTCCGCATTGTTTCATCTTTCATCTTTCCGCATTGTTTCATCTTTCATCTTTCCGCATTCTTTCATCTTTCATCTTTCCGCATTGTTTCATCTTTCATCTTTCCGCATTTTTTCATCTTTCATCTTTCCGCATTGTTTCATCTTTCATCTTTCCGCATTTTTTCATCTTTCATCTTTCCGCATTGTTTCATCTTTCAGCTTTCCGCATTGTTTCATCTTTCCGCATTGTTTCATCTTTCCGCATTGTTTCATCATTCATCTTTCCGCATTGTTTCATCTTTCATCTTTCCGCATTCTTTCATCTTTCATCTTTCCGCATTGTTTCATCTTTCATCTTTCCGCATTGTTTCATCTTTCATCTTTCCGCATTCTTTCATCTTTCATCTTTCCGCATTGTTTCATCTTTCCGCATTGTTTCATCTTTCATCTTTCCGCATTGTTTCATCTTTCATCTTTCCGCATTGTTTCATCTTTCATCTTTCCGCATTCTTTCATCTTTCATCTTTCCGCATTGTTTCATCTTTCATCTTCCGCATTCTTTCATCTTTCATCTTTCCGCATTGTTTCATCTTTCATCTTTCCGCATTTTTTCATCTTTCATCTTTCCGCATTGTTTCATCATTCCGCATTGTTTCATCTTTCATCTTTCCGCATTCTTTCATCTTTCATCTTTCCGCATTGTTTCATCTTTCATCTTTCCGCATTGTTTCATCTTTCATCTTTCCGCATTCTTTCATCTTTCATCTTTCCGCATTGTTTCATCTTTCCGCATTGTTTTATCTTTCCGCATTGTTTCATCTTTCATCTTTCCGCATTGTTTCATCTTTCATCTTTCCGCATTGTTTCATCTTTCATCTTTCCGCATTCTTTCATCTTTCATCTTTCCGCATTGTTTCATCTTTCATCTTTCCGCATTGTTTCATCTTTCCGCATTGTTTCATCTTTCATCTTTCCGCATTTTTTCATCTTTCATCTTTCCGCATTGTTTCATCTTTCCGCATTGTTTCATCTTTCCGCATTGTTTCATCTTTCCGCATTGTTTCATCTTTCCGCATTGTTTCATCTTTCCGCATTGTTTCATCTTTCATCTTTCCGCATTGTTTCATCTTTCATCTTTCCGCATTGTTTCATCTTTCATCTTTCCGCATTGTTTCATCTTTCATCTTTCCGCATTCTTTCATCTTTCATCTTTCCGCATTGTTTCATCTTTCATCTTTCCGCATTCTTTCATCTTTCATCTTTCCGCATTGTTTCATCTTTCCGCATTGTTTCATCTTTCGGCATGGTTTCATCTTTCCGCATTGTTTCATCTTTCATCTTTCCGCATTCTTTCATCTTTCATCTTTCCGCATTGTTTCATCTTTCATCTTTCCGCATTGTTTCATCTTTCATCTTTCCGCATTCTTTCATCTTTCATCTTTCCGCATTGTTTCATATTTCATCTTTCCGCATTGTTTCATCTTTCCGCATTCTTTCATCTTTCATCTTTCCGCATTGTTTCATCTTTCCGCATTGTTTCATCTTTCATCTTTCCGCATTGTTTCATCTTTCATCTTTCCGCATGGTTTCATCTTTCATCTTTCCGCATTGTTTCATCTTTCATCTTTCCGCATTGTTTCATCTTTCATCTTTACGCATTGTTTCATCTTTCATATTTACGCATTGTTTCATCTTTCATCTTCCGCATTCTTTCATCTTTTATCTTTCCGCATTGTTTCATCTTTCATCTTTCCGCATTGTTTCATCTTTCATCTTTCCGCATTGTTTCATCTTTCATCTTTCCGCATTGTTTCATCTTTCATCTTTCCGAATTGTTTCATCTTTCATCTTTCCGCATTCTTTCATCTTTCCGCATTCTTTCATCTTTCATCTTTCCGCATTGTTTCATCATTCCGCATTGTTTCATCTTTCATATTTCCGCATTGTTTCATCTTTCATCTTTCCGCATTCTTTCATCTTTCATCTTTCCGCATTGTTTCATCTTTCATCTTTCCGCATTGTTTCATCTTTCATCTTTCCGCATTGTTTCATCTTTCCGCATTGTTTCATCTTTCCGCATTGTTTCATCTTTCCGCATTGTTTCATCTTTCCGAATTGTTTCATCTTTCCGCATTGTTTCATCTTTCCGCATTGTTTCATCTTTCCGCATTGTTTCATCTTTCCGCATTGTTTCAGCTTTCATCTTTCCGCATTGTTTCATCTTTCATCTTTCCGCATTCTTTCATCTTTCATCTTTCCGCATTCTTTCATCTTTCATCTTTCCGCATTGTTTCATCTTTCATCTTTCCGCATTTTTTCATCTTTCATCTTTCCGCATTGTTTCATCTTTCATCTTTCCGCATTGTTTCATCTTTCCGCATTGTTTCATCTTTCAACTTTCCGCATTGTTTCATCTTTCATCTTTCCGCATTCTTTCATCTTTCATCTTTCCGCATTTTTTCATCTTTTATCTTTCCGCGTTTTTACATCTTTCATCTTTCCGCATAGTTTCATCTTTCATCTTTCCGCATTGTTTCATCTTTCCGCATTGTTTCATCTTTCCGCATTGTTTCATCTTTCCGCATTGTTTCATCTTTCATCTTTCCGCATTGTTTCATCTTTCCACATTGTTTCATCTTTCATCTTCCGCATTCTTTCATCTTTCATCTTTCCGCATTGTTTCATCTTTCATCTTTCCGCATTGTTTCATCTTTCTTCTTTCCGCATTCTTTCATCTTTCATCTTTCCGCATTGTTTCATCTTTCATCTTTCCGCATTCTTTCATCTGTCATCTTTCCGCATTGTTTCATCTTTCATCTTTCCGCATTGTTTCATCTTTCCGCATTGTTTCATCTTTCATCTTTCCGCATTGTTTCATCTTTCATCTTTCCGCATTGTTTCATCTTTCATCTTTCCGCATTGTTTCATCTTTCATCTTTCCGCATTGTTTCATCTTTCATCTTTCCGCATTCTTTCATCTTTCATCTTTCCGCATTGTTTCATCTTTCATCTTTCCGCAATGTTTCATCTTTCATCTTTCCGCATTGTTTCATCTTTCATCTTTCCGCATTCATTCATCTTTCATCTTTCCGCATTGTTTCATCTTTCATCTTTCCGCATTGTTTCATCTTTCCGCATTGTTTCATCTTTCCGCATTGTTTCATCTTTCCGCATTGTTTCATCTTTCCGCATTGTTTCATCTTTCCGCATTGTTTCATCTTTCCGCATTGTTTCATCTTTCCGCATTGTTTCATCTTTCCGCATTGTTTCATCTTTCCGCATTGTTTCATCTTTCCGCATTGTTTCATCTTTCCGCATTGTTTCATCTTTCCGCATTGTTTCATCTTTCCGCATTGTTTCAGCTTTCATCTTTCCGCATTGTTTCATCTTTCATCTTTCCGTATTCTTTCATCTTTCATCTTTCCGCATTGTTTCATCTTTCATCTTTCCGCATTCTTTCATCTTTCATCTTTCCGCATTGTTTCATCTTTCATCTTTCCACATTGTTTCATCTTTCATCTTTCCGCATTGTTTCATCTTTCATCTTTCCGCATTCTTTCATCTTTCATCTTTCCGCATTGTTTCATCTTTCATCTTTCCGCATTGTTTCATCTTTCATCTTTCCGCATTGTTTCATCTTTCCGCATTGTTTCATCTTTCCGCATTGTTTCATCTTTCCGCATTGTTTCATCTTTCCGCATTGTTTCATCTTTCATCTTCCGCATTCTTTCATCTTTCATCTTTCCGCATTGTTTCATCTTTCATCTTTCCGCATTTTTTCATCTTTCATCTTTCCGCATTGTTTCATCTTTCCGCATTGTTTCATCTTTCCGCATTGTTTCATCTTTCCGCATTGTTTCATCTTTCCGCATTGTTTCATCTTTCCGCATTGTTTCATCTTTCCGCATTGTTTCATCTTTCCGCATTGTTTCATCTTTCCGCATTGTTTCATCTTTCATCTTTCCGCATTGTTTCATCTTTCATCTTTCCGCATTCTTTCATCTTTCATCTTTCCGCATTCTTTCATCTTTCATCTTTCCGCATTGTTTCATCTTTCCGCATTGTTTCATCTTTCCGCATTGTTTCATCTTTCATCTTTCCGCATTGTTTCATCTTTCATCTTTCCGCATTGTTTCATCTTTCATCTTTCCGCATTGTTTCATCTTTCCGCATTGTTTCATCTTTCATCTTTCCGCATTGTTTCATCTTTCCGCATTGTTTCATCTTTCACCTTTCCGCATTGTTTCATCTTTCATCTTTCCGCATTGTTTCATCTTTCATCTTTCCGCATTGTTTCATCTTTCATCTTTCCGCATTGTTTCATCTTTCATCTTTCCGCATTCTTTCATCTTTCATCTTTCAGCATTGTTTCATCTTTCATCTTTCCGCAATGTTTCATCTTTCATCTTTCCGCATTGTTTCATCTTTCATCTTTCCGCATTCTTTCATCTTTCATCTTTCCGCATTGTTTCATCTTTCATCTTTCCGCATTGTTTCATCTTTCCGCATTGTTTCATCTTTCCGCATTGTTTCATCTTTCCGCATTGTTTCATCTTTCCGCATTGTTTCATCTTTCCGCATTGTTTCATCTTTCCGCATTGTTTCATCTTTCCGCATTGTTTCATCTTTCCGCATTGTTTCATCTTTCCGCATTGTTTCATCTTTCCGCATTGTTTCATCTTTCCGCATTGTTTCATCTTTCCGCATTGTTTCATCTTTCCGCATTGTTTCATCTTTCCGCATTGTTTCATCTTTCCGCATTGTTTCATCTTTCCGCATTGTTTCATCTTTCCGCATTGTTTCATCTTTCCGCATTGTTTCATCTTTCCGCATTGTTTCATCTTTCCGCATTGTTTCATCTTTCCGCATTGTTTCATCTTTCCGCATTGTTTCATCTTTCCGCATTGTTTCATCTTTCCGCATTGTTTCATCTTTCCGCATTGTTTCATCTTTCCGCATTGTTTCATCTTTCCGCATTGTTTCATCTTTCCGCATTGTTTCATCTTTCCGCATTGTTTCATCTTTCCGCATTGTTTCATCTTTCCGCATTGTTTCATCTTTCCGCATTGTTTCATCTTTCCGCATTGTTTCATCTTTCCGCATTGTTTCATCTTTCCGCATTGTTTCATCTTTCCGCATTGTTTCATCTTTCCGAATTGTTTCATCTTTCCGCATTGTTTCATCTTTCCGCATTGTTTCATCTTTCCGCATTGTTTCATCTTTCCGCATTGTTTCATCTTTCCGAATTGTTTCATCTTTCCGCATTGTTTCATCTTTCCGCATTGTTTCATCTTTCCGCATTGTTTCATCTTTCCGCATTGTTTCATCTTTCCGCATTGTTTCATCTTTCCGCATTGTTTCATCTTTCATCTTCGGCATTCTTTCATCTTTCATCTTTCCGCATTGTTTCATCTTTCATCTTTCCGCATTTTTTCATCTTTCATCTTTCCGCATTGTTTCGTCTTTCCGCATTGTTTCATCTTTCCGCATTGTTTCATCTTTCTGCATTGTTTCATCTTTCCGCATTGTTTCATCTTTCCGCATTGTTTCATCTTTCCGCATTGTTTCATCTTTCATCTTTCCGCATTGTTTCATCTTTCATCTTTCCGCATTCTTTCATCTTTCATCTTTCCGCATTCTTTCATCTTTCATCTTTCCGCATTGTTTCATCTTTCCGCATTGTTTCATCTTTCCGCATTGTTTCATCTTTCCGCATTGTTTCATCTTTCATCTTTCCGCATTGTTTCATCTTTCATCTTTCCGCATTGTTTCATCTTTCATCTTTCCGCATTGTTTCATCTTTCATCTTTCCGCATTGTTTCATCTTTCATCTTTCCGCATTCTTTCATCTTTCATCTTTCCGCATTGTTTCATCTTTCATCTTTCCGCAATGTTTCATCTTTCATCTTTCCGCATTGTTTCATCTTTCATCTTTCCGCATTGTTTCATCTTTCATCTTTCCGCATTGTTTCATCTTTCATCTTCCGCATTCTTTCATCTTTCATCTTTCCGCATTGTTTCATCTTTCATCTTTCCGCATTTTTTCATCTTTCATCTTTCCGCATTGTTTCATCTTTCATCTTTCCGCATTGTTTCATCTTTCCGCATTGTTTCATCTTTCCGCATTGTTTCATCTTTCCGCATTGTTTCATCTTTCCGCATTGTTTCATCTTTCCGCATTGTTTCATCTTTCCGCATTGTTTCATCTTTCCGCATTGTTTCATCTTTCCGCATTGTTTCATCTTTCCGCATTGTTTCATCTTTCCGCATTGTTTCATCTTTCCGCATTGTTTCATCTTTCCGCATTGTTTCATCTTTCCGCATTGTTTCATCTTTCCGCATTGTTTCATCTTTCCGCATTGTTTCATCTTTCCGCATTGTTTCATCTTTCCGCATTGTTTCATCTTTCCGCATTGTTTCATCTTTCCGCATTGTTTCATCTTTCCGCATTGTTTCATCTTTCCGCATTGTTTCATCTTTCCGCATTGTTTCATCTTTCCGCATTGTTTCATCTTTCATCTTTCCGCATTGTTTCATCTTTCATCTTTCCGCATTCTTTCATCTTTCATCTTTCCGCATTGTTTCATCTTTCATCTTTCCGCATTGTTTCATCTTTCCGCATTCTTTCATCTTTCATCTTTCCGCATTGTTTCATCTTTCCGCATTGTTTCATCTTTCCGCATGGTTTCATCTTTCCGCATTGTTTCATCTTTCATCTTTCCGCATTCTTTCATGTTTCATCTTTCCGCATTGTTTCATCTTTCATCTTTCCGCATTGTTTCATCTTTCATCTTTCCGCATTCTTTCATCTTTCATCTTTCCGCATTGTTTCATCTTTCATCTTTCCGCATTGTTTCATCTTTCCGCATTCTTTCATCTTTCATCTTTCCGCATTGTTTCATCTTTCCGCATTGTTTCATCTTTCCGCATTGTTTCATCTTTCCGCATTGTTTCATCTTTCATCTTTCCGCATTGTTTCATCTTTCATCTTTCCGCATTGTTTCATCTTTCATCTTTCCGCATTGTTTCATCTTTCATCTTTCCGCATTGTTTCATCTTTCATCTTTACGCATTGTTTCATCTTTCATATTTACGCATTGTTTCATCTTTCCGCATTGTTTCATCTTTCATCTTCCGCATTCTTTCATCTTTTATCTTTCCGCATTGTTTCATCTTTCATCTTTCCGCATTGTTTCATCTTTCATCTTTCCGCATTGTTTCATCTTTCATCTTTCCGCATTGTTTCATCTTTCATCTTTCCGAATTGTTTCATCTTTCATCTTTCCGCATTCTTTCATCTTTCATCTTTCCGCATTGTTTCATCTTTCCGCATTGTTTCATCTTTCATATTTCCGCATTGTTTCATCTTTCATCTTTCCGCATTCTTTCATCTTTCATCTTTCCGCATTGTTTCATCTTTCATCTTTCCGCATTGTTTCATCTTTCATCTTTCCGCATTTTTTCATCTTTCATCTTTCCGCATTGTTTCATCTTTCATCTTTCCGCATTTTTTCAACTTTCATCTTTCCGCATTGTTTCATCTTTCAGATTTCCGCATTGTTTCATCTTTCCGCATTGTTTCATCTTTCCGCATTGTTTCATCATTCATCTTTCCGCATTGTTTCATCTTTCATCTTTCCGCATTCTTTCATCTTTCATCTTTCCGCATTGTTTCATCTTTCATCTTTCCGCATTGTTTCATCTTTCATCTCTCCGCATTCTTTCATCTTTCATCTTTCCGCATTGTTTCATCTTTCCGCATTGTTTCATCTTTCCGCATTGTTTCATCTTTCCGCATTGTTTCATCTTTCATCTTTCCGCATTGTTTCATCTTTCATCTTTCCGCATTGTTTCATCTTTCATCTTTCCGCATTCTTTCATCTTTCATCTTTCCGCATTGTTTCATCTTTCCGCATTGTTTCATCTTTCATCTTCCGCATTCTTTCATCTTTTATCTTTCCGCATTGTTTCATCTTTCATCTTTCCGCATTGTTTCATCTTTCATCTTTCCGCATTGTTTCATCTTTCATCTTTCCGCATTGTTTCATCTTTCATCTTTCCGCATTCTTTCATCTTTCATCTTTCCGCATTGTTTCATCTTTCCGCATTGTTTCATCTTTCATCTTCCGCATTCTTTCATCTTTTATCTTTCCGCATTGTTTCATCTTTCATCTTTCCGCATTGTTTCATCTTTCATCTTTCCGCATTGTTTCATCTTTCATCTTTCCGCATTGTTTCATCTTTCATCTTTCCGCATTGTTTCATCTTTCATCTTTCCGCATTGTTTCATCTTTCCGCATTGTTTCATCTTTCATCTTTCCGCATTTTTTCATCTTTCATCTTTTCCCATTGTTTCATCTTTCATCTTTCCGCATTGTTTCATCTTTCCGCATTGTTTCATCTTTCATCTTTCCGCATTGTTTCATCTTTCCGCATTGTTTCATCTTTCCGCATTGTTTCATCTTTCCGAATTGTTTCATCTTTCCGCATTGTTTCATCTTTCCGCATTGTTTCATCTTTCCGCATTGTTTCATCTTTCCGCATTGTTTCATCTTTCCGAATTGTTTCATCTTTCCGCATTGTTTCATCTTTCCGCATTGTTTCATCTTTCCGCATTGTTTCATCTTTCCGCATTGTTTCATCTTTCCGCATTGTTTCATCTTTCATCTTCGGCATTCTTTCATCTTTCATCTTTCCGCATTGTTTCATCTTTCATCTTTCCGCATTTTTTCATCTTTCATCTTTCCGCATTGTTTCGTCTTTCCGCATTGTTTCATCTTTCCGCATTGTTTCATCTTTCTGCATTGTTTCATCTTTCCGCATTGTTTCATCTTTCCGCATTGTTTCATCTTTCCGCATTGTTTCATCTTTCATCTTTCCGCATTGTTTCATCTTTCATCTTTCCGCATTCTTTCATCTTTCATCTTTCCGCATTCTTTCATCTTTCATCTTTCCGCATTGTTTCATCTTTCCGCATTGTTTCATCTTTCCGCATTGTTTCATCTTTCCGCATTGTTTCATCTTTCATCTTTCCGCATTGTTTCATCTTTCATCTTTCCGCATTGTTTCATCTTTCATCTTTCCGCATTGTTTCATCTTTCATCTTTCCGCATTGTTTCATCTTTCATCTTTCCGCATTCTTTCATCTTTCATCTTTCCGCATTGTTTCATCTTTCATCTTTCCGCAATGTTTCATCTTTCATCTTTCCGCATTGTTTCATCTTTCATCTTTCCGCATTGTTTCATCTTTCATCTTTCCGCATTGTTTCATCTTTCATCTTCCGCATTCTTTCATCTTTCATCTTTCCGCATTGTTTCATCTTTCATCTTTCCGCATTTTTTCATCTTTCATCTTTCCGCATTGTTTCATCTTTCATCTTTCCGCATTGTTTCATCTTTCCGCATTGTTTCATCTTTCCGCATTGTTTCATCTTTCCGCATTGTTTCATCTTTCCGCATTGTTTCATCTTTCCGCATTGTTTCATCTTTCCGCATTGTTTCATCTTTCCGCATTGTTTCATCTTTCCGCATTGTTTCATCTTTCCGCATTGTTTCATCTTTCCGCATTGTTTCATCTTTCCGCATTGTTTCATCTTTCCGCATTGTTTCATCTTTCCGCATTGTTTCATCTTTCCGCATTGTTTCATCTTTCCGCATTGTTTCATCTTTCCGCATTGTTTCATCTTTCCGCATTGTTTCATCTTTCCGCATTGTTTCATCTTTCCGCATTGTTTCATCTTTCATCTTTCCGCATTGTTTCATCTTTCATCTTTCCGCATTCTTTCATCTTTCATCTTTCCGCATTGTTTCATCTTTCATCTTTCCGCATTGTTTCATCTTTCCGCATTCTTTCATCTTTCATCTTTCCGCATTGTTTCATCTTTCCGCATTGTTTCATCTTTCCGCATGGTTTCATCTTTCCGCATTGTTTCATCTTTCATCTTTCCGCATTCTTTCATGTTTCATCTTTCCGCATTGTTTCATCTTTCATCTTTCCGCATTGTTTCATCTTTCATCTTTCCGCATTCTTTCATCTTTCATCTTTCCGCATTGTTTCATCTTTCATCTTTCCGCATTGTTTCATCTTTCCGCATTCTTTCATCTTTCATCTTTCCGCATTGTTTCATCTTTCCGCATTGTTTCATCTTTCCGCATTGTTTCATCTTTCATCTTTCCGCATTGTTTCATCTTTCATCTTTCCGCATTGTTTCATCTTTCATCTTTCCGCATTGTTTCATCTTTCATCTTTCCGCATTGTTTCATCTTTCATCTTTACGCATTGTTTCATCTTTCATATTTACGCATTGTTTCATCTTTCCGCATTGTTTCATCTTTCATCTTCCGCATTCTTTCATCTTTTATCTTTCCGCATTGTTTCATCTTTCATCTTTCCGCATTGTTTCATCTTTCATCTTTCCGCATTGTTTCATCTTTCATCTTTCCGCATTGTTTCATCTTTCATCTTTCCGAATTGTTTCATCTTTCATCTTTCCGCATTCTTTCATCTTTCATCTTTCCGCATTGTTTCATCTTTCCGCATTGTTTCATCTTTCATATTTCCGCATTGTTTCATCTTTCATCTTTCCGCATTCTTTCATCTTTCATCTTTCCGCATTGTTTCATCTTTCATCTTTCCGCATTGTTTCATCTTTCATCTTTCCGCATTTTTTCATCTTTCATCTTTCCGCATTGTTTCATCTTTCATCTTTCCGCATTTTTTCAACTTTCATCTTTCCGCATTGTTTCATCTTTCAGATTTCCGCATTGTTTCATCTTTCCGCATTGTTTCATCTTTCCGCATTGTTTCATCATTCATCTTTCCGCATTGTTTCATCTTTCATCTTTCCGCATTCTTTCATCTTTCATCTTTCCGCATTGTTTCATCTTTCATCTTTCCGCATTGTTTCATCTTTCATCTCTCCGCATTCTTTCATCTTTCATCTTTCCGCATTGTTTCATCTTTCCGCATTGTTTCATCTTTCCGCATTGTTTCATCTTTCATCTTTCCGCATTGTTTCATCTTTCATCTTTCCGCATTGTTTCATCTTTCATCTTTCCGCATTCTTTCATCTTTCATCTTTCCGCATTGTTTCATCTTTCCGCATTGTTTCATCTTTCATCTTCCGCATTCTTTCATCTTTTATCTTTCCGCATTGTTTCATCTTTCATCTTTCCGCATTGTTTCATCTTTCATCTTTCCGCATTGTTTCATCTTTCATCTTTCCGCATTCTTTCATCTTTCATCTTTCCGCATTGTTTCATCTTTCCGCATTGTTTCATCTTTCATCTTCCGCATTCTTTCATCTTTTATCTTTCCGCATTGTTTCATCTTTCATCTTTCCGCATTGTTTCATCTTTCATCTTTCCGCATTGTTTCATCTTTCATCTTTCCGCATTGTTTCATCTTTCATCTTTCCGCATTGTTTCATCTTTCCGCATTGTTTCATCTTTCATCTTTCCGCATTTTTTCATCTTTCATCTTTTCCCATTGTTTCATCTTTCATCTTTCCGCATTGTTTCATCTTTCCGCATTGTTTCATCTTTCATCTTTCCGCATTTTTTCATCTTTCATCTTTCCGCATTGTTTCATCTTTCCGCATTGTTTCATCTTTCCGCATTGTTTCATCTTTCCGCATTGTTTCATCTTTCCGCATTGTTTCATCTTTCCGCATTGTTTCATCTTTCATCTTTCCGCATTGTTTCATCTTTCATCTTTCCGCATTGTTTCATCTTTCATCTTTCCGCATTGTTTCATCTTTCATCTTTCCGCATTGTTTCATCTTTCATCTTTCCGCATTCTTTCATCTTTCATCTTTCCGCATTGTTTCATCTTTCCGCATTGTTTCATCTTTCATCTTTCATCTTTCCGCATTGTTTCATCTTTCATCTTTCCGCATTTTTTCATCTTTCATCTTTCCGCATTGTTTCATCTTTCAGCTTTCCGCATTGTTTCATCTTTCCGCATTGTTCCATCTTTCCGCATTGTTTCATCATTCATCTTTCCGCATTGTTTCATCTTTCATCTTTCCGCATTCTTTCATCTTTCATCTTTCCGCATTGTTTCATCTTTCATCTTTCCGCATTGTTTCATCTTTCATCTTTCCGCATTCTTTCATCTTTCATCTTTCCGCATTGTTTCATCTTTCCGCATTGTTTCATCTTTCATCTTTCCGCATTCTTTCATCTTTCATCTTTCCGCATTGTTTCATCTTTCATCTTCCGCATTCTTTCATCTTTCATCTTTCCGCATTGTTTCATCTTTCATCTTTCCGCATTTTTTCATCTTTCATCTTTCCGCATTGTTTCATCTTTCCGCATTGTTTCATCTTTCATCTTTCCGCATTCTTTCATCTTTCATCTTTCCGCATTGTTTCATCTTTCATCTTTCCGCATTGTTTCATCTTTCATCTTTCCGCATTCTTTCATCTTTCATCTTTCCGCATTGTTTCATCTTTCCGCATTGTTTCATCTTTCCGCATTGTTTCATCTTTCATCTTTCCGCATTGTTTCATCTTTCATCTTTCCGCATTGTTTCATCTTTCATCTTTCCGCATTGTTTCATCTTTCATCTTTCCGCATTGTTTCATCTTTCATCTTTCCGCATTCTTTCATCTTTCATCTTTCCGCATTGTTTCATCTTTCATCTTTCCGCATTCTTTCATCTTTCATCTTTCCGCATTGTTTCATCTTTCCGCATTGTTTCATCTTTCGGCATGGTTTCATCTTTCCGCATTGTTTCATCTTTCATCTTTCCGCATTCTTTCATCTTTCATCTTTCCGCATTGTTTCATCTTTCATCTTTCCGCATTGTTTCATCTTTCATCTTTCCGCATTCTTTCATCTTTCATCTTTCCGCATTGTTTCATATTTCATCTTTCCGCATTGTTTCATCTTTCCGCATTCTTTCATCTTTCATCTTTCCGCATTGTTTCATCTTTCCGCATTGTTTCATCTTTCATCTTTCCGCATTGTTTCATCTTTCATCTTTCCGCATTCTTTCATCTTTCATCTTTCCGCATTGTTTCATCTTTCATCTTTCCGCATTCTTTCATCTTTCATCTTTCCGCATTGTTTCATCTTTCATATTTACGCATTGTTTCATCTTTCCGCATTGTTTCATCTTTCATCTTCCGCATTCTTTCATCTTTTATCTTTCCGCATTGTTTCATCTTTCATCTTTCCGCATTGTTTCATCTTTCATCTTTCCGCATTGTTTCATCTTTCATCTTTCCGCATTGTTTCATCTTTCATCTTTCCGAATTGTTTCATCTTTCATCTTTCCGCATTCTTTCATCTTTCCGCATTCTTTCATCTTTCATCTTTCCGCATTGTTTCATCTTTCCGCATTGTTTCATCTTTCATATTTCCGCATTGTTTCATCTTTCATCTTTCCGCATGGTTTCATCTTTCATCTTTCCGCATTGTTTCATCTTTCATCTTTCCGCATTGTTTCATCTTTCATCTTTACGCATTGTTTCATCTTTCCGCATTGTTTCATCTTTCCGCATTGTTTCATCTTTCCGCATTGTTTCATCTTTCCGAATTGTTTCATCTTTCCGCATTGTTTCATCTTTCCGCATTGTTTCATCTTTCCGCATTGTTTCATCTTTCCGCATTGTTTCAGCTTTCATCTTTCCGCATTGTTTCATCTTTCATCTTTCCGCATTCTTTCATCTTTCATCTTTCCGCATTGTTTCATCTTTCCGCATTGTTTCATCTTTCATCTTCCGCATTCTTTCATCTTTCATCTTTCCGCATTGTTTCATCTTTCATCTTTCCGCATTTTTTCATCTTTCATCTTTCCGCATTGTTTCGTCTTTCCGCATTGTTTCATCTTTCCGCATTGTTTCATCTTTCTGCATTGTTTCATCTTTCCGCATTGTTTCATCTTTCCGCATTGTTTCATCTTTCCGCATTGTTTCATCTTTCATCTTTCCGCATTGTTTCATCTTTCATCTTTCCGCATTCTTTCATCTTTCATCTTTCCGCATTCTTTCATCTTTCATCTTTCCGCATTGTTTCATCTTTCCGCATTGTTTCATCTTTCCGCATTGTTTCATCTTTCATCTTTCCGCATTGTTTCATCTTTCATCTTTCCGCATTGTTTCATCTTTCATCTTTCCGCATTGTTTCATCTTTCATCTTTCCGCATTGTTTCATCTTTCATCTTTCCGCATTCTTTCATCTTTCATCTTTCCGCATTGTTTCATCTTTCATCTTTCCGCAATGTTTCATCTTTCATCTTTCCGCATTGTTTCATCTTTCATCTTTCCGCATTGTTTCATCTTTCATCTTTTCGCATTGTTTCATCTTTCATCTTCCGCATTCTTTCATCTTTCATCTTTCCGCATTGTTTCATCTTTCATCTTTCCGCATTTTTTCATCTTTCATCTTTCCGCATTGTTTCATCTTTCATCTTTCCGCATTGTTTCATCTTTCCGCATTGTTTCATCTTTCCGCATTGTTTCATCTTTCCGCATTGTTTCATCTTTCCGCATTGTTTCATCTTTCCGCATTGTTTCATCTTTCCGCATTGTTTCATCTTTCCGCATTGTTTCATCTTTCCGCATTGTTTCATCTTTCCGCATTGTTTCATCTTTCCGCATTGTTTCATCTTTCCGCATTGTTTCATCTTTCCGCATTGTTTCATCTTTCCGCATTGTTTCATCTTTCCGCATTGTTTCATCTTTCATCTTTCCGCATTGTTTCATCTTTCATCTTTCCGCATTCTTTCATCTTTCATCTTTCCGCATTGTTTCATCTTTCATCTTTCCGCATTGTTTCATCTTTCCGCATTCTTTCATCTTTCATCTTTCCGCATTGTTTCATCTTTCCGCATTGTTTCATCTTTCCGCATGGTTTCATCTTTCCGCATTGTTTCATCTTTCATCTTTCCGCATTCTTTCATGTTTCATCTTTCCGCATTGTTTCATCTTTCATCTTTCCGCATTGTTTCATCTTTCATCTTTCCGCATTCTTTCATCTTTCATCTTTCCGCATTGTTTCATCTTTCATCTTTCCGCATTGTTTCATCTTTCCGCATTCTTTCATCTTTCATCTTTCCGCATTGTTTCATCTTTCCGCATTGTTTCATCTTTCATCTTTCCGCATTGTTTCATCTTTCATCTTTCCGCATTGTTTCATCTTTCATCTTTCCGCATTGTTTCATCTTTCATCTTTCCGCATTGTTTCATCTTTCATCTTTACGCATTGTTTCATCTTTCATATTTACGCATTGTTTCATCTTTCCGCATTGTTTCATCTTTCATCTTCCGCATTCTTTCATCTTTTATCTTTCCGCATTGTTTCATCTTTCATCTTTCCGCATTGTTTCATCTTTCATCTTTCCGCATTGTTTCATCTTTCATCTTTCCGCATTGTTTCATCTTTCATCTTTACGAATTGTTTCATCTTTCATCTTTCCGCATTCTTTCATCTTTCATCTTTCCGCATTGTTTCATCTTTCCGCATTGTTTCATCTTTCATATTTCCGCATTGTTTCATCTTTCATCTTTCCGCATTCTTTCATCTTTCATCTTTCCGCATTGTTTCATCTTTCATCTTTCCGCATTGTGTCATCTTTCATCTATCCGCATTTTTTCATCTTTCATCTTTCCGCATTGTTTCATCTTTCATCTTTCCGCATTTTTTCATCTTTCATCTTTCCGCATTGTTTCATCTTTCAGCTTTCCGCATTGTTTCATCTTTCCGCATTGTTTCATCTTTCCGCATTGTTTCATCATTCATCTTTCTGCATTGTTTCATCTTTCATCTTTCCGCATTCTTTCATCTTTCATCTTTCCGCATTGTTTCATCTTTCATCTTTCCGCATTGTTTCATCTTTCATCTCTCCGCATTCTTCATCTTTCATCTTTCCGCATTGTTTCATCTTTCCGCATTGTTTCATCTTTCCGCATTGTTTCATCTTTCATCTTTCCGCATTGTTTCATCTTTCATCTTTCCGCATTGTTTCACCTTTCATCTTTCCGCATTCTTTCATCTTTCATCTTTCCGCATTGTTTCATCTTTCCGCATTGTTTCATCTTTCATCTTCCGCATTCTTTCATCTTTTATCTTTCCGCATTGTTTCATCTTTCATCTTTCCGCATTGTTTCATCTTTCATCTTTCCGCATTGTTTCATCTTTCATCTTTCAGCATTGTTTCATCTTTCATCTTTCCGCATTGTTTCATCTTTCCGCATTGTTTCATCTTTCCGCATTGTTTCATCTTTCATCTTTCCGCATTTTTTCATCTTTCATCTTTTCGCATTGTTTCATCTTTCATCTTTCCGCATTGTTTCATCTTTCCGCATTGTTTCATCTTTCATCTTTCCGCATTTTTTCATCTTTCATCTTTCCGCATTGTTTCATCTTTCATCTTTCCGCATTCTTTCATCTTTCATCTTTCCGCATTGTTTCATCTTTCCGCATTGTTTCATCTTTCCGCATTGTTTCATCTTTCATCTTTCCGCATTGTTTCATCTTTCATCTTTCCGCATTGTTTCATCTTTCATCTTTCCGCATTCTTTCATCTTTCATCTTTCCGCATTGTTTCATCTTTCATCTTCCGCATTCTTTCATCTTTCATCTTTCCGCATTGTTTCATCTTTCATCTTTCCGCATTTTTTCATCTTTCATCTTTCCGCATTGTTTCATCTTTCCGCATTGTTTCATCTTTCATCTTTCCGCATTCTTTCATCTTTCATCTTTCCGCATTGTTTCATCTTTCATCTTTCCGCATTGTTTCATCTTTCATCTTTCCGCATTCTTTCATCTTTCATCTTTCCGCATTGTTTCATCTTTCCGCATTGTTTCATCTTTCATCTTCCGCATTCTTTCATCTTTTATCTTTCCGCATTGTTTCATCTTTCATCTTTCCGCATTGTTTCATCTTTCATCTTTCCGCATTGTTTCATCTTTCATCTTTCCGCATTGTTTCATCTTTCATCTTTCCGCATTGTTTCATCTTTCCGCATTGTTTCATCTTTCATCTTTCCGCATTTTTTCATCTTTCATCTTTTCCCATTGTTTCATCTTTCATCTTTCCGCATTGTTTCATCTTTCCGCATTGTTTCATCTTTCATCTTTCCGCATTTTTTCATCTTTCATCTTTCCGCATTGTTTCATCTTTCCGCATTGTTTCATCTTTCCGCATTGTTTCATCTTTCCGCATTGTTTCATCTTTCCGCATTGTTTCATCTTTCATCTTTCCGCATTGTTTCATCTTTCATCTTTCCGCATTGTTTCATCTTTCATCTTTCCGCATTGTTTCATCTTTCATCTTTCCGCATTGTTTCATCTTTCATCTTTCCGCATTCTTTCATCTTTCATCTTTCCGCATTGTTTCATCTTTCCGCATTGTTTCATCTTTCATCTTTCATCTTTCCGCATTGTTTCATCTTTCATCTTTCCGCATTTTTTCATCTTTCATCTTTCCGCATTGTTTCATCTTTCAGCTTTCCGCATTGTTTCATCTTTCCGCATTGTTCCATCTTTCCGCATTGTTTCATCATTCATCTTTCCGCATTGTTTCATCTTTCATCTTTCCGCATTCTTTCATCTTTCATCTTTCCGCATTGTTTCATCTTTCATCTTTCCGCATTGTTTCATCTTTCATCTTTCCGCATTCTTTCATCTTTCATCTTTCCGCATTGTTTCATCTTTCCGCATTGTTTCATCTTTCATCTTTCCGCATTCTTTCATCTTTCATCTTTCCGCATTGTTTCATCTTTCATCTTCCGCATTCTTTCATCTTTCATCTTTCCGCATTGTTTCATCTTTCATCTTTCCGCATTTTTTCATCTTTCATCTTTCCGCATTGTTTCATCTTTCCGCATTGTTTCATCTTTCATCTTTCCGCATTCTTTCATCTTTCATCTTTCCGCATTGTTTCATCTTTCATCTTTCCGCATTGTTTCATCTTTCATCTTTCCGCATTCTTTCATCTTTCATCTTTCCGCATTGTTTCATCTTTCCGCATTGTTTCATCTTTCCGCATTGTTTCATCTTTCATCTTTCCGCATTGTTTCATCTTTCATCTTTCCGCATTGTTTCATCTTTCATCTTTCCGCATTGTTTCATCTTTCATCTTTCCGCATTGTTTCATCTTTCATCTTTCCGCATTCTTTCATCTTTCATCTTTCCGCATTGTTTCATCTTTCATCTTTCCGCATTCTTTCATCTTTCATCTTTCCGCATTGTTTCATCTTTCCGCATTGTTTCATCTTTCGGCATGGTTTCATCTTTCCGCATTGTTTCATCTTTCATCTTTCCGCATTCTTTCATCTTTCATCTTTCCGCATTGTTTCATCTTTCATCTTTCCGCATTGTTTCATCTTTCATCTTTCCGCATTCTTTCATCTTTCATCTTTCCGCATTGTTTCATATTTCATCTTTCCGCATTGTTTCATCTTTCCGCATTCTTTCATCTTTCATCTTTCCGCATTGTTTCATCTTTCCGCATTGTTTCATCTTTCATCTTTCCGCATTGTTTCATCTTTCATCTTTCCGCATGGTTTCATCTTTCATCTTTCCGCATTGTTTCATCTTTCATCTTTCCGCATTGTTTCATCTTTCATCTTTACGCATTGTTTCATCTTTCATATTTACGCATTGTTTCATCTTTCCGCATTGTTTCATCTTTCATCTTCCGCATTCTTTCATCTTTTATCTTTCCGCATTGTTTCATCTTTCATCTTTCCGCATTGTTTCATCTTTCATCTTTCCGCATTGTTTCATCTTTCATCTTTCCGCATTGTTTCATCTTTCATCTTTCCGAATTGTTTCATCTTTCATCTTTCCGCATTCTTTCATCTTTCCGCATTCTTTCATCTTTCATCTTTCCGCATTGTTTCATCTTTCCGCATTGTTTCATCTTTCATATTTCCGCATTGTTTCATCTTTCATCTTTCCGCATTCTTTCATCTTTCATCTTTCCGCATTGTTTCATCTTTCATCTTTCCGCATTGTTTCATCTTTCATCTTTCCGCATTGTTTCATCTTTCCGCATTGTTTCATCTTTCCGCATTGTTTCATCTTTCCGCATTGTTTCATCTTTCCGAATTGTTTCATCTTTCCGCATTGTTTCATCTTTCCGCATTGTTTCATCTTTCCGCATTGTTTCATCTTTCCGCATTGTTTCAGCTTTCATCTTTCCGCATTGTTTCATCTTTCATCTTTCCGCATTCTTTCATCTTTCATCTTTCCGCATTGTTTCATCTTTCCGCATTGTTTCATCTTTCATCTTCCGCATTCTTTCATCTTTCATCTTTCCGCATTGTTTCATCTTTCATCTTTCCGCATTTTTTCATCTTTCATCTTTCCGCATTGTTTCGTCTTTCCGCATTGTTTCATCTTTCCGCATTGTTTCATCTTTCTGCATTGTTTCATCTTTCCGCATTGTTTCATCTTTCCGCATTGTTTCATCTTTCCGCATTGTTTCATCTTTCATCTTTCCGCATTGTTTCATCTTTCATCTTTCCGCATTCTTTCATCTTTCATCTTTCCGCATTCTTTCATCTTTCATCTTTCCGCATTGTTTCATCTTTCCGCATTGTTTCATCTTTCCGCATTGTTTCATCTTTCATCTTTCCGCATTGTTTCATCTTTCATCTTTCCGCATTGTTTCATCTTTCATCTTTCCGCATTGTTTCATCTTTCATCTTTCCGCATTGTTTCATCTTTCATCTTTCCGCATTCTTTCATCTTTCATCTTTCCGCATTGTTTCATCTTTCATCTTTCCGCAATGTTTCATCTTTCATCTTTCCGCATTGTTTCATCTTTCATCTTTCCGCATTGTTTCATCTTTCATCTTTTCGCATTGTTTCATCTTTCATCTTCCGCATTCTTTCATCTTTCATCTTTCCGCATTGTTTCATCTTTCATCTTTCCGCATTTTTTCATCTTTCATCTTTCCGCATTGTTTCATCTTTCATCTTTCCGCATTGTTTCATCTTTCCGCATTGTTTCATCTTTCCGCATTGTTTCATCTTTCCGCATTGTTTCATCTTTCCGCATTGTTTCATCTTTCCGCATTGTTTCATCTTTCCGCATTGTTTCATCTTTCCGCATTGTTTCATCTTTCCGCATTGTTTCATCTTTCCGCATTGTTTCATCTTTCCGCATTGTTTCATCTTTCCGCATTGTTTCATCTTTCCGCATTGTTTCATCTTTCCGCATTGTTTCATCTTTCATCTTTCCGCATTGTTTCATCTTTCATCTTTCCGCATTCTTTCATCTTTCATCTTTCCGCATTGTTTCATCTTTCATCTTTCCGCATTGTTTCATCTTTCCGCATTCTTTCATCTTTCATCTTTCCGCATTGTTTCATCTTTCCGCATTGTTTCATCTTTCCGCATGGTTTCATCTTTCCGCATTGTTTCATCTTTCATCTTTCCGCATTCTTTCATGTTTCATCTTTCCGCATTGTTTCATCTTTCATCTTTCCGCATTGTTTCATCTTTCATCTTTCCGCATTCTTTCATCTTTCATCTTTCCGCATTGTTTCATCTTTCATCTTTCCGCATTGTTTCATCTTTCCGCATTCTTTCATCTTTCATCTTTCCGCATTGTTTCATCTTTCCGCATTGTTTCATCTTTCATCTTTCCGCATTGTTTCATCTTTCATCTTTCCGCATTGTTTCATCTTTCATCTTTCCGCATTGTTTCATCTTTCATCTTTCCGCATTGTTTCATCTTTCATCTTTACGCATTGTTTCATCTTTCATATTTACGCATTGTTTCATCTTTCCGCATTGTTTCATCTTTCATCTTCCGCATTCTTTCATCTTTTATCTTTCCGCATTGTTTCATCTTTCATCTTTCCGCATTGTTTCATCTTTCATCTTTCCGCATTGTTTCATCTTTCATCTTTCCGCATTGTTTCATCTTTCATCTTTACGAATTGTTTCATCTTTCATCTTTCCGCATTCTTTCATCTTTCATCTTTCCGCATTGTTTCATCTTTCCGCATTGTTTCATCTTTCATATTTCCGCATTGTTTCATCTTTCATCTTTCCGCATTCTTTCATCTTTCATCTTTCCGCATTGTTTCATCTTTCATCTTTCCGCATTGTTTCATCTTTCATCTATCCGCATTTTTTCATCTTTCATCTTTCCGCATTGTTTCATCTTTCATCTTTCCGCATTTTTTCATCTTTCATCTTTCCGCATTGTTTCATCTTTCAGCTTTCCGCATTGTTTCATCTTTCCGCATTGTTTCATCTTTCCGCATTGTTTCATCATTCATCTTTCTGCATTGTTTCATCTTTCATCTTTCCGCATTCTTTCATCTTTCATCTTTCCGCATTGTTTCATCTTTCATCTTTCCGCATTGTTTCATCTTTCATCTCTCCGCATTCTTCATCTTTCATCTTTCCGCATTGTTTCATCTTTCCGCATTGTTTCATCTTTCCGCATTGTTTCATCTTTCATCTTTCCGCATTGTTTCATCTTTCATCTTTCCGCATTGTTTCACCTTTCATCTTTCCGCATTCTTTCATCTTTCATCTTTCCGCATTGTTTCATCTTTCCGCATTGTTTCATCTTTCATCTTCCGCATTCTTTCATCTTTTATCTTTCCGCATTGTTTCATCTTTCATCTTTCCGCATTGTTTCATCTTTCATCTTTCCGCATTGTTTCATCTTTCATCTTTCAGCATTGTTTCATCTTTCATCTTTCCGCATTGTTTCATCTTTCCGCATTGTTTCATCTTTCCGCATTGTTTCATCTTTCATCTTTCCGCATTTTTTCATCTTTCATCTTTTCGCATTGTTTCATCTTTCATCTTTCCGCATTGTTTCATCTTTCCGCATTGTTTCATCTTTCATCTTTCCGCATTTTTTCATCTTTCATCTTTCCGCATTGTTTCATCTTTCCGCATTGTTTCATCTTTCCGCATTGTTTCATCTTTCCGCATTGTTTCATCTTTCATCTTTCCGCATTGTTTCATCTTTCATCTTTCCGCATTGTTTCATCTTTCATCTTTCCGCATTGTTTCATCTTTCATCTTTCCGCATTGTTTCATCTTTCATCTTTCCGCATTCTTTCATCTTTCATCTTTCCGCATTGTTTCATCTTTCATCTTTCCGCATTTTTTCATCTTTCATCTTTCCGCATTGTTTCATCTTTCATCTTTCCGCATTTTTTCATCTTTCATCTTTCCGCATTGTTTCATCTTTCAGCTTTCCGCATTGTTTCATCTTTCCGCATTGTTTCATCTTTCCGCATTGTTTCATCATTCATCTTTCCGCATTGTTTCATCTTTCATCTTTCCGCATTCTTTCATCTTTCATCTTTCCGCATTGTTTCATCTTTCATCTTTCCGCATTGTTTCATCTTTCATCTTTCCGCATTCTTTCATCTTTCATCTTTCCGCATTGTTTCATCTTTCCGCATTGTTTCATCTTTCCGCATTGTTTCATCTTTCATCTTTCCGCATTGTTTCATCTTTCATCTTTCCGCATTGTTTCATCTTTCATCTTTCCGCATTCTTTCATCTTTCATCTTTCCGCATTGTTTCATCTTTCATCTTCCGCATTCTTTCATCTTTCATCTTTCCGCATTGTTTCATCTTTCATCTTTCCGCATTTTTTCATCTTTCATCTTTCCGCATTGTTTCATCTTTCCGCATTGTTTCATCTTTCATCTTTCCGCATTCTTTCATCTTTCATCTTTCCGCATTGTTTCATCTTTCATCTTTCCGCATTGTTTCATCTTTCATCTTTCCGCATTCTTTCATCTTTCATCTTTCCGCATTGTTTCATCTTTCCGCATTGTTTCATCTTTCCGCATTGTTTCATCTTTCATCTTTCCGCATTGTTTCATCTTTCATCTTTCCGCATTGTTTCATCTTTCATCTTTCCGCATTCTTTCATCTTTCATCTTTCCGCATTGTTTCATCTTTCATCTTTCCGCATTGTTTCATCTTTCCGCATTGTTTCATCTTTCATCTTTCCGCATTTTTTCATCTTTCATCTTTCCGCATTGTTTCATCTTTCCGCATTGTTTCATCTTTCCGCATTGTTTCATCTTTCCGCATTGTTTCATCTTTCCGCATTGTTTCATCTTTCATCTTTCCGCATTGTTTCATCTTTCATCTTTCCGCATTGTTTCATCTTTCATCTTTCCGCATTGTTTCATCTTTCATCTTTCTGCATTGTTTCATCTTTCATCTTTCCGCATTCTTTCATCTTTCATCTTTCCGCATTGTTTCATCTTTCATCTTTCCGCATTCTTTCATCTTTCATCTTTCCGCATTGTTTCATCTTTCATCTTCCGCATTCTTTCATCTTTCATCTTTCCGCATTGTTTCATCTTTCATCTTTCCGCATTTTTTCATCTTTCATCTTTCCGCATTGTTTCATCTTTCCGCATTGTTTCATCTTTCCGCATTGTTTCATCATTCCGCATTGTTTCATCTTTCATCTTTCCGCATTGTTTCATCTTTCATCTTTCCGCATTGTTTCATCTTTCATCTTTCCGCATTGTTTCATCTTTCATCTTTCCGCATTCTTTCATCTTTCATCTTTCCGCATTGTTTCATCTTTCATCTTTCCGCAATGTTTCATCTTTCATCTTTCCGCATTGTTTCATCTTTCATCTTTCCGCATTCTTTCATCTTTCATCTTTCCGCATTGTTTCATCTTTCATCTTTCCGCATTGTTTCATCTTTCCGCATTGTTTCATCTTTCCGCATTGTTTCATCTTTCCGCATTGTTTCATCTTTCCGCATTGTTTCATCTTTCCGCATTGTTTCATCTTTCCGCATTGTTTCATCTTTCCGCATTGTTTCATCTTTCATCTTTCCGCATTGTTTCATCTTTCATCTTTCCGCATTGTTTCATCTTTCATCTTTCCGCATTGTTTCATCTTTCATCTTTCCGCATTGTTTCATCTTTCATCTTTACGCATTGTTTCATCTTTCATATTTACGCATTGTTTCATCTTTCCGCATTGTTTCATCTTTCATCTTCCGCATTCTTTCATCTTTTATCTTTCCGCATTGTTTCATCTTTCATCTTTCCGCATTTTTTCATCTTTCATCTTTCCGCATTTTTTCATCTTTCATCTTTCCGCATTGTTTCATCTTTCATCTTTCCGCATTGTTTCATCTTTCCGCATTGTTTCATCTTTCCGCATTGTTTCATCTTTCCGCATTGTTTCATCTTTCCGCATTGTTTCATCTTTCCGCATTGTTTCATCTTTCCGCATTGTTTCATCTTTCATCTTTCCGCATTGTTTCATCTTTCATCTTTCCGCATTCTTTCATCTTTCATCTTTCCGAATTGTTTCATCTTTCATCTTTCCGCATTGTTTCATCTTTCATCTTTCCGCATTCTTTCATATTTCATCTTTCCGCATTGTTTCATCTTTCCGCATTGTTTCATCTTTCCGCATTGTTTCATCTTTCCGCATTGTTTCATCTTTCATCTTTCCGCATTGTTTCATCTTTCATCTTTCCGCATTGTTTCATTTTCATCTTTCCGCATTGTTTCATCTTTCCGCATTGTTTCATCTTTCCGCATTGTTTCATCTTTCCGCATTGTTTCATCTTTCATCTTCCGCATTCTTTCATCTTTCATCTTTCCGCATTGTTTCACCTTTCATCTTTCCGCATTTTTTCATCTTTCATCTTTCCGCATTGTTTCATCTTTCATCTTTCCGCATTGTTTCATCTTTCCGCATTGTTTCATCTTTCCGCATTGTTTCATCTTTCATCTTTCCGCATTGTTTCATCTTTCATCTTTCCGCATTCTTTCATCTTTCATCTTTCCGCATTGTTTCATCTTTCATCTTTCCGCATTGTTTCATCTTTCATCTTTCCGCATTCTTTCATCTTTCATCTTTCCGCATTGTTTCATCTTTCATCTTTCCGCATTGTTTCATCTTTCATCTTTCCGCATTATTTCATCTTTCATCTTTCCGCATTGTTTCATCTTTCCGCATTGTTTCATCTTTCCGCATTGTTTCATCTTTCCGCATTGTTTCATCTTTCCGCAATGTTTCATCTTTCATCTTTCCGCATTGTTTCATCTTTCATCTTTCCGCATTGTTTCATCTTTCATCTTTCCGCATTGTTTCATCTTTCATCTTTCCGCATTGTTTCATCTTTCCGCATTGTTTCATCTTTCCGCATTGTTTCATCTTTCCGCATTGTTTCATCTTTCATCTTCCGTATTCTTTCATCTTTCATCTTTCCGCATTGTTTCATCTTTCATCTTTCCGCATTGTTTCATCTTTCATCTTTCCGCATTCTTTCATCTTTCATCTTTCCGCATTGTTTCATCTTTCATCTTTCCGCATTCTTTCATCTGTCATCTTTCCGCATTGTTTCATCTTTCATCTTTCCGCATTGTTTCATCTTTCCGCATTGTTTCATCTTTCATCTTTCCGCATTGTTTCATCTTTCATCTTTCCGCATTGTTTCATCTTTCATCTTTCCGCATTGTGTCATCTTTCATCTTTCCGCATTGTTTCATCTTTCATCTTTCCGCATTCTTTCATCTTTCATCTTTCCGCATTGTTTCATCTTTCATCTTTCCGCATTCTTTCATCTTTCACCTTTCCGCATTGTTTCATCTTTCCGCATTGTTTCATCTTTCCGCATTGTTTCATCTTTCCGCATTGTTTCATCTTTCCGCATTGTTTCATCTTTCCGCATTGTTTCATCTTTCCGCATTGTTTCATCTTTCCGCATTGTTTCATCTTTCCGCATTGTTTCATCTTTCCGCATTGTTTCATCTTTCATCTTTCCGCATTGTTTCATCTTTCATCTTTCCGCATTGTTTCATCTTTCATCTTTCCGCATTGTTTCATCTTTCATCTTTACGCATTGTTTCATCTTTCCGCATTGTTTCATCTTTCATCTTCCGCATTCTTTCATATTTTATCTTTCCGCATTGTTTTATCTTTCATCTTTCCGCATTTTTTCATCTTTCATCTTTCCGCATTTTTTCATCTTTCATCTTTCCGCATTGTTTCATCTTTCATCTTTCCGCATTGTTTCATCTTTCCGCATTGTTTCATCTTTCCGCATTGTTTCATCTTTCCGCATTGTTTCATCTTTCCGCATTGTTTCATCTTTCATCTTTCCGCATTGTTTCATCTTTCATCTTTCCGCATTCTTTCATCTTTCATCTTTCCGCATTGTTTCATCTTTCATCTTTCCGCATTGTTTCATCTTTCATCTTTCCGCATTCTTTCATCTTTCATCTTTCCGCATTGTTTCATCTTTCCGCACTGTTTCATCTTTCCGCATTGTTTCATCTTTCATCTTTCCGCATTGTTTCATCTTTCCGCATTGTTTCATCTTTCCGCATTGTTTCATCTTTCCGCATTGTTTCATCTTTCATCTTCCGCATTCTTTCATCTTTCATCTTTCCGCATTGTTTCATCTTTCATCTTTCCGCATTTTTTCATCTTTCATCTTTCCGCATTGTTTCATCTTTCATCTTTCCGCATTGTTTCATCTTTCATCTTTCCGCATTGTTTCATCTTTCATCTTTCCGCATTTTTTCATCTTTCATCTTTCCGCATTGTTTCATCTTTCATCTTTCCGCATTGTTTCATCTTTCATCTTTCCGCATTGTTTCATCTTTCCGCACTGTTTCATCTTTCCGCATTGTTTCATCTTTCATCTTTCCGCATTGTTTCATCTTTCCGCATTGTTTCATCTTTCCGCATTGTTTCATCTTTCATCTTCCGCATTCTTTCATCTTTCATCTTTCCGCATTGTTTCATCTTTCATCTTTCCGCATTTTTTCATCTTTCATCTTTCCGCATTGTTTCATCTTTCATCTTTCCGCATTGTTTCATCTTTCATCTTTCCGCATTGTTTCATCTTTCCGCATTGTTTCATCTTTCATCTTCCGCATTCTTTCATCTTTCATCTTTCCGCATTGTTTCATCTTTCATCTTTCCGCATTTTTTCATCTTTCATCTTTCCGCATTGTTTCATCTTTCATCTTTCCGCATTGTTTCATCTTTCATCTTTCCGCATTGTTTCATCTTTCATCTTTCCGCATTGTTTCATCTTTCATCTTTCCGCATTGTTTCATCTTTCATCTTTCCGCATTCTTTCATCTTTCATCTTTCCGCATTGTTTCATCTTTCATCTTTCCGCATTTTTTCATCTTTCATCTTTCCGCATTGTTTCATCTTCCATCTTTCCGCATTCTTTCATCTTTCATCTTTCCGCATTGTTTCATCTTTCATCTTTCCGCATTGTTTCATCTTTCATCTTTCCGCATTGTTTCATCTTTCATCTTTCCGCATTGTTTCATCTTTCATCTTTCCGCATTATTTCATCTTTCATCTTTCCGCATTGTTTCATCTTTCATCTTTCCGCATTGTTTCATCTTTCATCTTTCCGCATTCTTTCATCTTTCATCTTTCCGCATTGTATCATCTTTCCGCATTGTTTCATCTTTCCGCATTGTTTCATCTTTCCGCATTGTTTCATCTTTCCGCATTGTTTCATCTTTCCGCATTGTTTCATCTTTCCGCATTGTTTCATCTTTCCGCATTGTTTCATCTTTCCGCATTGTTTCATCTTTCCGCATTGTTTCATCTTTCCGCATTGTTTCATCTTTCCGCATTGTTTCATCTTTCATCTTCCGCATTCTTTCATCTTTCATCTTTCCGCATTGTTTCATCTTTCATCTTTCAGCATTTTTTCATCTTTCATCTTTCCGCATTGTTTCATCTTTCATCTTTCCGCATTGTTTCATCTTTCCGCATTGTTTCATCTTTCAACTTTCCGCATTTTTTCATCTTTCATCTTTCCGCATTCTTTCATCTTTCATCTTTCCGCATTTTTTCATCTTTTATCTTTCCGCATTTTTTCATCTTTCATCTTTCCGCATAGTTTCATCTTTCATCTTTCCGCATTGTTTCATCTTTCCGCATTGTTTCATCTTTCCGCATTGTTTCATCTTTCCGCATTGTTTCATCTTTCCGCATTGTTTCATCTTTCCGCATTGTTTCATCTTTCATCTTTCCGCATTGTTTCATCTTTCCGCATTGTTTCATCTTTCCACATTGTTTCATCTTTCATCTTCCGCATTCTTTCATCTTTCATCTTTCCGCATTGTTTCATCTTTCATCTTTCCGCATTGTTTCATCTTTCATCTTTCCGCATTCTTTCATCTTTCATCTTTCCGCATTGTTTCATCTTTCATCTTTCCGCATTCTTTCATCTGTCATCTTTCCGCATTGTTTCATCTTTCATCTTTCCGCATTGTTTCATCTTTCCGCATTGTTTCATCTTTCATCTTTCCGCATTGTTTCATCTTTCATCTTTCCGCATTGTTTCATCTTTCATCTTTCCGCATTGTTTCATCTTTCATCTTTCCGCATTGTTTCATCTTTCATCTTTCCGCATTGTTTCATCTTTCATCTTTCCGAATTCTTTCATCTTTCATCTTTCCGCATTGTTTCATCTTTCATCTTTCCGCAATGTTTCATCTTTCATCTTTCCGCATTGTTTCATCTTTCATCTTTCCGCATTCTTTCATCTTTCATCTTTCCGCATTGTTTCATCTTTCATCTTTCCGCATTGTTTCATCTTTCCGCATTGTTTCATCTTTCCGCATTGTTTCATCTTTCCGCATTGTTTCATCTTTCCGCATTGTTTCATCTTTCCGCATTGTTTCATCTTTCCGCATTGTTTCATCTTTCCGCATTGTTTCATCTTTCCGCATTGTTTCATCTTTCCTCATTGTTTCATCTTTCCGCATTGTTTCATCTTTCCGCATTGTTTCATCTTTCCGCATTGTTTCATCTTTCCGCATTGTTTCATCTTTCCGCATTGTTTCATCTTTCCGCATTGTTTCATCTTTCCGCATTGTTTCATCTTTCCGCATTGTTTCATCTTTCCGCATTGTTTCATCTTTCCGCATTGTTTCATCTTTCCGCATTGTTTCATCTTTCCGCATTGTTTCATCTTTCCGCATTGTTTCATCTTTCATCTTTCCGCATTGTTTCATCTTTCCGCATTGTTTCATCTTTCATCTTCCGCATTCTTTCATCTTTCATCTTTCCGCATTGTTTCATCTTTCATCTTTCCGCATTTTTTCATCTTTCATCTTTCCGCATTGTTTCATTTTTCATCTTTCCGCATTGTTTCATCTTTCATCTTTCCGCATTGTTTCATCTTTCATCTTTCCGCATTCTTTCATCTTTTATCTTTCCGCATTGTTTCATCTTTCATCTTTCCGCATTGTTTCATCTTTCATCTTTCCGCATTGTTTCATCTTCCATCTTTCCGCATTCTTTCATCTTTCATCTTTCCGCATTGTTTCATCTTTCATCTTTCCGCATTGTTTCATCTTTCATCTTTCCGCATTGTTTCATCTTTCATCTTTCCGCATTGTTTCATCTTTCATCTTTCCGCATTGTTTCATCTTTCAACTTTCCGCATTGTTTCATCTTTCATCTTTCCGCATTCTTTCATCTTTCATCTTTCCGCATTGTTTCATCTTTCATCTTTCAGCATTTTTTCATCTTTCATCTATCCGCATTGTTTCATCTTTCATCTTTCCGCATTGTTTCATCTTTCCGCATTGTTTCATCTTTCAACTTTCCGCATTGTTTCATCTTTCATCTTTCCGCATTCTTTCATCTTTCATCTTTCCGCATTTTTTCATCTTTTATCTTTCCGCATTTTTTCATCTTTCATCTTTCCGCATAGTTTCATCTTTCATCTTTCCGCATTGTTTCATCTTTCCGCATTGTTTCATCTTTCCGCATTGTTTCATCTTTCCGCATTGTTTCATCTTTCATCTTTCCGCATTGTTTCATCTTTCATCTTTCCGCATTCTTTCATCTTTCATCTTTCCGCATTGTTTCATCTTTCATCTTTCCGCATTGTTTCATCTTTCATCTTTCCGCATTCTTTCATCTTTCATCTTTCCGCATTGTTTCATCTTTCATCTTTCCGCATTCTTTCATCTTTCATCTTTCGGCATTGTTTCATCTTTCATCTTTCCGCATTCTTTCATCTTTCATCTTTCCGCATTGTTTCATCTTTCATCTTTCCGCATTGTTTCATCTTTCATCTTTCCGCATTGTTTCATCTTTCATCTTTCCGCATTCTTTCATCTTTCATCTTTCCGCATTGTTTCATCTTTCCGCATTGTTTCATCTTTCCGCATTGTTTCATCTTTCATCTTTCCGCATTGTTTCATCTTTCATCTTTCCGCATTGTTTCATCTTTCATCTTTCCGCATTCTTTCATCTTTCATCTTTCCGCATTGTTTCATCTTTCATCTTTCCGCATTGTTTCATCTTTCCGCATTGTTTCATCTTTCATCTTTCCGCATTTTTTCATCTTTCATCTTTCCGCATTGTTTCATCTTTCCGCATTGTTTCATCTTTCCGCATTGTTTCATCTTTCCGCATTGTTTCATCTTTCCGCATTGTTTCATCTTTCATCTTTCCGCATTGTTTCATCTTTCATCTTTCCGCATTGTTTCATCTTTCATCTTTCCGCATTGTTTCATCTTTCATCTTTCCGCATTGTTTCATCTTTCATCTGTCCGCATTCTTTCATCTTTCATCTTTCCGCATTGTTTCATCTTTCATCTTTCCGCATTCTTTCATCTTTCATCTTTCCGCATTGTTTCATCTTTCATCTTCCGCATTCTTTCATCTTTCATCTTTCCGCATTGTTTCATCTTTCATCTTTCCGCATTTTTTCATCTTTCATCTTTCCGCATTGTTTCATCTTTCCGCATTGTTTCATCTTTCCGCATTGTTTCATCTTTCCGCATTGTTTCATCTTTCCGCATTGTTTCATCTTTCATCTTTCCGCATTGTTTCATCTTTCATCTTTCCGCATTGTTTCATCTTTCATCTTTCCGCATTGTTTCATCTTTCATCTTTCCGCATTCTTTCATCTTTCATCTTTCCGCATTGTTTCATCTTTCATCTTTCCGCAATGTTTCATCTTTCATCTTTCCGCATTGTTTCATCTTTCATCTTTCCGCATTCTTTCATCTTTCATCTTTCCGCATTGTTTCATCTTTCATCTTTCCGCATTGTTTCATCTTTCCGCATTGTTTCATCTTTCCGCATTGTTTCATCTTTCCGCATTGTTTCATCTTTCCGCATTGTTTCTTCTTTCCGCATTGTTTCATCTTTCCGCATTGTTTCATCTTTCCGCATTGTTTCATCTTTCATCTTTCCGCATTGTTTCATCTTTCATCTTTCCGCATTGTTTCATCTTTCATCTTTCCGCATTGTTTCATCTTTCATCTTTCCGCATTGTTTCATCTTTCATCTTTCCGCATTGTTTCATCTTTCATCTTTACGCATTGTTTCATCTTTCATATTTACGCATTGTTTCATCTTTCCGCATTGTTTCATCTTTCATCTTTACGCATTGTTTCATCTTTCATATTTACGCATTGTTTCATCTTTCCGCATTGTTTCATCTTTCATCTTCCGCATTCTTTCATCTTTTATCTTTCCGCATTGTTTCATCTTTCATCTTTCCGCATTTTTTCATCTTTCATCTTTCCGCATTTTTTCATCTTTCATCTTTCCGCATTGTTTCATCTTTCATCTTTCCGCATTGTTTCATCTTTCCGCATTGTTTCATCTTTCCGCATTGTTTCATCTTTCCGCATTGTTTCATCTTTCCGCATTGTTTCATCTTTCCGCATTGTTTCATCTTTCCGCATTGTTTCATCTTTCCGCATTGTTTCATCTTTCCGCATTGTTTCATCTTTCATCTTTCCGCATTGTTTCATCTTTCATCTTTCCGCATTCTTTCATCTTTCATCTTTCCGAATTGTTTCATCTTTCATCTTTCCGCATTGTTTCATCTTTCATCTTTCCGCATTCTTTCATATTTCATCTTTCCGCATTGTTTCATCTTTCCGCATTGTTTCATCTTTCCGCATTGTTTCATCTTTCCGCATTGTTTCATCTTTCATCTTCCGCATTCTTTCATCTTTCATCTTTCCGCATTGTTTCACCTTTCATCTTTCCGCATTTTTTCATCTTTCATCTTTCCGCATTGTTTCATCTTTCATCTTTCCGCATTGTTTCATCTTTCCGCATTGTTTCATCTTTCCGCATTGTTTCATCTTTCATCTTTCCGCATTGTTTCATCTTTCATCTTTCCGCATTCTTTCATCTTTCATCTTTCCGCATTGTTTCATCTTTCATCTTTCCGCATTGTTTCATCTTTCATCTTTCCGCATTCTTTCATCTTTCATCTTTCCGCATTGTTTCATCTTTCATCTTTCCGCATTGTTTCATCTTTCATCTTTCCGCATTATTTCATCTTTCATCTTTCCGCATTGTTTCATCTTTCCGCATTGTTTCATCTTTCCGCATTGTTTCATCTTTCCGCATTGTTTCATCTTTCCGCAATGTTTCATCTTTCATCTTTCCGCATTGTTTCATCTTTCATCTTTCCGCATTGTTTCATCTTTCATCTTTCCGCATTGTTTCATCTTTCATCTTTCCGCATTGTTTCATCTTTCCGCATTGTTTCATCTTTCCGCATTGTTTCATCTTTCATCTTCCGTATTCTTTCATCTTTCATCTTTCCGCATTGTTTCATCTTTCATCTTTCCGCATTGTTTCATCTTTCATCTTTCCGCATTGTTTCATCTTTCATCTTTCCGCATTGTTTCATCTTTCATCTTTCCGCATTGTTTCATCTTTCATCTTTCCGCATTCTTTCATCTTTCATCTTTCCGCATTGTTTCATCTTTCATCTTTCCGCATTCTTTCATCTTTCATCTTTCCGCATTGTTTCATCTTTCCGCATTGTTTCATCTTTCGGCATGGTTTCATCTTTCCGCATTGTTTCATCTTTCATCTTTCCGCATTGTTTCATCTTTCATCTTTCCGCATTGTTTCATCTTTCATCTTTCCGCATTCTTTCATCTTTCATCTTTCCACATTGTTTCATATTTCATCTTTCCGCATTGTTTCATCTTTCCGCATTCTTTCATCTTTCATCTTTCCGCATTGTTTCATCTTTCCGCATTGTTTCATCTTTCATCTTTCCGCATTGTTTCATCTTTCATCTTTCCGCATGGTTTCATCTTTCATCTTTCCGCATTGTTTCATCTTTCATCTTTCCGCATTGTTTCATCTTTCATCTTTACGCATTGTTTCATCTTTCATATTTACGCATTGTTTCATCTTTCCGCATTGTTTCATCTTTCATCTTCCGCATTCTTTCATCTTTTATCTTTCCGCATTGTTTCATCTTTCATCTTTCCGCATTGTTTCATCTTTCATCTTTCCGCATTGTTTCATCTTTCATCTTTCCGCATTGTTTCATCTTTCATCTTTCCGAATTGTTTCATCTTTCATCTTTCCGCATTCTTTCATCTTTCCGCATTCTTTCATCTTTCATCTTTCCGCATTGTTTCATCTTTCCGCATTGTTTCATCTTTCCGCATTGTTTCATCTTTCATATTTCCGCATTGTTTCATCTTTCATCTTTCCGCATTCTTAACATCTTTCATCTTTCCGCATTGTTTCATCTTTCATCTTTCCGCATTGTTTCATCTTTCATCTTTCCGCATTGTTTCATCTTTCCGCATTGTTTCATCTTTCCGCATTGTTTCATCTTTCCGCATTGTTTCATCTTTCCGAATTGTTTCATCTTTCCGCATTGTTTCATCTTTCCGCATTGTTTCATCTTTCCGCATTGTTTCATCTTTCCGCATTGTTTCAGCTTTCATCTTTCCGCATTGTTTCATCTTTCATCTTTCCGCATTCTTTCATCTTTCATCTTTCCGCATTCTTTCATCTTTCATCTTTCCGCATTGTTTCATCTTTCATCTTTCCGCATTTTTTCATCTTTCATCTTTCCGCATTGTTTCATCTTTCATCTTTCCGCATTGTTTCATCTTTCCGCATTGTTTCATCTTTCAACTTTCCGCATTGTTTCATCTTTCATCTTTCCGCATTCTTTCATCTTTCATCTTTCCGCATTTTTTCATCTTTTATCTTTCCGCGTTTTTACATCTTTCATCTTTCCGCATAGTTTCATCTTTCATCTTTCCGCATTGTTTCATCTTTCCGCATTGTTTCATCTTTCCGCATTGTTTCATCTTTCCGCATTGTTTCATCTTTCATCTTTCCGCATTGTTTCATCTTTCCACATTGTTTCATCTTTCATCTTCCGCATTCTTTCATCTTTCATCTTTCCGCATTGTTTCATCTTTCATCTTTCCGCATTGTTTCATCTTTCATCTTTCCGCATTCTTTCATCTTTCATCTTTCCGCATTGTTTCATCTTTCATCTTTCCGCATTCTTTCATCTGTCATCTTTCCGCATTGTTTCATCTTTCATCTTTCCGCATTGTTTCATCTTTCCGCATTGTTTCATCTTTCATCTTTCCGCATTGTTTCATCTTTCATCTTTCCGCATTGTTTCATCTTTCATCTTTCCGCATTGTTTCATCTTTCATCTTTCCGCATTCTTTCATCTTTCATCTTTCCGCATTGTTTCATCTTTCATCTTTCCGCATTGTTTCATCTTTCATCTTTCCGCATTATTTCATCTTTCATCTTTCCGCATTGTTTCATCTTTCCGCATTGTTTCATCTTTCCGCATTGTTTCATCTTTCCGCATTGTTTCATCTTTCCGCAATGTTTCATCTTTCATCTTTCCGCATTGTTTCATCTTTCATCTTTCCGCATTGTTTCATCTTTCATCTTTCCGCATTGTTTCATCTTTCATCTTTCCGCATTGTTTCATCTTTCCGCATTGTTTCATCTTTCCGCATTGTTTCATCTTTCCGCATTGTTTCATCTTTCATCTTCCGTATTCTTTCATCTTTCATCTTTCCGCATTGTTTCATCTTTCATCTTTCCGCATTGTTTCATCTTTCATCTTTCCGCATTGTTTCATCTTTCATCTTTCCGCATTGTTTCATCTTTCATCTTTCCGCATTGTTTCATCTTTCATCTTTCCGCATTCTTTCATCTTTCATCTTTCCGCATTGTTTCATCTTTCATCTTTCCGCATTCTTTCATCTTTCATCTTTCCGCATTGTTTCATCTTTCCGCATTGTTTCATCTTTCGGCATGGTTTCATCTTTCCGCATTGTTTCATCTTTCATCTTTCCGCATTGTTTCATCTTTCATCTTTCCGCATTGTTTCATCTTTCATCTTTCCGCATTCTTTCATCTTTCATCTTTCCACATTGTTTCATATTTCATCTTTCCGCATTGTTTCATCTTTCCGCATTCTTTCATCTTTCATCTTTCCGCATTGTTTCATCTTTCCGCATTGTTTCATCTTTCATCTTTCCGCATTGTTTCATCTTTCATCTTTCCGCATGGTTTCATCTTTCATCTTTCCGCATTGTTTCATCTTTCATCTTTCCGCATTGTTTCATCTTTCATCTTTACGCATTGTTTCATCTTTCATATTTACGCATTGTTTCATCTTTCCGCATTGTTTCATCTTTCATCTTCCGCATTCTTTCATCTTTTATCTTTCCGCATTGTTTCATCTTTCATCTTTCCGCATTGTTTCATCTTTCATCTTTCCGCATTGTTTCATCTTTCATCTTTCCGCATTGTTTCATCTTTCATCTTTCCGAATTGTTTCATCTTTCATCTTTCCGCATTCTTTCATCTTTCCGCATTCTTTCATCTTTCATCTTTCCGCATTGTTTCATCTTTCCGCATTGTTTCATCTTTCATATTTCCGCATTGTTTCATCTTTCATCTTTCCGCATTCTTAACATCTTTCATCTTTCCGCATTGTTTCATCTTTCATCTTTCCGCATTGTTTCATCTTTCATCTTTCCGCATTGTTTCATCTTTCCGCATTGTTTCATCTTTCCGCATTGTTTCATCTTTCCGCATTGTTTCAGCTTTCATCTTTCCGCATTGTTTCATCTTTCATCTTTCCGCATTCTTTCATCTTTCATCTTTCCGCATTCTTTCATCTTTCATCTTTCCGCATTGTTTCATCTTTCATCTTTCCGCATTTTTTCATCTTTCATCTTTCCGCATTGTTTCATCTTTCATCTTTCCGCATTGTTTCATCTTTCCGCATTGTTTCATCTTTCAACTTTCCGCATTGTTTCATCTTTCATCTTTCCGCATTCTTTCATCTTTCATCTTTCCGCATTTTTTCATCTTTTATCTTTCCGCGTTTTTACATCTTTCATCTTTCCGCATAGTTTCATCTTTCATCTTTCCGCATTGTTTCATCTTTCCGCATTGTTTCATCTTTCCGCATTGTTTCATCTTTCCGCATTGTTTCATCTTTCCGCATTGTTTCATCTTTCATCTTTCCGCATTGTTTCATCTTTCCACATTGTTTCATCTTTCATCTTCCGCATTCTTTCATCTTTCATCTTTCCGCATTGTTTCATCTTTCATCTTTCCGCATTGTTTCATCTTTCATCTTTCCGCATTCTTTCATCTTTCATCTTTCCGCATTGTTTCATCTTTCATCTTTCCGCATTCTTTCATCTGTCATCTTTCCGCATTGTTTCATCTTTCATCTTTCCGCATTGTTTCATCTTTCCGCATTGTTTCATCTTTCATCTTTCCGCATTGTTTCATCTTTCATCTTTCCGCATTGTTTCATCTTTCATCTTTCCGCATTGTTTCATCTTTCATCTTTCCGCATTGTTTCATCTTTCATCTTTCCGCATTCTTTCATCTTTCATCTTTCCGCATTGTTTCATCTTTCATCTTTCCGCAATGTTTCATCTTTCATCTTTCCGCATTGTTTCATCTTTCATCTTTCCGCATTCATTCATCTTTCATCTTTCCGCATTGTTTCATCTTTCATCTTTCCGCATTGTTTCATCTTTCCGCATTGTTTCATCTTTCCGCATTGTTTCATCTTTCCGCATTGTTTCATCTTTCCGCATTGTTTCATCTTTCCGCATTGTTTCATCTTTCCGCATTGTTTCATCTTTCCGCATTGTTTCATCTTTCCGCATTGTTTCATCTTTCCGCATTGTTTCATCTTTCCGCATTGTTTCATCTTTCCGCATTGTTTCATCTTTCCGCATTGTTTCAGCTTTCATCTTTCCGCATTGTTTCATCTTTCATCTTTCCGTATTCTTTCATCTTTCATCTTTCCGCATTGTTTCATCTTTCATCTTTCCGCATTCTTTCATCTTTCATCTTTCCGCATTGTTTCATCTTTCATCTTTCCACATTGTTTCATCTTTCATCTTTCCGCATTGTTTCATCTTTCATCTTTCCGCATTCTTTCATCTTTCATCTTTCCGCATTGTTTCATCTTTCATCTTTCCGCATTGTTTCATCTTTCATCTTTCCGCATTGTTTCATCTTTCCGCATTGTTTCATCTTTCCGCATTGTTTCATCTTTCCGCATTGTTTCATCTTTCCGCATTGTTTCATCTTTCCGCATTGTTTCATCTTTCATCTTCCGCATTCTTTCATCTTTCATCTTTCCGCATTGTTTCATCTTTCATCTTTCCGCATTGTTTCATCTTTCCGCATTGTTTCATCTTTCCGCATTGTTTCATCTTTCCGCATTGTTTCATCTTTCCGCATTGTTTCATCTTTCCGCATTGTTTCATCTTTCCGCATTGTTTCATCTTTCCGCATTGTTTCATCTTTCCGCATTGTTTCATCTTTCCGCATTGTTTCATCTTTCCGCATTGTTTCATCTTTCCGCATTGTTTCATCTTTCCGCATTGTTTCATCTTTCATCTTTCCGCATTGTTTCATCTTTCATCTTTCCGCATTCTTTCATCTTTCATCTTTCCGCATTCTTTCATCTTTCATCTTTCCGCATTGTTTCATCTTTCCGCATTGTTTCATCTTTCCGCATTGTTTCATCTTTCATCTTTCCGCATTGTTTCATCTTTCATCTTTCCGCATTGTTTCATCTTTCCGCATTGTTTCATCTTTCATCTTTCCGCATTGTTTCATCTTTCCGCATTGTTTCATCTTTCACCTTTCCGCATTGTTTCATCTTTCATCTTTCCGCATTGTTTCATCTTTCATCTTTCCGCATTGTTTCATCTTTCATCTTTCCGCATTGTTTCATCTTTCATCTTTCCGCATTCTTTCATCTTTCATCTTTCAGCATTGTTTCATCTTTCATCTTTCCGCAATGTTTCATCTTTCATCTTTCCGCATTGTTTCATCTTTCATCTTTCCGCATTCTTTCATCTTTCATCTTTCCGCATTGTTTCATCTTTCATCTTTCCGCATTGTTTCATCTTTCCGCATTGTTTCATCTTTCCGCATTGTTTCATCTTTCCGCATTGTTTCATCTTTCCGCATTGTTTCATCTTTCCGCATTGTTTCATCTTTCCGCATTGTTTCATCTTTCCGCATTGTTTCATCTTTCCGCATTGTTTCATCTTTCCGCATTGTTTCATCTTTCCGCATTGTTTCATCTTTCCGCATTGTTTCATCTTTCCGCATTGTTTCATCTTTCCGCATTGTTTCATCTTTCCGCATTGTTTCATCTTTCCGCATTGTTTCATCTTTCCGCATTGTTTCATCTTTCCGCATTGTTTCATCTTTCCGCATTGTTTCATCTTTCCGCATTGTTTCATCTTTCCGCATTGTTTCATCTTTCCGCATTGTTTCATCTTTCCGCATTGTTTCATCTTTCCGCATTGTTTCATCTTTCCGCATTGTTTCATCTTTCCGCATTGTTTCATCTTTCCGCATTGTTTCATCTTTCCGCATTGTTTCATCTTTCCGCATTGTTTCATCTTTCCGAATTGTTTCATCTTTCCGCATTGTTTCATCTTTCCGCATTGTTTCATCTTTCCGCATTGTTTCATCTTTCCGCATTGTTTCATCTTTCCGCATTGTTTCATCTTTCCGCATTGTTTCATCTTTCCGCATTTTTTCATCTTTCCGCATTGTTTCATCTTTCCGCATTGTTTCATCTTTCCGCATTGTTTCATCTTTCATCTTCGGCATTCTTTCATCTTTCATCTTTCCGCATTGTTTCATCTTTCATCTTTCCGCATTTTTTCATCTTTCATCTTTCCGCATTGTTTCGTCTTTCCGCATTGTTTCATCTTTCCGCATTGTTTCATCTTTCTGCATTGTTTCATCTTTCCGCATTGTTTCATCTTTCCGCATTGTTTCATCTTTCCGCATTGTTTCATCTTTCATCTTTCCGCATTGTTTCATCTTTCATCTTTCCGCATTCTTTCATCTTTCATCTTTCCGCATTCTTTCATCTTTCATCTTTCCGCATTGTTTCATCTTTCCGCATTGTTTCATCTTTCCGCATTGTTTCATCTTTCCGCATTGTTTCATCTTTCATCTTTCCGCATTGTTTCATCTTTCATCTTTCCGCATTGTTTCATCTTTCATCTTTCCGCATTGTTTCATCTTTCATCTTTCCGCATTGTTTCATCTTTCATCTTGCCGCATTCTTTCATCTTTCATCTTTCCGCATTGTTTCATCTTTCATCTTTCCGCAATGTTTCATCTTTCATCTTTCCGCATTGTTTCATCTTTCATCTTTCCGCATTGTTTCATCTTTCATCTTTCCGCATTGTTTCATCTTTCATCTTCCGCATTCTTTCATCTTTCATCTTTCCGCATTGTTTCATCTTTCATCTTTCCGCATTTTTTCATCTTTCATCTTTCCGCATTGTTTCATCTTTCATCTTTCCGCATTGTTTCATCTTTCCGCATTGTTTCATCTTTCCGCATTGTTTCATCTTTCCGCATTGTTTCATCTTTCCGCATTGTTTCATCTTTCCGCATTGTTTCATCTTTCCGCATTGTTTCATCTTTCCGCATTGTTTCATCTTTCCGCATTGTTTCATCTTTCCGCATTGTTTCATCTTTCCGCATTGTTTCATCTTTCCGCATTGTTTCATCTTTCCGCATTGTTTCATCTTTCCGCATTGTTTCATCTTTCCGCATTGTTTCATCTTTCATCTTTCCGCATTGTTTCATCTTTCATCTTTCCGCATTCTTTCATCTTTCATCTTTCCGCATTGTTTCATCTTTCATCTTTCCGCATTGTTTCATCTTTCCGCATTCTTTCATCTTTCATCTTTCCGCATTGTTTCATCTTTCCGCATTGTTTCATCTTTCCGCATGGTTTCATCTTTCCGCATTGTTTCATCTTTCATCTTTCCGCATTCTTTCATGTTTCATCTTTCCGCATTGTTTCATCTTTCATCTTTCCGCATTGTTTCATCTTTCATCTTTCCGCATTCTTTCATCTTTCATCTTTCCGCATTGTTTCATCTTTCATCTTTCCGCATTGTTTCATCTTTCCGCATTCTTTCATCTTTCATCTTTCCGCATTGTTTCATCTTTCCGCATTGTTTCATCTTTCCGCATTGTTTCATCTTTCATCTTTCCGCATTGTTTCATCTTTCATCTTTCCGCATTGTTTCATCTTTCATCTTTCCGCATTGTTTCATCTTTCATCTTTCCGCATTGTTTCATCTTTCATCTTTACGCATTGTTTCATCTTTCATATTTACGCATTGTTTCATCTTTCCGCATTGTTTCATCTTTCATCTTCCGCATTCTTTCATCTTTTATCTTTCCGCATTGTTTCATCTTTCATCTTTCCGCATTGTTTCATCTTTCATCTTTCCGCATTGTTTCATCTTTCATCTTTCCGCATTGTTTCATCTTTCATCTTTCCGAATTGTTTCATCTTTCATCTTTCCGCATTCTTTCATCTTTCATCTTTCCGCATTGTTTCATCTTTCCGCATTGTTTCATCTTTCATATTTCCGCATTGTTTCATCTTTCATCTTTCCGCATTCTTTCATCTTTCATCTTTCCGCATTGTTTCATCTTTCATCTTTCCGCATTGTTTCATCTTTCATCTTTCCGCATTTTTTCATCTTTCATCTTTCCGCATTGTTTCATCTTTCATCTTTCCGCATTTTTTCAACTTTCATCTTTCCGCATTGTTTCATCTTTCAGATTTCCGCATTGTTTCATCTTTCCGCATTGTTTCATCTTTCCGCATTGTTTCATCATTCATCTTTCCGCATTGTTTCATCTTTCATCTTTCCGCATTCTTTCATCTTTCATCTTTCCGCATTGTTTCATCTTTCATCTTTCCGCATTGTTTCATCTTTCATCTCTCCGCATTCTTTCATCTTTCATCTTTCCGCATTGTTTCATCTTTCCGCATTGTTTCATCTTTCCGCATTGTTTCATCTTTCCGCATTGTTTCATCTTTCATCTTTCCGCATTGTTTCATCTTTCATCTTTCCGCATTGTTTCATCTTTCATCTTTCCGCATTCTTTCATCTTTCATCTTTCCGCATTGTTTCATCTTTCCGCATTGTTTCATCTTTCATCTTCCGCATTCTTTCATCTTTTATCTTTCCGCATTGTTTCATCTTTCATCTTTCCGCATTGTTTCATCTTTCATCTTTCCGCATTGTTTCATCTTTCATCTTTCCGCATTGTTTCATCTTTCATCTTTCCGCATTCTTTCATCTTTCATCTTTCCGCATTGTTTCATCTTTCCGCATTGTTTCATCTTTCCGCATTGTTTCATCTTTCATCTTCCGCATTCTTTCATCTTTTATCTTTCCGCATTGTTTCATCTTTCATCTTTCCGCATTGTTTCATCTTTCATCTTTCCGCATTGTTTCATCTTTCATCTTTCCGCATTGTTTCATCTTTCATCTTTCCGCATTGTTTCATCTTTCCGCATTGTTTCATCTTTCATCTTTCCGCATTTTTTCATCTTTCATCTTTTCCCATTGTTTCATCTTTCATCTTTTCGCATTGTTTCATCTTTCCGCATTGTTTCATCTTTCATCTTTCCGCATTTTTTCATCTTTCATCTTTCCGCATTGTTTCATCTTTCCGCATTGTTTCATCTTTCCGCATTGTTTCATCTTTCCGCATTGTTTCATCTTTCATCTTTCCGCATTGTTTCATCTTTCATCTTTCCGCATTGTTTCATCTTTCATCTTTCCGCATTGTTTCATCTTTCATCTTTCCGCATTGTTTCATCTTTCATCTTTCCGCATTCTTTCATCTTTCATCTTTCCGCATTGTTTCATCTTTCATCTTTCCGCATTTTTTCATCTTTCATCTTTCCGCATTGTTTCATCTTTCATCTTTCCGCATTTTTTCATCTTTCATCTTTCCGCATTGTTTCATCTTTCAGCTTTCCGCATTGTTTCATCTTTCCGCATTGTTTCATCTTTCCGCATTGTTTCATCATTCATCTTTCCGCATTGTTTCATCTTTCATCTTTCCGCATTCTTTCATCTTTCATCTTTCCGCATTGTTTCATCTTTCATCTTTCCGCATTGTTTCATCTTTCATCTTTCCGCATTCTTTCATCTTTCATCTTTCCGCATTGTTTCATCTTTCCGCATTGTTTCATCTTTCATCTTTCCGCATTGTTTCATCTTTCATCTTTCCGCATTGTTTCATCTTTCATCTTTCCGCATTCTTTCATCTTTCATCTTTCCGCATTGTTTCATCTTTCATCTTCCGCATTCTTTCATCTTTCATCTTTCCGCATTGTTTCATCTTTCATCTTTCCGCATTTTTTCATCTTTCATCTTTCCGCATTGTTTCATCTTTCCGCATTGTTTCATCTTTCATCTTTCCGCATTCTTTCATCTTTCATCTTTCCGCATTGTTTCATCTTTCATCTTTCCGCATTGTTTCATCTTTCATCTTTCCGCATTCTTTCATCTTTCATCTTTCCGCATTGTTTCATCTTTCCGCATTGTTTTATCTTTCCGCATTGTTTCATCTTTCATCTTTCCGCATTGTTTCATCTTTCATCTTTCCGCATTGTTTCATCTTTCATCTTTCCGCATTCTTTCATCTTTCATCTTTCCGCATTGTTTCATCTTTCATCTTTCCGCATTGTTTCATCTTTCCGCATTGTTTCATCTTTCATCTTTCCGCATTTTTTCATCTTTCATCTTTCCGCATTGTTTCATCTTTCCGCATTGTTTCATCTTTCCGCATTGTTTCATCTTTCCGCATTGTTTCATCTTTCCGCATTGTTTCATCTTTCATCTTTCCGCATTGTTTCATCTTTCATCTTTCCGCATTGTTTCATCTTTCATCTTTCCGCATTGTTTCATCTTTCATCTTTCCGCATTGTTTCATCTTTCATCTTTCCGCATTCTTTCATCTTTCATCTTTCCGCATTGTTTCATCTTTCCGCATTGTTTCATCTTTCGGCATGGTTTCATCTTTCCGCATTGTTTCATCTTTCATCTTTCCGCATTCTTTCATCTTTCATCTTTCCGCATTGTTTCATCTTTCATCTTTCCGCATTGTTTCATCTTTCATCTTTCCGCATTCTTTCATCTTTCATCTTTCCGCATTGTTTCATATTTCATCTTTCCGCATTGTTTCATCTTTCCGCATTCTTTCATCTTTCATCTTTCCGCATTGTTTCATCTTTCCGCATTGTTTCATCTTTCATCTTTCCGCATTGTTTCATCTTTCATCTTTCCGCATGGTTTCATCTTTCATCTTTCCGCATTGTTTCATCTTTCATCTTTCCGCATTGTTTCATCTTTCATCTTTACGCATTGTTTCATCTTTCATATTTACGCATTGTTTCATCTTTCCGCATTGTTTCATCTTTCATCTTCCGCATTCTTTCATCTTTTATCTTTCCGCATTGTTTCATCTTTCATCTTTCCGCATTGTTTCATCTTTCATCTTTCCGCATTGTTTCATCTTTCATCTTTCCGCATTGTTTCATCTTTCATCTTTCCGAATTGTTTCATCTTTCATCTTTCCGCATTCTTTCATCTTTCCGCATTCTTTCATCTTTCATCTTTCCGCATTGTTTCATCTTTCCGCATTGTTTCATCTTTCATATTTCCGCATTGTTTCATCTTTCATCTTTCCGCATTCTTTCATCTTTCATCTTTCCGCATTGTTTCATCTTTCATCTTTCCGCATTGTTTCATCTTTCATCTTTCCGCATTGTTTCATCTTTCCGCATTGTTTCATCTTTCCGCATTGTTTCATCTTTCCGCATTGTTTCATCTTTCCGAATTGTTTCATCTTTCCGCATTGTTTCATCTTTCCGCATTGTTCATCTTTCCGCATTGTTTCATCTTTCCGCATTGTTTCAGCTTTCATCTTTCCGCATTGTTTCATCTTTCATCTTTCCGCATTCTTTCATCTTTCATCTTTCCGCATTGTTTCATCTTTCCGCATTGTTTCATCTTTCATCTTCCGCATTCTTTCATCTTTCATCTTTCCGCATTGTTTCATCTTTCATCTTTCCGCATTTTTTCATCTTTCATCTTTCCGCATTGTTTCGTCTTTCCGCATTGTTTCATCTTTCCGCATTGTTTCATCTTTCTGCATTGTTTCATCTTTCCGCATTGTTTCATCTTTCCGCATTGTTTCATCTTTCCGCATTGTTTCATCTTTCATCTTTCCGCATTGTTTCATCTTTCATCTTTCCGCATTCTTTCATCTTTCATCTTTCCGCATTCTTTCATCTTTCATCTTTCCGCATTGTTTCATCTTTCCGCATTGTTTCATCTTTCCGCATTGTTTCATCTTTCCGCATTGTTTCATCTTTCCGCATTGTTTCATCTTTCCGCATTGTTTCATCTTTCATCTTTCCGCATTGTTTCATCTTTCATCTTTCCGCATTGTTTCATCTTTCATCTTTCCGCATTGTTTCATCTTTCATCTTTCCGCATTGTTTCATCTTTCATCTTTCCGCATTCTTTCATCTTTCATCTTTCCGCATTGTTTCATCTTTCATCTTTCCGCAATGTTTCATCTTTCATCTTTCCGCATTGTTTCATCTTTCATCTTTCCGCATTGTTTCATCTTTCATCTTTCCGCATTGTTTCATCTTTCATCTTCCGCATTCTTTCATCTTTCATCTTTCCGCATTGTTTCATCTTTCATCTTTCCGCATTTTTTCATCTTTCATCTTTCCGCATTGTTTCATCTTTCATCTTTCCGCATTGTTTCATCTTTCCGCATTGTTTCATCTTTCCGCATTGTTTCATCTTTCCGCATTGTTTCATCTTTCCGCATTGTTTCATCTTTCCGCATTGTTTCATCTTTCCGCATTGTTTCATCTTTCCGCATTGTTTCATCTTTCCGCATTGTTTCATCTTTCCGCATTGTTTCATCTTTCCGCATTGTTTCATCTTTCCGCATTGTTTCATCTTTCCGCATTGTTTCATCTTTCCGCATTGTTTCATCTTTCCGCATTGTTTCATCTTTCCGCATTGTTTCATCTTTCCGCATTGTTTCATCTTTCCGCATTGTTTCATCTTTCCGCATTGTTTCATCTTTCCGCATTGTTTCATCTTTCATCTTTCCGCATTGTTTCATCTTTCATCTTTCCGCATTCTTTCATCTTTCATCTTTCCGCATTGTTTCATCTTTCATCTTTCCGCATTGTTTCATCTTTCCGCATTCTTTCATCTTTCATCTTTCCGCATTGTTTCATCTTTCCGCATTGTTTCATCTTTCCGCATGGTTTCATCTTTCCGCATTGTTTCATCTTTCATCTTTCCGCATTCTTTCATGTTTCATCTTTCCGCATTGTTTCATCTTTCATCTTTCCGCATTGTTTCATCTTTCATCTTTCCGCATTCTTTCATCTTTCATCTTTCCGCATTGTTTCATCTTTCATCTTTCCGCATTGTTTCATCTTTCCGCATTCTTTCATCTTTCATCTTTCCGCATTGTTTCATCTTTCCGCATTGTTTCATCTTTCATCTTTCCGCATTGTTTCATCTTTCATCTTTCCGCATTGTTTCATCTTTCATCTTTCCGCATTGTTTCATCTTTCATCTTTCCGCATTGTTTCATCTTTCATCTTTACGCATTGTTTCATCTTTCATATTTACGCATTGTTTCATCTTTCCGCATTGTTTCATCTTTCATCTTCCGCATTCTTTCATCTTTTATCTTTCCGCATTGTTTCATCTTTCATCTTTCCGCATTGTTTCATCTTTCATCTTTCCGCATTGTTTCATCTTTCATCTTTCCGCATTGTTTCATCTTTCATCTTTCCGAATTGTTTCATCTTTCATCTTTCCGCATTCTTTCATCTTTCATCTTTCCGCATTGTTTCATCTTTCCGCATTGTTTCATCTTTCATATTTCCGCATTGTTTCATCTTTCATCTTTCCGCATTCTTTCATCTTTCATCTTTCCGCATTGTTTCATCTTTCATCTTTCCGCATTGTTTCATCTTTCATCTATCCGCATTTTTTCATCTTTCATCTTTCCGCATTGTTTCATCTTTCATCTTTCCGCATTTTTTCATCTTTCATCTTTCCGCATTGTTTCATCTTTCCGCATTGTTTCATCTTTCCGCATTGTTTCATCTTTCCGCATTGTTTCATCTTTCCGCATTGTTTCATCTTTCCGCATTGTTTCATCTTTCCGCATTGTTTCATCTTTCCGCATTGTTTCATCTTTCCGCATTGTTTCATCTTTCCGCATTGTTTCATCTTTCCGCATTGTTTCATCTTTCCGCATTGTTTCATCTTTCCGCATTGTTTCATCTTTCCGCATTGTTTCATCTTTCCGCATTGTTTCATCTTTCCGCATTGTTTCATCTTTCCGCATTGTTTCATCTTTCCGCATTGTTTCATCTTTCCGCATTGTTTCATCTTTCCGCATTGTTTCATCTTTCCGCATTGTTTCATCTTTCCGCATTGTTTCATCTTTCCGCATTGTTTCATCTTTCCGCATTGTTTCATCTTTCCGCATTGTTTCATCTTTCCGCATTGTTTCATCTTTCCGCATTGTTTCATCTTTCCGCATTGTTTCATCTTTCCGCATTGTTTCATCTTTCCGCATTGTTTCATCTTTCCGCATTGTTTCATCTTTCCGAATTGTTTCATCTTTCCGCATTGTTTCATCTTTCCGCATTGTTTCACCTTTCCGCATTGTTTCATCTTTCCGCATTGTTTCATCTTTCCGAATTGTTTCATCTTTCCGCATTGTTTCATCTTTCCGCATTGTTTCATCTTTCCGCATTGTTTCATCTTTCCGCATTGTTTCATCTTTCCGCATTGTTTCATCTTTCATCTTCGGCATTCTTTCATCTTTCATCTTTCCGCATTGTTTCATCTTTCATCTTTCCGCATTTTTTCATCTTTCATCTTTCCGCATTGTTTCGTCTTTCCGCATTGTTTCATCTTTCCGCATTGTTTCATCTTTCTGCATTGTTTCATCTTTCCGCATTGTTTCATCTTTCCGCATTGTTTCATCTTTCCGCATTGTTTCATCTTTCATCTTTCCGCATTGTTTCATCTTTCATCTTTCCGCATTCTTTCATCTTTCATCTTTCCGCATTCTTTCATCTTTCATCTTTCCGCATTGTTTCATCTTTCCGCATTGTTTCATCTTTCCGCATTGTTTCATCTTTCCGCATTGTTTCATCTTTCCGCATTGTTTCATCTTTCCGCATTGTTTCATCTTTCATCTTTCCGCATTGTTTCATCTTTCATCTTTCCGCATTGTTTCATCTTTCATCTTTCCGCATTGTTTCATCTTTCATCTTTCCGCATTGTTTCATCTTTCATCTTTCCGCATTCTTTCATCTTTCATCTTTCCGCATTGTTTCATCTTTCATCTTTCCGCAATGTTTCATCTTTCATCTTTCCGCATTGTTTCATCTTTCATCTTTCCGCATTGTTTCATCTTTCATCTTTCCGCATTGTTTCATCTTTCATCTTCCGCATTCTTTCATCTTTCATCTTTCCGCATTGTTTCATCTTTCATCTTTCCGCATTTTTTCATCTTTCATCTTTCCGCATTGTTTCATCTTTCATCTTTCCGCATTGTTTCATCTTTCCGCATTGTTTCATCTTTCCGCATTGTTTCATCTTTCCGCATTGTTTCATCTTTCCGCATTGTTTCATCTTTCCGCATTGTTTCATCTTTCCGCATTGTTTCATCTTTCCGCATTGTTTCATCTTTCCGCATTGTTTCATCTTTCCGCATTGTTTCATCTTTCCGCATTGTTTCATCTTTCCGAATTGTTTCATCTTTCCGCATTGTTTCATCTTTCCGCATTGTTTCATCTTTCCGCATTGTTTCATCTTTCCGCATTGTTTCATCTTTCCGCATTGTTTCATCTTTCATCTTCGGCATTCTTTCATCTTTCATCTTTCCGCATTGTTTCATCTTTCATCTTTCCGCATTTTTTCATCTTTCATCTTTCCGCATTGTTTCGTCTTTCCGCATTGTTTCATCTTTCCGCATTGTTTCATCTTTCTGCATTGTTTCATCTTTCCGCATTGTTTCATCTTTCCGCATTGTTTCATCTTTCCGCATTGTTTCATCTTTCATCTTTCCGCATTGTTTCATCTTTCATCTTTCCGCATTCTTTCATCTTTCATCTTTCCGCATTCTTTCATCTTTCATCTTTCCGCATTGTTTCATCTTTCCGCATTGTTTCATCTTTCCGCATTGTTTCATCTTTCCGCATTGTTTCATCTTTCATCTTTCCGCATTGTTTCATCTTTCATCTTTCCGCATTGTTTCATCTTTCATCTTTCCGCATTGTTTCATCTTTCATCTTTCCGCATTGTTTCATCTTTCATCTTTCCGCATTCTTTCATCTTTCATCTTTCCGCATTGTTTCATCTTTCATCTTTCCGCAATGTTTCATCTTTCATCTTTCCGCATTGTTTCATCTTTCATCTTTCCGCATTGTTTCATCTTTCATCTTTCCGCATTGTTTCATCTTTCATCTTCCGCATTCTTTCATCTTTCATCTTTCCGCATTGTTTCATCTTTCATCTTTCCGCATTTTTTCATCTTTCATCTTTCCGCATTGTTTCATCTTTCATCTTTCCGCATTGTTTCATCTTTCCGCATTGTTTCATCTTTCCGCATTGTTTCATCTTTCCGCATTGTTTCATCTTTCCGCATTGTTTCATCTTTCCGCATTGTTTCATCTTTCCGCATTGTTTCATCTTTCCGCATTGTTTCATCTTTCCGCATTGTTTCATCTTTCCGCATTGTTTCATCTTTCCGCATTGTTTCATCTTTCCGCATTGTTTCATCTTTCCGCATTGTTTCATCTTTCCGCATTGTTTCATCTTTCCGCATTGTTTCATCTTTCCGCATTGTTTCATCTTTCCGCATTGTTTCATCTTTCCGCATTGTTTCATCTTTCATCTTTCCGCATTGTTTCATCTTTCATCTTTCCGCATTCTTTCATCTTTCATCTTTCCGCATTGTTTCATCTTTCATCTTTCCGCATTGTTTCATCTTTCCGCATTCTTTCATCTTTCATCTTTCCGCATTGTTTCATCTTTCCGCATTGTTTCATCTTTCCGCATGGTTTCATCTTTCCGCATTGTTTCATCTTTCATCTTTCCGCATTCTTTCATGTTTCATCTTTCCGCATTGTTTCATCTTTCATCTTTCCGCATTGTTTCATCTTTCATCTTTCCGCATTCTTTCATCTTTCATCTTTCCGCATTGTTTCATCTTTCATCTTTCCGCATTGTTTCATCTTTCCGCATTCTTTCATCTTTCATCTTTCCGCATTGTTTCATCTTTCCGCATTGTTTCATCTTTCCGCATTGTTTCATCTTTCATCTTTCCGCATTGTTTCATCTTTCATCTTTCCGCATTGTTTCATCTTTCATCTTTCCGCATTGTTTCATCTTTCATCTTTCCGCATTGTTTCATCTTTCATCTTTACGCATTGTTTCATCTTTCATATTTACGCATTGTTTCATCTTTCCGCATTGTTTCATCTTTCATCTTCCGCATTCTTTCATCTTTTATCTTTCCGCATTGTTTCATCTTTCATCTTTCCGCATTGTTTCATCTTTCATCTTTCCGCATTGTTTCATCTTTCATCTTTCCGCATTGTTTCATCTTTCATCTTTCCGAATTGTTTCATCTTTCATCTTTCCGCATTCTTTCATCTTTCATCTTTCCGCATTGTTTCATCTTTCCGCATTGTTTCATCTTTCATATTTCCGCATTGTTTCATCTTTCATCTTTCCGCATTCTTTCATCTTTCATCTTTCCGCATTGTTTCATCTTTCATCTTTCCGCATTGTTTCATCTTTCATCTTTCCGCATTTTTTCATCTTTCATCTTTCCGCATTGTTTCATCTTTCATCTTTCCGCATTTTTTCAACTTTCATCTTTCCGCATTGTTTCATCTTTCAGATTTCCGCATTGTTTCATCTTTCCGCATTGTTTCATCTTTCCGCATTGTTTCATCATTCATCTTTCCGCATTGTTTCATCTTTCATCTTTCCGCATTCTTTCATCTTTCATCTTTCCGCATTGTTTCATCTTTCATCTTTCCGCATTGTTTCATCTTTCATCTCTCCGCATTCTTTCATCTTTCATCTTTCCGCATTGTTTCATCTTTCCGCATTGTTTCATCTTTCCGCATTGTTTCATCTTTCATCTTTCCGCATTGTTTCATCTTTCATCTTTCCGCATTGTTTCATCTTTCATCTTTCCGCATTCTTTCATCTTTCATCTTTCCGCATTGTTTCATCTTTCCGCATTGTTTCATCTTTCATCTTCCGCATTCTTTCATCTTTTATCTTTCCGCATTGTTTCATCTTTCATCTTTCCGCATTGTTTCATCTTTCATCTTTCCGCATTGTTTCATCTTTCATCTTTCCGCATTGTTTCATCTTTCATCTTTCCGCATTCTTTCATCTTTCATCTTTCCGCATTGTTTCATCTTTCCGCATTGTTTCATCTTTCCGCATTGTTTCATCTTTCATCTTCCGCATTCTTTCATCTTTTATCTTTCCGCATTGTTTCATCTTTCATCTTTCCGCATTGTTTCATCTTTCATCTTTCCGCATTGTTTCATCTTTCATCTTTCCGCATTGTTTCATCTTTCATCTTTCCGCATTGTTTCATCTTTCCGCATTGTTTCATCTTTCCGCATTGTTTCATCTTTCATCTTTCCGCATTTTTTAATCTTTCATCTTTTCCCATTGTTTCATCTTTCATCTTTCCGCATTGTTTCATCTTTCCGCATTGTTTCATCTTTCATCTTTCCGCATTTTTTCATCTTTCATCTTTCCGCATTGTTTCATCTTTCCGCATTGTTTCATCTTTCCGCATTGTTTCATCTTTCCGCATTGTTTCATCTTTCCGCATTGTTTCATCTTTCATCTTTCCGCATTGTTTCATCTTTCATCTTTCCGCATTGTTTCATCTTTCATCTTTCCGCATTGTTTCATCTTTCATCTTTCCGCATTGTTTCATCTTTCATCTTTCCGCATTCTTTCATCTTTCATCTTTCCGCATTGTTTCATCTTTCATCTTTCCGCATTTTTTCATCTTTCATCTTTCCGCATTGTTTCATCTTTCATCTTTCCGCATTTTTTCATCTTTCATCTTTCCGCATTGTTTCATCTTTCAGCTTTCCGCATTGTTTCATCTTTCCGCATTGTTTCATCTTTCCGCATTGTTTCATCATTCATCTTTCCGCATTGTTTCATCTTTCATCTTTCCGCATTCTTTCATCTTTCATCTTTCCGTATTGTTTCATCTTTCATCTTTCCGCATTGTTTCATCTTTCATCTTTCCGCATTCTTTCATCTTTCATCTTTCCGCATTGTTTCATCTTTCCGCATTGTTTCATCTTTCCGCATTGTTTCATCTTTCATCTTTCCGCATTGTTTCATCTTTCATCTTTCCGCATTGTTTCATCTTTCATCTTTCCGCATTCTTTCATCTTTCATCTTTCCGCATTGTTTCATCTTTCATCTTCCGCATTCTTTCATCTTTCATCTTTCCGCATTGTTTCATCTTTCATCTTTCCGGAATTTTTTCATCTTTCATCTTTCCGCATTGTTTCATCTTTCCGCATTGTTTCATCTTTCATCTTTCCGCATTCTTTCATCTTTCATCTTTCCGCATTGTTTCATCTTTCATCTTTCCGCATTGTTTCATCTTTCATCTTTCCGCATTCTTTCATCTTTCATCTTTCCGCATTGTTTCATCTTTAGGCATTGTTTTATCTTTCCGCATTGTTTCATCTTTCATCTTTCCGCATTGTTTCATCTTTCATCTTTCCGCATTGTTTCATCTTTCATCTTTCCGCATTCTTTCATCTTTCATCTTTCCGCATTGTTTCATCTTTCATCTTTCCGCATTGTTTCATCTTTCCGCATTGTTTCATCTTTCATCTTTCCGCATTTTTTCATCTTTCATCTTTCCGCATTGTTTCATCTTTCCGCATTGTTTCATCTTTCCGCATTGTTTCATCTTTCATCTTTCCGCATTGTTTCATCTTTCATCTTTCCGCATTGTTTCATCTTTCATCTTTCCGCATTGTTTCATCTTTCATCTTTCCGCATTGTTTCATCTTTCATCTTTCCGCATTCTTTCATCTTTCATCTTTCCGCATTGTTTCATCTTTCATCTTTCCGCATTCTTTCATCTTTCATCTTTCCGCATTGTTTCATCTTTCCGCATTGTTTCATCTTTCGGCATGGTTTCATCTTTCCGCATTGTTTCATCTTTCATCTTTCCGCATTCTTTCATCTTTCATCTTTCCGCATTGTTTCATCTTTCATCTTTCCGCATTGTTTCATCTTTCATCTTTCCGCATTCTTTCATCTTTCATCTTTCCGCATTGTTTCATATTTCATCTTTCCGCATTGTTTCATCTTTCCGCATTCTTTCATCTTTCATCTTTCCGCATTGTTTCATCTTTCCGCATTGTTTCATCTTTCATCTTTCCGCATTGTTTCATCTTTCATCTTTCCGCATGGTTTCATCTTTCATCTTTCCGCATTGTTTCATCTTTCATCTTTCCGCATTGTTTCATCTTTCATCTTTACGCATTGTTTCATCTTTCATATTTACGCATTGTTTCATCTTTCCGCATTGTTTCATCTTTCATCTTCCGCATTCTTTCATCTTTTATCTTTCCGCATTGTTTCATCTTTCATCTTTCCGCATTGTTTCATCTTTCATCTTTCCGCATTGTTTCATCTTTCATCTTTCCGCATTGTTTCATCTTTCATCTTTCCGAATTGTTTCATCTTTCATCTTTCCGCATTCTTTCATCTTTCCGCATTCTTTCATCTTTCATCTTTCCGCATTGTTTCATCTTTCCGCATTGTTTCATCTTTCATATTTCCGCATTGTTTCATCTTTCATCTTTCCGCATTCTTTCATCTTTCATCTTTCCGCATTGTTTCATCTTTCATCTTTCCGCATTGTTTCATCTTTCCGCATTGTTTCATCTTTCCGCATTGTTTCATCTTTCCGAATTGTTTCATCTTTCCGCATTGTTTCATCTTTCCGCATTGTTTCATCTTTCCGCATTGTTTCATCTTTCCGCATTGTTTCAGCTTTCATCTTTCCGCATTGTTTCATCTTTCATCTTTCCGCATTCTTGCATCTTTCATCTTTCCGCATTGTTTCATCTTTCCGCATTGTTTCATCTTTCATCTTCCGCATTCTTTCATCTTTCATCTTTCCGCATTGTTTCATCTTTCATCTTTCCGCATTTTTTCATCTTTCATCTTTCCGCATTGTTTCGTCTTTCCGCATTGTTTCATCTTTCCGCATTGTTTCATCTTTCTGCATTGTTTCATCTTTCCGCATTGTTTCATCTTTCCGCATTGTTTCATCTTTCCGCATTGTTTCATCTTTCATCTTTCCGCATTGTTTCATCTTTCATCTTTCCGCATTCTTTCATCTTTCATCTTTCCGCATTCTTTCATCTTTCATCTTTCCGCATTGTTTCATCTTTCCGCATTGTTTCATCTTTCCGCATTGTTTCATCTTTCATCTTTCCGCATTGTTTCATCTTTCATCTTTCCGCATTGTTTCATCTTTCATCTTTCCGCATTGTTTCATCTTTCATCTTTCCGCATTGTTTCATCTTTCATCTTTCCGCATTCTTTCATCTTTCATCTTTCCGCATTGTTTCATCTTTCATCTTTCCGCAATGTTTCATCTTTCATCTTTCCGCATTGTTTCATCTTTCATCTTTCCGCATTGTTTCATCTTTCATCTTTCCGCATTGTTTCATCTTTCATCTTCCGCATTCTTTCATCTTTCATCTTTCCGCATTGTTTCATCTTTCATCTTTCCGCATTTTTTCATCTTTCATCTTTCCGCATTGTTTCATCTTTCATCTTTCCGCATTGTTTCATCTTTCCGCATTGTTTCATCTTTCCGCATTGTTTCATCTTTCCGCATTGTTTCATCTTTCCGCATTGTTTCATCTTTCCGCATTGTTTCATCTTTCCGCATTGTTTCATCTTTCCGCATTGTTTCATCTTTCCGCATTGTTTCATCTTTCCGCATTGTTTCATCTTTCCGCATTGTTTCATCTTTCCGCATTGTTTCATCTTTCCGCATTGTTTCATCTTTCCGCATTGTTTCATCTTTCCGCATTGTTTCATCTTTCCGCATTGTTTCATCTTTCCGCATTGTTTCATCTTTCCGCATTGTTTCATCTTTCCGCATTGTTTCATCTTTCCGCATTGTTTCATCTTTCCGCATTGTTTCATCTTTCCGCATTGTTTCATCTTTCCGCATTGTTTCATCTTTCCGCATTGTTTCATCTTTCATCTTTCCGCATTGTTTCATCTTTCATCTTTCCGCATTCTTTCATCTTTCATCTTTCCGCATTGTTTCATCTTTCATCTTTCCGCATTGTTTCATCTTTCCGCATTCTTTCATCTTTCATCTTTCCGCATTGTTTCATCTTTCCGCATTGTTTCATCTTTCCGCATGGTTTCATCTTTCCGCATTGTTTCATCTTTCATCTTTCCGCATTCTTTCATGTTTCATCTTTCCGCATTGTTTCATCTTTCATCTTTCCGCATTGTTTCATCTTTCATCTTTCCGCATTCTTTCATCTTTCATCTTTCCGCATTGTTTCATCTTTCATCTTTCCGCATTGTTTCATCTTTCCGCATTCTTTCATCTTTCATCTTTCCGCATTGTTTCATCTTTCCGCATTGTTTCATCTTTCATCTTTCCGCATTGTTTCATCTTTCATCTTTCCGCATTGTTTCATCTTTCATCTTTCCGCATTGTTTCATCTTTCATCTTTCCGCATTGTTTCATCTTTCATCTTTACGCATTGTTTCATCTTTCATATTTACGCATTGTTTCATCTTTCCGCATTGTTTCATCTTTCATCTTCCGCATTCTTTCATCTTTTATCTTTCCGCATTGTTTCATCTTTCATCTTTCCGCATTGTTTCATCTTTCATCTTTCCGCATTGTTTCATCTTTCATCTTTCCGCATTGTTTCATCTTTCATCTTTCCGAATTGTTTCATCTTTCATCTTTCCGCATTCTTTCATCTTTCATCTTTCCGCATTGTTTCATCTTTCCGCATTGTTTCATCTTTCATATTTCCGCCTTGTTTCATCTTTCATCTTTCCGCATTCTTTCATCTTTCATCTTTCCGCATTGTTTCATCTTTCATCTTTCCGCATTGTTTCATCTTTCATCTATCCGCATTTTTTCATCTTTCATCTTTCCGCATTGTTTCATCTTTCATCTTTCCGCATTTTTTCATCTTTCATCTTTCCGCATTGTTTCATCTTTCAGCTTTCCGCATTGTTTCATCTTTCCGCATTGTTTCATCTTTCCGCATTGTTTCATCTTTCCGCATTGTTTCATCTTTCCGCATTGTTTCATCTTTCCGCATTGTTTCATCATTCATCTTTCCGCATTGTTTCATCTTTCATCTTTCCGCATTCTTTCATCTTTCATCTTTCCGCATTGTTTCATCTTTCATCTTTCCGCATTGTTTCATCTTTCATCTCTCCGCATTCTTTCATCTTTCATCTTTCCGCATTGTTTCATCTTTCCGCATTGTTTCATCTTTCCGCATTGTTTCATCTTTCCGCATTGTTTCATCTTTCCGCATTGTTTCATCTTTCCGCATTGTTTCATCTTTCATCTTTCCGCATTGTTTCATCTTTCATCTTTCCGCATTGTTTCATCTTTCATCTTTCCGCATTCTTTCATCTTTCATCTTTCCGCATTGTTTCATCTTTCCGCATTGTTTCATCTTTCATCTTCCGCATTCTTTCATCTTTTATCTTTCCGCATTGTTTCATCTTTCATCTTTCCGCATTGTTTCATCTTTCATCTTTCCGCATTGTTTCATCTTTCATCTTTCCGCATTGTTTCATCTTTCATCTTTCCGCATTGTTTCATCTTTCCGCATTGTTTCATCTTTCATCTTTCCGCATTTTTTCATCTTTCATCTTTTCGCATTGTTTCATCTTTCATCTTTCCGCATTGTTTCATCTTTCCGCATTGTTTCATCTTTCATCTTTCCGCATTTTTTCATCTTTCATCTTTCCGCATTGTTTCATCTTTCCGCATTGTTTCATCTTTCCGCATTGTTTCATCTTTCCGCATTGTTTCATCTTTCATCTTTCCGCATTGTTTCATCTTTCATCTTTCCGCATTGTTTCATCTTTCATCTTTCCGCATTGTTTCATCTTTCATCTTTCCGCATTGTTTCATCTTTCATCTTTCCGCATTCTTTCATCTTTCATCTTTCCGCATTGTTTCATCTTTCATCTTTCCGCATTTTTTCATCTTTCATCTTTCCGCATTGTTTCATCTTTCATCTTTCCGCATTTTTTCATCTTTCATCTTTCCGCATTGTTTCATCTTTCAGCTTTCCGCATTGTTTCATCTTTCCGCATTGTTTCATCTTTCCGCATTGTTTCATCATTCATCTTTCCGCATTGTTTCATCTTTCATCTTTCCGCATTCTTTCATCTTTCATCTTTCCGCATTGTTTCATCTTTCATCTTTCCGCATTGTTTCATCTTTCATCTTTCCGCATTCTTTCATCTTTCATCTTTCCGCATTGTTTCATCTTTCCGCATTGTTTCATCTTTCCGCATTGTTTCATCTTTCATCTTTCCGCATTGTTTCATCTTTCATCTTTCCGCATTGTTTCATCTTTCATCTTTCCGCATTCTTTCATCTTTCATCTTTCCGCATTGTTTCATCTTTCATCTTCCGCATTCTTTCATCTTTCATCTTTCCGCATTGTTTCATCTTTCATCTTTCCGCATTTTTTCATCTTTCATCTTTCCGCATTGTTTCATCTTTCCGCATTGTTTCATCTTTCATCTTTCCGCATTCTTTCATCTTTCATCTTTCCGCATTGTTTCATCTTTCATCTTTCCGCATTGTTTCATCTTTCATCTTTCCGCATTCTTTCATCTTTCATCTTTCCGCATTGTTTCATCTTTCCGCATTGTTTCATCTTTCCGCATTGTTTCATCTTTCATCTTTCCGCATTGTTTCATCTTTCATCTTTCCGCATTGTTTCATCTTTCATCTTTCCGCATTCTTTCATCTTTCATCTTTCCGCATTGTTTCATCTTTCATCTTTCCGCATTGTTTCATCTTTCCGCATTGTTTCATCTTTCATCTTTCCGCATTTTTTCATCTTTCATCTTTCCGCATTGTTTCATCTTTCCGCATTGTTTCATCTTTCCGCATTGTTTCATCTTTCCGCATTGTTTCATCTTTCATCTTTCCGCATTGTTTCATCTTTCATCTTTCCGCATTGTTTCATCTTTCATCTTTCCGCATTGTTTCATCTTTCATCTTTCCGCATTGTTTCATCTTTCATCTTTCCGCATTCTTTCATCTTTCATCTTTCCGCATTGTTTCATCTTTCATCTTTCCGCATTCTTTCATCTTTCATCTTTCCGCATTGTTTCATCTTTCATCTTCCGCATTCTTTCATCTTTCATCTTTCCGCATTGTTTCATCTTTCATCTTTCCGCATTTTTTCATCTTTCATCTTTCCGCATTGTTTCATCTTTCCGCATTGTTTCATCTTTCCGCATTGTTTCATCTTTCCGCATTGTTTCATCTTTCATCTTTCCGCATTGTTTCATCTTTCATCTTTCCGCATTGTTTCATCTTTCATCTTTCCGCATTGTTTCATCTTTCATCTTTCCGCATTCTTTCATCTTTCATCTTTCCGCATTGTTTCATCTTTCCGCATTGTTTCATCTTTCCGCATTGTTTCATCTTTCATCTTCTGCATTCTTTCATCTTTTATCTTTCCGCATTGTTTCATCTTTCATCTTTCCGCATTGTTTCATCTTTCATCTTTCCGCATTGTTTCATCTTTCATCTTTCCGCATTGTTTCATCTTTCATCTTTCCGCATTGTTTCATCTTTCCGCATTGTTTCATCTTTCCGCATTGTTTCATCTTTCCGCATTGTTTCATCTTTCATCTTTCCGCATTTTTTCATCTTTCATCTTTTCCCATTGTTTCATCTTTCATCTTTCCGCATTGTTTCATCTTTCCGCATTGTTTCATCTTTCATCTTTCCGCATTTTTTCATCTTTCATCTTTCCGCATTGTTTCATCTTTCCGCATTGTTTCATCTTTCCGCATTGTTTCATCTTTCCGCATTGTTTCATCTTTCCGCATTGTTTCATCTTTCATCTTTCCGCATTCTTTCATCTTTCATCTTTCCGCATTGTTTCATCTTTCATCTTTCCGCATTGTTTCATCTTTCCGCATTCTTTCATCTTTCATCTTTCCGCATTGTTTCATCTTTCCGCATTGTTTCATCTTTCCGCATGGTTTCATCTTTCCGCATTGTTTCATCTTTCATCTTTCCGCATTCTTTCATGTTTCATCTTTCCGCATTGTTTCATCTTTCATCTTTCCGCATTGTTTCATCTTTCATCTTTCCGCATTCTTTCATCTTTCATCTTTCCGCATTGTTTCATCTTTCATCTTTCCGCATTGTTTCATCTTTCCGCATTCTTTCATCTTTCATCTTTCCGCATTGTTTCATCTTTCCGCATTGTTTCATCTTTCCGCATTGTTTCATCTTTCATCTTTCCGCATTGTTTCATCTTTCATCTTTCCGCATTGTTTCATCTTTCATCTTTCCGCATTGTTTCATCTTTCATCTTTCCGCATTGTTTCATCTTTCATCTTTACGCATTGTTTCATCTTTCATATTTACGCATTGTTTCATCTTTCCGCATTGTTTCATCTTTCATCTTCCGCATTCTTTCATCTTTTATCTTTCCGCATTGTTTCATCTTTCATCTTTCCGCATTGTTTCATCTTTCATCTTTCCGCATTGTTTCATCTTTCATCTTTCCGCATTGTTTCATCTTTCATCTTTCCGAATTGTTTCATCTTTCATCTTTCCGCATTCTTTCATCTTTCATCTTTCCGCATTGTTTCATCTTTCCGCATTGTTTCATCTTTCATATTTCCGCATTGTTTCATCTTTCATCTTTCCGCATTCTTTCATCTTTCATCTTTCCGCATTGTTTCATCTTTCATCTTTCCGCATTGTTTCATCTTTCATCTTTCCGCATTTTTTCATCTTTCATCTTTCCGCATTGTTTCATCTTTCATCTTTCCGCATTTTTTCAACTTTCATCTTTCCGCATTGTTTCATCTTTCAGATTTCCGCATTGTTTCATCTTTCCGCATTGTTTCATCATTCATCTTTCCGCATTGTTTCATCTTTCATCTTTCCGCATTCTTTCATCTTTCATCTTTCTGCATTGTTTCATCTTTCATCTTTCCGCATTGTTTCATCTTTCATCTCTCCGCATTCTTTCATCTTTCATCTTTCCGCATTGTTTCATCTTTCCGCATTGTTTCATCTTTCCGCATTGTTTCATCTTTCATCTTTCCGCATTCTTTCATCTTTCATCTTTCCGCATTGTTTCATCTTTCATCTTTCCGCATTCTTTCATCTTTCATCTTTCCGCATTGTTTCATCTTTCCGCATTGTTTCATCTTTCATCTTCCGCATTCTTTCATCTTTTATCTTTCCGCATTGTTTCATCTTTCATCTTTCCGCATTGTTTCATCTTTCATCTTTCCGCATTGTTTCATCTTTCATCTTTCCGCATTGTTTCATCTTTCATCTTTCCGCATTCTTTCATCTTTCATCTTTCCGCATTGTTTCATCTTTCCGCATTGTTTCATCTTTCCGCATTGTTTCATCTTTCATCTTCCGCATTCTTTCATCTTTTATCTTTCCGCATTGTTTCATCTTTCATCTTTCCGCATTGTTTCATCTTTCATCTTTCCGCATTGTTTCATCTTTCATCTTTCCGCATTGTTTCATCTTTCATCTTTCCGCATTGTTTCATCTTTCCGCATTGTTTCATCTTTCATCTTTCCGCATTTTTTCATCTTTCATCTTTTCCCATTGTTTCATCTTTCATCTTTCCGCATTGTTTCATCTTTCCGCATTGTTTCATCTTTCATCTTTCCGCATTTTTTCATCTTTCATCTTTCCGCATTGTTTCATCTTTCCGCATTGTTTCATCTTTCCGCATTGTTTCATCTTTCCGCATTGTTTCATCTTTCATCTTTCCGCATTGTTTCATCTTTCATCTTTCCGCATTGTTTCATCTTTCATCTTTCCGCATTGTTTCATCTTTCATCTTTCCGCATTGTTTCATCTTTCATCTTTCCGCATTCTTTCATCTTTCATCTTTCCGCATTGTTTCATCTTTCATCTTTCCGCATTTTTTCATCTTTCATCTTTCCGCATTGTTTCATCTTTCATCTTTCCGCATTTTTTCATCTTTCATCTTTCCGCATTGTTTCATCTTTCAGCTTTCCGCATTGTTTCATCTTTCCGCATTGTTTCATCTTTCCGCATTGTTTCATCATTCATCTTTCCGCATTGTTTCATCTTTCATCTTTCCGCATTCTTTCACCTTTCATCTTTCCGCATTGTTTCATCTTTCATCTTTCCGCATTGTTTCATCTTTCATCTTTCCGCATTCTTTCATCTTTCATCTTTCCGCATTGTTTCATCTTTCCGCATTGTTTCATATTTCATCTTTCCGCATTGTTTCATCTTTCATCTTTCCGCATTGTTTCATCTTTCATCTTTCCGCATTCTTTCATCTTTCATCTTTCCGCATTGTTTCATCTTTCATCTTCCGCATTCTTTCATCTTTCATCTTTCCGCATTGTTTCATCTTTCATCTTTCCGCATTTTTTCATCTTTCATCTTTCCGCATTGTTTCATCTTTCCGCATTGTTTCATCTTTCATCTTTCCGCATTCTTTCATCTTTCATCTTTCCGCATTGTTTCATCTTTCATCTTTCCGCATTGTTTCATCTTTCATCTTTCCGCATTCTTTCATCTTTCATCTTTCCGCATTGTTTCATCTTTCCGCATTGTTTTATCTTTCCGCATTGTTTCATCTTTCATCTTTCCGCATTGTTTCATCTTTCATCTTTCCGCATTGTTTCATCTTTCATCTTTCCGCATTCTTTCATCTTTCATCTTTCCGCATTGTTTCATCTTTCATCTTTCCGCATTGTTTCATCTTTCCGCATTGTTTCATCTTTCATCTTTCCGCATTTTTTCATCTTTCATCTTTCCGCATTGTTTCATCTTTCCGCATTGTTTCATCTTTCCGCATTGTTTCATCTTTCCGCATTGTTTCATCTTTCATCTTTCCGCATTGTTTCATCTTTCATCTTTCCGCATTGTTTCATCTTTCATCTTTCCGCATTGTTTCATCTTTCATCTTTCCGCATTGTTTCATCTTTCATCTTTCCGCATTCTTTCATCTTTCATCTTTCCGCATTGTTTCATCTTTCATCTTTCCGCATTCTTTCATCTTTCATCTTTCCGCATTGTTTCATCTTTCCGCATTGTTTCATCTTTCGGCATGGTTTCATCTTTCCGCATTGTTTCATCTTTCATCTTTCCGCATTCTTTCATCTTTCATCTTTCCGCATTGTTTCATCTTTCATCTTTCCGCATTGTTTCATCTTTCATCTTTCCGCATTCTTTCATCTTTCATCTTTCCGCATTGTTTCATATTTCATCTTTCCGCATTGTTTCATCTTTCCGCATTCTTTCATCTTTCATCTTTCCGCATTGTTTCATCTTTCCGCATTGTTTCATCTTTCATCTTTCCGCATTGTTTCATCTTTCATCTTTCCGCATGGTTTCATCTTTCATCTTTCCGCATTGTTTCATCTTTCATCTTTCCGCATTGTTTCATCTTTCATCTTTACGCATTGTTTCATCTTTCATATTTACGCATTGTTTCATCTTTCCGCATTGTTTCATCTTTCATCTTCCGCATTCTTTCATCTTTTATCTTTCCGCATTGTTTCATCTTTCATCTTTCCGCATTGTTTCATCTTTCATCTTTCCGCATTGTTTCGTCTTTCACCTTTCCGCATTGTTTCATCTTTCATCTTTCCGAATTGTTTCATCTTTCATCTTTCCGCATTCTTTCATCTTTCCGCATTCTTTCATCTTTCATCTTTCCGCATTGTTTCATCTTTCCGCATTGTTTCATCTTTCATATTTCCGCATTGTTTCATCTTTCATCTTTCCGCATTCTTTCATCTTTCATCTTTCCGCATTGTTTCATCTTTCATCTTTCCGCATTGTTTCATCTTTCATCTTTCCGCATTGTTTCATCTTTCATCTTTCCGCATTGTTTCATCTTTCCGCATTGTTTCATCTTTCCGAACTGTTTCATCTTTCCGCATTGTTTCATCTTTCCGCATTGTTTCATCTTTCCGCATTGTTTCATCTTTCCGCATTGTTTCAGCTTTCATCTTTCCGCATTGTTTCATCTTTCATCTTTCCGCATTCTTTCATCTTTCATCTTTCCGCATTGTTTCATCTTTCCGCATTGTTTCATCTTTCATCTTCCGCATTCTTTCATCTTTCATCTTTCCGCATTGTTTCATCTTTCATCTTTCCGCATTTTTTCATCTTTCATCTTTCCGCATTGTTTCGTCTTTCCGCATTGTTTCATCTTTCCGCATTGTTTCATCTTTCTGCATTGTTTCATCTTTCCGCATTGTTTCATCTTTCCGCATTGTTTCATCTTTCCGCATTGTTTCATCTTTCATCTTTCCGCATTGTTTCATCTTTCATCTTTCCGCATTCTTTCATCTTTCATCTTTCCGCATTCTTTCATCTTTCATCTTTCCGCATTGTTTCATCTTTCCGCATTGTTTCATCTTTCCGCATTGTTTCATCTTTCATCTTTCCGCATTGTTTCATCTTTCATCTTTCCGCATTGTTTCATCTTTCATCTTTCCGCATTGTTTCATCTTTCATCTTTCCGCATTGTTTCATCTTTCATCTTTCCGAATTGTTTCATCTTTCATCTTTCCGCATTCTTTCATCTTTCCGCATTCTTTCATCTTTCATCTTTCCGCATTGTTTCATCTTTCCGCATTGTTTCATCTTTCATATTTCCGCATTGTTTCATCTTTCATCTTTCCGCATTCTTTCATCTTTCATCTTTCCGCATTGTTTCATCTTTCATCTTTCCGCATTGTTTCATCTTTCATCTTTCCGCATTGTTTCATCTTTCCGCATTGTTTCATCTTTCCGCATTGTTTCATCTTTCCGCATTGTTTCATCTTTCCGAATTGTTTCATCTTTCCGCATTGTTTCATCTTTCCGCATTGTTTCATCTTTCCGCATTGTTTCATCTTTCCGCATTGTTTCAGCTTTCATCTTTCCGCATTGTTTCATCTTTCATCTTTCCGCATTCTTTCATCTTTCATCTTTCCGCATTGTTTCATCTTTCCGCATTGTTTCATCTTTCATCTTCCGCATTCTTTCATCTTTCATCTTTCCGCATTGTTTCATCTTTCATCTTTCCGCATTTTTTCATCTTTCATCTTTCCGCATTGTTTCGTCTTTCCGCATTGTTTCATCTTTCCGCATTGTTTCATCTTTCTGCATTGTTTCATCTTTCCGCATTGTTTCATCTTTCCGCATTGTTTCATCTTTCCGCATTGTTTCATCTTTCATCTTTCCGCATTGTTTCATCTTTCATCTTTCCGCATTCTTTCATCTTTCATCTTTCCGCATTCTTTCATCTTTCATCTTTCCGCATTCTTTCATCTTTCATCTTTCCGCATTGTTTCATCTTTCCGCATTGTTTCAGCTTTCCGCATTGTTTCATCTTTCATCTTTCCGCATTGTTTCATCTTTCATCTTTCCGCATTGTTTCATCTTTCATCTTTCCGCATTGTTTCATCTTTCATCTTTCCGCATTGTTTCATCTTTCATCTTTCCGCATTCTTTCATCTTTCATCTTTCCGCATTGTTTCATCTTTGATCTTTCCGCAATGTTTCATCTTTCATCTTTCCGCATTGTTTCATCTTTCATCTTTCCGCATTGTTTCATCTTTCATCTTTCCGCATTGTTTCATCTTTCATCTCTCCGCATTCTTTCATCTTTCATCTTTCCGCATTGTTTCATCTTTCCGCATTGTTTCATCTTTCCGCATTGTTTCATCTTTCCGCATTGTTTCATCTTTCCGCATTGTTTCATCTTTCATCTTTCCGCATTGTTTCATCTTTCATCTTTCCGCATTGTTTCATCTTTCATCTTTCCGCATTCTTTCATCTTTCATCTTTCCGCATTGTTTCATCTTTCCGCATTGTTTCATCTTTCATCTTCCGCATTCTTTCATCTTTTATCTTTCCGCATTGTTTCATCTTTCATCTTTCCGCATTGTTTCATCTTTCATCTTTCCGCATTGTTTCATCTTTCATCTTTCCGCATTGTTTCATCTTTCATCTTTCCGCATTGTTTCATCTTTCCGCATTGTTTCATCTTTCATCTTTCCGCATTTTTTCATCTTTCATCTTTTCGCATTGTTTCATCTTTCATCTTTCCGCATTGTTTCATCTTTCCGCATTGTTTCATCTTTCATCTTTCCGCATTTTTTCATCTTTCATCTTTCCGCATTGTTTCATCTTTCCGCATTGTTTCATCTTTCCGCATTGTTTCATCTTTCCGCATTGTTTCATCTTTCATCTTTCCGCATTGTTTCATCTTTCATCTTTCCGCATTGTTTCATCTTTCATCTTTCCGCATTGTTTCATCTTTCATCTTTCCGCATTGTTTCATCTTTCATCTTTCCGCATTCTTTCATCTTTCATCTTTCCGCATTGTTTCATCTTTCATCTTTCCGCATTTTTTCATCTTTCATCTTTCCGCATTGTTTCATCTTTCATCTTTCCGCATTTTTTCATCTTTCATCTTTCCGCATTGTTTCATCTTTCAGCTTTCCGCATTGTTTCATCTTTTCGCATTGTTTCATCTTTCCGCATTGTTTCATCATTCATCTTTCCGCATTGTTTCATCTTTCATCTTTCCGCATTCTTTCATCTTTCATCTTTCCGCATTGTTTCATCTTTCATCTTTCCGCATTGTTTCATCTTTCATCTTTCCGCATTCTTTCATCTTTCATCTTTCCGCATTGTTTCATCTTTCCGCATTGTTTCATCTTTCCGCATTGTTTCATCTTTCATCTTTCCGCATTGTTTCATCTTTCATCTTTCCGCATTGTTTCATCTTTCATCTTTCCGCATTCTTTCATCTTTCATCTTTCCGCATTGTTTCATCTTTCCGCATTGTTTCATCTTTCCGCATTGTTTCATCTTTCATCTTTCCGCATTGTTTCATCTTTCATCTTTCCGCATTGTTTCATCTTTCATCTTTCCGCATTGTTTCATCTTTCATCTTTCCGCATTCTTTCATCTTTCATCTTTCCGCATTGTTTCATCTTTCCGCATTGTTTCATCTTTCCGCATTGTTTCATCTTTCATCTTTCCGCATTGTTTCATCTTTCATCTTTCCGCATTGTTTCATCTTTCATCTTTCCGCATTCTTTCATCTTTCATCTTTCCGCATTGTTTCATCTTTCATCTTTCCGCATTGTTTCATCTTTCCGCATTGTTTCATCTTTCATCTTTCCGCATTTTTTCATCTTTCATCTTTCCGCATTGTTTCATCTTTCCGCATTGTTTCATCTTTCCGCATTGTTTCATCTTTCCGCATTGTTTCATCTTTCATCTTTCCGCATTGTTTCATCTTTCATCTTTCCGCATTGTTTCATCTTTCATCTTTCCGCATTGTTTCATCTTTCATCTTTCCGCATTGTTTCATCTTTCATCTTTCCGCATTCTTTCATCTTTCATCTTTCCGCATTGTTTCATCTTTCATCTTTCCGCATTCTTTCATCTTTCATCTTTCCGCATTGTTTCATCTTTCATCTTCCGCATTCTTTCATCTTTCATCTTTCCGCATTGTTTCATCTTTCATCTTTCCGCATTTTTTCATCTTTCATCTTTCCGCATTGTTTCATCTTTCCGCATTGTTTCATCTTTCCGCATTGTTTCATCTTTCCGCATTGTTTCATCTTTCATCTTTCCGCATTGTTTCATCTTTCATCTTTCCGCATTGTTTCATCTTTCATCTTTCCGCATTGTTTCATCTTTCATCTTTCCGCATTCTTTCATCTTTCATCTTTCCGCATTGTTTCATCTTTCCGCATTGTTTCATCTTTCCGCATTGTTTCATCTTTCATCTTCTGCATTCTTTCATCTTTTATCTTTCCGCATTGTTTCATCTTTCATCTTTCCGCATTGTTTCATCTTTCATCTTTCCGCATTGTTTCATCTTTCATCTTTCCGCATTGTTTCATCTTTCATCTTTCCGCATTGTTTCATCTTTCCGCATTGTTTCATCTTTCATCTTTCCGCATTTTTTCATCTTTCATCTTTTCCCATTGTTTCATCTTTCATCTTTCCGCATTGTTTCATCTTTCCGCATTGTTTCATCTTTCATCTTTCCGCATTTTTTCATCTTTCATCTTTCCGCATTCTTTCATCTTTCATCTTTCCGCATTGTTTCATCTTTCCGCATTGTTTCATCTTTCCGCATTGTTTCATCTTTCATCTTTCCGCATTCTTTCATCTTTCATCTTTCCGCATTGTTTCATCTTTCATCTTTCCGCATTGTTTCATCTTTCCGCATTCTTTCATCTTTCATCTTTCCGCATTGTTTCATCTTTCCGCATTGTTTCATCTTTCCGCATGGTTTCATCTTTCCGCATTGTTTCATCTTTCATCTTTCCGCATTCTTTCATGTTTCATCTTTCCGCATTGTTTCATCTTTCATCTTTCCGCATTGTTTCATCTTTCATCTTTCCGCATTCTTTCATCTTTCATCTTTCCGCATTGTTTCATCTTTCATCTTTCCGCATTGTTTCATCTTTCCGCATTCTTTCATCTTTCATCTTTCCGCATTGTTTCATCTTTCCGCATTGTTTCATCTTTCCGCATTGTTTCATCTTTCCGCATTGTTTCATCTTTCATCTTTCCGCATTGTTTCATCTTTCATCTTTCCGCATTGTTTCATCTTTCATCTTTCCGCATTCTTTCATCTTTCATCTTTCCGCATTGTTTCATCTTTCCGCATTGTTTCATCTTTCATCTTCCGCATTCTTTCATCTTTTATCTTTCCGCATTGTTTCATCTTTCATCTTTCCGCATTGTTTCATCTTTCATCTTTCCGCATTGTTTCATCTTTCATCTTTCCGCATTGTTTCATCTTTCATCTTTCCGCATTGTTTCATCTTTCCGCATTGTTTCATCTTTCATCTTTCCGCATTTTTTCATCTTTCATCTTTTCGCATTGTTTCATCTTTCATCTTTCCGCATTGTTTCATCTTTCCGCATTGTTTCATCTTTCATCTTTCCGCATTTTTTCATCTTTCATCTTTCCGCATTGTTTCATCTTTCCGCATTGTTTCATCTTTCCGCATTGTTTCATCTTTCCGCATTGTTTCATCTTTCATCTTTCCGCATTGTTTCATCTTTCATCTTTCCGCATTGTTTCATCTTTCATCTTTCCGCATTGTTTCATCTTTCATCTTTCCGCATTGTTTCATCTTTCATCTTTCCGCATTCTTTCATCTTTCATCTTTCCGCATTGTTTCATCTTTCATCTTTCCGCATTCTTTCATCTTTCATCTTTCCGCATTGTTTCATCTTTCATCTTTCCGCATTTTTTCATCTTTCATCTTTCCGCATTGTTTCATCTTTCATCTTTCCGCATTTTTTCATCTTTCATCTTTCCGCATTGTTTCATCTTTCAGCTTTCCGCATTGTTTCATCTTTCCGCATTGTTTCATCTTTCCGCATTGTTTCATCATTCATCTTTCCGCATTGTTTCATCTTTCATCTTTCCGCATTCTTTCATCTTTCATCTTTCCGCATTGTTTCATCTTTCATCTTTCCGCATTGTTTCATCTTTCATCTTTCCGCATTCTTTCATCTTTCATCTTTCCGCATTGTTTCATCTTTCCGCATTGTTTCATCTTTCCGCATTGTTTCATCTTTCCGCATTGTTTCATCTTTCATCTTTCCGCATTGTTTCATCTTTCATCTTTCCGCATTGTTTCATCTTTCATCTTTCCGCATTCTTTCATCTTTCATCTTTCCGCATTGTTTCATCTTTCATCTTCCGCATTCTTTCATCTTTCATCTTTCCGCATTGTTTCATCTTTCATCTTTCCGCATTTTTTCATCTTTCATCTTTCCGCATTGTTTCATCTTTCCGCATTGTTTCATCTTTCATCTTTCCGCATTCTTTCATCTTTCATCTTTCCGCATTGTTTCATCTTTCATCTTTCCGCATTGTTTCATCTTTCATCTTTCCGCATTCTTTCATCTTTCATCTTTCCGCATTGTTTCATCTTTCCGCATTGTTTCATCTTTCCGCATTGTTTCATCTTTCATCTTTCCGCATTGTTTCATCTTTCATCTTTCCGCATTGTTTCATCTTTCATCTTTCCGCATTCTTTCATCTTTCATCTTTCCGCATTGTTTCATCTTTCATCTTTCCGCATTGTTTCATCTTTCCGCATTGTTTCATCTTTCATCTTTCCGCATTTTTTCATCTTTCATCTTTCCGCATTGTTTCATCTTTCCGCATTGTTTCATCTTTCCGCATTGTTTCATCTTTCCGCATTGTTTCATCTTTCCGCATTGTTTCATCTTTCCGCATTGTTTCATCTTTCATCTTTCCGCATTGTTTCATCTTTCATCTTTCCGCATTGTTTCATCTTTCATCTTTCCGCATTGTTTCATCTTTCATCTTTCCGCATTGTTTCATCTTTCATCTTTCCGCATTCTTTCATCTTTCATCTTTCCGCATTGTTTCATCTTTCATCTTTCCGCATTCTTTCATCTTTCATCTTTCCGCATTGTTTCATCTTTCATCTTCCGCATTCTTTCATCTTTCATCTTTCCGCATTGTTTCATCTTTCATCTTTCCGCATTTTTTCATCTTTCATCTTTCCGCATTGTTTCATCTTTCCGCATTGTTTCATCTTTCCGCATTGTTTCATCTTTCCGCATTGTTTCATCTTTCATCTTTCCGCATTGTTTCATCTTTCATCTTTCCGCATTGTTTCATCTTTCATCTTTCCGCATTGTTTCATCTTTCATCTTTCCGCATTCTTTCATCTTTCATCTTTCCGCATTGTTTCATCTTTCCGCATTGTTTCATCTTTCCGCATTGTTTCATCTTTCATCTTCTGCATTCTTTCATCTTTTATCTTTCCGCATTGTTTCATCTTTCATCTTTCCGCATTGTTTCATCTTTCATCTTTCCGCATTGTTTCATCTTTCATCTTTCCGCATTGTTTCATCTTTCATCTTTCCGCATTGTTTCATCTTTCCGCATTGTTTCATCTTTCATCTTTCCGCATTTTTTCATCTTTCATCTTTTCCCATTGTTTCATCTTTCATCTTTCCGCATTGTTTCATCTTTCCGCATTGTTTCATCTTTCATCTTTCCGCATTTTTTCATCTTTCATCTTTCCGCATTCTTTCATCTTTCATCTTTCCGCATTGTTTCATCTTTCCGCATTGTTTCATCTTTCCGCATTGTTTCATCTTTCATCTTTCCGCATTCTTTCATCTTTCATCTTTCCGCATTGTTTCATCTTTCATCTTTCCGCATTGTTTCATCTTTCCGCATTCTTTCATCTTTCATCTTTCCGCATTGTTTCATCTTTCCGCATTGTTTCATCTTTCCGCATGGTTTCATCTTTCCGCATTGTTTCATCTTTCATCTTTCCGCATTCTTTCATGTTTCATCTTTCCGCATTGTTTCATCTTTCATCTTTCCGCATTGTTTCATCTTTCATCTTTCCGCATTCTTTCATCTTTCATCTTTCCGCATTGTTTCATCTTTCATCTTTCCGCATTGTTTCATCTTTCCGCATTCTTTCATCTTTCATCTTTCCGCATTGTTTCATCTTTCCGCATTGTTTCATCTTTCCGCATTGTTTCATCTTTCATCTTTCCGCATTGTTTCATCTTTCATCTTTCCGCATTGTTTCATCTTTCATCTTTCCGCATTGTTTCATCTTTCATCTTTCCGCATTGTTTCATCTTTTATCTTTACGCATTGTTTCATCTTTCATATTTACGCATTGTTTCATCTTTCCGCATTGTTTCATCTTTCATCTTCCGCATTCTTTCATCTTTTATCTTTCCGCATTGTTTCATCTTTCATCTTTCCGCATTGTTTCATCTTTCATCTTTCCGCATTGTTTCATCTTTCATCTTTCCGCATTGTTTCATCTTTCATCTTTCCGAATTGTTTCATCTTTCATCTTTCCGCATTCTTTCATCTTTCATCTTTCCGCATTGTTTCATCTTTCCGCATTGTTTCATCTTTCATATTTCCGCATTGTTTCATCTTTCATCTTTCCGCATTCTTTCATCTTTCATCTTTCCGCATTGTTTCATCTTTCATCTTTCCGCATTGTTTCATCTTTCATCTTTCCGCATTTTTTCATCTTTCATCTTTCCGCATTGTTTCATCTTTCATCTTTCCGCATTTTTTCAACTTTCATCTTTCCGCATTGTTTCATCTTTCAGATTTCCGCATTGTTTCATCTTTCCGCATTGTTTCATCTTTCCGCATTGTTTCATCATTCATCTTTCCGCATTGTTTCATCTTTCATCTTTCCGCATTCTTTCATCTTTCATCTTTCTGCATTGTTTCATCTTTCATCTTTCCGCATTGTTTCATCTTTCATCTCTCCGCATTCTTTCATCTTTCATCTTTCCGCATTGTTTCATCTTTCCGCATTGTTTCATCTTTCCGCATTGTTTCATCTTTCATCTTTCCGCATTCTTTCATCTTTCATCTTTCCGCATTGTTTCATCTTTCATCTTTCCGCATTCTTTCATCTTTCATCTTTCCGCATTGTTTCATCTTTCCGCATTGTTTCATCTTTCATCTTCCGCATTCTTTCATCTTTTATCTTTCCGCATTGTTTCATCTTTCATCTTTCCGCATTGTTTCATCTTTCATCTTTCCGCATTGTTTCATCTTTCATCTTTCCGCATTGTTTCATCTTTCATCTTTCCGCATTCTTTCATCTTTCATCTTTCCGCATTGTTTCATCTGTCCGCATTGTTTCATCTTTCCGCATTGTTTCATCTTTCATCTTCCGCATTCTTTCATCTTTTATCTTTCCGCATTGTTTCATCTTTCATCTTTCCGCATTGTTTCATCTTTCATCTTTCCGCATTGTTTCATCTTTCATCTTTCCGCATTGTTTCATCTTTCATCTTTCCGCATTGTTTCATCTTTCCGCATTGTTTCATCTTTCATCTTTCCGCATTTTTTCATCTTTCATCTTTTCCCATTGTTTCATCTTTCATCTTTCCGCATTGTTTCATCTTTCCGCATTGTTTCATCTTTCCGCATTGTTTCATCTTTCATCTTTCCGCATTTTTTCATCTTTCATCTTTCCGCATTGTTTCATCTTTCCGCATTGTTTCATCTTTCCGCATTGTTTCATCTTTCATCTTTCCGCATTGTTTCATCTTTCATCTTTCCGCATTGTTTCATCTTTCATCTTTCCGCATTGTTTCATCTTTCATCTTTCCGCATTGTTTCATCTTTCATCTTTCCGCATTGTTTCATCTTTCATCTTTCCGCATTCTTTCATCTTTCATCTTTCCGCATTGTTTCATCTTTCATTTTTCCGCATTTTTTCATCTTTCATCTTTCCGCATTGTTTCATCTTTCATCTTTCCGCATTTTTTCATCTTTCATCTTTCCGCATTGTTTCATCTTTCAGCTTTCCGCATTGTTTCATCTTTCCGCATTGTTTCATCTTTCCGCATTGTTTCATCATTCATCTTTCCGCATTGTTTCATCTTTCATCTTTCCGCATTCTTTCACCTTTCATCTTTCCGCATTGTTTCATCTTTCATCTTTCCGCATTGTTTCATCTTTCATCTTTCCGCATTCTTTCATCTTTCATCTTTCCGCATTGTTTCATCTTTCCGCATTGTTTCATCTTTCATCTTTCCGCATTGTTTCATCTTTCATCTTTCCGCATTGTTTCATCTTTCATCTTTCCGCATTCTTTCATCTTTCATCTTTCCGCATTGTTTCATCTTTCATCTTCCGCATTCTTTCATCTTTCATCTTTCCGCATTGTTTCATCTTTCATCTTTCCGCATTCTTTCATCTTTCATCTTTCCGCATTGTTTCATCTTTCATCTTTCCGCATTGTTTCATCTTTCATCTTTCCGCATTCTTTCATCTTTCATCTTTCCGCATTGTTTCATCTTTCCGCATTGTTTTATCTTTCCGCATTGTTTCATCTTTCATCTTTCCGCATTGTTTCATCTTTCATCTTTCCGCATTGTTTCATCTTTCATCTTTCCGCATTCTTTCATCTTTCATCTTTCCGCATTGTTTCATCTTTCATCTTTCCGCATTGTTTCATCTTTCCGCATTGTTTCATCTTTCATCTTTCCGCATTTTTTCATCTTTCATCTTTCCGCATTGTTTCATCTTTCCGCATTGTTTCATCTTTCCGCATTGTTTCATCTTTCCGCATTGTTTCATCTTTCATCTTTCCGCATTGTTTCATCTTTCATCTTTCCGCATTGTTTCATCTTTCATCTTTCCGCATTGTTTCATCTTTCATCTTTCCGCATTGTTTCATCTTTCATCTTTCCGCATTCTTTCATCTTTCATCTTTCCGCATTGTTTCATCTTTCATCTTTCCGCATTCTTTCATCTTTCATCTTTCCGCATTGTTTCATCTTTCCGCATTGTTTCATCTTTCGGCATGGTTTCATCTTTCCGCATTGTTTCATCTTTCATCTTTCCGCATTCTTTCATCTTTCATCTTTCCGCATTGTTTCATGTTTCATCTTTCCGCATTGTTTCATCTTTCATCTTTCCGCATTCTTTCATCTTTCATCTTTCCGCATTGTTTCATATTTCATCTTTCCGCATTGTTTCATCTTTCCGCATTCTTTCATCTTTCATCTTTCCGCATTGTTTCATCTTTCCGCATTGTTTCATCTTTCATCTTTCCGCATTGTTTCATCTTTCATCTTTCCGCATGGTTTCATCTTTCATCTTTCCGCATTGTTTCATCTTTCATCTTTCCGCATTGTTTCATCTTTCATCTTTACGCATTGTTTCATCTTTCATATTTACGCATTGTTTCATCTTTCCGCATTGTTTCATCTTTCATCTTCCGCATTCTTTCATCTTTTATCTTTCCGCATTGTTTCATCTTTCATCTTTCCGCATTGTTTCATCTTTCATCTTTCCGCATTGTTTCATCTTTCATCTTTCCGCATTGTTTCATCTTTCATCTTTCCGAATTGTTTCATCTTTCATCTTTCCGCATTCTTTCATCTTTCCGCATTCTTTCATCTTTCATCTTTCCGCATTGTTTCATCTTTCCGCATTGTTTCATCTTTCATATTTCCGCATTGTTTCATCTTTCATCTTTCCGCATTCTTTCATCTTTCATCTTTCCGCATTGTTTCATCTTTCATCTTTCCGCATTGTTTCATCTTTCATCTTTCCGCATTGTTTCATCTTTCCGCATTGTTTCATCTTTCCGCATTGTTTCATCTTTCCGCATTGTTTCATCTTTCCGAATTGTTTCATCTTTCCGCATTGTTTCATCTTTCCGCATTGTTTCATCTTTCCGCATTGTTTCATCTTTCCGCATTGTTTCAGCTTTCATCTTTCCGCATTGTTTCATCTTTCATCTTTCCGCATTCTTTCATCTTTCATCTTTCCGCATTGTTTCATCTTTCCGCATTGTTTCATCTTTCATCTTCCGCATTCTTTCATCTTTCATCTTTCCGCATTGTTTCATCTTTCATCTTTCCGCATTTTTTCATCTTTCATCTTTCCGCATTGTTTCGTCTTTCCGCATTGTTTCATCTTTCCGCATTGTTTCATCTTTCTGCATTGTTTCATCTTTCCGCATTGTTTCATCTTTCCGCATTGTTTCATCTTTCCGCATTGTTTCATCTTTCATCTTTCCGCATTGTTTCATCTTTCATCTTTCCGCATTCTTTCATCTTTCATCTTTCCGCATTGTTTCATCTTTCATCTTTCCGCATTGTTTCATCTTTCATCTATCCGCATTTTTTCATCTTTCATCTTTCCGCATTGTTTCATCTTCCATCTTTCCGCATTTTTTCATCTTTCATCTTTCCGCATTGTTTCATCTTTCAGCTTTCTGCATTGTTTCATCTTTCCGCATTGTTTCATCATTCATCTTTCCGCATTGTTTCATCTTTCATCTTTCCGCATTCTTTCATCTTTCATCTTTCCGCATTGTTTCATCTTTCATCTTTCCGCATTGTTTCATCTTTCATCTCTCCGCATTCTTTCATCTTTCATCTTTCCGCATTGTTTCATCTTTCCGCATTGTTTCATCTTTCCGCATTGTTTCATCTTTCCGCATTGTTTCATCTTTCCGCATTGTTTCATCTTTCATCTTTCCGCATTGTTTCATCTTTCATCTTTCCGCATTGTTTCATCTTTCATCTTTCCGCATTCTTTCATCTTTCATCTTTCCGCATTGTTTCATCTTTCCGCATTGTTTCATCTTTCATCTTCCGCATTCTTTCATCTTTTATCTTTCCGCATTGTTTCATCTTTCATCTTTCCGCATTGTTTCATCTTTCATCTTTCCGCATTGTTTCATCTTTCATCTTTCCGCATTGTTTCATCTTTCATCTTTCCGCATTGTTTCATCTTTCCGCATTGTTTCATCTTTCATCTTTCCGCATTTTTTCATCTTTCATCTTTTCGCATTGTTTCATCTTTCATCTTTCCGCATTGTTTCATCTTTCCGCATTGTTTCATCTTTCATCTTTCCGCATTTTTTCATCTTTCATCTTTCCGCATTGTTTCATCTTTCCGCATTGTTTCATCTTTCCGCATTGTTTCATCTTTCCGCATTGTTTCATCTATCATCTTTCCGCATTGTTTCATCTTTCATCTTTCCGCATTGTTTCATCTTTCATCTTTCCGCATTGTTTCATCTTTCATCTTTCCGCATTGTTTCATCTTTCATCTTTCCGCATTCTTTCATCTTTCATCTTTCCGCATTGTTTCATCTTTCATCTTTCCGCATTTTTTCATCTTTCATCTTTCCGCATTGTTTCATCTTTCATCTTTCCGCATTTTTTCATCTTTCATCTTTCCGCATTGTTTCATCTTTCAGCTTTCCGCATTGTTTCATCTTTCCGCATTGTTTCATCTTTCCGCATTGTTTCATCATTCATCTTTCCGCATTGTTTCATCTTTCATCTTTCCGCATTCTTTCATCTTTCATCTTTCCGCATTGTTTCATCTTTCATCTTTCCGCATTGTTTCATCTTTCATCTTTCCGCATTCTTTCATCTTTCATCTTTCCGCATTGTTTCATCTTTCCGCATTGTTTCATCTTTCCGCATTGTTTCATCTTTCATCTTTCCGCATTGTTTCATCTTTCATCTTTCCGCATTGTTTCATCTTTCATCTTTCCGCATTCTTTCATCTTTCATCTTTCCGCATTGTTTCATCTTTCATCTTCCGCATTCTTTCATCTTTCATCTTTCCGCATTGTTTCATCTTTCATCTTTCCGCATTTTTTCATCTTTCATCTTTCCGCATTGTTTCATCTTTCCGCATTGTTTCATCTTTCATCTTTCCGCATTCTTTCATCTTTCATCTTTCCGCATTGTTTCATCTTTCATCTTTCCGCATTGTTTCATCTTTCATCTTTCCGCATTCTTTCATCTTTCATCTTTCCGCATTGTTTCATCTTTCCGCATTGTTTCATCTTTCCGCATTGTTTCATCTTTCATCTTTCCGCATTGTTTCATCTTTCATCTTTCCGCATTGTTTCATCTTTCATCTTTCCGCATTCTTTCATCTTTCATCTTTCCGCATTGTTTCATCTTTCATCTTTCCGCATTGTTTCATCTTTCCGCATTGTTTCATCTTTCATCTTTCCGCATTTTTTCATCTTTCATCTTTCCGCATTGTTTCATCTTTCCGCATTGTTTCATCTTTCCGCATTGTATCATCTTTCCGCATTGTTTCATCTTTCATCTTTCCGCATTGTTTCATCTTTCATCTTTCCGCATTGTTTCATCTTTCATCTTTCCGCATTGTTTCATCTTTCATCTTTCCGCATTGTTTCATCTTTCATCTTTCCGCATTCTTTCATCTTTCATCTTTCCGCATTGTTTCATCTTTCATCTTTCCGCATTCTTTCATCTTTCATCTTTCCGCATTGTTTCATCTTTCATCTTCCGCATTCTTTCATCTTTCATCTTTCCGCATTGTTTCATCTTTCATCTTTCCGCATTTTTTCATCTTTCATCTTTCCGCATTGTTTCATCTTTCCGCATTGTTTCATCTTTCCGCATTGTTTCATCTTTCCGCATTGTTTCATCTTTCCGCATTGTTTCATCTTTCATCTTTCCGCATTGTTTCATCTTTCATCTTTCCGCATTGTTTCATCTTTCATCTTTCCGCATTGTTTCATCTTTCATCTTTCCGCATTCTTTCATCTTTCATCTTTCCGCATTGTTTCATCTTTCCGCATTGTTTCATCTTTCCGCATTGTTTCATCTTTCATCTTCTGCATTCTTTCATCTTTTATCTTTCCGCATTGTTTCATCTTTCATCTTTCCGCATTGTTTCATCTTTCATCTTTCCGCATTGTTTCATCTTTCATCTTTCCGCATTGTTTCATCTTTCATCTTTCCGCATTGTTTCATCTTTCCGCATTGTTTCATCTTTCATCTTTCCGCATTTTTTCATCTTTCATCTTTTCCCATTGTTTCATCTTTCATCTTTCCGCATTGTTTCATCTTTCCGCATTGTTTCATCTTTCATCTTTCCGCATTTTTTCATCTTTCATCTTTCCGCATTCTTTCATCTTTCATCTTTCCGCATTGTTTCATCTTTCCGCATTGTTTCATCTTTCCGCATTGTTTCATCTTTCATCTTTCCGCATTCTTTCATCTTTCATCTTTCCGCATTGTTTCATCTTTCATCTTTCCGCATTGTTTCATCTTTCCGCATTCTTTCATCTTTCATCTTTCCGCATTGTTTCATCTTTCCGCATTGTTTCATCTTTCCGCATGGTTTCATCTTTCCGCATTGTTTCATCTTTCATCTTTCCGCATTCTTTCATGTTTCATCTTTCCGCATTGTTTCATCTTTCATCTTTCCGCATTGTTTCATCTTTCATCTTTCCGCATTCTTTCATCTTTCATCTTTCCGCATTGTTTCATCTTTCATCTTTCCGCATTGTTTCATCTTTCCGCATTCTTTCATCTTTCATCTTTCCGCATTGTTTCATCTTTCCGCATTGTTTCATCTTTCCGCATTGTTTCATCTTTCATCTTTCCGCATTGTTTCATCTTTCATCTTTCCGCATTGTTTCATCTTTCATCTTTCCGCATTGTTTCATCTTTCATCTTTCCGCATTGTTTCATCTTTCATCTTTACGCATTGTTTCATCTTTCATATTTACGCATTGTTTCATCTTTCCGCATTGTTTCATCTTTCATCTTCCGCATTCTTTCATCTTTTATCTTTCCGCATTGTTTCATCTTTCATCTTTCCGCATTGTTTCATCTTTCATCTTTCCGCATTGTTTCATCTTTCATCTTTCCGCATTGTTTCATCTTTCATCTTTCCGAATTGTTTCATCTTTCATCTTTCCGCATTCTTTCATCTTTCATCTTTCCGCATTGTTTCATCTTTCCGCATTGTTTCATCTTTCATATTTCCGCATTGTTTCATCTTTCATCTTTCCGCATTCTTTCATCTTTCATCTTTCCGCATTGTTTCATCTTTCATCTTTCCGCATTGTTTCATCTTTCATCATTCCGCATTTTTTCATCTTTCATCTTTCCGCATTGTTTCATCTTTCATCTTTCCGCATTTTTTCAACTTTCATCTTTCCGCATTGTTTCATCTTTCAGATTTCCGCATTGTTTCATCTTTCCGCATTGTTTCATCTTTCCGCATTGTTTCATCATTCATCTTTCCGCATTGTTTCATCTTTCATCTTTCCGCATTCTTTCATCTTTCATCTTTCTGCATTGTTTCATCTTTCATCTTTCCGCATTGTTTCATCTTTCATCTCTCCGCATTCTTTCATCTTTCATCTTTCCGCATTGTTTCATCTTTCCGCATTGTTTCATCTTTCCGCATTGTTTCATCTTTCATCTTTCCGCATTCTTTCATCTTTCATCTTTCCGCATTGTTTCATCTTTCATCTTTCCGCATTCTTTCATCTTTCATCTTTCCGCATTGTTTCATCTTTCCGCATTGTTTCATCTTTCATCTTCCGCATTCTTTCATCTTTTATCTTTCCGCATTGTTTCATCTTTCATCTTTCCGCATTGTTTCATCTTTCATCTTTCCGCATTGTTTCATCTTTCATCTTTCCGCATTGTTTCATCTTTCATCTTTCCGCATTCTTTCATCTTTCATCTTTCCGCATTGTTTCATCTTTCCGCATTGTTTCATCTTTCCGCATTGTTTCATCTTTCATCTTCCGCATTCTTTCATCTTTTATCTTTCCGCATTGTTTCATCTTTCATCTTTCCGCATTGTTTCATCTTTCATCTTTCCGCATTGTTTCATCTTTCATCTTTCCGCATTGTTTCATCTTTCATCTTTCCGCATTGTTTCATCTTTCCGCATTGTTTCATCTTTCATCTTTCCGCATTTTTTCATCTTTCATCTTTTCCCATTGTTTCATCTTTCATCTTTCCGCATTGTTTCATCTTTCCGCATTGTTTCATCTTTCATCTTTCCGCATTTTTTCATCTTTAATCTTTCCGCATTGTTTCATCTTTCCGCATTGTTTCATCTTTCCGCATTGTTTCATCTTTCCGCATTGTTTCATCTTTCATCTTTCCGCATTGTTTCATCTTTCATCTTTCCGCATTGTTTCATCTTTCATCTTTCCGCATTGTTTCATCTTTCATCTTTCCGCATTGTTTCATCTTTCATCTTTCCGCATTCTTTCATCTTTCATCTTTCCGCATTGTTTCATCTTTCATCTTTCCGCATTTTTTCATCTTTCATCTTTCCGCATTGTTTCATCTTTCATCTTTCCGCATTTTTTCATCTTTCATCTTTCCGCATTGTTTCATCTTTCAGCTTTCCGCATTGTTTCATCTTTCCGCATTGTTTCATCTTTCCGCATTGTTTCATCATTCATCTTTCCGCATTGTTTCATCTTTCATCTTTCCGCATTCTTTCACCTTTCATCTTTCCGCATTGTTTCATCTTTCATCTTTCCGCATTGTTTCATCTTTCATCTTTCCGCATTCTTTCATCTTTCATCTTTCCGCATTGTTTCATCTTTCCGCATTGTTTCATCTTTCATCTTTCCGCATTGTTTCATCTTTCATCTTTCCGCATTGTTTCATCTTTCATCTTTCCGCATTCTTTCATCTTTCATCTTTCCGCATTGTTTCATCTTTCATCTTCCGCATTCTTTCATCTTTCATCTTTCCGCATTGTTTCATCTTTCATCTTTCCGCATTTTTTCATCTTTCATCTTTCCGCATTGTTTCATCTTTCCGCATTGTTTCATCTTTCATCTTTCCGCATTCTTTCATCTTTCATCTTTCCGCATTGTTTCATCTTTCATCTTTCCGCATTGTTTCATCTTTCATCTTTCCGCATTCTTTCATCTTTCATCTTTCCGCATTGTTTCATCTTTCCGCATTGTTTTATCTTTCCGCATTGTTTCATCTTTCATCTTTCCGCATTGTTTCATCTTTCATCTTTCCGCATTGTTTCATCTTTCATCTTTCCGCATTCTTTCATCTTTCATCTTTCCGCATTGTTTCATCTTTCATCTTTCCGCATTGTTTCATCTTTCCGCATTGTTTCATCTTTCATCTTTCCGCATTTTTTCATCTTTCATCTTTCCGCATTGTTTCATCTTTCCGCATTGTTTCATCTTTCCGCATTGTTTCATCTTTCCGCATTGTTTCATCTTTCATCTTTCCGCATTGTTTCATCTTTCATCTTTCCGCATTGTTTCATCTTTCATCTTTCCGCATTGTTTCATCTTTCATCTTTCCGCATTGTTTCATCTTTCATCTTTCCGCATTCTTTCATCTTTCATCTTTCCGCATTGTTTCATCTTTCATCTTTCCGCATTCTTTCATCTTTCATCTTTCCGCATTGTTTCATCTTTCCGCATTGTTTCATCTTTCGGCATGGTTTCATCTTTCCGCATTGTTTCATCTTTCATCTTTCCGCATTCTTTCATCTTTCATCTTTCCGCATTGTTTCATCTTTCATCTTTCCGCATTGTTTCATCTTTCATCTTTCCGCATTCTTTCATCTTTCATCTTTCCGCATTGTTTCATATTTCATCTTTCCGCATTGTTTCATCTTTCCGCATTCTTTCATCTTTCATCTTTCCGCATTGTTTCATCTTTCCGCATTGTTTCATCTTTCATCTTTCCGCATTGTTTCATCTTTCATCTTTCCGCATGGTTTCATCTTTCATCTTTCCGCATTGTTTCATCTTTCATCTTTCCGCATTGTTTCATCTTTCATCTTTACGCATTGTTTCATCTTTCATATTTACGCATTGTTTCATCTTTCCGCATTGTTTCATCTTTCATCTTCCACATTCTTTCATCTTTTATCTTTCCGCATTGTTTCATCTTTCATCTTTCCGCATTGTTTCATCTTTCATCTTTCCGCATTGTTTCATCTTTCATCTTTCCGCATTGTTTCATCTTTCATCTTTCCGAATTGTTTCATCTTTCATCTTTCCGCATTCTTTCATCTTTCCGCATTCTTTCATCTTTCATCTTTCCGCATTGTTTCATCTTTCCGCATTGTTTCATCTTTCATATTTCCGCATTGTTTCATCTTTCATCTTTCCGCATTCTTTCATCTTTCATCTTTCCGCATTGTTTCATCTTTCATCTTTCCGCATTGTTTCATCTTTCATCTTTCCGCATTGTTTCATCTTTCCGCATTGTTTCATCTTTCCGCATTGTTTCATCTTTCCGCATTGTTTCATCTTTCCGAATTGTTTCATCTTTCCGCATTGTTTCATCTTTCCGCATTGTTTCATCTTTCCGCATTGTTTCATCTTTCCGCATTGTTTCAGCTTTCATCTTTCCGCATTGTTTCATCTTTCATCTTTCCGCATTCTTTCATCTTTCATCTTTCCGCATTGTTTCATCTTTCCGCATTGTTTCATCTTTCATCTTCCGCATTCTTTCATCTTTCATCTTTCCGCATTGTTTCATCTTTCATCTTTCCGCATTTTTTCATCTTTCATCTTTCCGCATTGTTTCGTCTTTCCGCATTGTTTCATCTTTCCGCATTGTTTCATCTTTCTGCATTGTTTCATCTTTCCGCATTGTTTCATCTTTCCGCATTGTTTCATCTTTCCGCATTGTTTCATCTTTCATCTTTCCGCATTGTTTCATCTTTCATCTTTCCGCATTCTTTCATCTTTCATCTTTCCGCATTCTTTCATCTTTCATCTTTCCGCATTGTTTCATCTTTCCGCATTGTTTCATCTTTCATCTTTCCGCATTGTTTCATCTTTCATCTTTCCGCATTGTTTCATCTTTCATCTTTCCGCATTGTTTCATCTTTCATCTTTCCGAATTGTTTCATCTTTCATCTTTCCGCATTCTTTCATCTTTCCGCATTCTTTCATCTTTCATCTTTCCGCATTGTTTCATCTTTCCGCATTGTTTCATCTTTCATATTTCCGCATTGTTTCATCTTTCATCTTTCCGCATTCTTTCATCTTTCATCTTTCCGCATTGTTTCATCTTTCATCTTTCCGCATTGTTTCATCTTTCATCTTTCCGCATTGTTTCATCTTTCCGCATTGTTTCATCTTTCCGCATTGTTTCATCTTTCCGCATTGTTTCATCTTTCCGAATTGTTTCATCTTTCCGCATTGTTTCATCTTTCCGCATTGTTTCATCTTTCCGCATTGTTTCATCTTTCCGCATTGTTTCAGCTTTCATCTTTCCGCATTGTTTCATCTTTCATCTTTCCGCATTCTTTCATCTTTCATCTTTCCGCATTGTTTCATCTTTCCGCATTGTTTCATCTTTCATCTTCCGCATTCTTTCATCTTTCATCTTTCCGCATTGTTTCATCTTTCATCTTTCCGCATTTTTTCATCTTTCATCTTTCCGCATTGTTTCGTCTTTCCGCATTGTTTCATCTTTCCGCATTGTTTCATCTTTCTGCATTGTTTCATCTTTCCGCATTGTTTCATCTTTCCGCATTGTTTCATCTTTCCGCATTGTTTCATCTTTCATCTTTCCGCATTGTTTCATCTTTCATCTTTCCGCATTCTTTCATCTTTCATCTTTCCGCATTCTTTCATCTTTCATCTTTCCGCATTGTTTCATCTTTCCGCATTGTTTCATCTTTCCGCATTGTTTCATCTTTCATCTTTCCGCATTGTTTCATCTTTCATCTTTCCGCATTGTTTCATCTTTCATCTTTCCGCATTGTTTCATCTTTCATCTTTCCGCATTGTTTCATCTTTCATCTTTCCGCATTCTTTCATCTTTCATCTTTCCGCATTGTTTCATCTTTCATCTTTCCGCAATGTTTCATCTTTCATCTTTCCGCATTGTTTCATCTTTCATCTTTCCGCATTGTTTCATCTTTCATCTTTCCGCATTGTTTCATCTTTCATCTTCCGCATTCTTTCATCTTTCATCTTTCCGCATTGTTTCATCTTTCATCTTTCCGCATTTTTTCATCTTTCATCTTTCCGCATTGTTTCATCTTTCATCTTTCCGCATTGTTTCATCTTTCCGCATTGTTTCATCTTTCCGCATTGTTTCATCTTTCCGCATTGTTTCATCTTTCCGCATTGTTTCATCTTTCCGCATTGTTTCATCTTTCCGCATTGTTTCATCTTTCCGCATTGTTTCATCTTTCCGCATTGTTTCATCTTTCCGCATTGTTTCATCTTTCCGCATTGTTTCATCTTTCCGCATTGTTTCATCTTTCCGCATTGTTTCATCTTTCCGCATTGTTTCATCTTTCCGCATTGTTTCATCTTTCCGCATTGTTTCATCTTTCATCTTTCCGCATTGTTTCATCTTTCATCTTTCCGCATTCTTTCATCTTTCATCTTTCCGCATTGTTTCATCTTTCATCTTTCCGCATTGTTTCATCTTTCCGCATTCTTTCATCTTTCATCTTTCCGCATTGTTTCATCTTTCCGCATTGTTTCATCTTTCCGCATGGTTTCATCTTTCCGCATTGTTTCATCTTTCATCTTTCCGCATTCTTTCATGTTTCATCTTTCCGCATTGTTTCATCTTTCATCTTTCCGCATTGTTTCATCTTTCATCTTTCCGCATTCTTTCATCTTTCATCTTTCCGCATTGTTTCATCTTTCATCTTTCCGCATTGTTTCATCTTTCCGCATTCTTTCATCTTTCATCTTTCCGCATTGTTTCATCTTTCCGCATTGTTTCATCTTTCATCTTTCCGCATTGTTTCATCTTTCATCTTTCCGCATTCTTTCATCTTTCATCTTTCCGCATTGTTTCATCTTTCCGCATTGTTTCATCTTTCCGCATTGTTTCATCTTTCATCTTTCCGCATTGTTTCATCTTTCATCTTTCCGCATTGTTTCATCTTTCATCTTTCCGCATTCTTTCATCTTTCATCTTTCCGCATTGTTTCATCTTTCCGCATTGTTTCATCTTTCATCTTCCGCATTCTTTCATCTTTTATCTTTCCGCATTGTTTCATCTTTCATCTTTCCGCATTGTTTCATCTTTCATCTTTCCGCATTGTTTCATCTTTCATCTTTCCGCATTGTTTCATCTTTCATCTTTCCGTATTGTTTCATCTTTCCGCATTGTTTCATCTTTCATCTTTCCGCATTTTTTCATCTTTCATCTTTTCGCATTGTTTCATCTTTCATCTTTCCGCATTGTTTCATCTTTCCGCATTGTTTCATCTTTCATCTTTCCGCATTTTTTCATCTTTCATCTTTCCGCATTGTTTCATCTTTCCGCATTGTTTCATCTTTCCGCATTGTTTCATCTTTCCGCATTGTTTCATCTTTCATCTTTCCGCATTGTTTCATCTTTCATCTTTCCGCATTGTTTCATCTTTCATCTTTCCGCATTGTTTCATCTTTCATCTTTCCGCATTGTTTCATCTTTCATCTTTCCGCATTCTTTCATCTTTCATCTTTCCGCATTGTTTCATCTTTCATCTTTCCGCATTTTTTCATCTTTCATCTTTCCGCATTGTTTCATCTTTCATCTTTCCGCATTTTTTCATCTTTCATCTTTCCGCATTTTTTCATCTTTCAGCTTTCCGCATTGTTTCATCTTTCCGCATTGTTTCATCTTTCCGCATTGTTTCATCATTCATCTTTCCGCATTGTTTCATCTTTCATCTTTCCGCATTCTTTCATCTTTCATCTTTCCGCATTGTTTCATCTTTCATCTTTCCGCATTGTTTCATCTTTCATCTTTCCGCATTCTTTCATCTTTCATCTTTCCGCATTGTTTCATCTTTCCGCATTGTTTCATCTTTCCGCATTGTTTCATCTTTCATCTTTCCGCATTGTTTCATCTTTCATCTTTCCGCATTGTTTCATCTTTCATCTTTCCGCATTCTTTCATCTTTCATCTTTCCGCATTGTTTCATCTTTCATCTTCCGCATTCTTTCATCTTTCATCTTTCCGCATTGTTTCATCTTTCATCTTTCCGCATTTTTTCATCTTTCATCTTTCCGCATTGTTTCATCTTTCCGCATTGTTTCATCTTTCATCTTTCCGCATTCTTTCATCTTTCATCTTTCCGCATTGTTTCATCTTTCATCTTTCCGCATTGTTTCATCTTTCATCTTTCCGCATTCTTTCATCTTTCATCTTTCCGCATTGTTTCTTCTTTCCGCATTGTTTCATCTTTCCGCATTGTTTCATCTTTCATCTTTCCGCATTGTTTCATCTTTCATCTTTCCGCATTGTTTCATCTTTCATCTTTCCGCATTCTTTCATCTTTCATCTTTCCGCATTGTTTCATCTTTCATCTTTCCGCATTGTTTCATCTTTCCGCATTGTTTCATCTTTCATCTTTCCGCATTTTTTCATCTTTCATCTTTCCGCATTGTTTCATCTTTCCGCATTGTTTCATCTTTCCGCATTGTTTCATCTTTCCGCATTGTTTCATCTTTCCGCATTGTTTCATCTTTCATCTTTCCGCATTGTTTCATCTTTCATCTTTCCGCATTGTTTCATCTTTCATCTTTCCGCATTGTTTCATCTTTCATCTTTCCGCATTGTTTCATCTTTCATCTTTCCGCATTCTTTCATCTTTCATCTTTCCGCATTGTTTCATCTTTCATCTTTCCGCATTCTTTCATCTTTCATCTTTCCGCATTGTTTCATCTTTCATCTTCCGCATTCTTTCATCTTACATCTTTCCGCATTGTTTCATCTTTCATCTTTCCGCATTTTTTCATCTTTCATCTTTCCGCATTGTTTCATCTTTCCGCATTGTTTCATCTTTCCGCATTGTTTCATCTTTCCGCATTGTTTCATCTTTCCGCATTGTTTCATCTTTCATCTTTCCGCATTGTTTCATCTTTCATCTTTCCGCATTGTTTCATCTTTCATCTTTCCGCATTGTTTCATCTTTCATCTTTCCGCATTCTTTCATCTTTCATCTTTCCGCATTGTTTCATCTTTCATCTTTCCGCAATGTTTCATCTTTCATCTTTCCGCATTGTTTCATCTTTCATCTTTCCGCATTCTTTCATCTTTCATCTTTCCGCATTGTTTCATCTTTCATCTTTCCGCATTGTTTCATCTTTCCGCATTGTTTCATCTTTCCGCATTGTTTCATCTTTCCGCATTGTTTCATCTTTCCGCATTGTTTCATCTTTCCGCATTGTTTCATCTTTCCGCATTGTTTCATCTTTCCGCATTGTTTCATCTTTCCGCATTGTTTCATCTTTCCGCATTGTTTCATCTTTCCGCATTGTTTCATCTTTCCGCATTGTTTCATCTTTCATCTTTCCGCATTGTTTCATCTTTCATCTTTCCGCATTGTTTCATCTTTCATCTTTCCGCATTGTTTCATCTTTCATCTTTCCGCATTGTTTCATCTTTCATCTTTACGCATTGTTTCATCTTTCATATTTACGCATTGTTTCATCTTTCCGCATTGTTTCATCTTTCATCTTCCGCATTCCTTCATCTTTTATCTTTCCGCATTGTTTCATCTTTCATCTTTCCGCATTTTTTCATCTTTCATCTTTCCGCATTTTTTCATCTTTCATCTTTCCGCATTGTTTCATCTTTCATCTTTCCGCATTGTTTCATCTTTCCGCATTGTTTCATCTTTCCGCATTGTTTCATCTTTCCGCATTGTTTCATCTTTCCGCATTGTTTCATCTTTCATCTTTCCGCATTGTTTCATCTTTCATCTTTCCGCATTCTTTCATCTTTCATCTTTCCGAATTGTTTCATCTTTCATCTTTCCGCATTGTTTCATCTTTCATCTTTCCGCATTCTTTCATATTTCATCTTTCCGCATTGTTTCATCTTTCCGCATTGTTTCATCTTTCCGCATTGTTTCATCTTTCCGCATTGTTTCATCTTTCATCTTTCCGCATTGTTTCATCTTTCATCTTTCCGCATTGTTTCATTTTCATCTTTCCGCATTGTTTCATCTTTTCGCATTGTTTCATCTTTCCGCATTGTTTCATCTTTCATCTTCCGCATTCTTTCATCTTTCATCTTTCCGCATTGTTTCACCTTTCATCTTTCCGCATTTTTTCATCTTTCATCTTTCCGCATTGTTTCATCTTTCATCTTTCCGCATTGTTTCATCTTTCCGCATTGTTTCATCTTTCCGCATTGTTTCATCTTTCATCTTTCCGCATTGTATCATCTTTCATCTTTCCGCATTCTTTCATCTTTCATCTTTCCGCATTGTTTCATCTTTCATCTTTCCGCATTGTTTCATCTTTCATCTTTCCGCATTCTTTCATCTTTCATCTTTCCGCATTGTTTCATCTTTCATCTTTCCGCATTGTTTCATCTTTCATCTTTCCGCATTATTTCATCTTTCATCTTTCCGCATTGTTTCATCTTTCCGCATTGTTTCATCTTTCATCTTTCCGCATTCTTTCATCTTTCATCTTTCCGCATTGTTTCATCTTTCATCTTTCCGCATTGTTTCATCTTTCCGCATTCTTTCATCTTTCATCTTTCCGCATTGTTTCATCTTTCCGCATTGTTTCATCTTTCCGCATGGTTTCATCTTTCCGCATTGTTTCATCTTTCATCTTTCCGCATTCTTTCATGTTTCATCTTTCCGCATTGTTTCATCATTCATCTTTCCGCATTGTTTCATCTTTCATCTTTCCGCATTCTTTCATCTTTCATCTTTCCGCATTGTTTCATCTTTCATCTTTCCGCATTGTTTCATCTTTCCGCATTCTTTCATCTTTCATCTTTCCGCATTGTTTCATCTTTCCGCATTGTTTCATCTTTCATCTTTCCGCATTGTTTCATCTTTCATCTTTCCGCATTGTTTCATCTTTCATCTTTCCGCATTGTTTCATCTTTCATCTTTCCGCATTGTTTCATCTTTCATCTTTACGCATTGTTTCATCTTTCATATTTACGCATTGTTTCATCTTTCCGCATTGTTTCATCTTTCATCTTCCGCATTCTTTCATCTTTTATCTTTCCGCATTGTTTCATCTTTCATCTTTCCGCATTGTTTCATCTTTCATCTTTCCGCATTGTTTCATCTTTCATCTTTCCGCATTGTTTCATCTTTCATCTTTCCGAATTGTTTCATCTTTCATCTTTCCGCATTCTTTCATCTTTCATCTTTCCGCATTGTTTCATCTTTCCGCATTGTTTCATCTTTCATATTTCCGCATTGTTTCATCTTTCATCTTTCCGCATTCTTTCATCTTTCATCTTTCCGCATTGTTTCATCTTTCATCTTTCCGCATTGTTTCATCTTTCATCTTTCCGCATTTTTTCATCTTTCATCTTTCCGCATTGTTTCATCTTTCATCTTTCCGCATTTTTTCAACATTCATCTTTCCGCATTGTTTCATCTTTCAGATTTCCGCATTGTTTCATCTTTCCGCATTGTTTCATCTTTCCGCATTGTTTCATCATTCATCTTTCCGCATTGTTTCATCTTTCATCTTTCCGCATTCTTTCATCTTTCATCTTTCTGCATTGTTTCATCTTTCATCTTTCCGCATTGTTTCATCTTTCATCTCTCCGCATTCTTTCATCTTTCATCTTTCCGCATTGTTTCATCTTTCCGCATTGTTTCATCTTTCCGCATTGTTTCATCTTTCATCTTTCCGCATTCTTTCATCTTTCATCTTTCCGCATTGTTTCATCTTTCATCTTTCCGCATTCTTTCATCTTTCATCTTTCCGCATTGTTTCATCTTTCCGCATTGTTTCATCTTTCATCTTCCGCATTCTTTCATCTTTTATCTTTCCGCATTGTTTCATCTTTCATCTTTCCGCATTGTTTCATCTTTCATCTTTCCGCATTGTTTCATCTTTCATCTTTCCGCATTGTTTCATCTTTCATCTTTCCGCATTCTTTCATCTTTCATCTTTCCGCATTGTTTCATCTTTCCGCATTGTTTCATCTTTCCGCATTGTTTCATCTTTCATCTTCCGCATTCTTTCATCTTTTATCTTTCCGCATTGTTTCATCTTTCATCTTTCCGCATTGTTTCATCTTTCATCTTTCCGCATTGTTTCATCTTTCATCTTTCCGCATTGTTTCATCTTTCATCTTTCCGCATTGTTTCATCTTTCCGCATTGTTTCATCTTTCATCTTTCCGCATTTTTTCATCTTTCATCTTTTCCCATTGTTTCATCTTTCATCTTTCCGCATTGTTTCATCTTTCCGCATTGTTTCATCTTTCATCTTTCCGCATTTTTTCATCTTTCATCTTTCCGCATTGTTTCATCTTTCCGCATTGTTTCATCTTTCCGCATTGTTTCATCTTTCCGCATTGTTTCATCTTTCATCTTTCCGCATTGTTTCATCTTTCATCTTTCCGCATTGTTTCATCTTTCATCTTTCCGCATTGTTTCATCTTTCATCTTTCCGCATTGTTTCATCTTTCATCTTTCCGCATTCTTTCATCTTTCATCTTTCCGCATTGTTTCATCTTTCATCTTTCCGCATTTTTTCATCTTTCATCTTTCCGCATTGTTTCATCTTTCATCTTTCCGCATTTTTTCATCTTTCATCTTTCCGCATTGTTTCATCTTTCAGCTTTCCGCATTGTTTCATCTTTCCGCATTGTTTCATCTTTCCGCATTGTTTCATTATTCATCTTTCCGCATTGTTTCATCTTTCATCTTTCCGCATTCTTTCACCTTTCATCTTTCCGCATTGTTTCATCTTTCATCTTTCCGCATTGTTTCATCTTTCATCTTTCCGCATTCTTTCATCTTTCATCTTTCCGCATTGTTTCATCTTTCCGCATTGTTTCATCTTTCATCTTTCCGCATTGTTTCATCTTTCATCTTTCCGCATTGTTTCATCTTTCATCTTTCCGCATTCTTTCATCTTTCATCTTTCCGCATTGTTTCATCTTTCATCTTCCGCATTCTTTCATCTTTCATCTTTCCGCATTGTTTCATCTTTCATCTTTCCGCATTTTTTCATCTTTCATCTTTCCGCATTGTTTCATCTTTCCGCATTGTTTCATCTTTCATCTTTCCGCATTCTTTCATCTTTCATCTTTCCGCATTGTTTCATCTTTCATCTTTCCGCATTGTTTCATCTTTCATCTTTCCGCATTCTTTCATCTTTCATCTTTCCGCATTGTTTCATCTTTCCGCATTGTTTTATCTTTCCGCATTGTTTCATCTTTCATCTTTCCGCATTGTTTCATCTTTCATCTTTCCGCATTGTTTCATCTTTCATCTTTCCGCATTCTTTCATCTTTCATCTTTCCGCATTGTTTCATCTTTCATCTTTCCGCATTGTTTCATCTTTCCGCATTGTTTCATCTTTCATCTTTCCGCATTTTTTCATCTTTCATCTTTCCGCATTGTTTCATCTTTCCGCATTGTTTCATCTTTCATCTTTCCGCATTGTTTCATCTTTCATCTTTCCGCATTGTTTCATCTTTCATCTTTCCGCATTGTTTCATCTTTCATCTTTCCGCATTGTTTCATCTTTCATCTTTCCGCATTCTTTCATCTTTCATCTTTCCGCATTGTTTCATCTTTCATCTTTCCGCATTCTTTCATCTTTCATCTTTCCGCATTGTTTCATCTTTCCGCATTGTTTCATCTTTCGGCATGGTTTCATCTTTCCGCATTGTTTCATCTTTCATCTTTCCGCATTCTTTCATCTTTCATCTTTCCGCATTGTTTCATCTTTCATCTTTCCGCATTGTTTCATCTTTCATCTTTCCGCATTCTTTCATCTTTCATCTTTCCGCATTGTTTCATATTTCATCTTTCCGCATTGTTTCATCTTTCCGCATTCTTTCATCTTTCATCTTTCCGCATTGTTTCATCTTTCCGCATTGTTTCATCTTTCATCTTTCCGCATTGTTTCATCTTTCATCTTTCCGCATGGTTTCATCTTTCATCTTTCCGCATTGTTTCATCTTTCATCTTTCCGCATTGTTTCATCTTTCATCTTTACGCATTGTTTCATCTTTCATATTTACGCATTGTTTCATCTTTCCGCATTGTTTCATCTTTCATCTTCCGCATTCTTTCATCTTTTATCTTTCCGCATTGTTTCATCTTTCATCTTTCCGCATTGTTTCATCTTTCATCTTTCCGCATTGTTTCATCTTTCATCTTTCCGCATTGTTTCATCTTTCATCTTTCCGAATTGTTTCATCTTTCATCTTTCCGCATTCTTTCATCTTTCCGCATTCTTTCATCTTTCATCTTTCCGCATTGTTTCATCTTTCCGCATTGTTTCATCTTTCATATTTCCGCATTGTTTCATCTTTCATCTTTCCGCATTCTTTCATCTTTCATCTTTCCGCATTGTTTCATCTTTCATCTTTCCGCATTGTTTCATCTTTCATCTTTCCGCATTGTTTCATCTTTCCGCATTGTTTCATCTTTCCGCATTGTTTCATCTTTCCGCATTGTTTCATCTTTCCGAATTGTTTCATCTTTCCGCATTGTTTCATCTTTCCGCATTGTTTCATCTTTCCGCATTGTTTCATCTTTCCGCATTGTTTCAGCTTTCATCTTTCCGCATTGTTTCATCTTTCATCTTTCCGCATTCTTTCATCTTTCATCTTTCCGCATTGTTTCATCTTTCCGCATTGTTTCATCTTTCCGCATTGTTTCATCTTTCATCTTTCCGCATTGTTTCATCTTTCATCTTTCCGCATTGTTTCATCTTTCATCTTTCCGCATTGTTTCATCTTTCCGCATTCTTTCATCTTTCATCTTTCCGCATTGTTTCATCTTTCCGCATTGTTTCATCTTTCATCTTTCCGCATTGTTTCATCTTTCATCTTTCCGCATGGTTTCATCTTTCATCTTTCCGCATTGTTTCATCTTTCATCTTTCCGCATTGTTTCATCTTTCATCTTTACGCATTGTTTCATCTTTCATATTTACGCATTGTTTCATCTTTCCGCATTGTTTCATCTTTCATCTTCCGCATTCTTTCATCTTTTATCTTTCCGCATTGTTTCATCTTTCATCTTTCCGCATTGTTTCATCTTTCATCTTTCCGCATTGTTTCATCTTTCATCTTTCCGCATTGTTTCATCTTTCATCTTTCCGAATTGTTTCATCTTTCATCTTTCCGCATTCTTTCATCTTTCCGCATTCTTTCATCTTTCCGCATTCTTTCATCTTTCATCTTTCCGCATTGTTTCATCTTTCCGCATTGTTTCATCTTTCATATTTCCGCATTGTTTCATCTTTCATCTTTCCGCATTCTTTCATCTTTCATCTTTCCGCATTGTTTCATCTTTCATCTTTCCGCATTGTTTCATCTTTCATCTTTCCGCATTGTTTCATCTTTCCGCATTGTTTCATCTTTCCGCATTGTTTCATCTTTCCGCATTGTTTCATCTTTCCGAATTGTTTCATCTTTCCGCATTGTTTCATCTTTCCGCATTGTTTCATCTTTCCGCATTGTTTCATCTTTCCGCATTGTTTCAGCTTTCATCTTTCCGCATTGTTTCATCTTTCATCTTTCCGCATTCTTTCATCTTTCATCTTTCCGCATTGTTTCATCTTTCCGCATTGTTTCATCTTTCATCTTCCGCATTCTTTCATCTTTCATCTTTCCGCATTGTTTCATCTTTCATCTTTCCGCATTTTTTCATCTTTCATCTTTCCGCATTGTTTCGTCTTTCCGCATTGTTTCATCTTTCCGCATTGTTTCATCTTTCTGCATTGTTTCATCTTTCCGCATTGTTTCATCTTTCCGCATTGTTTCATCTTTCCGCATTGTTTCATCTTTCATCTTTCCGCATTGTTTCATCTTTCATCTTTCCGCATTCTTTCATCTTTCATCTTTCCGCATTGTTTCATCTTTCCGCATTGTTTCATCTTTCCGCATTGTTTCATCTTTCATCTTTCCGCATTGTTTCATCTTTCATCTTTCCGCATTGTTTCATCTTTCATCTTTCCGCATTGTTTCATCTTTCATCTTTCCGCATTGTTTCATCTTTCATCTTTCCGAATTGTTTCATCTTTCATCTTTCCGCATTCTTTCATCTTTCCGCATTCTTTCATCTTTCATCTTTCCGCATTGTTTCATCTTTCCGCATTGTTTCATCTTTCATATTTCCGCATTGTTTCATCTTTCATCTTTCCGCATTCTTTCATCTTTCATCTTTCCGCATTGTTTCATCTTTCATCTTTCCGCATTGTTTCATCTTTCATCTTTCCGCATTGTTTCATCTTTCCGCATTGTTTCATCTTTCCGCATTGTTTCATCTTTCCGCATTGTTTCATCTTTCCGAATTGTTTCATCTTTCCGCATTGTTTCATCTTTCCGCATTGTTTCATCTTTCCGCATTGTTTCATCTTTCCGCATTGTTTCAGCTTTCATCTTTCCGCATTGTTTCATCTTTCATCTTTCCGCATTCTTTCATCTTTCATCTTTCCGCATTGTTTCATCTTTCCGCATTGTTTCATCTTTCATCTTCCGCATTCTTTCATCTTTCATCTTTCCGCATTGTTTCATCTTTCATCTTTCCGCATTTTTTCATCTTTCATCTTTCCGCATTGTTTCGTCTTTCCGCATTGTTTCATCTTTCCGCATTGTTTCATCTTTCTGCATTGTTTCATCTTTCCGCATTGTTTCATCTTTCCGCATTGTTTCATCTTTCCGCATTGTTTCATCTTTCATCTTTCCGCATTGTTTCATCTTTCATCTTTCCGCATTCTTTCATCTTTCATCTTTCCGCATTCTTTCATCTTTCATCTTTCCGCATTGTTTCATCTTTCCGCATTGTTTCATCTTTCCGCATTGTTTCATCTTTCATCTTTCCGCATTGTTTCATCTTTCATCTTTCCGCATTGTTTCATCTTTCATCTTTCCGCATTGTTTCATCTTTCATCTTTCCGCATTGTTTCATCTTTCATCTTTCCGCATTCTTTCATCTTTCATCTTTCCGCATTGTTTCATCTTTCATCTTTCCGCAATGTTTCATCTTTCATCTTTCCGCATTGTTTCATCTTTCATCTTTCCGCATTGTTTCATCTTTCATCTTTCCGCATTGTTTCATCTTTCATCTTCCGCATTCTTTCATCTTTCATCTTTCCGCATTGTTTCATCTTTCATCTTTCCGCATTTTTTCATCTTTCATCTTTCCGCATTGTTTCATCTTTCATCTTTCCGCATTGTTTCATCTTTCCGCATTGTTTCATCTTTCCGCATTGTTTCATCTTTCCGCATTGTTTCATCTTTCCGCATTGTTTCATCTTTCCGCATTGTTTCATCTTTCCGCATTGTTTCATCTTTCCGCATTGTTTCATCTTTCCGCATTGTTTCATCTTTCCGCATTGTTTCATCTTTCCGCATTGTTTCATCTTTCCGCATTGTTTCATCTTTCCGCATTGTTTCATCTTTCCGCATTGTTTCATCTTTCCGCATTGTTTCATCTTTCCGCATTGTTTCATCTTTCCGCATTGTTTCATCTTTCCGCATTGTTTCATCTTTCATCTTTCCGCATTGTTTCATCTTTCATCTTTCCGCATTCTTTCATCTTTCATCTTTCCGCATTGTTTCATCTTTCATCTTTCCGCATTGTTTCATCTTTCCGCATTCTTTCATCTTTCATCTTTCCGCATTGTTTCATCTTTCCGCATTGTTTCATCTTTCCGCATGGTTTCATCTTTCCGCATTGTTTCATCTTTCATCTTTCCGCATTCTTTCATGTTTCATCTTTCCGCATTGTTTCATCTTTCATCTTTCCGCATTGTTTCATCTTTCATCTTTCCGCATTCTTTCATCTTTCATCTTTCCGCATTGTTTCATCTTTCATCTTTCCGCATTGTTTCATCTTTCCGCATTCTTTCATCTTTCATCTTTCCGCATTGTTTCATCTTTCCGCATTGTTTCATCTTTCATCTTTCCGCATTGTTTCATCTTTCATCTTTCCGCATTGTTTCATCTTTCATCTTTCCGCATTGTTTCATCTTTCATCTTTCCGCATTGTTTCATCTTTCATCTTTACGCATTGTTTCATCTTTCATATTTACGCATTGTTTCATCTTTCCGCATTGTTTCATCTTTCATCTTCCGCATTCTTTCATCTTTTATCTTTCCGCATTGTTTCATCTTTCATCTTTCCGCATTGTTTCATCTTTCATCTTTCCGCATTGTTTCATCTTTCAACTTTCCGCATTGTTTCATCTTTCATCTTTCCGAATTGTTTCATCTTTCATCTTTCCGCATTCTTTCATCTTTCATCTTTCCGCATTGTTTCATCTTTCCGCATTGTTTCATCTTTCATATTTCCGCATTGTTTCATCTTTCATCTTTCCGCATTCTTTCATCTTTCATCTTTCCGCATTGTTTCATCTTTCATCTTTCCGCATTGTTTCATCTTTCATCTATCCGCATTTTTTCATCTTTCATCTTTCCGCATTGTTTCATCTTTCATCTTTCCGCATTTTTTCATCTTTCATCTTTCCGCATTGTTTCATCTTTCAGCTTTCCGCATTGTTTCATCTTTCCGCATTGTTTCATCATTCATCTTTCCGCATTGTTTCATCTTTCATCTTTCCGCATTCTTTCATCTTTCATCTTTCCGCATTGTTTCATCTTTCATCTTTCCGCATTGTTTCATCTTTCATCTCTCCGCATTCTTTCATCTTTCATCTTTCCGCATTGTTTCATCTTTCCGCATTGTTTCATCTTTCCGCATTGTTTCATCTTTCATCTTTCCGCATTGTTTCATCTTTCATCTTTCCGCATTGTTTCATCTTTCATCTTTCCGCATTCTTTCATCTTTCATCTTTCCGCATTGTTTCATCTTTCCGCATTGTTTCATCTTTCATCTTCCGCATTCTTTCATCTTTTATCTTTCCGCATTGTTTCATCTTTCATCTTTCCGCATTGTTTCATCTTTCATCTTTCCGCATTGTTTCATCTTTCATCTTTCCGCATTGTTTCATCTTTCATCTTTCCGCATTGTTTCATCTTTCCGCATTGTTTCATCTTTCATCTTTCCGCATTTTTTCATCTTTCATCTTTTCGCATTGTTTCATCTTTCATCTTTCCGCATTGTTTCATCTTTCCGCATTGTTTCATCTTTCATCTTTCCGCATTTTTTCATCTTTCATCTTTCCGCATTGTTTCATCTTTCCGCATTGTTTCATCTTTCCGCATTGTTTCATCTTTCATCTTTCCGCATTGTTTCATCTTTCATCTTTCCGCATTGTTTCATCTTTCATCTTTCCGCATTGTTTCATCTTTCATCTTTCCGCATTGTTTCATCTTTCATCTTTCCGCATTCTTTCATCTTTCATCTTTCCGCATTGTTTCATCTTTCATCTTTCCGCATTTTTTCATCTTTCATCTTTCCGCATTGTTTCATCTTTCATCTTTCCGCATTTTTTCATCTTTCATCTTTCCGCATTGTTTCATCTTTCAGCTTTCCGCATTGTTTCATCTTTCCGCATTGTTTCATCTTTCCGCATTGTTTCATCATTCATCTTTCCGCATTGTTTCATCTTTCATCTTTCCGCATTCTTTCATCTTTCATCTTTCCGCATTGTTTCATCTTTCATCTTTCCGCATTGTTTCATCTTTCATCTTTCCGCATTCTTTCATCTTTCATCTTTCCGCATTGTTTCATCTTTCCGCATTGTTTCATCTTTCCGCATTGTTTCATCTTTCATCTTTCCGCATTGTTTCATCTTTCATCTTTCCGCATTGTTTCATCTTTCATCTTTCCGCATTCTTTCATCTTTCATCTTTCCGCATTGTTTCATCTTTCATCTTCCGCATTCTTTCATCTTTCATCTTTCCGCATTGTTTCATCTTTCATCTTTCCGCATTTTTTCATCTTTCATCTTTCCGCATTGTTTCATCTTTCCGCATTGTTTCATCTTTCATCTTTCCGCATTCTTTCATCTTTCATCTTTCCGCATTGTTTCATCTTTCATCTTTCCGCATTGTTTCATCTTTCATCTTTCCGCATTCTTTCATCTTTCATCTTTCCGCATTGTTTCATCTTTCCGCATTGTTTCATCTTTCCGCATTGTTTCATCTTTCCGCATTGTTTCATCTTTCATCTTTCCGCATTGTTTCATCTTTCATCTTTCCGCATTGTTTCATCTTTCATCTTTCCGCATTCTTTCATCTTTCATCTTTCCGCATTGTTTCATCTTTCATCTTTCCGCATTGTTTCATCTTTCCGCATTGTTTCATCTTTCCGCATTGTTTCATCTTTCATCTTTCCGCATTGTTTCATCTTTCATCTTTCCGCATTGTTTCATCTTTCATCTTTCCGCATTGTTTCATCTTTCATCTTTCCGCATTGTTTCATCTTTCATCTTTCCGCATTCTTTCATCTTTCATCTTTCCGCATTGTTTCATCTTTCCGCATTGTTTCATCTTTCCGCATTGTTTCATCTTTCCGCATTGTTTCATCTTTCATCTTTCCGCATTGTTTCATCTTTCATCTTTCCGCATTGTTTCATCTTTCATCTTTCCGCATTGTTTCATCTTTCATCTTTCCGCATTCTTTCATCTTTCATCTTTCCGCATTGTTTCATCTTTCATCTTTCCGCAATGTTTCATCTTTCATCTTTCCGCATTGTTTCATCTTTCATCTTTCCGCATTCTTTCATCTTTCATCTTTCCGCATTGTTTCATCTTTCATCTTTCCGCATTGTTTCATCTTTCCGCATTGTTTCATCTTTCCGCATTGTTTCATCTTTCCGCATTGTTTCATCTTTCCGCATTGTTTCATCTTTCCGCATTGTTTCATCTTTCCGCATTGTTTCATCTTTCCGCATTGTTTCATCTTTCCGCATTGTTTCATCTTTCCGCATTGTTTCATCTTTCCGCATTGTTTCGTCTTTCATCTTTCCGCATTGTTTCATCTTTCATCTTTCCGCATTGTTTCATCTTTCATCTTTCCGCATTGTTTCATCTTTCATCTTTCCGCATTGTTTCATCTTTCATCTTTACGCATTGTTTCATCTTTCATATTTACGCATTGTTTCATCTTTCCGCATTGTTTCATCTTTCATCTTCCGCATTCTTTCATCTTTTATCTTTCCGCATTGTTTCATCTTTCATCTTTCCGCATTTTTTCATCTTTCATCTTTCCGCATTTTTTCATCTTTCATCTTTCCGCATTGTTTCATCTTTCATCTTTCCGCATTGTTTCATCTTTCCGCATTGTTTCATCTTTCCGCATTGTTTCATCTTTCCGCATTGTTTCATCTTTCCGCATTGTTTCATCTTTCATCTTTCCGCATTGTTTCATCTTTCATCTTTCCGCATTCTTTCATCTTTCATCTTTCCGAATTGTTTCATCTTTCATCTTTCCGCATTGTTTCATCTTTCATCTTTCCGCATTCTTTCATATTTCATCTTTCCGCATTGTTTCATCTTTCCGCATTGTTTCATCTTTCCGCATTGTTTCATCTTTCCGCATTGTTTCATCTTTCCGCATTGTTTCATCTTTCATCTTTCCGCATTGTTTCATCTTTCATCTTTCCGCATTGTTTCATTTTCATCTTTCCGCATTGTTTCATCTTTCCGCATTGTTTCATCTTTCCGCATTGTTTCATCTTTCATCTTCCGCATTCTTTCATCTTTCATCTTTCCGCATTGTTTCACCTTTCATCTTTCCGCATTTTTTCATCTTTCATCTTTCCGCATTGTTTCATCTTTCATCTTTCCGCATTGTTTCATCTTTCCGCATTGTTTCATCTTTCCGCATTGTTTCATCTTTCATCTTTCCGCATTGTTTCATCTTTCATCTTTCCGCATTCTTTCATCTTTCATCTTTCCGCATTGTTTCATCTTTCATCTTTCCGCATTGTTTCATCTTTCATCTTTCCGCATTCTTTCATCTTTCATCTTTCCGCATTGTTTCATCTTTCATCTTTCCGCATTGTTTCATCTTTCATCTTTCCGCATTATTTCATCTTTCATCTTTCCGCATTGTTTCATCTTTCCGCATTGTTTCATCTTTCCGCATTGTTTCATCTTTCCGCATTGTTTCATCTTTCCGCAATGTTTCATCTTTCATCTTTCCGCATTGTTTCATCTTTCATCTTTCCGCATTGTTTCATCTTTCATCTTTCCGCATTGTTTCATCTTTCATCTTTCCGCATTGTTTCATCTTTCCGCATTGTTTCATCTTTCCGCATTGTTTCATCTTTCCGCATTGTTTCATCTTTCCGCATTGTTTCATCTTTCCGCATTGTTTCATCTTTCCGCATTGTTTCATCTTTCATCTTCCGTATTCTTTCATCTTTCATCTTTCCGCATTGTTTCATCTTTCATCTTTCCGCATTGTTTCATCTTTCACCTTTCCGCATTCTTTCATCTTTCATCTTTCCGCATTGTTTCATCTTTCATCTTTCCGCATTCTTTCATCTGACATCTTTCCGCATTGTTTCATCTTTCATCTTTCCGCATTGTTTCATCTTTCCGCATTGTTTCATCTTTCATCTTTCCGCATTGTTTCATCTTTCATCTTTCCGCATTGTTTCATCTTTCATCTTTCCGCATTGTGTCATCTTTCATCTTTCCGCATTGTTTCATGTTTCATCTTTCCGCATTCTTTCATCTTTCATCTTTCCGCATTGTTTCATCTTTCATCTTTCCGCATTCTTTCATCTTTCACCTTTCCGCATTGTTTCATCTTTCCGCATTGTTTCATCTTTCCGCATTGTTTCATCTTTCCGCATTGTTTCATCTTTCCGCATTGTTTCATCTTTCCGCATTGTTTCATCTTTCCGCATTGTTTCATCTTTCCGCATTGTTTCATCTTTCCGCATTGTTTCATCTTTCCGCATTGTTTCATCTTTCATCTTTCCGCATTGTTTCATCTTTCATCTTTCCGCATTGTTTCATCTTTCATCTTTCCGCATTGTTTCATCTTTCATCTTTACGCATTGTTTCATCTTTCCGCATTGTTTCATCTTTCATCTTCCGCATTCTTTCATATTTTATCTTTCCGCATTGTTTTATCTTTCATCTTTCCGCATTTTTTCATCTTTCATCTTTCCGCATTTTTTCATCTTTCATCTTTCCGCATTGTTTCATCTTTCATCTTTCCGCATTGTTTCATCTTTCCGCATTGTTTCATCTTTCCGCATTGTTTCATCTTTCCGCATTGTTTCATCTTTCCGCATTGTTTCATCTTTCCGCATTGTTTCATCTTTCCGCATTGTTTCATCTTTCCGCATTGTTTCATCTTTCATCTTTCCGCATTGTTTCATCTTTCATCTTTCCGCATTCTTTCATCTTTCATCTTTCCGCATTGTTTCATCTTTCATCTTTCCGCATTGTTTCATCTTTCATCTTTCCGCATTCTTTCATCTTTCATCTTTCCGCATTGTTTCATCTTTCCGCACTGTTTCATCTTTCCGCATTGTTTCATCTTTCATCTTTCCGCATTGTTTCATCTTTCCGCATTGTTTCATCTTTCCGCATTGTTTCATCTTTCATCTTCCGCATTCTTTCATCTTTCATCTTTCCGCATTGTTTCATCTTTCCGCATTGTTTCATCTTTCCGCATTGTTTCATCTTTCCGCATTGTTTCATCTTTCCGCATTGTTTCATCTTTCCGCATTGTTTCATCTTTCCGCATTGTTTCATCATTCCGCATTGTTTCATCTTTCCGCATTGTTTCATCTTTCCGCATTGTTTCATCTTTCATCTTTCCGCATTGTTTCATCTTTCATCTTTCCGCATTGTTTCATCTTTCATCTTTCCGCATTGTTTCATCTTTCATCTTTCCGCATTGTTTCATCTTCCATCTTTACGCATTGTTTCATCTTTCATATTTACGCATTGTTTCATCTTTCCGCATTGTTTCATCTTTCATCTTTACGCATTGTTTCATCTTTCATATTTACGCATTGTTTCATCTTTCCGCATTGTTTCATCTTTCATCTTCCGCATTCTTTCATCTTTTATCTTTCCGCATTGTTTCATCTTTCATCTTTCCGCATTTTTTCATCTTTCATCTTTCCGCATTTTTTCATCTTTCATCTTTCCGCATTGTTTCATCTTTCATCTTTCCGCATTGTTTCATCTTTCCGCATTGTTTCATCTTTCCGCATTGTTTCATCTTTCCGCATTGTTTCATCTTTCCGCATTGTTTCATCTTTCATCTTTCCGCATTGTTTCATCTTTCCGCATTGTTTCATCTTTCCGCATTGTTTCATCTTTCCGCATTGTTTCGTCTTTCCGCATTGTTTCATCTTTCATCTTTCCGCATTGTTTCATCTTTCATCTTTCCGCATTCTTTCATCTTTCATCTTTCCGAATTGTTTCATCTTTCATCTTTCCGCATTGTTTCATCTTTCATCTTTCCGCATTCTTTCATATTTCATCTTTCCGCATTGTTTCATCTTTCCGCATTGTTTCATCTTTCCGCATTGTTTCATCTTTCCGCATTGTTTCATCTTTCCGCATTGTTTCATCTTTCCGCATTGTTTCATCTTTCATCTTTCCGCATTGTTTCATCTTTCATCTTTCCGCATTGTTTCATTTTCATCTTTCCGCATTGTTTCATCTTTCCGCATTGTTTCATCTTTCCGCATTGTTTCATCTTTCCGCATTGTTTCATCTTTCATCTTCCGCATTCTTTCATCTTTCATCTTTCCGCATTGTTTCACCTTTCATCTTTCCGCATTTTTTCATCTTTCATCTTTCCGCATTGTTTCATCTTTCATCTTTCCGCATTGTTTCATCTTTCCGCATTGTTTCATCTTTCCGCATTGTTTCATCTTTCCGCATTGTTTCATCTTTCATCTTTCCGCATTGTTTCATCTTTCATCTTTCCGCATTCTTTCATCTTTCATCTTTCCGCATTGTTTCATCTTTCATCTTTCCGCATTGTTTCATCTTTCATCTTTCCGCATTCTTTCATCTTTCATCTTTCCGCATTGTTTCATCTTTCATCTTTCCGCATTGTTTCATCTTTCATCTTTCCGCATTATTTCATCTTTCATCTTTCCGCATTGTTTCATCTTTCCGCATTGTTTCATCTTTCCGCATTGTTTCATCTTTCCGCATTGTTTCATCTTTCCGCAATGTTTCATCTTTCATCTTTCCGCATTGTTTCATCTTTCATCTTTCCGCATTGTTTCATCTTTCATCTTTCCGCATTGTTTCATCTTTCATCTTTCCGCATTGTTTCATCTTTCCGCATTGTTTCATCTTTCCGCATTGTTTCATCTTTCCGCATTGTTTCATCTTTCATCTTCCGTATTCTTTCATCTTTCATCTTTCCGCATTGTTTCATCTTTCATCTTTCCGCATTGTTTCATCTTTCATCTTTCCGCATTCTTTCATCTTTCATCTTTCCGCATTGTTTCATCTTTCATCTTTCCGCATTCTTTCATCTGTCATCTTTCCGCATTGTTTCATCTTTCATCTTTCCGCATTGTTTCATCTTTCATCTTTCCGCATTGTTTCATCTTTCATCTTTCCGCATTGTTTCATCTTTCATCTTTCCGCATTGTGTCATCTTTCATCTTTCCGCATTGTTTCATCTTTCATCTTTCCGCATTCTTTCATCTTTCATCTTTCCGCATTGTTTCATCTTTCATCTTTCCGCATTCTTTCATCTTTCACCTTTCCGCATTGTTTCATCTTTCCGCATTGTTTCATCTTTCCGCATTGTTTCATCTTTCCGCATTGTTTCATCTTTCCGCATTGTTTCATCTTTCCGCATTGTTTCATCTTTCATCTTTCCGCATTGTTTCATCTTTCATCTTTCCGCATTGTTTCATCTTTCATCTTTCCGCATTGTTTCATCTTTCATCTTTACGCATTGTTTCATCTTTCCGCATTGTTTCATCTTTCATCTTCCGCATTCTTTCATATTTTATCTTTCCGCATTGTTTTATCTTTCATCTTTCCGCATTTTTTCATCTTTCATCTTTCCGCATTTTTTCATCTTTCATCTTTCCGCATTGTTTCATCTTTCATCTTTCCGCATTGTTTCATCTTTCCGCATTGTTTCATCTTTCCGCATTGTTTCATCTTTCCGCATTGTTTCATCTTTCCGCATTGTTTCATCTTTCCGCATTGTTTCATCTTTCCGCATTGTTTCATCTTTCCGCATTGTTTCATCTTTCATCTTTCCGCATTGTTTCATCTTTCATCTTTCCGCATTCTTTCATCTTTCATCTTTCCGCATTGTTTCATCTTTCATCTTTCCGCATTGTTTCATCTTTCATCTTTCCGCATTCTTTCATCTTTCATCTTTCCGCATTGTTTCATCTTTCCGCACTGTTTCATCTTTCCGCATTGTTTCATCTTTCATCTTTCCGCATTGTTTCATCTTTCCGCATTGTTTCATCTTTCCGCATTGTTTCATCTTTCATCTTCCGCATTCTTTCATCTTTCATCTTTCCGCATTGTTTCATCTTTCATCTTTCCGCATTTTTTCATCTTTCATCTTTCCGCATTGTTTCATCTTTCATCTTTCCGCATTGTTTCATCTTTCATCTTTCCGCATTGTTTCATCTTTCATCTTTCCGCATTTTTTCATCTTTCATCTTTCCGCATTGTTTCATCTTTCATCTTTCCGCATTGTTTCATCTTTCATCTTTCCGCATTGTTTCATCTTTCCGCACTGTTTCATCTTTCCGCATTGTTTCATCTTTCATCTTTCCGCATTGTTTCATCTTTCCGCATTGTTTCATCTTTCCGCATTGTTTCATCTTTCCGCATTGTTTCATCTTTCATCTTCCGCATTCTTTCATCTTTCATCTTTCCGCATTGTTTCATCTTTCATCTTTCCGCATTTTTTCATCTTTCATCTTTCCGCATTGTTTCATCTTTCATCTTTCCGCATTGTTTCATCTTTCATCTTTCCGCATTGTTTCATCTTTCCGCATTGTTTCATCTTTCATCTTCCGCATTCTTTCATCTTTCATCTTTCCGCATTGTTTCATCTTTCATCTTTCCGCATTTATTCATCTTTCATCTTTCCGCATTGTTTCATCTTTCATCTTTCCGCATTGTTTCATCTTTCATCTTTCCGCATTGTTTCATCTTTCATCTTTCAGCATTGTTTCATCTTTCATCTTTCCGCATTGTTTCATCTTTCATCTTTCCGCATTGTTTCATCTTTCATCTTTCCGCATTGTTTCATCTTTCATCTTTCCGCATTCTTTCATCTTTCATCTTTCCGCATTGTTTCATCTTTCATCTTTCCGCATTTTTTCATCTTTCATCTTTCCGCATTGTTTCATCTTCCATCTTTCCGCATTCTTTCATCTTTCATCTTTCCGCATTGTTTCATCTTTCATCTTTCCGCATTGTTTCATCTTTCATCTTTCCGCATTGTTTCATCTTTCATCTTTCCGCATTGTTTCATCTTTCATCTTTCCGCATTATTTCATCTTTCATCTTTCCGCATTGTTTCATCTTTCATCTTTCCGCATTGTTTCATCTTTCATCTTTCCGCATTCTTTCATCTTTCATCTTTCCGCATTGTTTCATCTTTCCGCATTGTTTCATCTTTCCGCATTGTTTCATCTTTCCGCATTGTTTCATCTTTCCGCATTGTTTCATCTTTCCGCATTGTTTCATCTTTCCGCATTGTTTCATCTTTCATCTTCCGCATTCTTTCATCTTTCATCTTTCCGCATTGTTTCATCTTTCATCTTTCAGCATTTTTTCATCTTTCATCTTTCCGCATTGTTTCATCTTTCATCTTTCCGCATTGTTTCATCTTTCCGCATTGTTTCATCTTTCAACTTTCCGCATTGTTTCATCTTTCATCTTTCCGCATTCTTTCATCTTTCATCTTTCCGCATTTTTTCATCTTTTATCTTTCCGCATTTTTTCATCTTTCATCTTTCCGCATAGTTTCATCTTTCATCTTTCCGCATTGTTTCATCTTTCCGCATTGTTTCATCTTTCCGCATTGTTTCATCTTTCCGCATTGTTTCATCTTTCCGCATTGTTTCATCTTTCATCTTTCCGCATTGTTTCATCTTTCCGCATTGTTTCATCTTTCCACATTGTTTCATCTTTCATCTTCCGCATTCTTTCATCTTTCATCTTTCCGCATTGTTTCATCTTTCATCTTTCCGCATTGTTTCATCTTTCATCTTTCCGCATTCTTTCATCTTTCATCTTTCCGCATTGTTTCATCTTTCATCTTTCCGCATTGTTTCATCTTTCATCTTTCCGCATTGTTTCATCTTTCATCTTTCCGCATTGTTTCATCTTTCATCTTTCCGCATTGTTTCATCTTTCATCTTTCCGCATTGTTTCATCTTTCATCTTTCCGCATTCTTTCATCTTTCATCTTTCCGCATTGTTTCATCTTTCATCTTTCCGCAATGTTTCATCTTTCATCTTTCCGCATTGTTTCATCTTTCATCTTTCCGCATTCTTTCATCATTCATCTTTCCGCATTGTTGCATCTTTCATCTTTCCGCATTGTTTCATCTTTCCGCATTGTTTCATCTTTCCGCATTGTTTCATCTTTCCGCATTGTTTCATCTTTCCGCATTGTTTCATCTTTCCGCATTGTTTCATCTTTCCGCATTGTTTCATCTTTCCGCATTGTTTCATCTTTCCTCATTGTTTCATCTTTCCGCATTGTTTCATCTTTCCGCATTGTTTCATCTTTCCGCATTGTTTCATCTTTCCGCATTGTTTCATCTTTCCGCATTGTTTCATCTTTCCGCATTGTTTCATCTTTCCGCATTGTTTCATCTTTCCGCATTGTTTCATCTTTCCGCATTGTTTCATCTTTCATCTTTCCGCATTGTTTCATCTTTCCGCATTGTTTCATCTTTCATCTTCCGCATTCTTTCATCTTTCATCTTTCCGCATTGTTTCATCTTTCATCTTTCCGCATTTTTTCATCTTTCATCTTTCCGCATTGTTTCATTTTTCATCTTTCCGCATTGTTTCATCTTTCATCTTTCCGCATTGTTTCATCTTTCATCTTTCCGCATTCTTTCATCTTTTATCTTTCCGCATTGTTTCATCTTTCATCTTTCCGCATTGTTTCATCTTTCATCTTTCCGCATTGTTTCATCTTCCATCTTTCCGCATTCTTTCATCTTTCATCTTTCCGCATTGTTTCATCTTTCATCTTTCCGCATTGTTTCATCTTTCATCTTTCCGCATTGTTTCATCTTTCATCTTTCCGCATTGTTTCATCTTTCATCTTTCCGCATTGTTTCATCTTTCAACTTTCCGCATTGTTTCATCTTTCATCTTTCCGCATTCTTTGATCTTTCATCTTTCCGCATTGTTTCATCTTTCATCTTTCAGCATTTTTTCATCTTTCATCTATCCGCATTGTTTCATCTTTCATCTTTCCGCATTGTTTCATCTTTCCGCATTGTTTCATCTTTCAACTTTCCGCATTGTTTCATCTTTCATCTTTCCGCATTCTTTCATCTTTCATCTTTCCGCATTTTTTCATCTTTTATCTTTCCGCATTTTTTCATCTTTCATCTTTCCGCATAGTTTCATCTTTCATCTTTCCGCATTGTTTCATCTTTCCGCATTGTTTCATCTTTCCGCATTGTTTCATCTTTCCGCATTGTTTCATCTTTCATCTTTCCGCATTGTTTCATCTTTCCGCATTGTTTCATCTTTCCACATTGTTTCATCTTTCATCTTCCGCATTCTTTCATCTTTCATCTTTCCGCATTGTTTCATCTTTCATCTTTCCGCATTGTTTCATCTTTCATCTTTCCGCATTCTTTCATCTTTCATCTTTCCGCATTGTTTCATCTTTCATCTTTCCGCATTCTTTCATCTTTCCGCATTGTTTCATCTTTCATCTTTCCGCATTGTTTCATCTTTCATCTTTCCGCATTGTTTCATCTTTCATCTTTCCGCAATGTTTCATCTTTCATCTTTCCGCATTGTTTCATCTTTCATCTTTCCGCATTGTTTCATCTTTCATCTTTCCGCATTGTTTCATCTTTCATCTTTCCGCAATGTTTCATCTTTCATCTTTCCGCATTGTTTCATCTTTCATCTTTCCGCATTCTTTCATCTTTCATCTTTCCGCATTGTTTCATCTTTCATCTTTCCGCATTGTTTCATCTTTCCGCATTGTTTCATCTTTCCGCATTGTTTCATCTTTCCGCATTGTTTCATCTTTCCGCATTGTTTCATCTTTCCGCATTGTTTCATCTTTCCGCATTGTTTCATCTTTCCGCATTGTTTCATCTTTCCGCATTGTTTCATCTTTCCGCATTGTTTCATCTTTCCGCATTGTTTCATCTTTCCGCATTGTTTCATCTTTCCGCATTGTTTCATCTTTCCGCATTGTTTCATCTTTCCGCATTGTTTCATCTTTCCGCATTGTTTCATCTTTCATCTTTCCGCATTGTTTCATCTTTCATCTTTCCGCATTCTTTCATCTTTCATCTTTCCGCATTTTTTCATCTTTCATCTTTCCGCATAGTTTCATCTTTCATCTTTCCGCATTCTTTCATCTTTCATCTTTCCGCATTGTTTCATCTTTCTGCATTGTTTCATCTTTCCGCATTGTTTCATCTTTCCGCATTGTTTCATCTTTCCACATTGTTTCATCTTTCATCTTCCGCATTCTTTCATCTTTCGTCTTTCCGCATTGTTTCATCTTTCATCTTTCCGCATTGTTTCATCTTTCATCTTTCCGCATTCTTTCATCTTTCATCTTTCCGCATTGTTTCATCTTTCATCTTTCCGCATTCTTTCATCTGTCATCTTTCCGCATTGTTTCATCTTTCATCTTTCCGCATTGTTTCATCTTTCCGCATTGTTTCATCTTTCATCTTTCCGCATTGTTTCATCTTTCATCTTTCCGCATTGTTTCATCTTTCATCTTTCCGCATTCTTTCATCTTTCATCTTTCCGCATTGTTTCATCTTTCATCTTTCCGCATTGTTTCATCTTTCCGCATTGTTTCATCTTTCATCTTCCGCATTCTTTCATCTTTCATCTTTCCGCATTGTTTCATCTTTCATCTTTCCGCATTTTTTCATCTTTCATCTTTCCGCATTGTTTCATTTTTCATCTTTCCGCATTGTTTCATCTTTCATCTTTCCGCATTGTTTCATCTTTCATCTTTCCGCATTCTTTCATATTTCATCTTTCCGCATTGTTTCATCTTTCCGCATTGTTTCATCTTTCCGCATTGTTTCATCTTTCCGCATTGTTTCATCTTTCCGCATTGTTTCATCTTTCATCTTTCCGCATTGTTTCATCTTTCATCTTTCCGCATTGTTTCATTTTCATCTTTCCGCATTGTTTCATCTTTCCGCATTGTTTCATCTTTCCGCATTGTTTCATCTTTCATCTTCCGCATTCTTTCATCTTTCATCTTTCCGCATTGTTTCACCTTTCATCTTTCCGCATTTTTTCATCTTTCATCTTTCCGCATTGTTTCATCTTTCATCTTTCCGCATTGTTTCATCTTTCCGCATTGTTTCATCTTTCCGCATTGTTTCATCTTTCATCTTTCCGCATTGTTTCATCTTTCATCTTTCCGCATTCTTTCATCTTTCATCTTTCCGCATTGTTTCATCTTTCATCTTTCCGCATTGTTTCATCTTTCATCTTTCCGCATTCTTTCATCTTTCATCTTTCCGCATTGTTTCATCTTTCATCTTTCCGCATTGTTTCATCTTTCATCTTTCCGCATTATTTCATCTTTCATCTTTCCGCATTGTTTCATCTTTCCGCATTGTTTCATCTTTCCGCATTGTTTCATCTTTCCGCATTGTTTCATCTTTCCGCAATGTTTCATCTTTCATCTTTCCGCATTGTTTCATCTTTCATCTTTCCGCATTGTTTCATCTTTCATCTTTCCGCATTGTTTCATCTTTCATCTTTCCGCATTGTTTCATCTTTCCGCATTGTTTCATCTTTCCGCATTGTTTCATCTTTCCGCATTGTTTCATCTTTCCGCATTGTTTCATCTTTCCGCATTGTTTCATCTTTCCGCATTGTTTCATCTTTCATCTTTCCGCATTGTTTCATCTTTCATCTTTCCGCATTGTTTCATCTTTCATCTTTCCGCATTGTTTCATCTTTCATCTTTACGCATTGTTTCATCTTTCCGCATTGTTTCATCTTTCATCTTCCGCATTCTTTCATATTTTATCTTTCCGCATTGTTTTATCTTTCATCTTTCCGCATTTTTTCATCTTTCATCTTTCCGCATTTTTTCATCTTTCATCTTTCCGCATTGTTTCATCTTTCATCTTTCCGCATTGTTTCATCTTTCCGCATTGTTTCATCTTTCCGCATTGTTTCATCTTTCCGCATTGTTTCATCTTTCCGCATTGTTTCATCTTTCCGCATTGTTTCATCTTTCCGCATTGTTTCATCTTTCCGCATTGTTTCATCTTTCATCTTTCCGCATTGTTTCATCTTTCATCTTTCCGCATTCTTTCATCTTTCATCTTTCCGCATTGTTTCATCTTTCATCTTTCCGCATTGTTTCATCTTTCATCTTTCCGCATTCTTTCATCTTTCATCTTTCCGCATTGTTTCATCTTTCCGCACTGTTTCATCTTTCCGCATTGTTTCATCTTTCATCTTTCCGCATTGTTTCATCTTTCCGCATTGTTTCATCTTTCCGCATTGTTTCATCTTTCATCTTCCGCATTCTTTCATCTTTCATCTTTCCGCATTGTTTCATCTTTCCGCATTGTTTCATCTTTCCGCATTGTTTCATCTTTCCGCATTGTTTCATCTTTCCGCATTGTTTCATCTTTCCGCATTGTTTCATCTTTCCGCATTGTTTCATCATTCCGCATTGTTTCATCTTTCCGCATTGTTTCATCTTTCATCTTTCCGCATTGTTTCATCTTTCATCTTTCCGCATTGTTTCATCTTTCATCTTTCCGCATTGTTTCATCTTTCATCTTTCCGCATTGTTTCATCTTTCATCTTTACGCATTGTTTCATCTTTCATATTTACGCATTGTTTCATCTTTCCGCATTGTTTCATCTTTCATCTTTACGCATTGTTTCATCTTTCATATTTACGCATTGTTTCATCTTTCCGCATTGTTTCATCTTTCATCTTCCGCATTCTTTCATCTTTTATCTTTCCGCATTGTTTCATCTTTCATCTTTCCGCATTTTTTCATCTTTCATCTTTCCGCATTTTTTCATCTTTCATCTTTCCGCATTGTTTCATCTTTCATCTTTCCGCATTGTTTCATCTTTCCGCATTGTTTCATCTTTCCGCATTGTTTCATCTTTCCGCATTGTTTCATCTTTCATCTTTCCGCATTGTTTCATCTTTCCGCATTGTTTCATCTTTCCGCATTGTTTCATCTTTCCGCATTGTTTCGTCTTTCCGCATTGTTTCATCTTTCATCTTTCCGCATTGTTTCATCTTTCATCTTTCCGCATTCTTTCATCTTTCATCTTTCCGAATTGTTTCATCTTTCATCTTTCCGCATTGTTTCATCTTTCATCTTTCCGCATTCTTTCATATTTCATCTTTCCGCATTGTTTCATCTTTCCGCATTGTTTCATCTTTCCGCATTGTTTCATCTTTCCGCATTGTTTCATCTTTCCGCATTGTTTCATCTTTCATCTTTCCGCATTGTTTCATCTTTCATCTTTCCGCATTGTTTCATTTTCATCTTTCCGCATTGTTTCATCTTTCCGCATTGTTTCATCTTTCCGCATTGTTTCATCTTTCCGCATTGTTTCATCTTTCATCTTCCGCATTCTTTCATCTTTCATCTTTCCGCATTGTTTCACCTTTCATCTTTCCGCATTTTTTCATCTTTCATCTTTCCGCATTGTTTCATCTTTCATCTTTCCGCATTGTTTCATCTTTCCGCATTGTTTCATCTTTCCGCATTGTTTCATCTTTCCGCATTGTTTCATCTTTCATCTTTCCGCATTGTTTCATCTTTCATCTTTCCGCATTCTTTCATCTTTCATCTTTCCGCATTGTTTCATCTTTCATCTTTCCGCATTGTTTCATCTTTCATCTTTCCGCATTCTTTCATCTTTCATCTTTCCGCATTGTTTCATCTTTCATCTTTCCGCATTGTTTCATCTTTCATCTTTCCGCATTATTTCATCTTTCATCTTTCCGCATTGTTTCATCTTTCCGCATTGTTTCATCTTTCCGCATTGTTTCATCTTTCCGCATTGTTTCATCTTTCCGCAATGTTTCATCTTTCATCTTTCCGCATTGTTTCATCTTTCATCTTTCCGCATTGTTTCATCTTTCATCTTTCCGCATTGTTTCATCTTTCATCTTTCCGCATTGTTTCATCTTTCCGCATTGTTTCATCTTTCCGCATTGTTTCATCTTTCCGCATTGTTTCATCTTTCATCTTCCGTATTCTTTCATCTTTCATCTTTCCGCATTGTTTCATCTTTCATCTTTCCGCATTGTTTCATCTTTCATCTTTCCGCATTCTTTCATCTTTCATCTTTCCGCATTGTTTCATCTTTCATCTTTCCGCATTCTTTCATCTGTCATCTTTCCGCATTGTTTCATCTTTCATCTTTCCGCATTGTTTCATCTTTCATCTTTCCGCATTGTTTCATCTTTCATCTTTCCGCATTGTTTCATCTTTCATCTTTCCGCATTGTGTCATCTTTCATCTTTCCGCATTGTTTCATCTTTCATCTTTCCGCATTCTTTCATCTTTCATCTTTCCGCATTGTTTCATCTTTCATCTTTCCGCATTCTTTCATCTTTCACCTTTCCGCATTGTTTCATCTTTCCGCATTGTTTCATCTTTCCGCATTGTTTCATCTTTCCGCATTGTTTCATCTTTCCGCATTGTTTCATCTTTCCGCATTGTTTCATCTTTCATCTTTCCGCATTGTTTCATCTTTCATCTTTCCGCATTGTTTCATCTTTCATCTTTCCGCATTGTTTCATCTTTCATCTTTACGCATTGTTTCATCTTTCCGCATTGTTTCATCTTTCATCTTCCGCATTCTTTCATATTTTATCTTTCCGCATTGTTTTATCTTTCATCTTTCCGCATTTTTTCATCTTTCATCTTTCCGCATTTTTTCATCTTTCATCTTTCCGCATTGTTTCATCTTTCATCTTTCCGCATTGTTTCATCTTTCCGCATTGTTTCATCTTTCCGCATTGTTTCATCTTTCCGCATTGTTTCATCTTTCCGCATTGTTTCATCTTTCCGCATTGTTTCATCTTTCCGCATTGTTTCATCTTTCCGCATTGTTTCATCTTTCATCTTTCCGCATTGTTTCATCTTTCATCTTTCCGCATTCTTTCATCTTTCATCTTTCCGCATTGTTTCATCTTTCATCTTTCCGCATTGTTTCATCTTTCATCTTTCCGCATTCTTTCATCTTTCATCTTTCCGCATTGTTTCATCTTTCCGCACTGTTTCATCTTTCCGCATTGTTTCATCTTTCATCTTTCCGCATTGTTTCATCTTTCCGCATTGTTTCATCTTTCCGCATTGTTTCATCTTTCATCTTCCGCATTCTTTCATCTTTCATCTTTCCGCATTGTTTCATCTTTCATCTTTCCGCATTTTTTCATCTTTCATCTTTCCGCATTGTTTCATCTTTCATCTTTCCGCATTGTTTCATCTTTCATCTTTCCGCATTGTTTCATCTTTCATCTTTCCGCATTTTTTCATCTTTCATCTTTCCGCATTGTTTCATCTTTCATCTTTCCGCATTGTTTCATCTTTCATCTTTCCGCATTGTTTCATCTTTCCGCACTGTTTCATCTTTCCGCATTGTTTCATCTTTCATCTTTCCGCATTGTTTCATCTTTCCGCATTGTTTCATCTTTCCGCATTGTTTCATCTTTCATCTTCCGCATTCTTTCATCTTTCATCTTTCCGCATTGTTTCATCTTTCATCTTTCCGCATTTTTTCATCTTTCATCTTTCCGCATTGTTTCATCTTTCATCTTTCCGCATTGTTTCATCTTTCATCTTTCCGCATTGTTTCATCTTTCCGCATTGTTTCATCTTTCATCTTCCGCATTCTTTCATCTTTCATCTTTCCGCATTGTTTCATCTTTCATCTTTCCGCATTTATTCATCTTTCATCTTTCCGCATTGTTTCATCTTTCATCTTTCCGCATTGTTTCATCTTTCATCTTTCCGCATTGTTTCATCTTTCATCTTTCAGCATTGTTTCATCTTTCATCTTTCCGCATTGTTTCATCTTTCATCTTTCCGCATTGTTTCATCTTTCATCTTTCCGCATTGTTTCATCTTTCATCTTTCCGCATTCTTTCATCTTTCATCTTTCCGCATTGTTTCATCTTTCATCTTTCCGCATTTTTTCATCTTTCATCTTTCCGCATTGTTTCATCTTCCATCTTTCCGCATTCTTTCATCTTTCATCTTTCCGCATTGTTTCATCTTTCATCTTTCCGCATTGTTTCATCTTTCATCTTTCCGCATTGTTTCATCTTTCATCTTTCCGCATTGTTTCATCTTTCATCTTTCCGCATTATTTCATCTTTCATCTTTCCGCATTGTTTCATCTTTCATCTTTCCGCATTGTTTCATCTTTCATCTTTCCGCATTCTTTCATCTTTCATCTTTCCGCATTGTTTCATCTTTCCGCATTGTTTCATCTTTCCGCATTGTTTCATCTTTCCGCATTGTTTCATCTTTCCGCATTGTTTCATCTTTCCGCATTGTTTCATCTTTCCGCATTGTTTCATCTTTCCGCATTGTTTCATCTTTCATCTTCCGCATTCTTTCATCTTTCATCTTTCCGCATTGTTTCATCTTTCATCTTTCAGCATTTTTTCATCTTTCATCTTTCCGCATTGTTTCATCTTTCATCTTTCCGCATTGTTTCATCTTTCCGCATTGTTTCATCTTTCAACTTTCCGCATTGTTTCATCTTTCATCTTTCCGCATTCTTTCATCTTTCATCTTTCCGCATTTTTTCATCTTTTATCTTTCCGCATTTTTTCATCTTTCATCTTTCCGCATAGTTTCATCTTTCATCTTTCCGCATTGTTTCATCTTTCCGCATTGTTTCATCTTTCCGCATTGTTTCATCTTTCCGCATTGTTTCATCTTTCCGCATTGTTTCATCTTTCATCTTTCCGCATTGTTTCATCTTTCCGCATTGTTTCATCTTTCCACATTGTTTCATCTTTCATCTTCCGCATTCTTTCATCTTTCATCTTTCCGCATTGTTTCATCTTTCATCTTTCCGCATTGTTTCATCTTTCATCTTTCCGCATTCTTTCATCTTTCATCTTTCCGCATTGTTTCATCTTTCATCTTTCCGCATTGTTTCATCTGTCATCTTTCCGCATTGTTTCATCTTTCATCTTTCCGCATTGTTTCATCTTTCCGCATTGTTTCATCTTTCATCTTTCCGCATTGTTTCATCTTTCATCTTTCCGCATTGTTTCATCTTTCATCTTTCCGCATTGTTTCATCTTTCATCTTTCCGCATTGTTTCATCTTTCATCTTTCCGCATTGTTTCATCTTTCATCTTTCCGCATTCTTTCATCTTTCATCTTTCCGCATTGTTTCATCTTTCATCTTTCCGCAATGTTTCATCTTTCATCTTTCCGCATTGTTTCATCTTTCATCTTTCCGCATTCTTTCATCATTCATCTTTCCGCATTGTTGCATCTTTCATCTTTCCGCATTGTTTCATCTTTCCGCATTGTTTCATCTTTCCGCATTGTTTCATCTTTCCGCATTGTTTCATCTTTCCGCATTGTTTCATCTTTCCGCATTGTTTCATCTTTCCGCATTGTTTCATCTTTCCGCATTGTTTCATCTTTCCTCATTGTTTCATCTTTCCGCATTGTTTCATCTTTCCGCATTGTTTCATCTTTCCGCATTGTTTCATCTTTCCGCATTGTTTCATCTTTCCGCATTGTTTCATCTTTCCGCATTGTTTCATCTTTCCGCATTGTTTCATCTTTCCGCATTGTTTCATCTTTCCGCATTGTTTCATCTTTCATCTTTCCGCATTGTTTCATCTTTCCGCATTGTTTCATCTTTCATCTTCCGCATTCTTTCATCTTTCATCTTTCCGCATTGTTTCATCTTTCATCTTTCCGCATTTTTTCATCTTTCATCTTTCCGCATTGTTTCATTTTTCATCTTTCCGCATTGTTTCATCTTTCATCTTTCCGCATTGTTTCATCTTTCATCTTTCCGCATTCTTTCATCTTTTATCTTTCCGCATTGTTTCATCTTTCATCTTTCCGCATTGTTTCATCTTTCATCTTTCCGCATTGTTTCATCTTCCATCTTTCCGCATTCTTTCATCTTTCATCTTTCCGCATTGTTTCATCTTTCATCTTTCCGCATTGTTTCATCTTTCATCTTTCCGCATTGTTTCATCTTTCATCTTTCCGCATTGTTTCATCTTTCATCTTTCCGCATTGTTTCATCTTTCAACTTTCCGCATTGTTTCATCTTTCATCTTTCCGCATTCTTTGATCTTTCATCTTTCCGCATTGTTTCATCTTTCATCTTTCAGCATTTTTTCATCTTTCATCTATCCGCATTGTTTCATCTTTCATCTTTCCGCATTGTTTCATCTTTCCGCATTGTTTCATCTTTCAACTTTCCGCATTGTTTCATCTTTCATCTTTCCGCATTCTTTCATCTTTCATCTTTCCGCATTTTTTCATCTTTTATCTTTCCGCATTTTTTCATCTTTCATCTTTCCGCATAGTTTCATCTTTCATCTTTCCGCATTGTTTCATCTTTCCGCATTGTTTCATCTTTCCGCATTGTTTCATCTTTCCGCATTGTTTCATCTTTCATCTTTCCGCATTGTTTCATCTTTCCGCATTGTTTCATCTTTCCACATTGTTTCATCTTTCATCTTCCGCATTCTTTCATCTTTCATCTTTCCGCATTGTTTCATCTTTCATCTTTCCGCATTGTTTCATCTTTCATCTTTCCGCATTCTTTCATCTTTCATCTTTCCGCATTGTTTCATCTTTCATCTTTCCGCATTCTTTCATCTTTCCGCATTGTTTCATCTTTCATCTTTCCGCATTGTTTCATCTTTCATCTTTCCGCATTGTTTCATCTTTCATCTTTCCGCAATGTTTCATCTTTCATCTTTCCGCATTGTTTCATCTTTCATCTTTCCGCATTCTTTCATCTTTCATCTTTCCGCATTGTTTCATCTTTCATCTTTCCGCAATGTTTCATCTTTCATCTTTCCGCATTGTTTCATCTTTCATCTTTCCGCATTCTTTCATCTTTCATCTTTCCGCATTGTTTCATCTTTCATCTTTCCGCATTGTTTCATCTTTCCGCATTGTTTCATCTTTCCGCATTGTTTCATCTTTCCGCATTGTTTCATCTTTCCGCATTGTTTCATCTTTCCGCATTGTTTCATCTTTCCGCATTGTTTCATCTTTCCGCATTGTTTCATCTTTCCGCATTGTTTCATCTTTCCGCATTGTTTCATCTTTCCGCATTGTTTCATCTTTCCGCATTGTTTCATCTTTCCGCATTGTTTCATCTTTCCGCATTGTTTCATCTTTCCGCATTGTTTCATCTTTCCGCATTGTTTCATCTTTCATCTTTCCGCATTGTTTCATCTTTCATCTTTCCGCATTCTTTCATCTTTCATCTTTCCGCATTTTTTCATCTTTCATCTTTCCGCATAGTTTCATCTTTCATCTTTCCGCATTCTTTCATCTTTCATCTTTCCGCATTGTTTCATCTTTCTGCATTGTTTCATCTTTCCGCATTGTTTCATCTTTCCGCATTGTTTCATCTTTCCACATTGTTTCATCTTTCATCTTCCGCATTCTTTCATCTTTCGTCTTTCCGCATTGTTTCATCTTTCATCTTTCCGCATTGTTTCATCTTTCATCTTTCCGCATTCTTTCATCTTTCATCTTTCCGCATTGTTTCATCTTTCATCTTTCCGCATTCTTTCATCTGTCATCTTTCCGCATTGTTTCATCTTTCATCTTTCCGCATTGTTTCATCTTTCCGCATTGTTTCATCTTTCATCTTTCCGCATTGTTTCATCTTTCATCTTTCCGCATTGTTTCATCTTTCATCTTTCCGCATTGTTTCATCTTTCATCTTTCCGCATTGTTTCATCTTTCATCTTTCCGCATTGTTTCATCTTTCATCTTTCCGCATTGTTTCATCTTTCATCTTTCCGCATTGTTTCATCTTTCATCTTTCCGCATTCTTTCATCTTTCATCTTTCCGCATTGTTTCATCTTTCCGCATTGTTTCATCTTTCCTCATTGTTTCATCTTTCCGCATTGTTTCATCTTTCCGCATTGTTTCATCTTTCCGCATTGTTTCATCTTTCCGCATTGTTTCATCTTTCCGCATTGTTTCATCTTTCCGCATTGTTTCATCTTTCCGCATTGTTTCATCTTTCCGCATTGTTTCATCTTTCATCTTTCCGCATTGTTTCATCTTTCCGCATTGTTTCATCTTTCCGCATTGTTTCATCTTTCCGCATTGTTTCATCTTTCATCTTCCGCATTCTTTCATCTTTCATCTTTCCGCATTGTTTCATCTTTCATCTTTCCGCATTTTTTCATCTTTCATCTTTCCGCATTGTTTCATTTTTCATCTTTCCGCATTGTTTCATCTTTCATCTTTCCGCATTGTTTCATCTTTCATCTTTCCGCATTCTTTCATCTTTCATCTTTCCGCATTGTTTCATCTTTCATCTTTCCGCATTGTTTCATCTTTCATCTTTCCGCATTGTTTCATCTTCCATCTTTCCGCATTCTTTCATCTTTCATCTTTCCGCATTGTTTCATCTTTCATCTTTCCGCATTGTTTCATCTTTCATCTTTCCGCATTCTTTCTTCTTTCATCTTTCCGCATTGTTTCATCTTTCATCTTTCCGCATTGTTTCATCTTTCAACTTTCCGCATTGTTTCATCTTTCATCTTTCCGCATTCTTTCATCTTTCATCTTTCCGCATTGTTTCATCTTTCATCTTTCCGCATTTTTTCATCTTTCATCTATCCGCATTGTTTCATCTTTCATCTTTCCGCATTGTTTCATCTTTCCGCATTGTTTCATCTTTCAACTTTCCGCATTGTTTCATCTTTCATCTTTCCGCATTCTTTCATCTTTCATCTTTCCGCATTTTTTCATCTTTTATCTTTCCGCATTTTTTCATCTTTCATCTTTCCGCATAATTTCATCTTTCATCTTTCCGCATTGTTTCATCTTTCCGCATTGTTTCATCTTTCCGCATTGTTTCATCTTTCCGCATTGTTTCATCTTTCATCTTTCCGCATTGTTTCATCTTTCATCTTTCCGCATTCTTTCATCTTTCATCTTTCCGCATTGGTTCATCTTTCATCTTTCCGCATTGTTTCATCTTTCATCTTTCCGCATTCTTTCATCTTTCATCTTTCGGCATTGTTTCATCTTTCCGCATTGTTTCATCTTTCCGCATTGTTTCATCTTTCATCTTTCCGCATTGTTTCATCTTTCCGCATTGTTTCATCTTTCCACATTGTTTCATCTTTCATCTTCCGCATTCTTTCATCTTTCATCTTTCCGCATTGTTTCATCTTTCATCTTTCCGCATTGTTTCATCTTTCATCTTTCCGCATTCTTTCATCTTTCATCTTTCCGCATTGTTTCATCTTTCATCTTTCCGCATTCTTTCATCTGTCATCTTTCCGCATTGTTTCATCTTTCATCTTTCCGCATTGTTTCATCTTTCCGCATTCTTTCATCTTTCATCTTTCCGCATTCTTTCATCTTTCATCTTTCCGCATTTTTTCATCTTTTATCTTTCCGCATTTTTTCATCTTTCATCTTTCCGCATAGTTTCATCTTTCATCTTTCCGCATTGTTTCATCTTTCCGCATTGTTTCATCTTTCCGCATTGTTTCATCTTTCCGCATTGTTTCATCTTTCATCTTTCCGCATTGTTTCATCTTTCCGCATTGTTTCATCTTTCCACATTGTTTCATCTTTCATCTTCCGCATTCTTTCATCTTTCATCTTTCGGCATTGTTTCATCTTTCCGCATTGTTTCATCTTTCCGCATTGTTTCATCTTTCATCTTTCCGCATTGTTTCATCTTTCCGCATTGTTTCATCTTTCCACATTGTTTCATCTTTCATCTTCCGCATTCTTTCATCTTTCATCTTTCCGCATTGTTTCATCTTTCATCTTTCCGCATTGTTTCATCTTTCATCTTTCCGCATTCTTTCATCTTTCATCTTTCCGCATTGTTTCATCTTTCATCTTTCCGCATTCTTTCATCTGTCATCTTTCCGCATTGTTTCATCTTTCATCTTTCCGCATTGTTTCATCTTTCCGCATTCTTTCATCTTTCATCTTTCCGCATTCTTTCATCTTTCATCTTTCCGCATTGTTTCATCTTTCATCTTTCCGCATTGTTTCATCTTTCATCTTTCCGCATTGTTTCATCTTTCATCTTTCCGCATTCTTTCATCTTTCATCTTTCCGCATTGTTTCATCTTTCATCTTTCCGCAATGTTTCATCTTTCATCTTTCCGCATTGTTTCATCTTTCATCTTTCCGCATTCTTTCATCTTTCATCTTTCCGCATTGTTTCATCTTTCATCTTTCCGCATTGTTTCATCTTTCCGCATTGTTTCATCTTTCCGCATTGTTTCATCTTTCCGCATTGTTTCATCTTTCCGCATAGTTTCATCTTTCCGCATTGTTTCATCTTTCCGCATTGTTTCATCTTTCCGCATTGTTTCATCTTTCCGCATTGTTTCATCTTTCCGCATTGTTTCATCTTTCCGCATTGTTTCATCTTTCCGCATTGTTTCATCTTTCCGCATTGTTTCATCTTTCCGCATTGTTTCATCTTTCCGCATTGTTTCATCTTTCCGCATTGTTTCATATTTCCGCATTGTTTCATCTTTCCGCATTGTTTCATCTTTCCGCATTGTTTCATCTTTCCGCATTGTTTCATCTTTCCGCATTGTTTCATCTTTCCGCATTGTTTCATCTTTCCGCATTGTTTCATATTTCCGCATTGTTTCATCTTTCCGCATTGTTTCATCTTTTCGTATTGTTTCATCTTTCCGCATTGTTTCATCTTTCCGCATTGTTTCATCTTTCCGCATTGTTTCATCTTTCATCTTTCCGCATTGTTTCATCTTTCATCTTTCCGCATTGTTTCATCTTTCCGCATTGTTTCATCTTTCATCCTCCGCATTCTTTCATCTTTCATCTTTCCGCATTGTTTCATCTTTCATCTTTCCGCATTTTTTCATCTTTCATCTTTCCGCATTGTTTCATCTTTCCGCATTGTTACATCTTTCCGCATTGTTTCATCTTTCCGCACTGTTTCATCTTTCCGCATTGTTTCATCTTTCCGCATTGTTTCATCTTTCCGCATTGTTTCATCTTTCCGCATTGTTTCATCTTTCCGCATTGTTTCATCTTTCCGCATTGTTTCATCTTTCCGCATTGTTTCATCTTTCCGCATTGTTTCATCTTTCCGCATTGTTTCATCTTTCCGCATTGTTTCATCTTTCCGCATTGTTTCATCTTTCCGCATTGTTTCATCTTTCCGCATTGTTTCATCTTTCCGCATTGTTTCATCTTTCCGCATTGTTTCATCTTTCCGCATTGTTTCATCTTTCCGCATTGTTTCATCTTTCCGCATTGTTTCGTCTTTCCGCATTGTTTCATCTTTCCGCATTGTTACATCTTTCCGCGTTGTTTCATCTTTCCGCATTGTTTCATCTTTCCGCATTGTTTCATCTTTCCGCATTGTTTCATCTTTCCGCATTGTTTCATCTTTCCGCATTGTTTCATCTTTCCGCATTGTTTCATCTTTCATCTTTCCGCATTGTTTCATCTTTCATCTTTCCGCATTGTTTCATCTTTCATCTTTCCGCATTGTTTCATCTTTCATCTTTCCGCATTGTTTCATCTTTCATCTTTCCGCATTGTTTCATCTTTCATCTTTCCGCATTGTTTCATCTTTCATCTTTCCGCATTGTTTCATCTTTCCGCATTGTTTCATCTTTCCGCATTGTTTCATCTTTCCGCATTGTTTCATCTTTCCGCATTGTTTCATCTTTCCGCATTGTTACATCTTTCATCTTTCCGCATTGTTTCATCTTTCATCTTTCCGCATTGTTTCATCTTTCATCTTTCCGCATTGTTTCATCTTTCATCTTTCCGCATTGTTTCATCTTTCATCTTTCCGCATTCTTTCATCTTTCATCTTTCCGCATTGTTTCATCTTCCATCTTTCCGCATTGTTTCATCTTTCATCTTTCCGCATTGTTTCATCTTTCATCTTTCCGCATTCTTTCATCTTTCATCTTTCCGCAATGTTTCATCTTTCATCTTTCCGCATTGTTTCATCTTTCCGCATTGTTTCATCTTTCCGCATTGTTTCATCTTTCCGCATTGTTTCATCATTCCGCATTGTTTCATCTTTCATCTTTCCGCATTGTTTCATCTTTCCGCATTGTTTCATCTTTCCGCATTGTTTCATCTTTCCGCATTGTTTCATATTTCCGCATTGTTTCATCTTTCCGCATTGTTTCATCTTTCCGCATTGTTTCATCTTTCCGCATTGTTTCATCTTTCCGCATTGTTTCATCTTTCCGCATTGTTTCATCTTTCCGCATTGTTTCATATTTCCGCATTGTTTCATCTTTCCGCATTGTTTCATCTTTCCGTATTGTTTCATCTTTCCGCATTGTTTCATCTTTCCGCATTGTTTCATCTTTCCGCATTGTTTCATCTTTCATCTTTCCGCATTGTTTCATCTTTCATCTTTCCGCATTGTTTCATCTTTCCGCATTGTTTCATCTTTCATCCTCCGCATTCTTTCATCTTTCATCTTTCCGCATTGTTTCATCTTTCATCTTTCCGCATTTTTTCATCTTTCATCTTTCCGCATTGTTTCATCTTTCCGCATTGTTACATCTTTCCGCATTGTTTCATCTTTCCGCACTGTTTCATCTTTCCGCATTGTTTCATCTTTCCGCATTGTTTCATCTTTCCGCATTGTTTCATCTTTCCGCATTGTTTCATCTTTCCGCATTATTTCATCTTTCCGCATTGTTTCATCTTTCCGCATTGTTTCATCTTTCCGCATTGTTTCATCTTTCCGCATTGTTTCATCTTTCCGCATTGTTTCATCTTTCCGCATTGTTTCATCTTTCCGCATTGTTTCATCTTTCCGCATTGTTTCATCTTTCCGCATTGTTTCATCTTTCCGCATTGTTTCATCTTTCCGCATTGTTTCATCTTTCCGCATTGTTTCATCTTTCCGCATTGTTTCATCTTTCCGCATTGTTTCATCTTTCCGCATTGTTTCATCTTTCCGCATTGTTTCATCTTTCCGCATTGTTTCATCTTTCCGCATTGTTTCATCTTTCCGCATTGTTTCATCTTTCCGCATTGTTTCATCTTTCCGCATTGTTTCGTCTTTCCGCATTGTTTCATCTTTCCGCATTGTTACATCTTTCCGCATTGTTTCATCTTTCCGCATTGTTTCATCTTTCCGCATTGTTTCATCTTTCCGCATTGTTTCATCTTTCCGCATTGTTTCATCTTTCCGCATTGTTTCATCTTTCATCTTTCCGCATTGTTTCATCTTTCATCTTTCCGCATTGTTTCATCTTTCATCTTTCCGCATTGTTTCATCTTTCATCTTTCCGCATTGTTTCATCTTTCATCTTTCCGCATTGTTTCATCTTTCCGCATTGTTTCATCTTTCCGCATTGTTTCATCTTTCCGCATTGTTTCATCTTTCCGCATTGTTTCATCTTTCCGCATTGTTTCATCTTTCCGCATTGTTTCATCTTTCCGCATTGTTACATCTTTCATCTTTCCGCATTGTTTCATCTTTCATCTTTCCGCATTGTTTCATCTTTCATCTTTCCGCATTGTTTCATCTTTCATCTTTCCGCATTGTTTCATCTTTCATCTTTCCGCATTCTTTCATCTTTCATCTTTCCGCATTGTTTCATCTTCCATCTTTCCGCATTGTTTCATCTTTCATCTTTCCGCATTGTTTCATCTTTCATCTTTCCGCATTCTTTCATCTTTCATCTTTCCGCAATGTTTCATCTTTCATCTTTCCGCATTGTTTCATCTTTCCGCATTGTTTCATCTTTCCGCATTGTTTCATCTTTCCGCATTGTTTCATCATTCCGCATTGTTTCATCTTTCATCTTTCCGCATTGTTTCATCTTTCATCTTTCCGCATTGTTTCATCTTTCCGCATTGTTTCATCTTTCCGCATTGTTTCATCTTTCCGCATTGTTTCATCTTTCCGCATTGTTTCATCTTTCCGCATTGTTTCATCTTTCCGCATTGTTTCATCTTTCATTTTTCCGCATTGTTTCGTCTTTCATCTTTCCGCATTGTTTCATCTTTCATCTTTCCGCATTCATTCATCTTTCATCTTTCCGCATTGTTTCATCTTTCATCTTTCCGCATTGTTTCATCTTTCATCTTTCCGCATTGTTTCATCTTTCCGCATTGTTTCATCTTTCAGCATTGTTTCATCTTTCCGCATTGTTTCATCTTTCCGCATTGATTCATCTTTCCGCATTGTTTCATCTTTCCGCATTGTTTCATCTTTCCGCATTGTTTCATCTTTCCGCATTGTTTCATCTTTCCGCATTGTTTCATCTTTCCGCATTGTTACATCTTTCATCTTTCCGCATTGTTTCATCTTTCATCTTTCCGCATTGTTTCATCTTTCATCTTTCCGCATTGTTTCATCTTTCATCTTTCCGCATTGTTTCATCTTTCATCTTTCCGCATTCTTTCATCTTTCATCTTTCCGCATTGTTTCATCTTCCATCTTTCCGCATTGTTTCATCTTTCATCTTTCCGCATTGTTTCATCTTTCATCTTTCCGCATTCTTTCATCTTTCATCTTTCCGCAATGTTTCATCTTTCATCTTTCCGCATTGTTTCATCTTTCCGCATTGTTTCATCTTTCCGCATTGTTTCATCTTTCCGCATTGTTTCATCATTCCGCATTGTTTCATCTTTCATCTTTCCGCATTGTTTCATCTTTCATCTTTCCGCATTGTTTCATCTTTCCGCATTGTTTCATCTTTCCGCATTGTTTCATCTTTCCGCATTGTTTCATATTTCCGCATTGTTTCATCTTTCCGCATTGTTTCATCTTTCCGCATTGTTTCATCTTTCCGCATTGTTTCATCTTTCCGCATTGTTTCATCTTTCCGCATTGTTTCATCTTTCCGCATTGTTTCATATTTCCGCATTGTTTCATCTTTCCGCATTGTTTCATCTTTCCGTATTGTTTCATCTTTCCGCATTGTTTCATCTTTCCGCATTGTTTCATCTTTCCGCATTGTTTCATCTTTCATCTTTCCGCATTGTTTCATCTTTCATCTTTCCGCATTGTTTCATCTTTCCGCATTGTTTCATCTTTCATCCTCCGCATTCTTTCATCTTTCATCTTTCCGCATTGTTTCATCTTTCATCTTTCCGCATTTTTTCATCTTTCATCTTTCCGCATTGTTTCATCTTTCCGCATTGTTACATCTTTCCGCATTGTTTCATCTTTCCGCACTGTTTCATCTTTCCGCATTGTTTCATCTTTCCGCATTGTTTCATCTTTCCGCATTGTTTCATCTTTCCGCATTGTTTCATCTTTCCGCATTGTTTCATCTTTCCGCATTGTTTCATCTTTCCGCATTGTTTCATCTTTCCGCATTGTTTCATCTTTCCGCATTGTTTCATCTTTCCGCATTGTTTCATCTTTCCGCATTGTTTCATCTTTCCGCATTGTTTCATCTTTCCGCATTGTTTCATCTTTCCGCATTGTTTCATCTTTCCGCATTGTTTCATCTTTCCGCATTGTTTCATCTTTCCGCATTGTTTCATCTTTCCGCATTGTTTCATCTTTCCGCATTGTTTCATCTTTCCGCATTGTTTCATCTTTCCGCATTGTTTCATCTTTCCGCATTGTTTCATCTTTCCGCATTGTTTCATCTTTCCGCATTGTTTCATCTTTCCGCATTGTTTCGTCTTTCCGCATTGTTTCATCTTTCCGCATTGTTACATCTTTCCGCATTGTTTCATCTTTCCGCATTGTTTCATCTTTCCGCATTGTTTCATCTTTCCGCATTGTTTCATCTTTCCGCATTGTTTCATCTTTCCGCATTGTTTCATCTTTCATCTTTCCGCATTGTTTCATCTTTCATCTTTCCGCATTGTTTCATCTTTCATCTTTCCGCATTGTTTCATCTTTCATCTTTCCGCATTGTTTCATCTTTCATCTTTCCGCATTGTTTCATCTTTCCGCATTGTTTCATCTTTCCGCATTGTTTCATCTTTCCGCATTGTTTCATCTTTCCGCATTGTTACATCTTTCATCTTTCCGCATTGTTTCATCTTTCATCTTTCCGCATTGTTTCATCTTTCATCTTTCCGCATTGTTTCATCTTTCATCTTTCCGCATTGTTTCATCTTTCATCTTTCCGCATTCTTTCATCTTTCATCTTTCCGCATTGTTTCATCTTCCATCTTTCCGCATTGTTTCATCTTTCATCTTTCCGCATTGTTTCATCTTTCATCTTTCCGCATTCTTTCATCTTTCATCTTTCCGCAATGTTTCATCTTTCATCTTTCCGCATTGTTTCATCTTTCCGCATTGTTTCATCTTTCCGCATTGTTTCATCTTTCCGCATTGTTTCATCATTCCGCATTGTTTCATCTTTCATCTTTCCGCATTGTTTCATCTTTCCGCATTGTTTCATCTTTCCGCATTGTTTCATCTTTCCGCATTGTTTCATATTTCCGCATTGTTTCATCTTTCCGCATTGTTTCATCTTTCCGCATTGTTTCATCTTTCCGCATTGTTTCATCTTTCCGCATTGTTTCATCTTTCCGCATTGTTTCATCTTTCCGCATTGTTTCATATTTCCGCATTGTTTCATCTTTCCGCATTGTTTCATCTTTCCGTATTGTTTCATCTTTCCGCATTGTTTCATCTTTCCGCATTGTTTCATCTTTCCGCATTGTTTCATCTTTCATCTTTCCGCATTGTTTCATCTTTCATCTTTCCGCATTGTTTCATCTTTCCGCATTGTTTCATCTTTCATCCTCCGCATTCTTTCATCTTTCATCTTTCCGCATTGTTTCATCTTTCATCTTTCCGCATTTTTTCATCTTTCATCTTTCCGCATTGTTTCATCTTTCCGCATTGTTACATCTTTCCGCATTGTTTCATCTTTCCGCACTGTCTCATCTTTCCGCATTGTTTCATCTTTCCGCATTGTTTCATCTTTCCGCATTGTTTCATCTTTCCGCATTGTTTCATCTTTCCGCATTGTTTCATCTTTCCGCATTGTTTCATCTTTCCGCATTGTTTCATCTTTCCGCATTGTTTCATCTTTCCGCATTGTTTCATCTTTCCGCATTGTTTCATCTTTCCGCATTGTTTCATCTTTCCGCATTGTTTCATCTTTCCGCATTGTTTCATCTTTCCGCATTGTTTCATCTTTCCGCATTGTTTCATCTTTCCGCATTGTTTCATCTTTCCGCATTGTTTCATCTTTCCGCATTGTTTCATCTTTCCGCATTGTTTCATCTTTCCGCATTGTTTCATCTTTCCGCATTGTTTCATCTTTCCGCATTGTTTCATCTTTCCGCATTGTTTCATCTTTCCGCATTGTTTCATCTTTCCGCATTGTTTCATCTTTCCGCATTGTTTCGTCTTTCCGCATTGTTTCATCTTTCCGCATTGTTACATCTTTTCGCATTGTTTCATCTTTCCGCATTGTTTCATCTTTCCGCATTGTTTCATCTTTCCGCATTGTTTCATCTTTCCGCATTGTTTCATCTTTCCGCATTGTTTCATCTTTCATCTTTCCGCATTGTTTCATCTTTCATCTTTCCGCATTGTTTCATCTTTCATCTTTCCGCATTGTTTCATCTTTCATCTTTCCGCATTGTTTCATCTTTCATCTTTCCGCATTGTTTCATCTTTCCGCATTGTTTCATCTTTCCGCATTGTTTCATCTTTCCGCATTGTTTCATCTTTCCGCATTGTTACATCTTTCATCTTTCCGCATTGTTTCATCTTTCATCTTTCCGCATTGTTTCATCTTTCATCTTTCCGCATTGTTTCATCTTTCATCTTTCCGCATTGTTTCATCTTTCATCTTTCCGCATTCTTTCATCTTTCATCTTTCCGCATTGTTTCATCTTCCATCTTTCCGCATTGTTTCATCTTTCATCTTTCCGCATTGTTTCATCTTTCATCTTTCCGCATTCTTTCATCTTTCATCTTTCCGCAATGTTTCATCTTTCATCTTTCCGCATTGTTTCATCTTTCCGCATTGTTTCATCTTTCCGCATTGTTTCATCTTTCCGCATTGTTTCATCATTCCGCATTGTTTCATCTTTCATCTTTCCGCATTGTTTCATCTTTCATCTTTCCGCATTGTTTCATCTTTCCGCATTGTTTCATCTTTCCGCATTGTTTCATCTTTCCGCATTGTTTCATCTTTCCGCATTGTTTCATCTTTCCGCATTGTTTCATCTTTCCGCATTGTTTCATCTTTCATTTTTCCGCATTGTTTCGTCTTTCATCTTTCCGCATTGTTTCATCTTTCATCTTTCCGCATTCATTCATCTTTCATCTTTCCGCATTGTTTCATCTTTCATCTTTCCGCATTGTTTCATCTTTCATCTTTCCGCATTGTTTCATCTTTCCGCATTGTTTCATCTTTCAGCATTGTTTCATCTTTCCGCATTGTTTCATCTTTCCGCATTGATTCATCTTTCCGCATTGTTTCATCTTTCCGCATTGTTTCATCTTTCCGCATTGTTTCATCTTTCCGCATTGTTTCATCTTTCCGCATTGTTTCATCTTTCCGCATTGTTACATCTTTCATCTTTCCGCATTGTTTCATCTTTCATCTTTCCGCATTGTTTCATCTTTCATCTTTCCGCATTGTTTCATCTTTCATCTTTCCGCATTGTTTCATCTTTCATCTTTCCGCATTCTTTCATCTTTCATCTTTCCGCATTGTTTCATCTTCCATCTTTCCGCATTGTTTCATCTTTCATCTTTCCGCATTGTTTCATCTTTCATCTTTCCGCATTCTTTCATCTTTCATCTTTCCGCAATGTTTCATCTTTCATCTTTCCGCATTGTTTCATCTTTCCGCATTGTTTCATCTTTCCGCATTGTTTCATCTTTCCGCATTGTTTCATCATTCCGCATTGTTTCATCTTTCATCTTTCCGCATTGTTTCATCTTTCATCTTTCCGCATTGTTTCATCTTTCCGCATTGTTTCATCTTTCCGCATTGTTTCATCTTTCCGCATTGTTTCATATTTCCGCATTGTTTCATCTTTCCGCATTGTTTCATCTTTCCGCATTGTTTCATCTTTCCGCATTGTTTCATCTTTCCGCATTGTTTCATCTTTCCGCATTGTTTCATCTTTCCGCATTGTTTCATCTTTCCGCATTGTTTCATCTTTCCGTATTGTTTCATCTTTCCGCATTGTTTCATCTTTCCGCATTGTTTCATCTTTCCGCATTGTTTCATCTTTCATCTTTCCGCATTGTTTCATCTTTCATCTTTCCGCATTGTTTCATCTTTCCGCATTGTTTCATCTTTCATCCTCCGCATTCTTTCATCTTTCATCTTTCCGCATTGTTTCATCTTTCATCTTTCCGCATTTTTTCATCTTTCATCTTTCCGCATTGTTTCATCTTTCCGCATTGTTACATCTTTCCGCATTGTTTCATCTTTCCGCACTGTTTCATCTTTCCGCATTGTTTCATCTTTCCGCATTGTTTCATCTTTCCGCATTGTTTCATCTTTCCGCATTGTTTCATCTTTCCGCATTGTTTCATCTTTCCGCATTGTTTCATCTTTCCGCATTGTTTCATCTTTCCGCATTGTTTCATCTTTCCGCATTGTTTCATCTTTCCGCATTGTTTCATCTTTCCGCATTGTTTCATCTTTCCGCATTGTTTCATCTTTCCGCATTGTTTCATCTTTCCGCATTGTTTCATCTTTCCGCATTGTTTCATCTTTCCGCATTGTTTCATCTTTCCGCATTGTTTCATCTTTCCGCATTGTTTCATCTTTCCGCATTGTTTCATCTTTCCGCATTGTTTCATCTTTCCGCATTGTTTCATCTTTCCGCATTGTTTCATCTTTCCGCATTGTTTCATCTTTCCGCATTGTTTCGTCTTTCCGCATTGTTTCATCTTTCCGCATTGTTACATCTTTCCGCATTGTTTCATCTTTCCGCATTGTTTCATCTTTCCGCATTGTTTCATCTTTCCGCATTGTTTCATCTTTCCGCATTGTTTCATCTTTCCGCATTGTTTCATCTTTCCGCATTGTTTCATCTTTCATCTTTCCGCATTGTTTCATCTTTCATCTTTCCGCATTGTTTCATCTTTCCGCATTGTTTCATCTTTCCGCATTGTTTCATCTTTCCGCATTGTTTCATCTTTCCGCATTGTTTCATCTTTCCGCATTGTTACATCTTTCATCTTTCCGCATTGTTTCATCTTTCATCTTTCCGCATTGTTTCATCTCTCATCTTTCCGCATTGTTTCATCTTTCATCTTTCCGCATTGTTTCATCTTTCATCTTTCCGCATTCTTTCATCTTTCATCTTTCCGCATTGTTTCATCTTCCATCTTTCCGCATTGTTTCATCTTTCATCTTTCCGCATTGTTTCATCTTTCATCTTTCCGCATTCTTTCATCTTTCATCTTTCCGCAATGTTTCATCTTTCATCTTTCCGCATTGTTTCATCTTTCCGCATTGTTTCATCTTTCCGCATTGTTTCATCTTTCCGCATTGTTTCATCATTCCGCATTGTTTCATCTTTCATCTTTCCGCATTGTTTCATCTTTCATCTTTCCGCATTGTTTCATCTTTCCGCATTGTTTCATCTTTCCGCATTGTTTCATCTTTCCGCATTGTTTCATCTTTCCGCATTGTTTCATCTTTCAGCATTGTTTCATCTTTCCGCATTGTTTCATCTTTCCGCATTGATTCATCTTTCCGCATTGTTTCATCTTTCCGCATTGTTTCATCTTTCCGCATTGTTTCATCTTTCCGCATTGTTTCATCTTTCCGCATTGTTTCATATTTCCGCATTGTTTCATCTTTCCGCATTGTTTCATCTTTCCGCATTGTTTCATCTTTCCGCATTGTTTCATCTTTCCGCATTGTTTCATCTTTCCGCATTGTTTCATCTTTCCGCATTGTTTCATATTTCCGCATTGTTTCATCTTTCCGCATTGTTTCATCTTTCCGTATTGTTTCATCTTTCCGCATTGTTTCATCTTTCCGCATTGTTTCATCTTTCCGCATTGTTTCATCTTTCATCTTTCCGCATTGTTTCATCTTTCATCTTTCCGCATTGTTTCATCTTTCCGCATTGTTTCATCTTTCATCCTCCGCATTCTTTCATCTTTCATCTTTCCGCATTGTTTCATCTTTCATCTTTCCGCATTTTTTCATCTTTCATCTTTCCGCATTGTTTCATCTTTCCGCATTGTTACATCTTTCCGCATTGTTTCATCTTTCCGCACTGTTTCATCTTTCCGCATTGTTTCATCTTTCCGCATTGTTTCATCTTTCCGCATTGTTTCATCTTTCCGCATTGTTTCATCTTTCCGCATTGTTTCATCTTTCCGCATTGTTTCATCTTTCCGCATTGTTTCATCTTTCCGCATTGTTTCATCTTTCCGCATTGTTTCATCTTTCCGCATTGTTTCATCTTTCCGCATTGTTTCATCTTTCCGCATTGTTTCATCTTTCCGCATTGTTTCATCTTTCCGCATTGTTTCATCTTTCCGCATTGTTTCATCTTTCCGCATTGTTTCATCTTTCCGCATTGTTTCATCTTTCCGCATTGTTTCATCTTTCCGCATTGTTTCATCTTTCCGCATTGTTTCATCTTTCCGCATTGTTTCATCTTTCCGCATTGTTTCATCTTTCCGCATTGTTTCATCTTTCCGCATTGTTTCATCTTTCCGCATTGTTTCATCTTTCCGCATTGTTTCGTCTTTCCGCATTGTTTCATCTTTCCGCATTGTTACATCTTTCCGCATTGTTTCATCTTTCCGCATTGTTTCATCTTTCCGCATTGTTTCATCTTTCCGCATTGTTTCATCTTTCCGCATTGTTTCATCTTTCCGCATTGTTTCATCTTTCATCTTTCCGCATTGTTTCATCTTTCATCTTTCCGCATTGTTTCATCTTTCATCTTTCCGCATTGTTTCATCTTTCATCTTTCCGCATTGTTTCATCTTTCATCTTTCCGCATTGTTTCATCTTTCCGCATTGTTTCATCTTTCCGCATTGTTTCATCTTTCCGCATTGTTTCATCTTTCCGCATTGTTACATCTTTCATCTTTCCGCATTGTTTCATCTTTCATCTTTCCGCATTGTTTCATCTTTCATCTTTCCGCATTGTTTCATCTTTCATCTTTCCGCATTGTTTCATCTTTCATCTTTCCGCATTCTTTCATCTTTCATCTTTCCGCATTGTTTCATCTTCCATCTTTCCGCATTGTTTCATCTTTCATCTTTCCGCATTGTTTCATCTTTCATCTTTCCGCATTCTTTCATCTTTCATCTTTCCGCAATGTTTCATCTTTCATCTTTCCGCATTGTTTCATCTTTCCGCATTGTTTCATCTTTCCGCATTGTTTCATCTTTCCGCATTGTTTCATCATTCCGCATTGTTTCATCTTTCATCTTTCCGCATTGTTTCATCTTTCATCTTTCCGCATTGTTTCATCTTTCCGCATTGTTTCATCTTTCCGCATTGTTTCATCTTTCCGCATTGTTTCATCTTTCCGCATTGTTTCATCTTTCCGCATTGTTTCATCTTTCCGCATTGTTTCATCTTTCATTTTTCCGCATTGTTTCGTCTTTCATCTTTCCGCATTGTTTCATCTTTCATCTTTCCGCATTCATTCATCTTTCATCTTTCCGCATTGTTTCATCTTTCATCTTTCCGCATTGTTTCATCTTTCATCTTTCCGCATTGTTTCATCTTTCCGCATTGTTTCATCTTTCAGCATTGTTTCATCTTTCCGCATTGTTTCATCTTTCCGCATTGATTCATCTTTCCGCATTGTTTCATCTTTCCGCATTGTTTCATCTTTCCGCATTGTTTCATCTTTCCGCATTGTTTCATCTTTCCGCATTGTTTCATCTTTCCGCATTGTTACATCTTTCATCTTTCCGCATTGTTTCATCTTTCATCTTTCCGCATTGTTTCATCTTTCATCTTTCCGCATTGTTTCATCTTTCATCTTTCCGCATTGTTTCATCTTTCATCTTTCCGCATTCTTTCATCTTTCATCTTTCCGCATTGTTTCATCTTCCATCTTTCCGCATTGTTTCATCTTTCATCTTTCCGCATTGTTTCATCTTTCATCTTTCCGCATTCTTTCATCTTTCATCTTTCCGCAATGTTTCATCTTTCATCTTTCCGCATTGTTTCATCTTTCCGCATTGTTTCATCTTTCCGCATTGTTTCATCTTTCCGCATTGTTTCATCATTCCGCATTGTTTCATCTTTCATCTTTCCGCATTGTTTCATCTTTCATCTTTCCGCATTGTTTCATCTTTCCGCATTGTTTCATCTTTCCGCATTGTTTCATCTTTCCGCATTGTTTCATATTTCCGCATTGTTTCATCTTTCCGCATTGTTTCATCTTTCCGCATTGTTTCATCTTTCCGCATTGTTTCATCTTTCCGCATTGTTTCATCTTTCCGCATTGTTTCATCTTTCCGCATTGTTTCATCTTTCCGCATTGTTTCATCTTTCCGTATTGTTTCATCTTTCCGCATTGTTTCATCTTTCCGCATTGTTTCATCTTTCCGCATTGTTTCATCTTTCATCTTTCCGCATTGTTTCATCTTTCATCTTTCCGCATTGTTTCATCTTTCCGCATTGTTTCATCTTTCATCCTCCGCATTCTTTCATCTTTCATCTTTCCGCATTGTTTCATCTTTCATCTTTCCGCATTTTTTCATCTTTCATCTTTCCGCATTGTTTCATCTTTCCGCATTGTTACATCTTTCCGCATTGTTTCATCTTTCCGCACTGTTTCATCTTTCCGCATTGTTTCATCTTTCCGCATTGTTTCATCTTTCCGCATTGTTTCATCTTTCCGCATTGTTTCATCTTTCCGCATTGTTTCATCTTTCCGCATTGTTTCATCTTTCCGCATTGTTTCATCTTTCCGCATTGTTTCATCTTTCCGCATTGTTTCATCTTTCCGCATTGTTTCATCTTTCCGCATTGTTTCATCTTTCCGCATTGTTTCATCTTTCCGCATTGTTTCATCTTTCCGCATTGTTTCATCTTTCCGCATTGTTTCATCTTTCCGCATTGTTTCATCTTTCCGCATTGTTTCATCTTTCCGCATTGTTTCATCTTTCCGCATTGTTTCATCTTTCCGCATTGTTTCATCTTTCCGCATTGTTTCATCTTTCCGCATTGTTTCATCTTTCCGCATTGTTTCATCTTTCCGCATTGTTTCGTCTTTCCGCATTGTTTCATCTTTCCGCATTGTTACATCTTTCCGCATTGTTTCATCTTTCCGCATTGTTTCATCTTTCCGCATTGTTTCATCTTTCCGCATTGTTTCATCTTTCCGCATTGTTTCATCTTTCCGCATTGTTTCATCTTTCCGCATTGTTTCATCTTTCATCTTTCCGCATTGTTTCATCTTTCATCTTTCCGCATTGTTTCATCTTTCCGCATTGTTTCATCTTTCCGCATTGTTTCATCTTTCCGCATTGTTTCATCTTTCCGCATTGTTTCATCTTTCCGCATTGTTACATCTTTCATCTTTCCGCATTGTTTCATCTTTCATCTTTCCGCATTGTTTCATCTCTCATCTTTCCGCATTGTTTCATCTTTCATCTTTCCGCATTGTTTCATCTTTCATCTTTCCGCATTCTTTCATCTTTCATCTTTCCGCATTGTTTCATCTTCCATCTTTCCGCATTGTTTCATCTTTCATCTTTCCGCATTGTTTCATCTTTCATCTTTCCGCATTCTTTCATCTTTCATCTTTCCGCAATGTTTCATCTTTCATCTTTCCGCATTGTTTCATCTTTCCGCATTGTTTCATCTTTCCGCATTGTTTCATCTTTCCGCATTGTTTCATCATTCCGCATTGTTTCATCTTTCATCTTTCCGCATTGTTTCATCTTTCATCTTTCCGCATTGTTTCATCTTTCCGCATTGTTTCATCTTTCCGCATTGTTTCATCTTTCCGCATTGTTTCATCTTTCCGCATTGTTTCATCTTTCAGCATTGTTTCATCTTTCCGCATTGTTTCATCTTTCCGCATTGATTCATCTTTCCGCATTGTTTCATCTTTCCGCATTGTTTCATCTTTCCGCATTGTTTCATCTTTCCGCATTGTTTCATCTTTCCGCATTGTTTCATCTTTCCGCAATGTTTCATCTTTCCGCATTGTTTCATCTTTCCGCATTGTTTCATCTTTCCGCATTGTTTCATCTTTCCGCATTGTTTCATCTTTCCGCATTGTTTCATCTTTCCGCATTGTTTCATCTTTCCGCATTGTTTCATCTTTCCGCATTGTTTCATCTTTCCGCATTGTTTCATCTTTCCGCATTGTTTCATCTTTCATTTTTCCGCATTGTTTCGTCTTTCATCTTTCCGCATTGTTTCATCTTTCATCTTTCCGCATTGTTTCTTCTTTCATCTTTCCGCATTCTTTCATCTTTCATCTTTCCGCATTGTTTCATCTTTCATCTTTCCGCATTGTTTCATCTTTCATCTTTCCGCATTGTTTCATCTTTCCGCATTGTTTCATCTTTCAGCATTGTTTCATCTTTCCGCATTGTTTCATCTTTCCGCATTGATTCATCTTTCCGCATTGTTTCATCTTTCCGCATTGTTTCATCTTTCCGCATTGTTTCATCTTTCCGCATTGTTTCATCTTTCCGCATTGTTTCATCTTTCCGCATTGTTTCATCTTTCCGCATTGTGTCATCTTTCCGCATTGTTTCATCTTTCCGCATTGTTTCATCTTTCATCTTTCCGTATTCTTTCATCTTTCATCTTTCCGCATTGTTTCATCTTTCATCTTTCCGCATTGTTTCATCTTTCATCTTTCCGCATTGTTTCTTCTTTCATCTTTCCGCATTCTTTCATCTTTCATCTTTCCGCATTGTTTCATCTTTCATCTTTCCGCATTGTTTCATCTTTCATCTTTCCGCATTGTTTCATCTTTCCGCATTGTTTCATCTTTCCGCATTGTTTCATCTTTCCGCATTGTTTCATCTTTCCGCATTGTTTCATCTTTCTGCATTGTTTCATCTTTCCGCATTGTTTCATCTTTCATCTTTCCGCATTGTTTCTTCTTTCATCTTTCCGCATTCTTTCATCTTTCATCTTTCCGCATTGTTTCATCTTTCATCTTTCCGCATTGTTTCATCTTTCATCTTTCCGCATTGTTTCATCTTTCCGCATTGTTTCATCTTTCCGCATTGTTTCATCTTTCCGCACTGTTTCATCTTTCCGCATTGTTTCATCTTTCTGCATTGTTTCATCTTTCCGCATTGTTTCATCTTTCCGCATTGTTTCATCTTTCCGCATTGTTTCATCTTTCCGCATTGTTTCACCTTTCATCTTTCCGCATTGTTTCGTCTTTCATCTTTCCGCATTGTTTCATCTTTCATCTTTCCGCATTCATTCATCTTTCATCTTTCCGCATTGTTTCATCTTTCATCTTTCCGCATTGTTTCATCTTTCCTCTTTCCGCATTGTTTCATCTTTCATCTTTCCGCATTTTTTCATCTTTCATCTTTCCGCATTGTTTCATCTTTCATCTTTCCGCATTGTTTCATATTTCCGCATTGTTTCATCTTTCCGCATTGTTTCATCTTTCATCTTCCGCATTCTTTCATCTTTCATCTTTCCGCATTGTTTCATCTTTCATCTTTCCGCATTTTTTCATCTTTCATCTTTCCGCATTGTTTCATCTTTCCGCATTGTTTCATCTTTCCGCATTGTTTCATCTTTCCGCATTGTTTCATCTTTCCGCATTGTTTCATCTTTCCGCATTGTTTCATCTTTCCGCATTGTTTCATCTTTCCGCAATGTTTCATCTTTCCGCATTGTTTCATCTTTCCGCATTGTTTCATCTTTCCGCATTGTTTCATCTTTCCGCATTGTTTCATCTTTCCGCATTTTTTCATCTTTCCGCATTGTTTCATCTTTCCGCATTGTTTCATCTTTCCGCATTGTTTCATCTTTCCGCATTGTTTCATCTTTCCGCATTGTTTCATCTTTCCGCATTGTTTCATCTTTCCGCATTGTTTCATCTTTCCGCATTGTTTCATCTTTCCGCATTGTTTCATCTTTCCGCATTGTTTCATCTTTCCGCATTGTTTCATCTTTCCGCATTGTTTCATCTTTCCGCATTGTTTCATCTTTCCGCATTGTTTCATCTTTCCGCATTGTTTCATCTTTCATCTTTCCGCATTCTTTCATCTTTCATCTTTCCGCATTGTTTCATCTTTCATCTTTCCGCATTGTTTCATCTTTCCGCATTCTTTCATCTTTCATCTTTCCGCATTGTTTCATCTTTCCGCATTGTTTCATCTTTCCGCATGGTTTCATCTTTCCGCATTGTTTCATCTTTCATCTTTCCGCATTCTTTCATCTTTCATCTTTCCGCATTGTTTCATCTTTCATCTTTCCGCATTGTTTCATCTTTCATCTTTCCGCATTGTTTCATCTTTCATCTTTCCGCATTGTTTCATCTTTCATCTTTCCGCATTCTTTCATCTTTCATCTTTCCGCATTGTTTCATCTTTCATCTTTCCGCATTGTTTCATCTTTCCGCATTGTTTCATCTTTCATCTTTCCGCATTGTTTCATCTTTCCGCATTGTTTCATCTTTCCGCATTGTTTCATCTTTCATCTTTCCGCATTGTTTCATCTTTCATCTTTCCGCATTGTTTCATCTTTCATCTTTCCGCATTGTTTCATCTTTCATCTTTCCGCATTGTTTCATCTTTCATCTTTACGCATTGTTTGATCTTTCATATTTACGCATTGTTTCATCTTTCCGCATTGTTTCATCTTTCATCTTCCGCATTCTTTCATCTTTTATCTTTCCCCATTGTTTCATCTTTCATCTTTCCGCATTGTTTCATCTTTCATCTTTCCGCATTGTTTCATCTTTCATCTTTCCGCATTGTTTCATCTTTCATCATTCCGAATTGTTTCATCTTTCATCTTTCCGCATTCTTTCATCTTTCATCTTTCCGCATTGTTTCATCTTTCCGCATTGTTTCATCGTTCATATTTCCGCATTGTTTCATCTTTCATCTTTCCGCATTCTTTCATCTTTCATCTTTCCGCATTGTTTCATCTTTCATCTTTCCGCATTGTTTCATCTTTCATCTTTCCGCATTTTTTCATCTTTCATCTTTCCGCATTGTTTCATCTTTCATCTTTCCGCATTTTTTCATCTTTCATCTTTCCGCATTGTTTCATCTTTCAGCTTTCCGCATTGTTTCATCTTTCCGCATTGTTTCATCTTTCCGCAATGTTTCATCATTCATCTTTCCGCATTGTTTCATCTTTCATCTTTCCGCATTCTTTCATCTTTCATCTTTCCGCATTGTTTCATCTTTCATCTTTCCGCATTGTTTCATCTTTCATCTTTCCGCATTCTTTCATCTTTCATCTTTCCGCATTGTTTCATCTTTCATCTTTCCGCATTGTTTCATCTTTCATCTTTCCGCATTCTTTCATCTTTCATCTTTCCGCATTGTTTCATCTTTCATCTTTCCGCATTTTTTCATCTTTCATCTTTCCGCATTGTTTCATCTTTCATCTTTCCGCATTTTTTCATCTTTTATCTTTCCGCATTGTTTCATCTTTCAGCTTTCCGCATTGTTTCATCTTTCCGCATTGTTTCATCTTTCCGCATTGTTTCATCATTCATCTTTCCGCATTGTTTCATCTTTCATCTTTCCGCATTCTTTCATCTTTCATCTTTCCGCATTGTTTCATCTTTCATCTTTCCGCATTGTTTCATCTTTCATCTTTCCGCATTCTTTCATCTTTCATCTTTCCGCATTGTTTCATCTTTCCGCATTGTTTCATCTTTCATCTTTCCGCATTTTTTCATCTTTCATCTTTCCGCATTGTTTCATCTTTCCGCATTTTTTCATCTTTCATCTTTCCGCATTCTTTCATCTTTCATCTTTCCGCATTGTTTCATCTTTCATCTTTCCGCATTGTTTCATCTTTCATCTTTCCGCATTCTTTCATCTTTCATCTTTCCGCATTGTTTCATCTTTCCGCATTGTTTCATCTTTCCGCATTGTTTCATCTTTCATCTTTCCGCATTGTTTCATCTTTCATCTTTCCGCATTGTTTCATCTTTCATCTTTCCGCATTCTTTCATCTTTCATCTTTCCGCATTGTTTCATCTTTCATCTTTCCGCATTGTTTCATCTTTCCGCATTGTTTCATCTTTCATCTTTCCGCATTTTTTCATCTTTCATCTTTCCGCATTGTTTCATCTTTCCGCATTGTTTCATCTTTCCGCATTGTTTCATCTTTCCGCATTGTTTCATCTTTCATCTTTCCGCATTGTTTCATCTTTCATCTTTCCGCATTGTTTCATCTTTCATCTTTCCGCATTGTTTCATCTTTCATCTTTCCGCATTGTTTCATCTTTCATCTTTCCGCATTCTTTCATCTTTCATCTTTCCGCATTGTTTCATCTTTCATCTTTCCGCATTTTTTCATCTTTCATCTTTCCGCATTGTTTCATCTTTCATCTTTCCGCATTTTTTCATCTTTCATCTTTCCGCATTGTTTCATCTTTCATCTTTCCGCATTGTTTCATCTTTCATCTTTCCGCATTGTTTCATCTTTCATCTTTCCGCATTCTTTCATCTTTCATCTTTCCGCATTGTTTCATCTTTCCGCATTGTTTCATCTTTCATCTTTCCGCATTGTTTCATCTTTCATCTTTCCGCATTGTTTCATCTTTCATCTTTCCGCATTCTTTCATCTTTCATCTTTCCGCATTGTTTCATCTTTCATCTTCCGCATTCTTTCATCTTTCATCTTTCCGCATTGTTTCATCTTTCATCTTTCCGCATTTTTTCATCTTTCATCTTTCCGCATTGTTTCATCTTTCCGCATTGTTTCATCTTTCCGCATTGTTTCATCTTTCCGCATTGTTTCATCTTTCCGCATTGTTTCATCTTTCCGCATTGTTTCATCTTTCCGCATTGTTTCATCTTTCATCTTTCCGCATTGTTTCATCTTTCATCTTTCCGCATTGTTTCATCTTTCATCTTTCCGCATTGTTTCATCTTTCATCTTTCCGCATTGTTTCATCTTTCATCTTTCCGCATTGTTTCATCTTTCATCTTTCCGCATTGTTTCATCTTTCATCTTTCCGCATTGTTTCATCTTTCATCTTTCCGCATTCTTTCATCTTTCATCTTTCCGCATTGTTTCATCTTTCATCTTTCCGCAATGTTTCATCTTTCATCTTTCCGCATTGTTTCATCTTTCATCTTTCCGCATTCTTTCATCTTTCATCTTTCCGCATTGTTTCATCTTTCATCTTTCCGCATTGTTTCATCTTTCCGCATTGTTTCATCTTTCCGCATTGTTTCATCTTTCCGGATTGTTTCATCTTTCCGCATTGTTTCATCTTTCCGCATTGTTTCATCTTTCCGCATTGTTTCATCTTTCCGCATTGTTTCATCTTTCCGCATTGTTTCATCTTTCCGCATTGTTTCATCTTTCATCTTTCCGCATTGTTTCATCTTTCATCTTTCCGCATTGTTTCATCTTTCATCTTTCCGCATTGTTTCATCTTTCATCTTTCCGCATTGTTTCATCTTTCATCTTTACGCATTGTTTCATCTTTCATATTTACGCATTGTTTCATCTTTCCGCATTGTTTCATCTTTCATCTTCCGCATTCTTTCATCTTTTATCTTTCCGCATTGTTTCATCTTTCATCTTTCCGCATTTTTTCATCTTTCATCTTTCCGCATTTTTTCATCTTTCATCTTTCCGCATTGTTTCATCTTTCATCTTTCCGCATTTTTTCATCTTTCATCTTTCCGCATTGTTTCATCTTTCCGCATTGTTTCATCTTTCATCTTTCCGCATTGTTTCATCTTTCATCTTTCCGCATTCTTTCATCTTTCATCTTTCCGAATTGTTTCATCTTTCATCTTTCCGCATTGTTTCATCTTTCATCTTTCCGCATTCTTTCATATTTCATCTTTCCGCATTGTTTCATCTTTCCGCATTGTTTCATCTTTCCGCATTGTTTCATCTTTCCGCATTGTTTCATCTTTCCGCATTGTTTCATCTTTCCGCATTGTTTCATCTTTCCGCATTGTTTCATCTTTCCGCATTGTTTCATCTTTCCGCATTGTTTCATCTTTCCGCATTGTTTCATCTTTCATCTTTCCGCATTGTTTCATCTTTCATCTTTCCGCATTGTTTCATCTTTCATCTTTCCGCATTGTTTCATCTTTCATCTTTCCGCATTGTTTCATCTTTCATCTTTACGCATTGTTTCATCTTTCATATTTACGCATTGTTTCATCTTTCCGCATTGTTTCATCTTTCATCTTCCGCATTCTTTCATCTTTTATCTTTCCGCATTGTTTCATCTTTCATCTTTCCGCATTTTTTCATCTTTCATCTTTCCGCATTTTTTCATCTTTCATCTTTCCGCATTGTTTCATCTTTCATCTTTCCGCATTTTTTCATCTTTCATCTTTCCGCATTGTTTCATCTTTCCGCATTGTTTCATCTTTCATCTTTCCGCATTGTTTCATCTTTCATCTTTCCGCATTCTTTCATCTTTCATCTTTCCGAATTGTTTCATCTTTCATCTTTCCGCATTGTTTCATCTTTCATCTTTCCGCATTCTTTCATATTTCATCTTTCCGCATTGTTTCATCTTTCCGCATTGTTTCATCTTTCCGCATTGTTTCATCTTTCCGCATTGTTTCATCTTTCCGCATTGTTTCATCTTTCCGCATTGTTTCATCTTTCCGCATTGTTTCATCTTTCCGCATTGTTTCATCTTTCCGCATTGTTTCATCTTTCCGCATTGTTTCATCTTTCCGCATTGTTTCATCTTTCCGCATTGTTTCATCTTTCCGCATTGTTTCATCTTTCCGCATTGTTTCATCTTTCCGCATTGTTTCATCTGTCATCTTTCCGCATTGTTTCATCTTTCATCTTTCCGCATTCTTTCATTTTTCATCTTTCCGCATTGTTTCATCTTTCATCTTTCCGCATTCTTTCATCTTTCATCTTTCCGCATTTTTTCATCTTTCATCTTTCCGCATTGTTTCATCTTTCATCTTTCCGCATTGTTTCATCTTTCATCTTTCCGCATTGTTTCATCTTTCATCTTTCCGCATTGTTTAATCTTTCCGCATTGTTTCATCTTTCCGCATTGTTTCATCTTTCCGCATTGTTTCATCTTTCCGCATTGTTTCATCTTTCCGCATTGTTTCATCTTTCATCTTTCCGCATTGTTTCATCTTTCATCTGTGCGCATTGTTTCATCTTTCCGCATTGTTTCATCTTTCCGCATAGTTTCCTCTTTCATCTTTCCGCATTGTTTCATCTTTCATCTTTCCGCATTGTTTCATCTTTCATCTTTCCGCATTGTTTCATCTTTCATCTTCCGCATTCTTTCATCTTTCATCTTTCCGCATTGTTTCATCTTTCATCATTCCGCATTTTTTCATCTTTCACCTTTCCGCATTGTTTCATCTTTCATCTTTCCGCATTTTTTCATCTTTCATCTTTCCGCATTGTTTCATCTTTCATCTTTCCGCATTCTTTCATCTTTCATCTTTCCGCATTGTTTCATCTTTCATCTTTCCGCATTTTTTCATCTTTCATCTTTCCGCATTGTTTCATCTTTCATCTTTCCGCATTCTTTCATCTTTCATCTTTCCGCATTGTTTGATCTTTCATCTTTCCGCATTCTTTCATCTTTCATCTTTCCGCATTGTTTCATCTTTCCGCATTGTTTCATCTTTCATCTTTCCGCATTCTTTCATCTTTCATCTTTCCGCATTGTTTCATCTTTCCGCATTCTTTCATCTTTCATCTTTCCGCATTGTTTCATCTTTCATCTTTCCGCATTCTTTCATCTTTCATCTTTCCGCATTGTTTCATCTTTCATCTTTCCGCATTGTTTCATCTTTCATCTTTCCGCATTGTTTCATCTTTCATCTTTCCGCATTCTTTCATCTTTCATCTTTCCGCATTGTTTCATCTTTCATCTTTCCGCATTGTTTCATCTTTCATCTTTCCGCATTGTTTCATCTTTCATCTTTCCGCATTCTTTCATCTTTCATCTTTCCGCAATGTTTCATCTTTCATCTTTCCGCATTGTTTCATCTTTCCGCATTGTTTCATCTTTCCGCATTGTTTCATCTTTCATCTTTCCGCATTGTTTCATCTTTCCGCATTGTTTCATCTTTCCGCATTGTTTCATCTTTCCGCATTGTTTCATCTTTCCGCATTGTTTCATCTTTCCGCATTGTTTCATCTTTCAGCATTGTTTCATCTTTCCGCATTGTTTCATCTTTCCGCGTTGATTCATCTTTCCGCATTGTTTCATCTTTCCGCATTGTTTCATCTTTCCGCATTGTTTCATCTTTCCGCATTGTTTCATCTTTCCGCAATGTTTCATCTTTCCGGATTGTTTCATCTTTCCGCATTGTTTCATCTTTCCGCATTGTTTCATCTTTCCGCATTGTTTCATCTTTCCGCATTGTTTCATCTTTCCGCATTGTTTCATCTTTCCGCATTGTTTCATCTTTCCGCATTGTTTCATCTTTCCGCATTGTTTCATCTTTCCGCATTGTTTCATCTTTCCGCATTGTTTCATCTTTCATCTTTCCGCATTGTTTCGTCTTTCATCTTTCCGCATTGTTTCATCATTCATCTTTCCGCATTGTTTCATCTTTCATCTTTCCGCATTCTTTCATCTTTCATCTTTCCGCATTGTTTCATCTTTCATCTTTCCGCATTGTTTCATCTTTCATCTTTCCGCATTCTTTCATCTTTCATCTTTCCGCATTGTTTCATCTTTCCGCATTGTTTCATCTTTCATCTTTCCGCATTGTTTCATCTTTCATCTTTCCGCATTGTTTCATCTTTCATCTTTCCGCATTCTTTCATCTTTCATCTTTCCGCATTGTTTCATCTTTCATCTTCCGCATTCTTTCATCTTTCATCTTTCCGCATTGTTTCATCTTTCATCTTTCCGCATTTTTTCATCTTTCATCTTTCCGCATTGTTTCATCTTTCCGCATTGTTTCATCTTTCCGCATTGTTTCATCTTTCCGCATTGTTTCATCTTTCCGCATTGTTTCATCTTTCATCTTTCCGCATTGTTTCATCTTTCATCTTTCCGCATTGTTTCATCTTTCATCTTTCCGCATTGTTTCATCTTTCATCTTTCCGCATTGTTTCATCTTTCATCTTTCCGCATTGTTTCATCTTTCATCTTTCCGCATTGTTTCATCTTTCATCTTTCCGCATTGTTTCATCTTTCATCTTTCCGCATTCTTTCATCTTTCATCTTTCCGCATTGTTTCATCTTTCATCTTTCCGCAATGTTTCATCTTTCATCTTTCCGCATTGTTTCATCTTTCATCTTTCCGCATTCTTTCATCTTTCATCTTTCCGCATTGTTTCATCTTTCATCTTTCCGCATTGTTTCATCTTTCCGCATTGTTTCATCTTTCCGCATTGTTTCATCTTTCCGGATTGTTTCATCTTTCCGCATTGTTTCATCTTTCCGCATTGTTTCATCTTTCCGCATTGTTTCATCTTTCCGCATTGTTTCATCTTTCCGCATTGTTTCATCTTTCCGCATTGTTTCATCTTTCCGCATTGTTTCATCTTTCATCTTTCCGCATTGTTTCATCTTTCATCTTTCCGCATTGTTTCATCTTTCATCTTTCCGCATTGTTTCATCTTTCATCTTTCCGCATTGTTTCATCTTTCATCTTTACGCATTATTTCATCTTTCATATTTACGCATTGTTTCATCTTTCCGCATTGTTTCATCTTTCATCTTCCGCATTCTTTCATCTTTTATCTTTCCGCATTGTTTCATCTTTCATCTTTCCGCATTTTTTCATCTTTCATCTTTCCGCATTTTTTCATCTTTCATCTTTCCGCATTGTTTCATCTTTCATCTTTCCGCATTTTTTCATCTTTCATCTTTCCGCATTGTTTCATCTTTCCGCATTGTTTCATCTTTCATCTTTCCGCATTGTTTCATCTTTCATCTTTCCGCATTCTTTCATCTTTCATCTTTCCGAATTGTTTCATCTTTCATCTTTCCGCATTGTTTCATCTTTCATCTTTCCGCATTCTTTCATATTTCATCTTTCCGCATTGTTTCATCTTTCCGCATTGTTTCATCTTTCCGCATTGTTTCATCTTTCCGCATTGTTTCATCTTTCCGCATTGTTTCATCTTTCCGCATTGTTTCATCTTTCCGCATTGTTTCATCTTTCCGCATTGTTTCATCTTTCCGCATTGTTTCATCTTTCCGCATTGTTTCATCTTTCCGCATTGTTTCATCTTTCCGCATTGTTTCATCTTTCATCTTTCCGCATTGTTTCATCTTTCATCTTTCCGCATTGTTTCATCTTTCATCTTTCCGCATTGTTTCATCTTTCATCTTTCCGCATTGTTTCATCTTTCATCTTTACGCATTGTTTCATCTTTCATATTTACGCATTGTTTCATCTTTCCGCATTGTTTCATCTTTCATCTTCCGCATTCTTTCATCTTTTATCTTTCCGCATTGTTTCATCTTTCATCTTTCCGCATTTTTTCATCTTTCATCTTTCCGCATTTTTTCATCTTTCATCTTTCCGCATTGTTTCATCTTTCATCTTTCCGCATTTTTTCATCTTTCATCTTTCCGCATTGTTTCATCTTTCCGCATTGTTTCATCTTTCATCTTTCCGCATTGTTTCATCTTTCATCTTTCCGCATTCTTTCATCTTTCATCTTTCCGAATTGTTTCATCTTTCATCTTTCCGCATTGTTTCATCTTTCATCTTTCCGCATTCTTTCATATTTCATCTTTCCGCATTGTTTCATCTTTCCGCATTGTTTCATCTTTCCGCATTGTTTCATCTTTCCGCATTGTTTCATCTTTCCGCATTGTTTCATCTTTCCGCATTGTTTCATCTTTCCGCATTGTTTCATCTTTCCGCATTGTTTCATCTTTCCGCATTGTTTCATCTTTCCGCATTGTTTCATCTTTCCGCATTGTTTCATCTTTCCGCATTGTTTCATCTTTCCGCATTGTTTCATCTTTCCGCATTGTTTCATCTTTCATCTTTCCGCATTGTTTCATCTTTCATCTTTCCGCATTGTTTCATCTTTCATCTTTCCGCATTGTTTCATTTTCATCTTTCCGCATTGTTTCATCTTTCCGCATTGTTTCATCTTTCCGCATTGTTTCATCTTTCCGCATTGTTTCATCTTTCCGCATTGTTTCATCTTTCCGCATTGTTTCATCTTTCCGCATTGTTTCATCTTTCATCTTCCGCATTCTTTCATCTTTCATCTTTCCGCATTGTTTCATCTTTCATCTTTCCGCATTGTTTCATCTTTCATCTTTCCGCATTCTTTCATCTTTCATCTTTCCGCATTGTTTCATCTTTCATCTTTCCGCATTGTTTCATCTTTCATCTTTCCGCATTCTTTCATCTTTCATCTTTCCGCATTGTTTCATCTTTCCGCATTGTTTCATCTTTCCGCATTGTTTCATCTTTCCGCATTGTTTCATCTTTCCGCATTGTTTCATCTTACCGCAATGTTTCATCTTTCATCTTTCCGCATTGTTTCATCTTTCATCTTTCCGCATTGTTTCATCTTTCATCTTTCCGCATTGTTTCATCTTTCATCTTTCCGCATTGTTTCATCTTTCCGCATTGTTTCATCTTTCCGCATTGTTTCATCTTTCCGCATTGTTTCATCTTTCCGCATTGTTTCATCTTTCATCTTCCGTATTCTTTCATCTTTCATCTTTCCGCATTGTTTCATCTTTCATCTTTCCGCATTGTTTCATCTTTCATCTTTCCGCATTCTTTCATCTTTCATCTTTCCGCATTGTTTCATCTTTCATCTTTCCGCATTCTTTCATCTGTCATCTTTCCGCATTGTTTCATCTTTCATCTTTCCGCATTGTTTCATCTTTCCGCATTGTTTCATCTTTCATCTTTCCGCATTGTTTCATCTTTCATCTTTCCGCATTGTTTCATCTTTCATCTTTCCGCATTGTGTCATCTTTCATCTTTCCGCATTGTTTCATCTTTCATCTTTCCGCATTCTTTCATCTTTCATCTTTCCGCATTGTTTCATCTTTCATCTTTCCGCATTGTTTCATCTTTCACCTTTCCGCATTGTTTCATCTTTCCGCATTGTTTCATCTTTCCGCATTGTTTCATCTTTCCGCATTGTTTCATCTTTCCGCATTGTTTCATCTTTCCGCATTGTTTCATCTTTCCGCATTGTTTCATCTTTCCGCATTGTTTCATCTTTCCGCATTGTTTCATCTTTCCGCATTGTTTCATCTTTCCGCATTGTTTCATCTTTCCGCATTGTTTCATCTTTCCGCATTGTTTCATCTTTCCGCATTTTTTCATCTTTCATCTTTCCGCATTGTTTCATCTTTCATCTTTCCGCATTGTTTCATCTTTCCGCATTGTTTCATCTTTCCGCATTGTTTCATCTTTCCGCATTGTTTCATCTTTCCGCATTGTTTCATCTTTCATCTTTCCGCATTGTTTCATCTTTCATCTTTCCGCATTGTTTCATCTTTCATCTTTCCGCATTGTTTCATCTTTCATCTTTACGCATTGTTTCATCTTTCCGCATTGTTTCATCTTTCATCTTCCGCATTCTTTCATCTTTTATCTTTCCGCATTGTTTCATCTTTCATCTTTCCGCATTTTTTCATCTTTCATCTTTCCGCATTTTTTCATCTTTCATCTTTCCGCATTGTTTCATCTTTCATCTTTCCGCATTGTTTCATCTTTCCGCATTGTTTCATCTTTCCGCATTGTTTCATCTTTCCGCATTGTTTCATCTTTCCGCATTGTTTCATCTTTCCGCATTGTTTCATCTTTCCGCATTGTTTCATCTTTCATCTTTCCGCATTGTTTCATCTTTCCGCATTGTTTCATCTTTCATCTTTCCGCATTGTTTCATCTTTCATCTTTCTGCATTCTTTCATCTTTCATCTTTCCGCATTGTTTCATCTTTCATCTTTCCGCATTGTTTCATCTTTCATCTTTCCGCATTCTTTCATCTTTCATCTTTCCGCATTGTTTCATCTTTCCGCACTGTTTCATCTTTCCGCATTGTTTCATCTTTCATCTTTCCGCATTGTTTCATCTTTCCGCATTGTTTCATCTTTCCGCATTGTTTCATCTTTCATCTTCCGCATTCTTTCATCTTTCATCTTTCCGCATTGTTTCATCTTTCATCTTTCCGCATTTTTTCATCTTTCATCTTTCCGCATTGTTTCATCTTTCATCTTTCCGCATTGTTTCATCTTTCCGCATTGTTTCATCTTTCATCTTCCGCATTCTTTCATCTTTCATCTTTCCGCATTGTTTCATCTTTCATCTTTCCGCATTTTTTCATCTTTCATCTTTCCGCATTGTTTCATCTTTCATCTTTCCGCATTGTTTCATCTTTCATCTTTCCGCATTGTTTCATCTTTCCGCATTGTTTCATCTTTCATCTTCCGCATTCTTTCATCTTTCATCTTTCCGCATTGTTTCATCTTTCATCTTTCCGCATTTTTTCATCTTTCATCTTTCCGCATTGTTTCATCTTTCATCTATCCGCATTATTTCATCTTTCATCTTTCCGCATTGTTTTATCTTTCATCTTTCCGCATTGTTTCATCTTTCATCTTTCCGCATTGTTTCATCTTTCATCTTTCCGCATTGTTTCATCTTTCATCTTTCCGCATTGTTTCATCTTTCATCTTTCCGCATTCTTTCATCTTTCATCTTTCCGCATTGTTTCATCTTTCATCTTTCCGCATTTTTTCATCTTTCATCTTTCCGCATTGTTTCATCTTCCATCTTTCCGCATTCTTTCATCTTTCATCTTTCCGCATTGTTTCATCTTTCATCTTTCCGCATTGTTTCATCTTTCATCTTTCCGCATTGTTTCATCTTTCATCTTTCCGCATTGTTTCATCTTTCATCTTTCCGCATTATTTCATCTTTCATCTTTCCGCATTGTTTCATCTTTCATCTTTCCGCATTGTTTCATCTTTCATCTTTCCGCATTCTTTCATCTTTCATCTTTCCGCATTGTTTCATCTATCCGCATTGTTTCATCTTTCCGCATTGTTTCATCTTTCCGCATTGTTTCATCTTTCCGCATTGTTTCATCTTTCCGCATTGTTTCATCTTTCCGCATTGTTTCATCTTTCCGCATTGTTTCATCTTTCCGCATTGTTTCATCTTTCCGCATTGTTTCATCTTTCCGCATTGTATCATCTTTCATCTTCCGCATTCTTTCATCTTTCATCTTTCCGCATTGTTTCATCTTTCATCTTTCCGCATTTTTTCATCTTTCATCTTTCCGCATTGTTTCATCTTTCATCTTTCCGCATTGTTTCATCTTTCATCTTTCCGCATTCTTTCATCTTTCAACTTTCCGCATTGTTTCATCTTTCATCTTTCCGCATTCTTTCATCTTTCATCTTTCCGCATTTTTTCATCTTTTATCTTTCCGCATTTTTTCATCTTTCATCTTTCCGCATTGTTTCATCTTTCATCTTTCCGCATTCTTTCATCTTTCATCTTTCCGCATTGTTTCATCTTTCTGCATTGTTTCATCTTTCCGCATTGTTTCATCTTTCATCTTTCCGCATTGTTTCATCTTTCCGCATTGTTTCATCTTTCCACATTGTTTCATCTTTCATCTTCCGCATTCTTTCATCTTTCATCTTTCCGCATTGTTTCATCTTTCATCTTTCCGCATTGTTTCATCTTTCATCTTTCCGCATTCTTTCATCTTTCATCTTTCCGCATTGTTTCATCTTTCATCTTTCCGCATTCTTTCATCTGTCATCTTTCCGCATTGTTTCATCTTTCATCTTTCCGCATTGTTTCATCTTTCCGCATTGTTTCATCTTTCATCTTTCCGCATTGTTTCATCTTTCATCTTTCCGCATTGTTTCATCTTTCATCTTTCCGCATTGTTTCATCTTTCATCTTTCCGCATTGTTTCATCTTTCATCTTTCCGCATTGTTTCATCTTTCATCTTTCCGCATTCTTTCATCTTTCATCTTTCCGCATTGTTTCATCTTTCATCTTTCCGCAATGTTTCATCTTTCATCTTTCCGCATTGTTTCATCTTTCATCTTTCCGCATTCTTTCATCTTTCATCTTTCCGCATTGTTTCATCTTTCATCTTTCCGCATTGTTTCATCTTTCCGCATTGTTTCATCTTTCCGCATTGTTTCATCTTTCCGCATTGTTTCATCTTTCCGCATTGTTTCATCTTTCCGCATTGTTTCATCTTTCCGCATTGTTTCATCTTTCCTCATTGTTTCATCTTTCCGCATTGTTTCATCTTTCCGCATTGTTTCATCTTTCCGCATTGTTTCATCTTTCCGCATTGTTTCATCTTTCCGAATTGTTTCATCTTTCCGCATTGTTTCATCTTTCCGCATTGTTTCATCTTTCATCTTTCCGCATTGTTTCATCTTTCCGCATTGTTTCATCTTTCATCTTCCGCATTCTTTCATCTTTCATCTTTCCGCATTGTTTCATCTTTCATCTTTCCGCATTTTTTCATCTTTCATCTTTCCGCATTGTTTCATTTTTCATCTTTCCGCATTGTTTCATCTTTCATCTTTCCGCATTGTTTCATCTTTCATCTTTCCGCATTCTTTCATCTTTTATCTTTCCGCATTGTTTCATCTTTCATCTTTCCGCATTGTTTCATCTTTCATCTTTCCGCATTGTTTCATCTTCCATCTTTCCGCATTCTTTCATCTTTCATCTTTCCGCATTGTTTCATCTTTCATCTTTCCGCATTGTTTCATCTTTCATCTTTCCGCATTGTTTCATCTTTCATCTTTCCGCATTGTTTCATCTTTCATCTTTCCGCATTGTTTCATCTTTCAACTTTCCGCATTGTTTCATCTTTCATCTTTCCGCATTCTTTCATCTTTCATCTTTCCGCATTGTTTCATCTTTCATCTTTCCGCATTTTTTCATCTTTCATCTATCCGCATTGTTTCATCTTTCATCTTTCCGCATTGTTTCATCTTTCCGCATTGTTTCATCTTTCAACTTTCCGCATTGTTTCATCTTTCATGTTTCCGCATTCTTTCATCTTTCATCTTTCCGCATTTTTTCATCTTTTATCTTTCCGCATTTTTTCATCTTTCATCTTTCCGCATAGTTTCATCTTTCATCTTTCCGCATTGTTTCATCTTTCCGCATTGTTTCATCTTTCCGCATTGTTTCATCTTTCCGCATTGTTTCATCTTTCCGCATTGTTTCATCTTTCCGCATTGTTTCATCTTTCATCTTTCCGCATTGTTTCATCTTTCATCTTTCCGCATTCTTTCATCTTTCATCTTTCCGCATTGTTTCATCTTTCATCTTTCCGCATTGTTTCATCTTTCATCTTTCCGCATTCTTTCATCTTTCATCTTTCCGCATTGTTTCATCTTTCATCTTTCCGCATTCTTTCATCTTTCATCTTTCGGCATTGTTTCATCTTTCCGCATTGTTTCATCTTTCCGCATTGTTTCATCTTTCATCTTTCCGCATTGTTTCATCTTTCCGCATTGTTTCATCTTTCCACATTGTTTCATCTTTCATCTTCCGCATTCTTTCATCTTTCATCTTTCCGCATTGTTTCATCTTTCATCTTTCCGCATTGTTTCATCTTTCATCTTTCCGCATTCTTTCATCTTTCATCTTTCCGCATTGTTTCATCTTTCATCTTTCCGCATTCTTTCATCTTTCCGCATTGTTTCATCTTTCATCTTTCCGCATTGTTTCATCTTTCATCTTTCCGCATTGTTTCATCTTTCATCTTTCGGCATTGTTTCATCTTTCATCTTTCCGCATTGTTTCATCTTTCATCTTTCCGCATTCTTTCATCTTTCATCTTTCCGCATTGTTTCATCTTTCATCTTTCCGCAATGTTTCATCTTTCATCTTTCCGCATTGTTTCATCTTTCATCTTTCCGCATTCTTTCATCTTTCATCTTTCCGCATTGTTTCATCTTTCATCTTTCCGCATTGTTTCATCTTTCCGCATTGTTTCATCTTTCCGCATTGTTTCATCTTTCCGCATTGTTTCATCTTTCCGCATTGTTTCATCTTTCCGCATTGTTTCATCTTTCCGCATTGTTTCATCTTTCCGCATTGTTTCATCTTTCCGCATTGTTTCATCTTTCCGCATTGTTTCATCTTTCCGCATTGTTTCATCTTTCCGCATTGTTTCATCTTTCCGCATTGTTTCATCTTTCATCTTTCCGCATTGTTTCATCTTTCATCTTTCCGCATTCTTTCATCTTTCATCTTTCCGCATTGTTTCATCTTTCATCTTTCCGCATTGTTTCATCTTTCATCTTTCCGCATTCTTTCATCTTTCATCTTTCCGCATTGTTTCATCTTTCTGCATTGTTTCATCTTTCCGCATTGTTTCATCTTTCATCTTTCCGCATTGTTTCATCTTTCCGCATTGTTTCATCTTTCCACATTGTTTCATCTTTCATCTTCCGCATTCTTTCATCTTTCATCTTTCCGCATTGTTTCATCTTTCATCTTTCCGCATTGTTTCATCTTTCATCTTTCCGCATTCTTTCATCTTTCATCTTTCCGCATTGTTTCATCTTTCATCTTTCCGCATTCTTTCATCTGTCATCTTTCCGCATTGTTTCATCTTTCATCTTTCCGCATTGTTTCATCTTTCCGCATTGTTTCATCTTTCATCTTTCCGCATTGTTTCATCTTTCATCTTTCCGCATTGTTTCATCTTTCTGCATTGTTTCATCTTTCCGCATTGTTTCATCTTTCATCTTTCCGCATTGTTTCATCTTTCCGCATTGTTTCATCTTTCCACATTGTTTCATCTTTCATCTTCCGCATTCTTTCATCTTTCATCTTTCCGCATTGTTTCATCTTTCATCTTTCCGCATTGTTTCATCTTTCATCTTTCCGCATTCTTTCATCTTTCATCTTTCCGCATTGTTTCATCTTTCATCTTTCCGCATTCTTTCATCTGTCATCTTTCCGCATTGTTTCATCTTTCATCTTTCCGCATTGTTTCATCTTTCCGCATTGTTTCATCTTTCCGCATTGTTTCATCTTTCCGCATTGTTTCATCTTTCCGCATTGTTTCATCTTTCCGCATTGTTTCATCTTTCCGCATTGTTTCATCTTTCATCTTCCGCATTCTTTCATCTTTCATCTTTCCGCATTGTTTCATCTTTCATCTTTCCGCATTTTTTCATCTTTCATCTTTCCGCATTGTTTCATTTTTCATCTTTCCGCATTGTTTCATCTTTCATCTTTCCGCATTGTTTCATCTTTCATCTTTCCGCATTCTTTCATCTTTCATCTTTCCGCATTGTTTCATCTTTCATCTTTCCGCATTGTTTCATCTTTCATCTTTCCGCATTGTTTCATCTTCCATCTTTCCGCATTCTTTCATCTTTCATCTTTCCGCATTGTTTCATCTTTCATCTTTCCGCATTGTTTCATCTTTCATCTTTCCGCATTATTTCATCTTTCATCTTTCCGCATTGTTTCATCTTTCATCTTTCCGCATTGTTTCATCTTTCAACTTTCCGCATTGTTTCATCTTTCATCTTTCCGCATTCTTTCATCTTTCATCTTTCCGCATTGTTTCATCTTTCATCTTTCCGCATTTTTTCATCTTTCATCTATCCGCATTGTTTCATCTTTCATCTTTCCGCATTGTTTCATCTTTCCGCATTGTTTCATCTTTCAACTTTCCGCATTGTTTCATCTTTCATCTTTCCGCATTCTTTCATCTTTCATCTTTCCGCATTTTTTCATCTTTTATCTTTCCGCATTTTTTCATCTTTCATCTTTCCGCATAGTTTCATCTTTCATCTTTCCGCATTGTTTCATCTTTCCGCATTGTTTCATCTTTCCGCATTGTTTCATCTTTCCGCATTGTTTCATCTTTCCGCATTGTTTCATCTTTCATCTTTCCGCATTGTTTCATCTTTCATCTTTCCGCATTCTTTCATCTTTCATCTTTCCGCATTGTTTCATCTTTCATCTTTCCGCATTGTTTCATCTTTCATCTTTCCGCATTCTTTCATCTTTCATCTTTCGGCATTGTTTCATCTTTCCGCATTGTTTCATCTTTCCGCATTGTTTCATCTTTCATCTTTCCGCATTGTTTCATCTTTCCGCATTGTTTCATCTTTCCACATTGTTTCATCTTTCATCTTCCGCATTCTTTCATCTTTCATCTTTCCGCATTGTTTCATCTTTCATCTTTCCGCATTGTTTCATCTTTCATCTTTCCGCATTCTTTCATCTTTCATCTTTCCGCATTGTTTCATCTTTCATCTTTCCGCATTCTTTCATCTGTCATCTTTCCGCATTGTTTCATCATTCATCTTTCCGCATTGTTTCATCTTTCCGCATTGTTTCATCTTTCATCTTTCCGCATTGTTTCATCTTTCATCTTTCCGCATTGTTTCATCTTTCATCTTTCCGCATTGTTTCATCTTTCATCTTTCCGCATTGTTTCATCTTTCTGCATTGTTTCATCTTTCCGCATTGTTTCATCTTTCATCTTTCCGCATTGTTTCATCTTTCCGCATTGTTTCATCTTTCCACATTGTTTCATCTTTCATCTTCCGTATTCTTTCATCTTTCATCTTTCCGCATTGTTTCATCTTTCATCTTTCCGCATTGTTTCATCTTTCATCTTTCCGCATTCTTTCATCTTTCATCTTTCCGCATGGTTTCATCTTTCATCTTTCCGCATTCTTTCATCTGTCATCTTTCCGCATTGTTTCATCTTTCATCTTTCCGCATTGTTTCATCTTTCATCTTTCCGCATTGTTTCATCTTTCATCTTTCCGCATTGTTTCATCTTTCTGCATTGTTTCATCTTTCCGCATTGTTTCATCTTTCATCTTTCCGCATTGTTTCATCTTTCCGCATTGTTTCATCTTTCCACATTGTTTCATCTTTCATCTTCCGCATTCTTTCATCTTTCATCTTTCCGCATTGTTTCATCTTTCATCTTTCCGCATTGTTTCATCTTTCATCTTTCCGCATTCTTTCATCTTTCATCTTTCCGCATTGTTTCATCTTTCATCTTTCCGCATTCTTTCATCTGTCATCTTTCCGCATTGTTTCATCTTTCATCTTTCCGCATTGTTTCATCTTTCCGCATTGTTTCATCTTTCCGCATTGTTTCATCTTTCATCTTTCCGCATTGTTTCATCTTTCCGCATTGTTTCATCTTTCCGCATTGTTTCATCTTTCATCTTCCGCATTCTTTCATCTTTCATCTTTCCGCATTGTTTCATCTTTCATCTTTCCGCATTTTTTCATCTTTCATCTGTCCGCATTTTTTCATTTTTCATCTTTCCGCATTGTTTCATCTTTCATCTTTCCGCATTCTTTCATCTTTCATCTTTCCGCATTGTTTCATCTTTCATCTTTCCGCATTGTTTCATCTTTCATCTTTCCGCATTGTTTCATCTTCCATCTTTCCGCATTCTTTCATCTTTCATCTTTCCGCATTGTTTCATCTTTCATCTTTCCGCATTGTTTCATCTTTCATCTTTCCGCATTCTTTCATCTTTCATCTTTCCGCATTGTTTCATCTTTCATCTTTCCGCATTGTTTCATCTTTCAACTTTCCGCATTGTTTCATCTTTCATCTTTCCGCATTCTTTCATCTTTCATCTTTCCGCATTGTTTCATCTTTCATCTTTCCGCATTTTTTCATCTTTCATCTATCCGCATTGTTTCATCTTTCATCTTTCCGCATTGTTTCATCTTTCCGCATTGTTTCATCTTTCAACTTTCCGCATTGTTTCATCTTTCATCTTTCCGCATTCTTTCATCTTTCATCTTTCGGCATTTTTTCATCTTTTATCTTTCCGCATTTTTTCATCTTTCATCTTTCCGCATAGTTTCATCTTTCATCTTTCCGCATTGTTTCATCTTTCCGCATTGTTTCATCTTTCCGCATTGTTTCATCTTTCCGCATTGTTTCATCTTTCATCTTTCCGCATTGTTTCATCTTTCATCTTTCCGCATTCTTTCATCTTTCATCTTTCCGCATTGTTTCATCTTTCATCTTTCCGCATTGTTTCATCTTTCATCTTTCCGCATTCTTTCATCTTTCATCTTTCGGCATTGTTTCATCTTTCCGCATTGTTTCATCTTTCCGCATTGTTTCATCTTTCATCTTTCCGCATTGTTTCGTCTTTCCGCATTGTTTCATCTTTCCACATTGTTTCATCTTTCATCTTCCGCATTCTTTCATCTTTCATCTTTCCGCATTGCTTCATCTTTCATCTTTCCGCATTGTTTCATCTTTCATCTTTCCGCATTCTTTCATCTTTCATCTTTCCGCATTGTTTCATCTTTCATCTTTCCGCATTGTTTCATCTTTCATCTTTCCGCATTCTTTCATCTTTCATCTTTCCGCATTGTTTCATCTTTCATCTTTCCGCATTCTTTCATCTGTCATCTTTCCGCATTGTTTCATCTTTCATCTTTCCGCATTGTTTCATCTTTCCGCATTGTTTCATCTTTCATCTTTCCGCATTGTTTCATCTTTCATCTTTCCGCATTGTTTCATCTTTCATCTTTCCGCATTGTTTCATCTTTCATCTTTCCGCATTGTTTCATCTTTCATCTTTCCGCATTCTTTCATCTTTCATCTTTCCGCATTGTTTCATCTTTCATCTTTCCGCAATGTTTCATCTTTCATCTTTCCGCATTGTTTCATCTTTCATCTTTCCGCATTCTTTCATCTTTCATCTTTCCGCATTGTTTCATCTTTCATCTTTCCGCATTGTTTCATCTTTCCGCATTGTTTCATCTTTCCGCATTGTTTCATCTTTCCGCATTGTTTCATCTTTCCGCATTGTTTCATCTTTCCGCATTGTTTCATCTTTCCGCATTGTTTCATCTTTCCGCATTGTTTCATCTTACCGCATTGTTTCATCTTTCCGCATTGTTTCATCTTTCCGCATTGTTTCATCTTTCCGCATTGTTTCATCTTTCCGCATTGTTTCATCTTTCCGCATTGTTTCATCTTTCCGCATTGTTTCATCTTTCCGCATTGTTTCATATTTCCGCATTGTTTCATCTTTCCGCATTGTTTCATCTTTCCGCATTGTTTCATCTTTCCGCATTGTTTCATCTTTCCGCATTGTTTCATCTTTCCGCATTGTTTCATCTTTCCGCATTGTTTCATCTTTCCGCATTGTTTCATCTTTCCGCATTGTTTCATCTTTCCGTATTGTTTCATCTTTCCGCATTGTTTCATCTTTCCGCATTGTTTCATCTTTCCGCATTGTTTCATCTTTCATCTTTCCGCATTGTTTCATCTTTCATCTTTCCGCATTGTTTCATCTTTCATCCTCCGCATTCTTTCATCTTTCATCTTTCCGCATTGTTTCATCTTTCATCTTTCCGCATTTTTTCATCTTTCATCTTTCCGCATTGTTTCATCTTTCATCTTTCCGCATTGTTTCATCTTTCCGCATTGTTTCATCTTTCCGCATTGTTTCATCTTTCCGCATTGTTTCATCTTTCCGCATTGTTTCATCTTTCCGCATTGTTTCATCTTTCCGCATTGTTTCATCTTTCCGCATTGTTTCATCTTTCCGCATTGTTTCATCTTTCCGCATTGTTTCATCTTTCCGCATTGTTTCATCTTTCCGCATTGTTTCATCTTTCCGCATTGTTTCATCTTTCCGCATTGTTTCATCTTTCCGCATTGTTTCATCTTTCCGCATTGTTTCATCTTTCCGCATTGTTTCATCTTTCCGCATTGTTTCATCTTTCCGCATTGTTTCATCTTTCCGCATTGTTTCATCTTTCCGCATTGTTTCATCTTTCCGCATTGTTTCATCTTTCCGCATTGTTTCATCTTTCCGCATTGTTTCATCTTTCCGCATTGTTTCATCTTTCCGCATTGTTTCATCTTTCCGCATTGTTTCATCTTTCCGCATTGTTTCATCTTTCCGCATTGTTTCATCTTTCCGCATTGTTTCATCTTTCCGCATTGTTTCATCTTTCCGCATTGTTTCATCTTTCCGCATTGTTTCATCTTTCCGCATTGTTTCATCTTTCCGCATTGTTTCATCTTTCCGCATTGTTTCATCTTTCCGCATTGTTTCATCTTTCCGCATTGTTTCATCTTTCCGCATTGTTTCATCTTTCCGCATTGTTTCATCTTTCCGCATTGTTTCATCTTTCCGCATTGTTACATCTTTCATCTTTCCGCATTGTTTCATCTTTCATCTTTCCGCATTGTTTCATCTTTCATCTTTCCGCATTGTTTCATCTTTCATCTTTCCGCATTGTTTCATCTTTCATCTTTCCGCATTCTTTCATCTTTCATCTTTCCGCATTGTTTCATCTTTCATCTTTCCGCATTGTTTCATCTTTCATCTTTCCGCATTGTTTCATCTTTCATCTTTCCGCATTCTTTCATCTTTCATCTTTCCGCAATGTTTCATCTTTCATCTTTCCGCATTGTTTCATCTTTCCGCATTGTTTCATCTTTCCGCATTGTTTCATCTTTCCGCATTGTTTCATCTTTCCGCATTGTTTCATCTTTCATCTTTCCGCATTGTTTCATCTTTCATCTTTCCGCATTGTTTCATCTTTCCGCATTGTTTCATCTTTCCGCATTGTTTCATCTTTCCGCATTGTTTCATCTTTCCGCATTGTTTCATCTTTCAGCATTGTTTCATCTTTCCGCATTGTTTCATCTTTCCGCATTGATTCATCTTTCCGCATTGTTTCATCTTTCCGCATTGTTTCATCTTTCCGCATTGTTTCATCTTTCCGCATTGTTTCATCTTTCCGCATTGTTTCATCTTTCCGCAATGTTTCATCTTTCCGCATTGTTTCATCTTTCCGCATTGTTTCATCTTTCCGCATTGTTTCATCTTTCCGCATTGTTTCATCTTTCCGCATTGTTTCATCTTTCCGCATTGTTTCATCTTTCCGCATTGTTTCATCTTTCCGCATTGTTTCATCTTTCATCTTTCCGCATTGTTTCGTCTTTCATCTTTCCGCATTGTTTCATCTTTCATCTTTCCGCATTCATTCATCTTTCATCTTTCCGCATTGTTTCATCTTTCATCTTTCCGCATTGTTTCATCTTTCATCTTTCCGCATTGTTTCATCTTTCATCTTTCCGCATTTTTTCATCTTTCATCTTTCCGCATTGTTTCATCTTTCATCTTTCCGCATTGTTTCATCTTTCATCTTCCGCATTCTTTCATCTTTCATCTTTCCGCATTGTTTCATCTTTCATCTTTCCGCATTTTTTCATCTTTCATCTTTCCGCATTGTTTCATCTTTCATCTTTCCGCATTGTTTCATCTTTCCGCATTGTTTCATCTTTCCGCATTATTTCATCTTTCCGCATTGTTTCATCTTTCCGCATTGTTTCATCTTTCCGCATTGTTTCATCTTTCCGCATTGTTTCATCTTTCCGCATTGTTTCATCTTTCCGCATTGTTTCATCTTTCCGCATTGTTTCATCTTTCCGCATTGTTTCATCTTTCCGCATTGTTTCATCTTTCCGCATTGTTTCATCTTTCCGCATTGTTTCATCTTTCCGCATTGTTTCATCTTTCCGCATTGTTTCATCTTTCCGCATTGTTTCATCTTTCATCTTTCCGCATTCTTTCATCTTTCATCTTTCCGCATTGTTTCATCTTTCATCTTTCCGCATTGTTTCATCTTTCATCTTTCCGCATTGTTTCTTCTTTCATCTTTCCGCATTCTTTCATCTTTCATCTTTCCGCATTGTTTCATCTTTCATCTTTCCGCATTGTTTCAACTTTCATCTTTCCGCATTGTTTCATCTTTCCGCATTGTTTCATCTTTCCGCATTGTTTCATCTTTCCGCATTGTTTCATCTTTCCGCATTGTTTCATCTTTCTGCATTGTTTCATCTTTCCGCATTGTTTCATCTTTCCGCATTGTTTCATCTTTCCGCATTGTTTCATCTTTCCGCATTGTTTCATCTTTCATCTTTCCGCATTGTTTCGTCTTTCATCTTTCCGCATTGTTTCATCTTTCATCTTTCCGCATTCATTCATCTTTCATCTTTCCGCATTGTTTCATCTTTCATCTTTCCGCATTGTTTCATCTTTCCTCTTTCCGCATTGTTTCATCTTTCATCTTTCCGCATTTTTTCATCTTTCATCTTCCGCATTCTTTCATCTTTCATCTTTCCGCATTGTTTCATCTTTCATCTTTCCGCATTTTTTCATCTTTCATCTTTCCGCATTGTTTCATCTTTCCGCATTGTTTCATCTTTCCGCATTGTTTCATCTTTCCGCATTGTTTCATCTTTCCGCATTGTTTCATCTTTCCGCATTGTTTCATCTTTCCGCATTGTTTCATCTTTCCGCAATGTTTCATCTTTCCGCATTGTTTCATCTTTCCGCATTGTTTCATCTTTCCGCATTGTTTCATCTTTCCGCATTGTTTCATCTTTCCGCATTGTTTCATCTTTCCGCATTGTTTCATCTTTCCGCATTGTTTCATCTTTCCGCATTGTTTCATCTTTCCGCATTGTTTCATCTTTCCGCATTGTTTCATCTTTCCGCATTGTTTCATCTTTCCGCATTGTTTCATCTTTCCGCATTGTTTCATCTTTCCGCATTGTTTCATCTTTCCGCATTGTTTCATCTTTCCGCATTGTTTCATCTTTCCGCATTGTTTCATCTTTCCGCATTGTTTCATCTTTCCGCATTGTTTCATCTTTCCGCATTGTTTCATCTTTCCGCATTGTTTCATCTTTCCGCATTGTTTCATCTTTCCGCATTGTTTCATCTTTCCGCATTGTTTCATCTTTCCGCATTGTTTCATCTTTCCGCATTGTTTCATCATTCATCTTTCCGCATTCTTTCATCTTTCATCTTTCCGCATTGTTTCATCTTTCATCTTTCCGCATTGTTTCATCTTTCATCTTTCCGCATTGTTTCATCTTTCATCTTTCCGCATTCTTTCATCTTTCATCTTTCCGCATTGTTTCATCTTTCATCTTTCCGCATTGTTTCATCTTTCCGCATTGTTTCATCTTTCCGCATTGTTTCATCTTTCCGCATTGTTTCATCTTTCCGCATTGTTTCATCTTTCTGCATTGTTTCATCTTTCCGCATTGTTTCATCTTTCCGCATTGTTTCATCTTTCCGCATTGTTTCATCTTTCCGCATTGTTTCATCTTTCCGCATTGTTTCATCTTTCCGCATTGTTTCATCTTTCCGCATTGTTTCATCTTTCCGCATTGTTTCATCTTTCCGCATTGTTTCATCTTTCCGCATTGTTTCATCTTTCCGCATTGTTTCATCTTTCCGCATTGTTTCATCTTTCCGCATTGTTTCATCTTTCCGCATTGTTTCATCTTTCCGCATTGTTTCATCTTTCCGCATTGTTTCATCTTTCCGCATTGTTTCATCTTTCCGCATTGTTTCATCTTTCCGCATTGTTTCATCTTTCCGCATTGTTTCATCTTTCCGCATTGTTTCATCTTTCCGCATTGTTTCATCTTTCCGCATTGTTTCATCTTTCCGCATTGTTTCATCTTTCCGCATTGTTTCATCTTTCCGCATTGTTTCATCTTTCCGCATTGTTTCATCTTTCCGCATTGTTTCATCTTTCCGCATTGTTTCATCTTTCCGCATTGTTTCATCTTTCCGCATTGTTTCATCTTTCCGCATTGTTTCATCTTTCCGCATTGTTTCATCTTTCCGCATTGTTTCATCTGTCATCTTTCCGCATTGTTTCATCTGTCATCTTTCCGCATTGTTTCATCTTTCATCTTTCCGCATTCTTTCATCTTTCATCTTTCCGCATTGTTTCATCTTTCATCTTTCCGCATTCTTTCATCTTTCATCTTTCCGCATTTTTTCATCTTTCATCTTTCCGCATTGTTTCATCTTTCATCTTTCCGCATTGTTTCATCTTTCATCTTTCCGCATTGTTTCATCTTTCATCTTTCCGCATTGTTTCATCTTTCCGCATTGTTTCATCTTTCCGCATTGTTTCATCTTTCATCTTTCCGCATTGTTTCATCTTTCATCTTTCCGCATTGTTTCATCTTTCCGCATTGTTTCATCTTTCCGCATAGTTTCCTCTTTCATCTTTCCGCATTGTTTCATCTTTCATCTTTCCGCATTGTTTCATCTTTCATCTTTCCGCATTGTTTCATCTTTCATCTTCCGCACTCTTTCATCTTTCATCTTTCCGCATTGTTTCATCTTTCATCTTTCCGCATTTTTTCATCTTTCATCTTTCCGCATTGTTTCATCTTTCATCTTTCCGCATTTTTTCATCTTTCATCTTTCCGCATTGTTTCATCTTTCATCTTTCCGCATTCTTTCATCTTTCATCTTTCCGCATTGTTTCATCTTTCATCTTTCCGCATTTTTTCATCTTTCATCTTTCCGCATTGTTTCATCTTTCATCTTTCCGCATTCTTTCATCTTTCATCTTTCCGCATTGTTTGATCTTTCATCTTTCCGCATTCTTTCATCTTTCATCTTTCCGCATTGTTTCATCTTTCCGCATTGTTTCATCTTTCATCTTTCCGCATTCTTTCATCTTTCATCTTTCCGCATTGTTTCATCTTTCCGCATTCTTTCATCTTTTATCTTTCCGCATTGTTTCATCTTTCCGCATTGTTTCATCTTTCATCTTTCCGCATTCTTTCATCTTTCATCTTTCCGCATTGTTTCATCTTTCATCTTTCCGCATTGTTTCATCTTTCATCTTTCCGCATTGTTTCATCTTTCATCTTTCCGCATTCTTTCATCTTTCATCTTTCCGCATTGTTTCATCTTTCATCTTTCCGCATTGTTTCATCTTTCATCTTTCCGCATTGTTTCATCTTTCATCTTTCCGCATTCTTTCATCTTTCATCTTTCCGCAATGTTTCATCTTTCATCTTTCCGCATTGTTTCATCTTTCCGCATTGTTTCATCTTTCCGCATTGTTTCATCTTTCCGCATTGTTTCATCTTTCCGCATTGTTTCATCTTTCCGCATTGTTTCATCTTTCCGCATTGTTTCATCTTTCATCTTTCCGCATTGTTTCATCTTTCATCTTTCCGCATTGTTTCATCTTTCCGCATTGTTTCATCTTTCCGCATTGTTTCATCTTTCCGCATTGTTTCATCTTTCCGCATTGTTTCATCTTTCAGCATTGTTTCATCTTTCCGCATTGTTTCATCTTTCCGCATTGATTCATCTTTCCGCATTGTTTCATCTTTCCGCATTGTTTCATCTTTCCGCATTGTTTCATCTTTCCGCATTGTTTCATCTTTCCGCATTGTTTCATCTTTCCGCAATGTTTCATCTTTCCGCATTGTTTCATCTTTCCGCATTGTTTCATCTTTCCGCATTGTTTCATCTTTCCGCATTGTTTCATCTTTCCGCATTGTTTCATCTTTCCGCATTGTTTCATCTTTCCGCATTGTTTCATCTTTCCGCATTGTTTCATCTTACCGCATTGTTACATCTTTCCGCATTGTTTCGTCTTTCCACATTGTTTCATCTTTCATCTTTCCGCATTGTTTCGTCTTTCATCTTTCCGCATTGTTTCATCTTTCATCTTTCCGCATTCATTCATCGTTCATCTTTCCGCATTGTTTCATCTTTCATCTTTCCGCATTGTTTCATCTTTCATCTTTCCGCATTGTTTCATCTTTCATCTTTCCGCATTTTTTCATCTTTCATCTTTCCGCATTGTTTCATCTTTCATCTTTCCGCATTGTTTCATCTTTCCGCATTGTTTCATCTTTCCGCATTGTTTCATCTTTCATCTTCCGCATTCTTTCATCTTTCATCTTTCCGCATTGTTTCATCTTTCATCTTTCCGCATTTTTTCATCTTTCATCTTTCCGCATTATTTCATCTTTCATCTTTCCGCATTGTTTCATCTTTCCGCATTGTTTCATCTTTCCGCATTATTTCATCTTTCCGCATTGTTTCATCTTTCCGCATTGTTTCATCTTTCCGCATTGTTTCATCTTTCCGCATTGTTTCATCTTTCCGCATTGTTTCATCTTTCCGCATTGTTTCATCTTTCCGCATTGTTTCATCTTTCCGCATTGTTTCATCTTTCCGCATTGTTTCATCTTTCCGCATTGTTTCATCTTTCATCTTTCCGCATTGTTTCATCTTTCATCTTTCCGCATTGTTTCATCTTTCATCTTTCCGCATTCTTTCATCTTTCATCTTTCCGCATTGTTTCATCTTTCATCTTTCCGCATTGTTTCATCTTTCATCTTTCCGCATTGTTTCATCTTTCCGCATTGTTTCATCTTTCCGCATTGTTTCATCTTTCCGCATTGTTTCATCTTTCCGCATTGTTTCATCTTTCTGCATTGTTTCATCTTTCCGCATTGTTTCATCTTTCCGCATTGTTTCATCTTTCCGCATTGTTTCATCTTTCCGCATTGTTTCATCTTTCATCTTTCCGCATTGTTTCGTCTTTCATCTTTCCGCATTGTTTCATCTTTCATCTTTCCGCATTCATTCATCTTTCGTCTTTCCGCATTGTTTCATCTTTCATCTTTCCGCATTGTTTCATCTTTCCTCTTTCCGCATTGTTTCATCTTTCATCTTTCCGCATTTTTTCATCTTTCATCTTTCCGCATTGTTTCATCTTTCATCTTTCCGCATTGTTTCATATTTCCGCATTGTTTCATCTTTCCGCATTGTTTCATCTTTCATCTTTCCGCATTGTTTCATCTTTCCGCATTGTTTCATCTTTCATCTTCCGCATTCTTTCATCTTTCATCTTTCCGCATTGTTTCATCTTTCATCTTTCCGCATTTTTTCATCTTTCATCTTTCCGCATTGTTTCATCTTTCATCTTTCCGCATGGTTTCATCTTTCCGCATTGTTTCATCTTTCCGCATTGTTTCATCTTTCCGCATTGTTTCATCTTTCCGCATTGTTTCATCTTTCCGCATTGTTTCATCTTTCCGCACTGTTTCATCTTTCCGCATTGTTTCATCTTTCCGCATTGTTTCATCTTTCCGCATTGTTTCATCTTTCATCTTTCCGCATTGTTTCATCTTTCCGCATTGTTTCATCTTTCATCTTCCGCATTCTTTCATCTTTCATCTTTCCGCATTGTTTCATCTTTCATCTTTCCGCATTTTTTCATCTTTCATCTTTCCGCATTGTTTCATCTTTCATCTTTCCGCATGGTTTCATCTTTCCGCATTGTTTCATCTTTCCGCATTGTTTCATCTTTCCGCATTGTTTCATCTTTCCGCATTGTTTCATCTTTCCGCATTGTTTCATCTTTCCGCACTGTTTCATCTTTCCGCATTGTTTCATCTTTCCGCATTGTTTCATCTTTCCGCATTGTTTCATCTTTCCGCATTGTTTCATCTTTCCGCATTGTTTCATCTTTCCGCATTGTTTCATCTTTCCGCATTGTTTCATCTTTCCGCATTGTTTCATCTTTCCGCATTGTTTCATCTTTCCGCATTGTTTCATCTTTCCGCATTGTTTCATCTTTCCGCATTGTTTCGTCTTTCCGCATTGTTTCATCTTTCCGTATTGTTTCATCTTTCCGCATTGTTTCATCTTTCCGCATTGTTTCATCTTTCCGCATTGTTTCATCTTTCATCTTTCCGCATTGTTTCATCTTTCATCTTTCCGCATTGTTTCATCTTTCATCTTTCCGCATTGTTTCATCTTTCATCTTTCCGCATTGTTTCATCTTTCATCTTTCCGCATTCTTTCATCTTTCATCTTTCCGCATTGTTTCATCTTTCATCTTTCCGCATTGTTTCATCTTTCATCTTTCCGCATTGTTTCATCTTTCATCTTTCCGCATTCTTTCATCTTTCATCTTTCCGCATTGTTTCATCTTTCATCTTTCCGCATTGTTTCATCTTTCCGCATTGTTTCATCTTTCTGCATTGTTTCATCTTTCATCTTCCGCATTCTTTCATCTTTCATCTTTCCGCATTGTTTCATCTTTCATCTTTCCGCATTTTTTCATCTTTCATCTTTCCGCATTGTTTCATCTTTCCGCAATGTTTCATCTTTCATCTTTCCGCATTTTTTCATCTTTCATCTTTCCGCATTGTTTCATCTTTCATCTTTCCGCATTGTTTCATCTTTCCGCATTGTTTCATCTTTCCGCATTGTTTCATCTTTCCGCATTGTTTCATCTTTCCGCATTGTTTCATCTTTCCGCATTGTTTCATCTTTCATCTTTCCGCATTATTTCATCTTTCATCTTTCCGCATTGTTTCATCTTTCATCTTTCCGCATTGTTTCATCTTTCATCTTTCCGCATTCTTTCATCTTTCATCTTTCCGCATTGTTTCATCTTTCATCTTTCCGCATTGTTTCATCTTTCCGCATTGTTTCATCTTTCCGCATTGTTTCATCTTTCATCTTTCCGCATTTTTTCATCTTTCATCTTTCCGCATTGTTTCATCTTTCATCTTTCCGCATTGTTTCATCTTTCCGCATTGTTTCATCTTTCATCTTCCGCATTCTTTCATCTTTCATCTTTCCGCATTGTTTCATCTTTCATCTTTCCGCATTTTTTCATCTTTCATCTTTCCGCATTGTTTCATCTTTCATCTTTCCGCATGGTTTCATCTTTCCGCATTGTTTCATCTTTCCGCATTGTTTCATCTTTCCGCATTGTTTCATCTTTTCGCATTGTTTCATCTTTCCGCATTGTTTCATCTTTCCGCATTGTTTCATCTTTCCGCATTGTTTCATCTTTCCGCATTGTTTCATCTTTCCGCATTGTTTCATCTTTCCGCATTGTTTCATCTTTCCGCATTGTTTCATCTTTCCGCATTGTTTCATCTTTCCGCATTGTTTCATCTTTCCGCATTGTTTCATCTTTCCGCATTGTTTCATCTTTCATCTTTCCGCATTGTTTCATCTTTCATCTTTCCGCATTGTTTCATCTTTCATCTTTCCGCATTGTTTCATCTTTCATCTTTCCGCATTGTTTCATCTTTCATATTTCCGCATTGTTTCATCTTTCATCTTTCCGCATTGTTTCATCTTTCATCTTTCCGCATTGTTTCATCTTTCATCTTTCCGCATTGTTTCATCTTTCCGCATTGTTTCATCTTTCCGCATTGTTTCATCTTTCCGCATTGTTTCATCTTTCCGCATTGTTTCATCTTTCAGCATTGTTTCATCTTTCCGCATTGTTTCATCTTTCCGCATTGATTCATCTTCCCGCATTGTTTCATCTTTCCGCATTGTTTCATCTTTCCGCATTGTTTCATCTTTCCGCATTGTTTCATCTTTCCGCATTGTTTCATCTTTCCGCATTGTTTCATCTTTCCGCATTGTTTCATCTTTCCGCATTGTTTCATCTTTCCGCATTGTTTCATCTTTCATCTTTCCGCATTGTTTCATCTTTCATCTTTCCGCATTGTTTCATCTTTCATCTTTCCGCATTGTTTCATCTTTCATATTTCCGCATTGTTTCATCTTTCATCTTTCCGCATTGTTTCATCTTTCATCTTTCCGCATTGTTTCATCTTTCATCTTTCCGCATTGTTTCATCTTTCCGCATTGTTTCATCTTTCCGCATTGTTTTATCTTTCCGCATTGTTTCATCTTTCCGCATTGTTTCATCTTTCAGCATTGTTTCATCTTTCCGCATTGTTTCATCTTTCCGCATTGATTCATCTTCCCGCATTGTTTCATCTTTCCGCATTGTTTCATCTTTCCGCATTGTTTCATCTTTCCGCATTGTTTCATCTTTCCGCATTGTTTCATCTTTCCGCATTGTTTCATCTTTCCGCATTGTTTCATCTTTCCGCATTGTTTCATCTTTCCTCATTGTTTCATCTTTCCGCATTGTTTCATCTTTCCGCATTGTTTCATCTTTCCGCATTGTTTCATCTTTCCGCATTGTTTCATCTTTCATCTTTCCGCATTGTTTCGTCTTTCATCTTTCCGCATTGTTTCATCTTTCATCTTTCCGCATTCATTCATCTTTCATCTTTCCGCATTGTTTCATCTTTCATCTTTCCGCATTGTTTCATCTTTCATCTTTTCGCATTGTTTCATCTTTCATCTTTCCGCATTTTTTCATCTTTCATCTTTCCGCATTGTTTCATCTTTCATCTTCCGCATTCTTTCATCTTTCATCTTTCCGCATTGTTTCATCTTTCATCTTTCCGCATTTTTTCATCTTTCATCTTTCCGCATTGTTTCATCTTTCATCTTTCCGCATTGTTTCATCTTTCCGCATTGTTTCATCTTTCCGCATTGTTTCATCTTTCCGCATTGTTTCATCTTTCCGCTGAGACGGCCTGTACCTATACCCTTATTATCAAGAACGGTACCATTAATTATTATTGTTAATGTTAATATGATATTAACATTAGTAATTATTATAAGCAAAATAAATTAGTTAATACATTTAGGATATAAAAAAAAACGTAGTATTAATTAAAAGTTAGTTTTTTATAAGAAATCATTTAATTAATTATTTAATTATTGCGGAAATGATTCGGTTTTATATTTGTTAACTAAGATGATACGGCGGGGCCAACGTAATGGCTAAGAACGCGCGCGTGTGCATATGCACACACGAGCGCGCAGACATACGAAAGCGTGTTCAGCGAGGAGCAACGAATTCGCGAATATTGGAAGAGTGGGGATTCGCGAATATCGTGAGAAGGAGGACGGGAGCGAGAGAGATGGAGAGAGTGGGCTCGGGTATATATCGGCGACGCACAGCCGAGGAAGCACTGAGTTTTCTCTGACCTCTCAAGCCGTGGCTAGCCAGCGTGCAGGCCTCGCGCTCGGGATACTAGGGTTAACTCGGGCCGCTTCTTGTGGTGAACACACGGTGATGTGGCGAATCCTCGCCTATCTACCGCGTGTAATCTCTCTCTTTCGCTTCCCTCTATCGCAACTCCACTCCTCTTTAATTGTACTGTTACCCTCAATAAAAAACCAAGTTTCACACTAATAATTATAACTCATTTTTCCCCGCCTCCACCTATTATTCGGGTGCGCCGGACGTCCTTCAGTAGCCACTGGAGGGGGAAACGCGCTAACGAATTTCATAAAAGGCATAGCTCGGTGCGGCCAACGCGCTGCCCGAGACTACGTCTTCAGGGTTTTACCCGAGAAAAGCGCGCTGGTGCCTTTCTCGGGGTTTTGACTGCTTGCCCGGCGGAGAGCTAACGCGCCCTCCTGCTGGTTCGAGTTAGCCTACCAAAACCCAAAGCACAGTTGCACTTCTGCAGCTCCGACCTCGGCGGCTGCAGGAGCGTAACTATCAGGGGGAATTCCGGAAGAGGTTGTTTCTCGCGCACTTCTTCGGGTCCGTACGCGAACCGCGTGTAACAAAAACACAACTGGAAAACGAACTCTCCTACGTTGGAGTAGAAGAACGGCTTAAGTCCGTCACATTGGCGCCCGAGAACAGGGACTCGAGGGAAAAAAACACGTAGAAACAGCCTTAAATGATTCCGGAATGGGACGGGACGTTCACAGAAACGCGTATACATTCGCGTATTACAGACACGCAAAAATTGATAAATCGGTTAATTAAGATTGATGAGGAGAGATGGGGAACGATATTAAGTCTTGACGAGGAAGTACGGAATTTAAAAACAGAGAATGATAATTTAAAGAATAAAATTGCACATCAGCGTCAAGACATGCAAAATCTATGGAAGTCGTTAGATGAGGCGATACAAGTTGTCAACAAATTAACGATAAAAACCGAAAAATTGAGTTGCCATCTGGGAATAGTTACAGGAAAAATGATAACAAAATTCGGGAAATTCGAAAAAATACAGCAGGAACAAGATGATAAGATCATTGAGCTCACGCGCCGTATAAATTCTTTAAAAATTGAATAAATTTAATGAAGGGAAAGGTCAATCCATTTTTTGCAAAACGAGCGAAAATTTAAATGATAGATGAAAAATTAGGTCATTAAAATTATGATTTCTGGCGGATATTTATATCAATAAAAATATATTATTTATAAAAATAAAATATTTTACAAGTATTTTTTTATTAATATTTTTTCTTATAAAAAAAATACAAAATGCCGCAAAATAAAAGGTTATCGGGGGCGTTTATGACAGACATCGAGACGACAGCTCCCGTGGAGAGTCTCGATGATGAGCAACGTAAGCACCGCGATTGGGAAAAGGCAGTTTCCGAGGAATTAAAATGCCTAGATGAGAGACAGGACGAATTAGAAAGTAAAATTACTAATTTAGTTAAAACTCCGGATGGACTAGAGTCACCTCCTTTAAATACTTCACGTATTGAAGCGATAAATACCGATTTAGTTGCACGCATAAATGCACTGTCAGACTTGTTAAAAAAAACCCAAGACGCGAGCACCGCAGAAACGCAGCGGGGCGCGAAACTAGAAGCGGCCGTGAAAGCCTTAGAAAATCGTGTCAAAATACTGGAAACGGAAAATGATAATTTAATAACGGAAAATACAGAGTTATATTCAAATTACGAGAAGTTGAGTAAACAATTTGAAGATAGTGATAGCGGGGGAGAATTGAAAAAATACTTAATCGCGCGATTAGATGAGGTATATGAGAAAAACGAACAGGCGGTTAAAAAACTCGAAAATTCGATCAACAAAAACAATGCGGGGCGTGCCAGTTCGGCAGGGACCAGCGGAAGTGAAGCATCGAGCAAAATAAAATTAAATATACCTAAATTTAAGGGGTTACCCTCAGAAAGACCGATGAAATTTATATTTGAGTTAGAAAACTATTTTACATTAATACGGCCGGATGCCGATGAAACACTATGTGTAATTTCGCAGGCACTAATAGACGATGCTCATAACTGGTGGTACCTGCAGGAGGGCCAAATAAAAGATTACGACGATTTTTTAAACAAATTCAAAGAGAGGTACTGGAATTCGAATATGCGACGAGTGGCGAAAAGAAAAGTAGAGTTCGGGCAGTGGTATGCTTCAGCGTCCATGAATCGCGTAAATTACGCGATTTATATCCTGGGATTAACGAAAGAACTTGAACTCGAATTACCCGAGGAAGACCTGGTATTAAAAATCGGCGAGCATTTTGAGAGGAGTATCAGGTTAGCTATAGCAGGGCAAAGGGTAAAAGATAAAAATAGTCTATTGAAAATACTAGCAGAATACGACAGCGATGATCAACGCACAAAAGGCGACCGCGCGCCCGTTAACACGGTAGAAACAAAAAAATTCACGAGTAACGCGCCGAGCCAATCCGTGGCTCCTGTTGCAAATACGGAAGGTAAAAGACCTTGGCAAACGAAAAATATAAGTGCCATGCAAAATGCGAAACCAACCGAAAGTCAAAGAACCGGGAATAATACGTATAAAAATCCTAAAAAATGGGAAAACAACCAAACCAATAAGTGGAGAGATAAGAAAAATCAATCGGACATAAACGTGTTCGATATAGATATCAGCGATGTTCGAACCCCGGGAAACGGGGATTAGTTGCGTTACGTAATTCGGATCTAGAAGTAAAAAATAGACGGGGCGCAACTGAGCAATTAAATGTAGCTTCTATAATAGAAGACCCGCGGGAAACACTATTATACGATGTAGAACCCGCTGGAGAAAATACCGAAACCACGTGTTGTCCGGAAATCAGCATAAGCGTATACGGAAACGAAGTAAAAGCGTTAATCGACACGGGGAGTGAAGTCACGACGATTTCAGAAGAATTTTATTACGCAAATATTAATAAACTTAAAGAATGCCCTACACTACCTATAAGTGGAAAAGTCATTAAAGGTGCGACGGGGGCAAAATCGGCGAGATTAAAGTTCCAAATACTGCTAAGTATAACTATCGGAGGATTAGAGGCAAAATTAATAATTCTAGTAGTGCCAAAATTGGTAAAACCGTGTATCATCGGGTATGACTCAATAAAAGCGTTAAAAATGCTAATTGACACGGTAAATCAAAACTTATTATTTCAAGTAAATCAGAAAGACGGTGTTATCGGTTACACAGATAGGCGGTTCGCGTCGAACGAATATACGTCTCTGTGCATCGAGCATGCAAATGAGTACCTCGAAAATGAGGTAGAGCTCAGGAATCACTTCGACGAGGACGATGGAAAATGTACGGAATCCCGCGAAGAATCGTACGATATCTCAGTAGAAGAAATCGACGATAAAGTAAATTTATGTGAAAATCTAAATGAATCACAAAAAACAAAATTAAAAGAATTACTTGTAAAATATAAAAAAGTGTTTGAAAAAAAACCCGGTTTGCTAACTACCTATGAGCACGAGCTAATTTTGAAGGACGATACACCCTTCTATACTAAGCCCTATCCTATACCACTAGCATATCGCGAGCAGGTAAAAAAGGAAATAAACCGAATGTTGGAATTAGGAATCATTAGGCGCTCGACCAGCCCGTATATTAACCCAGTAGCCGTAGTTAAAAAAAAGGACGGTTCTGTGCGATTATGTTTAGACGCTCGAAAACTGAACGCGCGGCTTATTGATGATTACGAGGGGCCGCCAGGCGTTGAGGAGGTATTGCAAAGATGCGCGGGAAAGCCGATAACAAGTACCGCAGACTTCACGTGTAGTTATTGGCAGGTAAAGCTCGCGGAGTGGTGCAAAAAATATACGGCTTTTAAGTGTGATAATCACATTTATGAGCATAACGTGGTACCCTTTGGGATAAAAACTAGCGGATCAGCCTTAATTAGAGGACTAGATCAAACAACGTCAGATTTTGACGAATTTTTAGTATTGTTTGTGGACGACATGGTGATAAAATCAAAAAATTTCGAAACACACCTGTCGCATTTAGCTGCGCTGTATGAAAGACTCTTAGCCCATAATCTAAGATTAAATTTTAAAAAATCAAACTTTATGTGCGAGGAAATCGAATTTCTAGGCCACTTTATATCAGCACGCGGAATCAGGCCGGATCCCGAGAAAATAAAAACAATAAAAAATTTTAAAAGACCCCGTAATGTAAAGGAGTTACAGAGTTTTCTGGGGTTTGTCAATTTTTACACTAAATTCGTAAAAAATTATTCGCACCACACAAAACCTTTGATTGAGCTGCTTAAAAAGGGTTCATTTTTTGATTGGACCGCAGTGCAACAAAGAGCTTTTAACAATATAAAAGAAATTTTTGATGAAAACATTATTTTAAAATACGCAGACCCGAAACGGCCTTACATACTTTCCACCGACTCTTCGGATTTTGCGTGCGCCGCGGCACTATCGCAATTAAATGACGAGGGTGAAGAAGAAGTCGTGTGTTTTGTAAGTAGAACTTTAAAAGGGAGCGAGGGCGCATACTTTACCACTGAGAAAGAAATGGTTGCATTAGTATGGGCATTAAAGAGATTGGACACGTTTTTACGGGGGGCAATAAATATTTACGTGAGGACAGATCATGAAGCTCTGGCCTTTTTAAAAACATGCAAGTACCGTAATGCCAGGTTACAAAGATGGAATTTAGCTATACAAGACTTTAATATCGACCCGGAACATATACCGGGCAAAGAAAACGTCGTCGCGGACTATCTAAGCCGCGTCACCGATTTAGAGCCGAACCGCGCGGAAAAAACTGAAATAATTATAGCCGCAGTGGTACAACAAAAGCCAAGCCCGGCGTTAATCAATTTGTGTAAAAATATGGATAAATTACAAAGAAGTGAGCCATACGCGTCTCAGATTATGGAAAAACTAAGGGCTGGGGACGCTAAAATAAAAAAGAAATTCGAAATTCGAGAAAATATATTATATAGAATTATGATTAATTGTGCAAAAATATATATACCAGAGGGGAACTTAAAACCACTTGTAACGGAGGTACACGTGATATATGGACATGTGGGGCCGCGAAAAGTATATAAAATAATTTTAGAGCATTTTTACTCACGAAATTTACGAAAAAGGGTAGCTGAAATACTAAAAACGTGTGATACATGCCAAAAAACTAAATATTTAACGCAGCGATATGACGAAATCACGCAACCTATATTAACTAATAAACCGCGAGAAATGTTATCGATAGACTTTTTTGGTCACTTACCCGTGTCGAGAGGTGGTGTAAAATACATTTTAACTACTATAGACGTATTCAGTAAATACGTAGTATTTTATCCTCTAAAAAAGGCGAACACGACAGCGGTAATTAGAAAATTAATGAATGATTACATACCAACTTATGGGAAACCGGAGGCAATAATATCAGACCATGGGACGCAGTTTACGAGCAAAAAATGGATTGATACATTAAAAAACGAGGGGATACGCATAATATATTCATCTATCAGACACCCTCAAAGTAACATAATCGAGCGTGTACACCGAGAATTGGCAAGGTTTTTACGCACTTTCGTAAAGGATAAACACGGCGGATGGGCTCTGTATATTCGAAAAATTCAAAACATTATAAATGAAATCCCTCATGAAACGACGAACCAGCCACCTATCTTATTGCATATGGGCCATAAGCCAACAAGGATATGGGAAAAATATTTAAAAATACCAGAAGAGGACAACGATGTGTCCCGCGACAATAGAATATCACTAGCTCGCGACTATGCGCACAAATTCTTAAAGAATAGAGCAGCGAAACGGAATGCGAATAAAACACACTTTAAATTTAAAGACGGCGACAAAGTGTTAGTGAAAGCTTTAAACGTATCGGATGCGGAGAACGGCAAAATAGCAAAATTTTTTGATGTTTTTGAAGGGCCAATTATCGTGCAACAAGACGTGGGAATCGATACGTATTTACTTTACGACCCGGTATTAAAAAAAGAACGGGGAAAATTTCACTTGGCAAATTTAAAACCGTATTACAGTGAGTAAGTAATCAAAAGAAAAATCTATTATTGAAACAAAAAATTGACAAATTAGATAAACTAGAATAAACGTTTATAGTATAAACTTGTTTTTGTTCACACGAAAATAATCATAAATTGGGCAAGTGAAATTTGATACCGTTAGGGTATTCTCTCTCTGGCACGGTCAAATAAAATTTTCAAATTTTTTCTCAAAAATTCAAACTTTTTTTGGGGGGCAGTAGGGAGAGAGAAACACACAATAGAATAGAACAGGCTTAAGAGTTTATAAATTTTAGATTTAAACAAATGTAAAAGAGCATAACATGTAATTAAGCGAAAAACAAAAACACATATGTAAAAACGAAATGTAATTATTTAAATAATGCAGAACAGAACATTATAAACAAAAAGAGGCACCGTGAAATCGGCCCAATACATAATTAAGGTATATGCATTATTAAAATAAATTAAGTAAACAAAGAGACACTTGAACCATAAAATAATAGAATACAATAATTCAATGAGTGCACGTATATATTGGACACCACGTGTATACACGTATACGTGCAAACATCAATTAAAACAAATTATAAAATTAAAAATAAAAGAGGCACCGTGAAATCGGCCCAATACATAATTAAGGTATATGCATTATTAAAATAAATTAAGTAAACAAAGAGACACTTGAACCATAAAATAATAGAATACAATAATTCAATGAGTGCACGTATATATTGGACACCATCGTGTATACACGTATACGGGCAAACATCAATTAAAACAAATTATAAAATTAAAAATAAAAGAGGCACCGTGAAATCGGCCCAAAGAAAAAAGAATATGGTTCAAAATACTCTAAGAAAGCAATGTAGCGAGAAAGAATAGAATTAAAAGGTAGATAGAGATAGGGACAAGAAGAGAGCCAAATCGAAGAAACATGCGATGTTTTCGGAGAAACACAAGCAGGGAGGACCGCAGGTCCGGTACACGCATGGGAGAATTCAAACGTAAACAAGGAGCTGGCACGTGTGCGAAAATTCGGCAGAAGGGAGGGGAAAAGCCGAGGTGACGAGTCAAGGTGCAAGACAAAAGGACCTCACAGTCGATTTAGATCGAGCATCATGTGCGAAACCCGAAACGCGACCCGCGACGCAGCGACGAGTACCGAAAGGCACGTGCGATTCGGTATGTGCGATCAGGAGACGGTCGTGTGCGAAAGAGACCTAGCGCTGGGAAGCGGGTACCATAGGACGGTGCCATATAAAACGACACGCATCTCCTGCGTACGCTTTAAATGCGCAAGGAAGGGAGGATTCCAGCGAGCCGAGGGACCTGCTCGATGGAACCGACCCGGAGGGCCAAAAGAGGACAAGCGGCTGGGCCCGGACACAATGTCGAAGCAGAAGGGAACGCAGGTGGCCGGAGACATGGAGAAATCCATACGGAAACACCGAGGGTGGGTGTTTTTTGGAAGCGCGCAAGCTCGGCGACCCGGAACTTCACCAAGGAAGCCCGAATTTTACGGACCCACTCCAACAGACATCGAACTGACACCCGACCCGGAGGCAACGCAAGCCCTAAAGAAGGGCCGAAAGAGGAAAAGGGTAACGCATTTACTACCATCTCCCACTGCGCTAAGCGACATGGAGAAAATCGCAACGGCCCAAAAGGCCTTACCAAGTCTAAGCGACGGCGAGGAATACGAGCCCAGAGCCATAGACCAGCTAGAAGACAGTTCCTGGAAACTACAGGCACGCCAAAACATCATAGCGAGGTACACAAAATTTAGCACAAAACGAGGAAAAAAAAAAAAAAAAAAAAAAAAAAAACGGCTTTTCGGGCATTAAAAAATAAAAAACATGCTTAAAACAGGCAAAAGGCCAGGGAGGGACAGAGCGATGTCCAGGAGGGAAGTTCAACCGATAACCCCGAGCAAAACCCAATCTCAATGGCACACGATATCGGAGGATCGGACGTCGACAAAGTATTAGCAGAGCTGGAGGCCCCATGCCAACACCTTCAATCGGACGCCCTGATGGATGCCATCAACGACTTTGAAGAGTGGCTTCAACAAGTCGAAAATTAGGAATTTTATTTTTTTAATTTTTAATTATTTGTTATTTCGATTATTGTTTCATGTTTTTTTTATATAGAATAAATAAAAACAGAATACGTTATCTGACGCGTTACTTTTTTATTAGGAGAGCGAGCCAGTAAAGGTATACGCCGCCTAGAAAACAAAATAAAATTTTCAAATTTGGTTTCCAAAATTGAAACTTTTATTGGGGGGCACTGAGACGGCCTGTACCTATACCCTTATTATCAAGAACGGCACCATTAATTATTATTGTTAATGTTAATATGATATTAACATTAGTAATTATTATAAGCAAAATAAATTAGTTAATACATTTAGGATATAAAAAACGTGGTATTAATTAAAAGTTAGTTTTTTTTTATAAGAAATCATTTAATTAATTATTTAATTATTGCGGAAATGATTCGGTTTTATATTTGTTAACTAAGATGATACGGCGGGGCCAACGTAATGGCTAAGAACGCGCGCGTGTGCATATACACACACGAGCGCGCAGACATACGAAAGCGTGTTCAGCGAGGAGCAACGAATTCGCGAATATTGGAAGAGTGGGGATTCGCGAATATCGTGAGAAGGAGGACGGGAGCGAGAGAGATGGAGAGAGTGGGCTCGGGTATATATCGGCGACGCACAGCCGAGGAAGCACTGAGTTTTCTCTGACCTCTCAAGCCGTGGCTAGCCAGCGTGCAGGCCTCGCGCTCGGGATACTAGGGTTAACTCGGGCCGCTTCTTGTGGTGAACACACGGTGATGTGGCGAATCCTCGCCTATCTACCGCGTGTAATCTCTCTCTTTCGCTTCCCTCTATCGCAACTCCACTCCTCTTTAATTGTACTGTTACCCTCAATAAAAAACCAAGTTTCACACTAATAATTATAACTCATTTTTCCCCGCCTCCACCTATTATTCGGGTGCGCCGGACGTCCTTCAGTAGCCACTGGAGGGGGAAACGCGCTAACGAATTTCATAAAAGGCATAGCTCGGTGCGGCCAACGCGCTGCCCGAGACTACGTCTTCAGGGTTTTACCCGAGAAAAGCGCGCTGGTGCCTTTCTCGGGGTTTTGACTGCTTGCCCGGCGGAGAGCTAACGCGCCCTCCTGCTGGTTCGAGTTAGCCTACCAAAACCCAAAGCACAGTTGCACTTCTGCAGCTCCGACCTCGGCGGCTGCAGGAGCGTAACTATCAGGGGGAATTCCGGAAGAGGTTGTTTCTCGCGCACTTCTTCGGGTCCGTACGCGAACCGCGTGTAACAAAAACACAACTGGAAAACGAACTCTCCTACGTTGGAGTAGAAGAACGGCTTAAGTCCGTCACAATATATATATATATATATATATATATATATATATATATATATATATATATATATATATATATATATATATATATATTATCATACAAACGATATATTGTGTATTGTATATTGATGTTGACTTTTTATTCTACAATTTTTCTACATATCAATATAATTTTTAAAATTTCTATATTTCTAATAATTGGTTATAATCATTATTAAATATAAATTAGTGCATTAATTAATAGTTACATGTTTTGAATTAATGTTAATTAGTGTTTATAAAATGAGCAATAATGGTAGTCATAAAACAAATGTTTCAAACATATAGACTTTTTACGCCAATTACATCTAACTATTGCAATTGTTAGAGCAACCTTCTACTTCGCAGTGTGTATTAGATTTTGTACCAAAAGCAAAATTAACTGGATCTTCAAATTTCGCAGGTGTTACATCAGTGTATCCACTTTTATACCACGCGAATTTGAATAAATCGATATACCTCGGTGATGATAGCTGATTATGTACCAGTGATTGTAACTGTATAATACTATTCCTTAAATGTAGATTTAAATCCTCATTCATTAATAGATTAGATTAGATTAGATGTTTATTTTGTGCAAGATAAAAACAATAAAACTACATTCAATAATAATACATATTTACAGAGATCATTAGTATAGTTAATCATATCACAGCTCAACATTGCTCGCCATTAACTTACATATATTGCACAATATTATATCTGTCGTACATCAATCACGTCATTACACTTATCACATATTCTTATCATTACGAATAATATATTTTTTTGTGACTATCAAACTTCAATTTCTATTATAGTCAACATTCGTATGATTATCGTCATTCTACATTAGATATACATGGTCCATGTCCCTGGACTTACATAGCAAATAGTCGCGAATTGTCGCTTTACATCTGCGTAGTGAGGGCAAGTGCTTAATACGTCGAGGGATCGTATTCCATAGGCGCGCACCTTGAGATTGAAAAGATTTCAACCCTGTATCGGTACGCGACGATGGAATCGAGAGCTCCCTATAATCAGTCCTACTAGAGGTACATTTATACTTATTTATAAACTTTATTTATACTCCTAAAAATGAAAGCGACGAATCAGACTATGAGCAATGTCAACATAAGTTTTGTTTAAACAATAAATTGATGTTTAATAAGTAATTGCACTTCGTTTTTACGAAATTGAATAAAAAGTGTTTTCTGGAGGTGAACGGCAAGGATTCTTTTCTTTTCTTAAATCAACATAGGAGCAAGTAAGAATATCTCTAATTATTTTTTTATACTCTGCAATATATCACAAAATTAAGAAAATTTTAAAGTATATGTCAGATGCCACGTTTAGCGGTAGTTATGCCTTTGACTTTTTTATTCTACCATTCTCTCTTTTTCAATATTAAAGATCAATATCTTATAGTATACAGACTTTTAATAAGATTGAAGAAATTAAAAAATTTCTGGAAAAAATAGTCATCTCTATCTTTATAAAAAACAAGGGATGCAATACTAGACAGTAATAGCAATTACCACAGAAGCGCATTTTTATGAGAAATAAATTGGCGTTGGTTTCATTCGAAAATTTCAATCCGTTTTTATGATATTAAAAAAAAATAATTTTAGGGCTGAAGTGTACGGGTATTTTTCATCCCACAAATGGTCGTATAAGTATGTATGTATATATTTTTAGTCTTTTTCATGTTTTACAATATATTACGAAATTAAGTAAATTATTAAGGCCTATGTCAGAAAACACGTGTTAGGGCGTAGTTACCTCTTAAAATAATTTTCTTTTTTAAAACCCCGGAATTGGTCAACATTAAATTTCAATATTGTTTATAACAGAATGATTTTTTATAAGATTCGGTGAATTAAAAAAATTCTGGAGAAAAAAACGAAAGAAATTAACATTTACCCTTATAAAATAGGGGATGCAACCCTTCAGAGTGAAAGCTATTACCAATAAAGCGCATTTTTATGATAAATAAATTGGCGTTGGTTTCATTCGAAAATTTCAATTCGTTTTTAACATATTAAAAAAACATGATTTTTGGGGGTGAATTATAAGGGTCTTTTTCATCCATCAAATGGTCGTATAAGTCTGTATATATATATATATATATATATATATATATATATATATATATATTTGTTATGTTTTTTTCATGTTTTACAATATATTACAAAATTAAGTAAATTATTAAGGCCTATGTCAGAAAACTCGTGTTAGGAGGTAGTTACCTCTTTAAATAATTTTTTTTTTGAAAACTCCCACAACCGGTCAACTTTTAATTTTAATATTGGTTATAATAGAATGATTTTTTATTAGATTCGGTTAATTAAGAAATTTTTAAAGAAAGAGAAAACGAATAAAAGTCATATAACCTTATCAAAAATAAGGGATGCAACCCTTCAGAGTGAAAGCGATTACCACATGTAATTGTTTTCTTACCTCTACTTACGTTATTTGCATACAATACTGTTGAGCGTTTTTTCTTCTACGATGATTAAAAATATAATAATCTCAATTACAATCAGCATGCATTAAATATTGGGTAAATAAATAACGATAAATTCAATACTTAATTTGCAAATATCATATCAATTATTATAAATCCTGAAGTTATATTCTAATAATTTATGTAACGATTTTTATTTTATTATTAAATTTTAATATGACTTTAATTATAGGTTTGGGATGCAGGGTAATGTAATATAAGCTATGTATATTTTCTAATCCTTTATCCCACGAAATAATGGCGCGGTAATTTGCGCGCTCGCGTATCGCTTTGCTCCCTCGAGGAGAATATCGTGCGTGTAAGGTGCACGGAAAGCGAATGCGTCCGCTACCGCTTTCCGCTCGCACATTACCTCGGTTTTTGCGCAGCGCTCAAAATCGAGGTTCGAAGCGGGGCGCATTCATCCCCGTACACCCTGCACACTAATTCAAGAGATTCGCACATATTCACTCACATACATACTTTCATTCGCACACACTCACACTCCTTTCCTCTACCGCCCCTACACTACGCTTCTATTTCGCCGCCGCTCTTCCTATTATTTATTCTTTCTCTCCTACACTCATTCGCGAATATCTCCCCTCTCCTATAATCGTCGTTCGCACCACTCGCTGCCCAATATTCGCACGTGTTGCGGCCGCTCGGGTCCTGGAATGTGTGACTCGGCGTTCGTCGCAACTGGCTTCCTTTCGTGGGTAGAATACCTATATATAGGGAGCATTCTTTTTGGACGGGAGACCCCATGCTCTCCAAAATCCGTTTCATCCAAAAAAATCGTGCTATGCTGCAAATTAAATAACCTTCGGTGAAATAAATAACTTTTTTCATGCGCAGAGTTCGTTTTATATGTGGAACTAGCATTTTCTGCACTGTATAAACAACTGCTGTGTCGTGATTTGTGCTGTCTGATAAGAAAACTAGAGATTTGTGTTGAATTACCGAATTTTGTTTGTAGAAGTAAACCACTAGAAACACGGTACATTGAGTGTTGTTAAAGTGAACAACCTGTGACGACCCCTGAACTTCGTATTTGTAATTTTCAGAGAAGTCTAACAAAGTCTAGCCCTACACCTTCATCAAGATTCTTTTTTTTTATCTTCGAAGAACTGAGACTGTTGTTTTGCTATGAAGCTATGAGGTTTTAAAATAACTAATTTATCGCTTAATACATTAATGAAATCATCTGTAGAAAGAATTTGCGATAGGAACGTCGATCGATCTGTTCCAGTCTAGGCACTGAATTGTACTTGATGAATAGATTTTTCTTCCAATAATTGTTGTAGGGATTGCAATAAACTTAGAAAACTTGGACATCTTCTACAGTTGTCTAAAAGACACTGACCGTTGGGATGGTTACAAGTAATTGCCTGTAGACAATCTTTATAGTCAGTTATTTGATTTGTTGAATCTTTAGTGAGCTTTTTTATGTTAATTGCATCGAATATTAATTCACAATTATTATGAATAGCGCAAACACAAATTTTCCTCAATTCTCCCAATATTCCACTGGCACTTGAAAGAACACAATGTTTTGGACGAAGCTGAGCAAATTTGCTGAAGCTTACAGTAGAGTCAGCATTATTTTCTTTGTATGTTATATAAAGTGTTTTCAAATCCATTAACATAAGGCACTTCTGCATCGAACAACGACCTTCTAAGCTTTTCACCGAAATAACATCTTTTTTGCCAGACATTATTCTGCTATTCGCATCTTCTTCGTAAGAATCAATAACTTTTCTTACAATATCTTCGGGCAATTCCCGACCGGATTTTGCAATAGTAGTTCCTAGAATACCTTTTAGAGCACTAAGTTCTTTAGACTTATGGGCTAGCTGCCAACTGCACCCGAATTCATTTGCAATTTTATTTACAGACCATGTTTGTGGAGCAATTGTCAGGATACTCAACTTTTGTGGATTCTTAGTTGATAAACTTGTAAATTTTTCTTTTAATCCATTTAGCATTTCTTCCAATTCCATTTTCCTTTTTGACCGAACATCGGCCTCAGTTAGAAGTAGTGGAGGAATATCAGGATTAGAGGAATCAATACTTACATAAATCGAAGAACTCATATCAATATCAATTTGACTATGGTCCAGTACATTTTGAGATAACTCAGAATCTATACTCTTAATATCATTACTATCATGGTGCCTGCATTCCCAACAAATTTTAGCACTTGTAGGAAAAGACGGAAACTTTCGTATCAGAGGTTTAGAAAGAAACCCCAAATCTTTCCCCTTGTGACCAGAAACACCTAAATCGTTACAGGGGTTGCAGCATCTATCACTATGCACCAAGTTTGATTGTGACATATCGAAAATGACAAGCTAAGCTTGAGTGACTCCTGCAAAAAAATATTTCACAGAGACGAACTATTTGTGGCTATTAGTTCTGAAAAAAACTGTTAGTAAGTACGATTCTGGCAAAGAACTATTTGTAAGTACTAGTATTGAAAAGTACTGTTTGTGATTGTTAGCTCTAAAAAGAGCTGTTTTTGGGGAATAGTTCTGAAAAGAACTGTTGGTAAGTATTAGCTCTGAAAAGAACTGTTTTTGAGTACTAGTACTAAAAAGTACTGTTTGTGAGTGTTAGCTCTAAAAAGAGCTGTTTTTGGGGAATAGTTCTGTGTATAGTGAGGGTAGTGAGAGAATAGTGTGCGATTAGACTATTTGGCATGTGTTTTGTCGAGCATCGGACCTGTACTGAGCAGCTCGTTCCATCATGCCTACAGGTTCAACCGACTATTAAATGCGTAACGCACACAAAGTGTGGTGTTGCACCGTCGAAACAAGTGTTTTGTTCTTTTCTGCAAAAACTGTGTTTTTATTTATCGAACCAATCAATGTTTGTTCATGGTACCCCGGGTGAGGAGTGATTGAATATATTTATAATAAGGACAAAAATAATCGCGTTGGCGCTGTTGTAAATTTAATACATATAATGTCTTTTTTAATCTTCAATTTTTTTCTCTTCTCTTTCTCTTCTTTATTAGAATAGTACATACACAGCGTTAACGCATTTCTGTTTTCCATCCGCGTTTGTTTACATATCAGCCGTGCATTCTCTGATTCGAGGCGCAGCGGATAGCGCGTATACGGCGGCAGGAGCACATTTACAGCGCTGAGCTACACGTACACAGAGAGTCCTGCGGGAGCACCACTGAGCCAAGTACAATATATTAGCACCACTGTAATTCGGGCACTTGCATTTTGCATTTTGCGTGCCCGTATTCGAGACACTTGCGTTGCGCGCGCGCAGCTCATTTACTGAGGAAGTGCAGTCGGGCTGACTTCGAGTTGTGCTGCTAACCGTCTGTTTAAAATAGCTGCAACACCGATCGGTGCCGCCTCGCGCCCGAGGGTTCTTCCGTATATAGGCGAGTATATTCTTCAGTGCGGTCTCTTTGCGCGCGCATCCTATTATTGACATTCGCGTTTGTTATTTATTTATTTTGGCTTTGCTCTTCTCGAGACTCATACATATAAGTTCGTGGTGTATATGGAGAGACAACTTGCATCATGGCGCCTATAGCTGCGAAAAAGCTATTAGCGTTGCAGACCGTGGCCGAAATTGAGAGTATGTGCTCACGTTTGCTCGGCAAGCCATGAGATACTCTCAATAAAAATATCGTGCAGGAGCGACTTGATTCTGTGAAGGACATTTGGGCGAACGCTCGGAAAACGCATTTCTAGATAATTGTTAGGGACAAACGCTTACGTTGCGGAGAATTGGTTTGATTGCATGCAGTGTATTTACGAGAATGCCCTTGACGAATTTTTGACTCTCCTCACTTTGTTCGAGATAGCTGAAGAAAGTACGTTGTCGGCAGGGGCACTAGATACAAGTTTACCTGAAGCGGGCTCCGGATCAGGCTCCGCAAAACGCCCTCGCATTCCTCTACCCACCTTTTAAGGGAATTACTAGGACTGGGCAAGCTTTGCGATCTCTTCACAACACTTGTTCATAATATCTCGTGTTTATCTGATGCTACTAAATTGCAGTAGTTGAAGTTGTGCTTGACCGATAGTGCGACGGAGTTAATCAAGGATGTAACTACTACCGATGCGAATTATGCCAGCACATTGCAGGCATTGAAAACTCGATACTTCTTTAATGGAAATTTCTGATTTTAAAAAAGAGTCAGATCTGAGCTGCGCTCTTTTGTCGATGAACCTCAGCGTATCATTCGAGCTTTATCAAATATGAAATTGCCAGTTGAGCATTGGGATTTTTGGATTGTCTTCGTTCTATCTGAGCGGTTGGATTCAGAATGACGAACACTATGGAAAGCTGAACTTAGAAAGAAAGATTTGCAGATTGAGGCAAGTGAGAGTCTATCAGAGTCTATCACTCTTCTAACTCACTCCCAAAGTTTTCGGATCTTACTAAGTTTCTGGAAAAGAGAACTCAAGCTCTTACCATGATAGCTTCTGAGCGTAGAGGAGAAAAGAGGCCGGCTGCAGCGCATACTGCAGGACCTCAAGTTCGTAAGGTTTTTCATGCCAGTTCTTCTCGTCCTTCGAAATCTGGGCCTATTAAGTGCTCCCTTTGTTCTGGCGCACATTCGCTCATGAAATTTTTCTAACTGCAGGATAAACATCCGCATGGCGACTCCCTGCAGTCATACATTTGCAGCTTTGCTTCAATTGTCTGAGACTACATAGAGTTAAGGCCTGTTCTTCCTCTGGACGTTACTTTGTTTGTCAAAACAAGCATCACGCGCTTCTCCATTTGAAACCTCAGGGTAACTCGTAAGTTCCGCAGCAAAATTTGAATGGTCCTCATAGTTCTGTGTGAAATAGGTCGTCTGCGAATCCTGCCGTAATTATGCACGTAGCTAGTATTCCTGCTTCGGAAAGGAAGGTCCTTCTTGCTCAAGCACGAATACAGGCAGTGGGTCCGAATGGCGATAGCACCTATATTCGGGCGCTTTTAGATCAGGGATCGGAATCCTCGTGTGTGTCGGAATCGATCGTGTAGCTATTAGGACTGTCGAAGCAGCGCACATCCGTACCATTGTCGGGGATTGGTGCCAGTGCAGCGGGTACTGCTCACTTAAGGTCGCAGCTTATTCTACGGTCCAACGTCGATTCGAGCTTCCAGCTTGAGACGGATACACTCGTTCTTTCTCGACTTACTTCGCATCTTCAGTTGAGAATATTAACGACCTTGATTTAGAATAGTTCGCGCAGCTTAGATTAGCGGATACTCAATTTTCGGTTTCGAATAAGGTCTATCTTATCCTAGGTGCCGATGTTTACGGGCATTTGCTTCGTTAGAGTCTGAGAAAATTTCTCCCCTCGCAACTCGTCGCTAAAAATACAGTATTTGGTTGGATTTTCTCTGGTCCTCTGCAAGTAGATGCGTCACGGCCAAATGCAGTATTTGGTTGGATTGTCTCTGGACCTCTGGAAGTAGATACGCCACGGCGGGCGGGTCGGTTCACATCCCACTCGCCAATTCAGGTATTGCATGGCGCCTCGGAGCACGATTTAGATCAATCGCTTCAACGGTTTTGGACACTCGAAGATCTACGATCGTACTCCTCTAAGCTGAAACCCGAAGATGAAGCGTGCGAGCAGTTGATTAGGGAAACTCATGGTCGTTATTCACAACGTCGATATGAAGTGCGGCTCCCGGCACATGACATGGATTCTAACTTCAGAGATTGAACGTGACGGCGCATGGTATTTGCCACATCATGCAGTGGTGCAGGTCTCTATTTCTCAGTAGAAGCTTCGAGTCGTTTTTGACGCATCTCAACGAACTCATGACGGTCACTTTCTCAACAATTTTTTGTTGACAGGGCCCCCTCTACAAGGTGATCTATCGTTGATTCTGATAATTTGGTGTAGATATATTTTCGCGTTTACAGCGGAATTTTATGAAGATGTTTCAACAGATCCATGTGAAACGTAAAGCCAGGACCTCCAGAGAATGGTGTGGGCGCCTACTGCGGAAGTCGAACCTGTTCAATAACGCTTGACTACTGTCACCTACGAGACAGCTTGTGCAACTTTTTTAGCTATTGATACGCTCTTGCAATTAGTTCAGGATGAAGGGGTTAGGTTTCCACTCGGAGCTGAATGTTTCAAAGCTGAGACGTATGTAGATGACAGCTTTGCTACAGCAGATGACAATTCAATGGTAGTACAGAAAAGGTTTGAGCTTACAGCGTCGTTCGGTTCAACTGGCATCGATTTAAATAAGTGGGCTGTGAATCACCCAGATTTCCTCCCGTCTCAGATACAACAGGGCCCTTTGAAGCAGATTGATGAGGATAAATCGGTCAAAACTCTCGAAGTTCAGTAGAATCCAACGCAGGGCAAATTCAAGTTCAACGTAGCGGATATCGAAGAATTGTCTGCAGCTGCGAAGAAGTGTGCCATCCTCTAGAATATTTCTCGCTTGTTCGATACTTTCGGGTGGCTTGCTCCGATCACAGTGTCGGCGAAAATTTTGATGCAGGTCTTGTGGATTCAAAGGTGTGATTGGGACTCCCCTCTGCCAGCAGAATTTCGTGATCGTTGGTATGCCTACTGCAAATCATTGTCTACATTGCCATCTCTGTCAATTGATCGTTGGCTAGGTGTTGCAGCTGCATATTCTTATTTAATTCATGGGTTTTCCAGTGCTTCCTCTTGTGCGTATGATGCTGTAGTCTATTTGCGCATCGACGAAGGAGATGGTCGATTCAGCATTTCACTTTTATCTGCTAAGATGAAAGTTGCTCTGATCAAAACGGTTGGTATACCTAACCTAGAGTGATGTGGTGCCGCTCTTCTCGATAAACTCATTTGCTCCGTAAGAGCACTAGATTTTCTTCGTACTCTTCCAGCTTACACGCGAGCTGACAGTTAGATCATGCTTACATGGCTTCGAAAGCATCCATGCCACTGGAACACATTAGTCGCAAATAGAGTGTCATACGTTGAAATGGCATTCCCTTCTGCGATGTGGACGCACGTGCCTACCAAGGAGAACCCGGCAGATTTAGCAACTCGAGGCTCTGATCCGGCGGACCTGCCGCAGACCGATCTCTGGTGGCACGGATCCTACTGGCTTTCCCAAACATCTGAGCATTGCCCGCAGCCAGCAGAAAGTCAACGAATTCTTCATGCACAAGCACGGTCTACTGAGCCAGTACTCCTGACTCAATTTTCGTCTTCAACTCACTTAATCGGCATTGTTGCATTTTGTAGGCGTCCGCTTCTCAATCTGCGCATGCATAAGGGTCAGGAGTAGCTTCCTTCGTTTCTTACTTCGTTGGAGTTAAGTGAAGCTCGTTATATCGTTATCCGTTTATCACAGGCGAACAGTTTCCCAGTCGAGATCGAGACGTTGAAAGCAGGAAGGAGATTGACGAATCGCAGTAGGCTCAGAAAACTAAATCCGTTTTCATGCAAGGATGTCTTACGAGTCGGAGGCCGACTGTCGCTGTCTAATCTCTCTTTCGATGTTCAACATCTTTCGAATCTAGCACAGCATGTCGCTCTCAGTCTACGCTGATGGCCCACTTTGACTTCCAGCGTTTTGATGCAGTAGGTTTGGATTTTAGGCAGCAATAGGTTCGTTAAATCGACGATTAACAAGTTTGTGACATGTCAGCGTGTTAAACCACAATCGGCTCAGCAGTTGATGGGGGATCTTGATGCCGATCGTGTAAACTTAGGTAGGCCATTTTCAACATCTGTGCTTGATTATGCGGGCTATATCCAGGTCCGTACAACGAAGGGTCGTAGGCAACAATCGTATCAGGGGTATATAGTCGTGTTTATCTGTTTCACCACACGGGCTATCCGCCTGGAACTTGTTAGTGACCTAACTACGGCTTCGTTTATTAGTGCATACCGTCGTTTTGCTGGTAGGCGAGGCGTCTGCCAAAAGCTCTGTAGTGACTATGCCACCAAATTCGATGGAACTGATAAGGAGTTGAAAGCTATGTTACAGCGTGCGTCTGAATTCCACCGAGAGGTTGCTTCTGTTCTAGCAAATGACGGGACCACCTGGGTGTTTATTCTCCCGAGTGCTCCACATTACAGTAGATTATGGGAAGCCGGAGTTAAGTCGGTGAAACATCACTTAAAAAGGGTGGTCATAGGTGAACATACTCTCACATTCGAGGAATTATCAACGGTTCTTGTTAAAATCGAAGCTTCTCTTGACTCGCGGTCACTGGGGGCATTGAATTCAGACATAGATGATCTTCATGCCCTGACACCCTTTCATTTTTTGAATGGAATTGCTTCAGCTCTGATTTCAGATGCCGATTCACCGAAAGTGCCGCAGAATCGATTAGATAGTTTTCAGTTGCTTCAGCGGATTCCAAACCAGTTTTGGAAGCGGTGGTCGTCAGAGTATCTTCGTAATTTGCAACAGCGGGAAAAGTGGAGAGACACTACGGAGAATTTTTATGTAGGTAGGCTTGTTTTGGTCAAGGATGATCGTCATCCTCCGTCGAAATGGCCATTAGGGCGAATTGTTAAGGGGTTATATCTTCCTTATGCTCTAAAAAACAAGGCTTTGTTAATTATTTTTTTTAAAGGACATTTGTTATTAAAGGCATACAAATAATATAACATTAGATTAAGCAACTCTTGAAGAAGAGAAAAAAATGTTTTATTGATATTTTTTTTACAAAATGGCGGCTGTGCAGTGATTACCGGGAACCGCTTTTTCAAAAAGGTCTTCCGCGGCGAGCAGTACAAGTCTCCAACTTCACCTATAACAAAAACAAAAATTTTCTATTATCTACATGAGTTTTGCTCGTGATGTACACATGATTATATTTTTAGAATTTTTTTTCGCGAAATGGCGATTGTTTTAACAAAAAATCGTGTTTTTGTCGAAAAAATCGACTTAAATTGTTTATAACTTCTTCTTATAATCTTCTTTTTTTTTGCCTGATGTAATGCTGCGCCTGGCCTCTTTCGCGATATCGGACATACGATGCTCAGCGGTTTTGACGCGATTGGCGTCCGTTTCCACGCAAAACTCGTACATGTTTGGTCCAACAGTCAACCCAAGAGCATCGTAAACGGCTCGTTATTGTTTTGAATATACGCACCCAAGCAGCGTGACAGAAGGTTGTCGGAGCTGAGTTCATTATAAATGGGTTTTATTGCGTTAAAAACATCCTCATGCATCGGACTCTTGTGCTCGTACATTGCAAGTGTACCAAGCGCTGTACTGCGCTGCCAATAACACCAAGAGTCTACTCCGATGGGACACTTCTCGTGCTGTGTATTCTCCTTCGTCGACATTTTATGAAGTATCGTTGCCCAAATTTCATTCCGCATTTTTTCGACTGAATCGTAGTTTCTCCTAGTAGCAAGTCCGTAATAAATACAAAGTTCATCAATTAACTTTACGGTCAACTTTCCTCGGCCGCCAAGACCTTTCGTTCTTTTTTTCAAATTGCGCAGACGCGTTCCCATGCGCTTCTGAATGTGTCCGACACATTCTTTTTTTTCGACGATGAAATCTTTATAAGGTTTTGAGTCGACTATACTTTTATATGTTTTTGAATCGCCGTCGCCGATATATTTCAAATGTTTGATATTATGAAGTTTTTCTGAGCGTTTGAACATTTCTATAACTGTGTCGATCTCCATTTTCCCGGCACTACCTTCATGGTTGGCATCACAGTTCTGTTTGTGTGAAGAGTATACCTCTTCGTATTCAGCAGTACCTCCTTTTTTTGCCAATATTCACACACTTTACAGTACTTAGATTTTACACACACATCCAATACCTTGCCAGTGTACCAACCAATCAAAGTCACCAATCAGAACAAAGACGTAAACCCTCTCTTTCGCCAAGATCCATCGCCTGACACTGTGAGACCTTCTTTTTCACCTCGTTCGATAGAAATTTCTTTTTCTTTAATCGCTGATTTTTTCATAGATATAATTCGAACAGATGAAGTAGCAGTGGCGATATTAGATATGATCTTACTATAAGTTGTTTGAAAAACAGGCTTTGCAATATCCATCATAGAGCAGAACTTTTTTATACCGTTCATGCCTATGCCTATGATGCCCATAGCTAAAATAATACGGCAGTAGATCTCATAAGCACGACCATTTATTACAGGACAGCTGTTAATATCAGCATCACCACAGTTCGATCAAGACACAAGAATTTTGAAGCCTAGTTCACGCTTGTTCGACTCTAAAAACCGCACGTCACCATTACATTTTTTGCATACTATTAATTCAGAAAGAGCAGTAAATACAGCGAAAAAATTGATGAAACAGTAGCCGAAATTATTATCAACATCCCGGTCACGGTCTAAATCAGTAGTTTTCAATTTCTTAGCCGAGGTACTAACGTGCTTCGAATCGCCTTCGAACAAATGGCGGTTAGGCGGGCGTCGATTACTAATTTTACTCCGTTTTGTACTTGTACTTCTTGTTTTACTGCCTATGCGGCCACTGTACACCTTTTCACTCATAATTAAGTACTTGTAAATATAATTCACAGTCAAAAAGTAAAGCAAAATTCAAAATAACAACGTAAACAACGAGAACGGCTGATCGACTAAACACAGGGCAAGTGTGAGTAACCACGTGCTGTAAAGACGCTGTAACCATCGTAATGTTATGTAGCGACTTTTATAATTCAAATTAAAACACGATATCAATCGTAGATAACTTCTACTAATTTCCAAAGCCGCAAAATTCGAAAAAGCGAGCAACACTAAAATAAGCGAAAATTAATTTTAAAAAATTTTGAGTTTAAATCGGTACTTGGGAGTTGTAGATTTTGATTCTAGGATTGTTTTGGCAAGATTTAAGCTAATAAAAAAAAATGGAAAAAAACAAAAAAATTTGGGGGATATAATCATGTGTACTTCACTAGCAAAACTCATGTAGATAATAGAAAATTTTTTTTTGTTATAGGTGGAGTTGGACGAGACTTGTACTGCTCGCCGCGGAAGACCTTTTTGAAAAAGTGGTTCGTGGTAATCACTGCACAGCGCCATTTTGTAAAAAAATATCAATAAAAATTTTTTTTCTCTTCTTCAAGAGTTGCTTAATCCAATGTTATATTATTTGTATACCTTTAATCTCAAATGTCCTTTAAAAACAATAATTAACAAAGCCTTGTTTTTTTAGCATAAGGGGGATATAACCCCTTAAGGAGCTCGAGCTTTCTTTGTTCACTGCGAAGGTATTGTACATTGCTTTTTAGAACGAGTCAACTTATCCCGCATTCGCGTAAAGGAACTCTTCGTTGAGTGCCGGCGTTCAATCTAGTATGAATGCGTTATTTTCAGAACGAATCTACCCGACTCGTGTTCATGTGTAAGGCGATTCCGACGGCGCAGTACGTTATCGATCTTGAACGTTTATGTGTGAAATCCTCAAGGTGATTTTAGTTTCGGGAACGTTGTCCACGTGGGAATCTTTCGACGTGACCGTTCCAGGGCAAGGGTATCACGCGACAACTTGAAGTATAGTTTCCCGGCAGCTCAGCGTTGGCTCCCCGAGACGCTGTTTGACGCTGCAACATCAACGTTCTTTGTCCCAGCGACTTTGTATCGAGTGCCGTCTGGCACTAGGTAAGCGAAATCTCTCTACTTTTTAAGTATTGAATGATTATTTATCTTTCGTTTCTTATTTATACTGTGCTCACGATTTAAATTAATCTTGTTTCATTTACTCGCGTTTATTGTAAGTGGAGTAATTTTAGTGCATTTAAACTGATGGTTTATGTATTTGATTATTTAGAAAATAAAGACTTACCTTGTTTCGGCTTTTCCCTCTAATCCGCGAGAATTTTTACGCCAAAACAAGTTTTTTGTTATTTTCCACGAAAACTGTGTTTTTATTTATCAAATCTCTCCTCACTCATTCCTCTTATTTAATAAACTCACTTTAATTTCTATTATTTATTAATATTTGTTTAGGGTTAATGGCAAATTTTAAATGGGACAGAGGATGGACGGACAGAGCGTTAATGGACAAAGGGTCAATGGACATAGGGTAAATGGACAGAGGGTCCATTGTAACATTCTGATTAAATATTTAGGTGATAATAAAAGTGAGGTTATTTGCAAAATACATTGACTATATATTTTCTTAACATCTATTGTTAAATTACTCAATAAACTTTCGGGATTAGATTCTAAGTATATTAAAACATACCATCGTTAAATCCACAATTTCGTCCACTTTTGATTATTGATTTAACAATTCACATTCTTACATCAGGCTTTACTTTTGGACCTTTGCTGCTTTATAAAAACACGCATATAGAACATTGACGGCTGTTAAAATCTCGAACAGTCATGGTAGAAGAAACCTTATGTTAAGAAACTTCTTAAGTGACTGCTAAAGTAACAACTTAAGTCATTTATTGAAAAATTTTAGTTAATTCTTAAGTTAATTCTTAAGTTATTACTTAAGTAATCACTTAAGCAGTTACTTATTATCAATAGGTTATAACTTAATACTTAAGTTGTTGCATAAGCAGTTACTAAACAAAAACATAAGATCTATATACGGGTACTACAATCCTCACCGCGAGAAAAGCTCGGGGACACCCGGTATACGAACTTCGAATTAATATACGTAAATAAATCTAGATTTATAGAATTTTTAAATCTAACGACATCATTTACAAAATAATACTTGTTGGCATCAAAGTTTCTTTCAAAAATCATCAGTTTCGGGTGATCAGTATGAATATATTCCCGATTACAACGCATAATTTTGTTTCTAGACAACTAAGCAAAAGTTATATCATTTGAACTTAATATATAAATAGCTTCATTGTTTACTCCTATAAAAAGTTTAGTTGCGATACTTTTGAATAAATCATATCAATACAGTGTTTGTCCGAAAATTTACAAACTGTTCCCGAGCCTAAACGTAACTTATCTCTTCTACTTGTGTTATTTTAATCGTACCAGGGACGACAACTTTATTCCATGTACCAATATTATCTGAATAGTATGTTCCAGAACACGAATTTTCTTCTGCACTGACTGCAAAGTCGACTCTTCTTGTTGCTGATGAATTTACTTTGAGATTTACTATGGTATGTCTGTTGTTGTATTTAAATATTCCTGTATCGTGAATAATTTTACATTGTTCATGACTTATATAGTTCTTGTTCTGCATTTTCCGTAAGTATAAGATGTATGAAAATTGGGCATTGAAAAATTGTACGATAAATTTCTATTTTGCATTGCATGAATGTCCCGAAAATCTGCTAATTGTATTAATTCTATTGTGACATTTGATGCCTTTACTGGTATGTTGTGAAAATCGCACTCTCCAGGATTCAATAAAGAGAATGTTGTAATATTTAACGTTTTTGAACCGCAAAAATATCCAATTATTGCTTCATTGAGGTTAGAAAACGTAATATAAATTAGTATTTTTATGAGCATGATTGCGATGTTCCTAAAACAGAAAAATATGTTAATTTTGTTATTTACATAAAACTAACTTGTTAGTATGAATTGTTTTTGGTTTTTCTTTATATTTAATAACTATATTACTATTTTCGTTAGCTTTTAATATTTCAAAAGGCACAATATTCTGATATTTTTCCAATTTTTTAGGTCTTGGCTGTTTTATTAACCGAACTTTATAACCTATTTTAAAATCGACTATAGATAAGAATCAATCATAATATTTTTTTTATATTTTTCTTTTGATAATATTAAATTTTCTCTTGCCGAAGCAGTAATTTATTTCATATTTGTAACTAGATTTTCTATATAACTATTAAAAGTTTGTATTTGTTCAGATATTTTTAGAGGTTTACTAAATTTGAATCTACGTGCGATAGTCTTTAACATTTTGCTAGTAAAGTTTGCTCCTCTATCTGTTAGTACAATTTTTGGTGAACTAAAAATACATGTAAATCTTAATTTGAGTATCCTTAAGTATTATAACTATTTTTTCTTCTATTTCATTCCAATTTATATTATTTATTTTTATATTTTTAGAAATACTAAAAGTAAAATACTTTCTTGCAACATTATTTCTTTTAACTATTCAAAAACTTTGTAAAAATTTTCTTTTATTACAGATTCGCCTGTATCGATACTGTGATGAGTAACGGCACTTCGTCACATCCTCTCCCTCTTTTTGCTGTCCTGATAGGTGCGTCTGCTCGTGTTTTTGCTCCTGCATTTACGCCCCACTCTGCCGCCTCCTGTGTCTGTGAGCCGGTCTGTTGTAGTGCCTGCACAGTAGTACATACAAGTTGTCGCTGTGATAATGAATCACAGCTTCCACTAATCAATCTGCACGGCTTTCAACATCTAAGAAGCAACAACACCCGGCCAGCTTTTTGAATTTAAGTGAGGTGAAATCGGCAAAGTGGCGGGAGCCAAGCACAAAGCATAATCAACTCAGAGGTGCCACCTCTATCTGGACACTCTGCACGCAGCGACAATACTACCAAGGCGCCACCTGCCTACTCGAACTGCAACTACGCGACTACTGAGGCAACACCTGCAGCATCCTAGCCGCAACACCATTACCTTCCCTCGCAGAACGACTCATCTTTGTCGCCACCAACGTCATGGTCGACAGCTGCGCCATCGGCGGAGAGGTCCCTAGGAGCAGCAACTGTCAACGAAAGTGCTGCATATGTAATATAACCTGTCATCCGGCGTGCAAGCCTCTTGCAGTACTTACCCGCGTGCAACGAGGTGCGCTACAGCTTCAAACCAAAGCTGTAGCGTGCCAGGCATGCATCGAATCGAAGAGGTCGTTGTTCGAGTCGGCAGTCAGGCGCGTGACGAACGCGAATGCTAACAACATGAGTGGGAACGAGAAAGAAATAGCCGCGTCCACTCCGGCCAATAAAAAGCCAGTAATAGCTGCGCGTGCCAATCAGACGAGCAAGGCCGCGCCCACCAACTCCTCACTCTCTCCGTTGCCGGGGCTACGACCCGCCCCCGCCAACAGCCAACTCCGGTTAGCCGCGCAGTCTCCTATGACGTCACTGAGCCCACCTACTTCCAGCATGGGACCTGGGCACAGCGGGGAATCCCCGAGTGACGTAATGGCCAAGAGTACAGAATCAAACTGTGCAAACGATACATCGCAGTCATTCACATCTAGAAACAACAGCTGCGTTAATGACGTAAATGCGTCCATTATACGAATGTTAGATATCACTGCTTTACAAAAGGGAACAACGGTCTCCTGCCTGGTGAAGTACGCCAATTCAACTTCAAAAAACATTGACAATGCACTTGCTAGACATTGCACCTCTATTGAAGACAGATTGGAAGCAATTGTTAATAGGCTAAATGCGTTACCAGTAGTACATGAATGTATTACAGTAAATGAATCGTTAACAAAGGACTCTTTTATTAAATATAGAAGTCTCGAGGCCCTTGCTATGAGACTTAATTTTAAATACGTTTGGCATAGAGGGGGCCATTTCCTGATGAAGAGGCATGATCGCAACGTCTCTCATGAATTTTCGTCTGCGGCAGATCTTCAAACAATAGTGGAATCATACGCTACTGATAACCACCACCAACCATAGATAAGACAACAAATTTTAAAAATGTGAGCGCGATTGACAAGACTGTTATTCCGTCAACAGTTCAAAAAGAAACTGTCGCAAAAAATTGACTATCTGCAGACACTGCTGGGGGGATTCGCTGTTGTGGACTGAGAGCAGGTTTTGTCAATGTTACGATACCTCTCTTATTGAGCACATTGGTATGATTAAACAACATCTTTCAGCTGGTCCTACCTACCATCTCTTTGGAGTTGTTGAGTCGCACCTTGATCCTGCTGTTGGGAGTCATCGCATTCAGATTGACGACTAATCACTAATTAGACTATATCACAACAAACTAGGGGGCGGGCTGGTTCTGTACATTCATAACTCATTCAAGGCCAATTTAATATGCAGCTCTCCAACCACACAGGAGAGCAGGACGTTTATACGTGAATACATAATGTGCAGTGTTCAGCAGAGCAACCTTCCCCCGACTTTGTTGATTTGGTATACAAACCACCACACGTACCGTTTTTACAGGGCTCCTACTTAACAGACAAACTAACAACACATACGCAAGACTTCAGTCATTAAATTATTATGGGAGATCTAAATGCGAACCCAATAGGAACGTCAACCGATGCCAGATTTGTCAGGCGGTTGGCTGATGATCTCAACCTTCACATAGTTGATCATGGTGCGACTCATCATCTCACAGATTCTCACACATGGGTTGATGTGATCTTGATAGATAACAATGACGTTGAACTGAGAAGTGACAATCAGCCGGCGCCTTTTCGCAGTCATTATAACATCATAGAGGTCGAGATTGGGGTCGAAACTGCTGCATCCCCTGTGGCTGAATCTTTCAGCTACAGAGATTTTAAATCGATCCAGCAAGACGACCTCCTGTCTCACCTAGCTGACTGTGATTGGTCGCCGATTGATGTTCCCACGACTGGTGTAGACAGTCAATTAGAGTGCCTCAGTGTCAACCTTATGGCTGTGTTAGATAAAATTGCGCCGTTAAAAGAATTTACACCGAAAAAGAAAATGAATCCACCATAGGTTGATGCTGAACTGACACATTTATACTAAAAACGTGACTCTGTACGAAGACGATATGCGCGGACAAAGAACGACAGACTGTGGCGGGAGTATCAGAGCCTTGCAGCAGAAGCTGAATTACCAACTAAGGAAACAAGAGAGAGTTTTTTGCAAAATAGAATTTTTTAAGCTATTGATAATAAGAAAGACATCTGGAAAGAGCTCAAGGCTCTAGGCCTTCTGTCAAAGACAAGAGAGCAGCTTCATGGTTTCTCGCCGGAAGAGCTCAATGCCAACTTTGCAGGGGTGTCGATCTCACAAAGTGAAAGTGATGAAGAACTTGATAACGTCTTGACCACTGCCAATGATGACGGCTTTGTTTTCCGAGAAGTCAGCTTCTCGGATGTAGTTCTGGCTGTTGCCCATTTCTCGTCGCAGGCTAGAGGAGAAGGCGGCATCCCCCAAAGTATAGTGGCTAAGGCTCTTCCGTTACTGGGAGATCATATTGTTAAAATCTTTAACTCCTGTCGGTCCAGTGGCATTTTTCCGAGAACTTGGAAGGGAGATCAATTGGTGCCTTTGAAGAAGAAGCCTGTCCCATCGTCGATGTCAGATTTTCGACCAATTGCTCTATTGAGTATCCTTTCCAAGGTCCTGGAAAAAATAGTACACGACCAAATAACTGACTTTTTACGGGAAAACGACACTTTGGACCCGATACAGACTGGTTTTCGACAGCATCACAGTACACAGACAGCACTACTTAAACTGACGGAAGACATAAGAACAGGCACTAACAACAACAAAAAACTATTAACTATTCTATCAGTCTGTCTGTATGTCTGTTTGCGTCCGTCAATCTTTATGTTTGTCTGACTGTGTGTCGATGTCTGTCTGTCAGTCTGACTGTCTTTCTTTCAGTCTGTCTGTCTGTCTGTCTCTCTGTCTGTCTGTCTGTCTGCCTGTTGGTGTATGTCTGTCTATCTGTCTCTCTGTCTGCCTGTCTGTCTGTCTGTCGATATCTGTCTACCTGTCTGTCTGTCTTTGATTGTCGGTGTCTGTCTGTCGGTCTATGACTGTCCGTCTGTCTGTCGGTGTCTGTCTGTCGTTGTATGTCTGTCTGTCTGTCTGTCTGTCTGTCTGTCTGTCTGTGTGCCTGTCGGTGTCTGTCTGCCTGTCTGTCTGTCTATCTGTCTGCCTGTCTATCTGTCTGCCTGTCGGTGTCTGTCTGTCTGTCTGTTTGGCTGTCTGTCTGTCGGTGTCTGTCTGGTTGACTGTCTGTCGGTGTCTGTCTGCCAGTCTGTCTGTCTGTATGTCTGTCCTTGTCTGCCAGCCTGTCTGCTTGTCTGTCGGTGTCGGTCTGTCTGTCTGTCTGTTGCTGTCTGTCTGTCTGTCTGTCTGTCTGTCTGTCTGTTCGTGTCTGTCTGTCTGTCTGTCGGTCTATCTGTCTGTCTGTCTGTATGTCTGTTTGCGCCCGTCAATCTTTAGCTTTGTCTGACTGTGTGTCGATGTGTGTCTGTCAGTCTGACTGTCTTTCTTTCAGTCTGTCTGTCTGTCGGTGTCTGTCTGTCTGTCTCTCTGTCTGTCTGCCTGTCTGCCTGTTGGTGTATGTCTGTCTGTCTGTCTCTCTGTCTGCCTGTCTGTCTGTCTGCCGATGTCTATCTACCTGTCTGTCTGTCTGTCTGCCTGTCTGTCTGTCGATGTCTGTCTACCTGTATGTCTGTCTATCTGTCTGCCTGTCTGTCTGTCTGTCTCTCGATTTCTGTCTACCTCTCTGTCTGTCTATCTGTCTGCCTGTCTGTCTGTCTGTCTGTGTGTCTATCTGTCTGCCTGTCTGTCTGTCTGTCTGTGTGTCTATCTGTCTGAGTCTGCCTGTATTCCTGTCTGTCTGTCTGTCTGTCGATGTCTGTCTGCCTGTCTGTCCGTCTGCCGATGTCTATCTACCTGTCTGTCTGTCCGTCTGCCTGTCTGTCTGTCGATGTCTGTCTACCTGTATGTCTGTCTATCTGTCTGCCTGTCTGTCTGTCTGTCTGTCGATTTATGTCTACCTCTCTGTCTGTCTATCTGTCTGCCTGTCTGTCTGTCTGTCGGTGTGTCTATATGTCTGCCTGTCTGTCTGTCTGTCTGTCGGTGTCTGTCTCTCTGTCTGTCTGTATTTATGTCTGTCGGTGGTTGTATGTCTGTCTCTTTGTCTGTCTGTCGGTGTCTGTCTGTCTGTCTGTCTGTCTGTCGGAGTCTTTCTATCTGTCTGTTTGTCGGTTTCTGTCTGTCTGTCAGTCTGTCGGTGTCTTTCTGTCTGTCTGTCTGTCTGTCGGTGTCTGTCTGTTTGGCTGTCTGTCGGTGGCTGTCTGTCTGTGTCTCAGTCTGTCTGTCGATATCTGTCTGTCTGTCGATATCTGTCTGTCTGTTGATATCTGTCTGTCTGTCTGTCTGTCTGTCTGTCTGTCGGTGGCTATCTGTTTGTCTATCTGTCGGTCTGTCTGTCTGTCTATCTGTTGGTGTCTGTCTATCTGTCTGTCTGTCGGTGTCTGTCTGTCTGTCTGCATGTCTGTCCTTGTCTGTCTGCCTGTCTGTCTGTCTGGCTGCCTATTTGTCTGTCTGTCTGTCGATGTCTGTCTGCCTGTCTGTCCGTCTGTCTGTCTGCTTGTCTGTCTATCGGTGTCTTTCTGTCTGTCTACCTGTCCGTTTGTCTGTCTGTCTCTGTCTGTCTGTATGTCTGTCGGCGTCTGTCTGTGTCTCAGTCTGTCGGTCGATATCTGTCTGTCTGTCGATATCTGTCTGTCTGTCTGTCTGTCTGTCTGTCTGTCTGTCGGTGGCTATCTGTTTGTCTGTCTGTCGGTCTGTCTGTCTGTCTATCTGTAGGTTTCTGTCTGTCTGTCTGTCTGTCTGTCGGTGTCTGTCTGTTTGGCTGTCCGTCGGTGGCTGTCTGTCTGTGTCTCAGTCTGTCTGTCGATAACTGCCTGTCTGTCGATATCTGTCTGTCTGTCTGTCGGTGGCTATCTGTTTGTCTGTCTGTCGGTCTGTCTGTCTGTCTATCTGTTGGTGTCTGTCTATCTGTCTGTCTGTCGGTGTCTGTCTGTCTGTCTGTCTGTCTGTCGGTGGCTATCTGTTTGTCTGTCTGTCGGTCTGTCTGCCTGTCTATCTGTTGGTGTCTGTCTATCTGTCTGTTTGTCGGTGTCTATTTATCTGTCTGTCTGTTTGTCGGCGTCTGTCGCTGTCTGTCTGTCTGTCCGTCTGTCTGTCCGTCTGTCTGTCTGTCGATGTCTGTCTGTCTGTTTGTCGGTGTCTGTTTGTCTGTCTGTCTGTCGGTGTTTGCCTGTTTGTCTTGTCTGTTGGTGTCTGTCTGTCTGTCTGTTGGTGTCTGTTTGTCTGTCTGTCTGTCGGTGTCTGCCTGGCTGTCTGTCTGTCTGTCGTTGTCTGTATGTCTGTCTGTCTGTCTGACGTTGTCTGTGCCTCTACATGTCTGTCTGTTTGTCTGTTTGTCTGTGTGTCCGTCCGTCTGTCTCTCTGTCTGTCTGTCTGTCGGTGTCTGTATGTCTGTCTGTCTGTCTGTCGGTGGCTGTCTGTCTGTGTCTCAGTCTGTCTGTCGATATCTGTCTGTCTGTCTGTCTGTCTGTCGGTGGCTATCTGTTTGTCTGTCTGTCGGTCTGTCTGTCTGTCTATCAGTTGGTGTCTGTCTATATGTCTGTCTGTCGGTGTCTATTTATCTGTCTGTCTGTTTGTCGGCGTCTGTCGCTGTCTGTCTGTCTGTCCGTCTGTCTGTCTGTCGACGTCTGTCTGTCTGTGTGTCTATCTGTCTGTCTGTTGGTGTCTGTTTGTCTGTCTGTCTGTCGGTGTCTGTTTGTCTGTCTGTCTGTCGGTGTTTGCCTGTCTGTCTTGTCTGTTGGTGTCTGTCTGTCTGTCTGTTGGTGTCTGTTTGTCTGTCTGTCTGTCGGTGTCTGCCTGTCTGTCGGTGTCTGCCTGGCTGTCTGTCTGTCTGTCGTTGTCTGTATGTCTGTCTGTCTGTCTGACGTTGTCTGTGCCTCTACATGTCTGTCTGTTTGTCTGTTTGTCTGTCTGTCCGTCCGTCTGTCTCTCTGTCTGTCTGTCTGTCGGTGTCTGTCTATCTGTCTGTCTGCTTGTCTGTCTGTCTGTGTGTCTGTCTGTCGGTATGCTTTACGCTTCCATAAATTATGGCGAGGTGCATTACTAAAGTATGTTTTTCTATAATTCTGGCGTACGTAAGCTAAAATAGATCGCGGGGTTCACAATATATAGAAATCACAGGTATGCTATACGTTACTAGTAACTAGCGACGAGGTGCATTACCATGTGATGTATTGCGTTCAATTTTATATGTATATGTATATATATATTAGGTACTTTTATTAAATTTGAATCTTCTTAGTAATAAATCTATTTATGAAAAGCAATTTATACAATAAATAGAAATCTTAATATAATCGGTACGAAAATTGTAATAAAATATAATTACTTTTCGGATATTTAATTTGTAGTTCTATTTGAATAACTTGTTTTATTCTTGGGTGTTTTTAACCCGTAATATTTGTTTTTATTCTTGGCTGTTTTTACCCGAATTGTTTTTATTATAATGGAATTTTTTGTGGGTTTTCGACTTAAAACTGACTACCCGAATATTTGAATTTAGTGTAATTGTCTACAAAGATCTATATCCTTTTAATAATCCGTCTTGCACAAACCTCGCTATTCCTGAACAGATACTGCTCTAGAGGCGCGTCAGTGAGTGATACGTTATACTCTCCGTCTTGCACAAACCTCGCTATTCCTGAACAGATACTGCTCTAGAGGCGCGTCAGTGAGTGAGACGTTATACTCTGCGTCTTGCACAAACCTCGCTATTCCTGAACAGATACTGCTCTAGAGGCGCGTCAGTGAGTGAGACGTTCGAGTTTTTGGAGTTCACACAAGCTCTGCTGTATAGGGACAGATACTGCTACTGAGGTGCTTGTCGAACGAATGCTGGTGAGTCATGTAGCTTGCCCGGGGTCGGGTGAGCTAATGCTAATGAGACCTAGTGGACCAGCTCCTTTTAAAGAGTTTTCTGCCGTATGTCGCATATGCAGAAGGGTCGAGCGAACGGGGTGAGGGTGAGAAAGGACGAATAGCAATGAACGTTTCCTTTTAAGACAGAGAAAAAAGAAGAGAGAGTGAGGGTAAGAAGGTCCTCATATGGACGTCGCTAAAGAAGCGCGCGCAGCTATGTTTTGGGCTCGGGCCTTTTTTGGTGGGATGAGCTTTTTCTTAGAGAGATAGGGAGATCTTCTCTCTCTCTTGCTCTATTTCTTTCTTTCGCATTTTACATTTGATTTTCTTAATATTAACCTAAAATATTAATGTTTATTGTATTTCTATTTGCTAAATGATCTTAAAATATAATAGTTATTTCATAAAAAATCATTAATGATAATATTGTGAAAATATTTACTAATTATATATATATATATATATATATATATATATATATATATATATATATATATATATATATATATATATATATATATATATATATATATATATATATATAGTTATTATTTTTTGTAAAACTCATATTACAATTATAGTAATTAATTAATGTGTACATATTGTTAAAATAGTATAAGATTAAATAGCAATAATAATGAGAAAAAGTAATGAAAGTAAAGTTAATATTAATTTACGTTTACTTAAATTCAAAGTGTGTATAATAAAAGGTTGCAGTAAAAATTACTATATTGTAAACTGTAATTAGTGAATAAACATTCATATTTAAGTGCTTAAAATTAATATCTTATATGTAAATATCAAGGGGCGCGGCAGCGCCCGCTGGTACGTATAAGTACCCACGGTACGATACGAAGCCGAAGGGCGCACCGTCGCCTTTTATACGTCTAATTGTGTTTTTTTAACCTCTTCAAAATCTTTAAATATCAATATCTAAACACTGATTGACTTATGTGCAGTCTATTGACACTGTTTTAAGAGATAATAATTTAGTCTATCACGTAAAAAAAGTTTCTGTTAAAAAAGATTCATCTAATTAAAGATATAAAGCATAATATGTTTTCTCTAATCATATATATGTGACTTCCGTTTTCTCTACTCATATGTATATAATATACACATATCATATGTATAATACACATATACACACATACAGACCACATATATATATATATATATATAGTGCCTGCAGACAGTGCAGACGACAACCACAAAATCTTCTAACCTATTATCAAAATCAAATGTTGAAGGTTGAAGGACGCGTTTGTGTCATTTGTATTATTAAAATAAAACGGGTTGTTTTTACGTGATTTGTTTTTATTACGTGATGAAATCTCTGTACAACGATTTCGAAAAATATCGTACGTCCGAAAAAGTGGCAAGACGGTCATGTGGAATAAAATTATTGCAATCCCAAGTGTAGTTGGAAAAAGCTGCAGTTTTACATGGTAAGAGAGAAGATAAAGAAAATCCCAAGTGTAGTTGGAAAAAGCTGCAGTTTTACATGGTAAGAGAGAAGATAAAGAAAAAGACTAACAGTGAATTCTGTCGAAAGAGTACTGGATAAGGTATTACCATCGCTCCATTTCTGCAGGAGGCTACACCAGAAGTTGTACCGAGACCATTTCCTTGATAGAATCTAAATCATCAAGGATACACAACGTCTTCTGTTGCAGCAAAAATCGTGGCAAAGTATGGATTTAAAGAGGGTCAGGAACTTGGAAAGAAAGAGGAGGGAATGTCTAGCATTGCAAGTAAAGAAGACTAGTAAAAGAAGAGGTAGAATAGTATAGTACACAAAAAGGAACAATAAAGGACGTCTTCTCTGCCTTTGAGTATGTTGCCCCCTTGAAACTCCCAAGGAATAAACAAGATGAAACGAGCATTACTGAAATAATGAAGTCATCAAGTAAAGTTGTTTTGCTCAAAAATGTGGTTGGAATTTCTTTGGTGCCTGTAGCTGTGATAATTGCATTCAACAAAGAATTATTAGATAAAATTTTTGTTATACTTGTGGTGTGCTACTTCTTAGTAACAAGTATTTATGTGCTTGTGTGTAATCATCATCGGGGATATACAAAGTCATCTGCTGATTGATCATAAACATACAGTGCATACGCCAATATGCACCAGAAAAATACCACACAATCATGGGGATGCAGTAATTGAATATCCGCTCTGATGTTGTCATGATGTAAATATAATACAAATCAAGTTCTCCAATCAAGTTGGTGTATCGCAGAAGCATCTGTTAAATATTTAATACTCCAATAGATATACTGTTTTTTAACACAAATTTTTGTTATTGACAAGGGTGTCTGTGAATCTTTGTACTAGTGTAAGTGCTTCTTGTGTTTAAAAGATATTACTCAATTTTACTGTAAATTGCTTGTCATAGCGAGGTATAAGGTCAAATGCTAGGATTCTGTCTTTTCTTGATATCTCAAGCAATTATACTCTGAGGGTAAAATAAACAGCCAGTGAAGTTCGAATACAAATCAAGTTCTCTAATCAAGTTGCTGCGTCACAAAAGCATCTGTGAAATATTAAATACTCCAATAGATGTACTGTTTTTTAACCCAAATTTTTGTTATTGTTGAGGGTCTTTGTGAATCTTTGTACTCGTGTAAGTGCTTCTTGTGTTTAAAGGATTATTTGAAAGTAACATATAACATACTCATGTTCTATCCAGATATAAAGTCAACGCTGGCTCAGAAGGGTCATTTTAATGAAATTACAAAACTATAATTAATCAAATGTTTGCAAGCTCAGGTTTATAATTACATTAAAAAGATTCTTTTCACCCAGCGTTAACTTGATATTTGAATAAAACATGAGAATATTATAAGGTTCTTTCAAAGGAATTTTTTTAAAATTTATTTTAAGTGAATTTTCATAATCAAATAGGGCTATGTAATGGTTTAGGTAAAATTGCAAAAGATTATTTCAAGTAATTTGAAAGAAAATGGAGTCAATGAAACTTTCGAATTACCCATACACAAATATTTATTTATTTGAAAGTAACACATAATATACTCAGGTTTTATCCAGATCTAAAGTCAACGCTGGCTCAGAAGGGTCATTTTAATGAAATTATAAAACTATAATTAATCAAATGTTTGCAAGCTCAGGTTTATAATTACATTAAAAAGACTCTTTTCACTCAGCGTTGACTTGATATCTGAATAAAACATGAGAATATTATAAGCTTCATTCGAAAATTTTTTTTTAAAATTTATCTTAAGTGAATTTTCATAATCAAATAGAGCTACATAATGGTTTAGGTAAAATTGCAAAATAATACTTCAAGTAGTTTAAAAGAAAATGGAGTCAGTGAAACTTTCAAGTTACCCATACACAACCATTTATTTATTTGAAAGTAACACATAATATACTCATGTTCTATCCAGATGTAAAGTCAACGCTGGCTCAGAAGGGTCATTTTAATGAAATTACAAAACTATAATTAATCAAATGTTTGCAAGCTCAGGTTTATAATTACATTAAAAAGATTCTTTTCACCCAGCAATAACTTGATATCTGAATAAAACATGAGAATATTATAAGGTTCTTTCAAAGGAATTTTTTTAAAATTTATTTTAAGTGAATTTTCATAATCAAATAGGGCTATGTAATGGTTTAGGTAAAATTGCAAAATATTACTTCAAGTAGTTTAAAAGAAAATGGAGTCAGTGAAACTTTCAAGTTACCCATACACAACCATTTATTTATTTGAAAGTAACACATAATATACTCATGTTCTATCCAGATGTAAAGTCAACGCTGGCTCAGAAGGGTCATTTTAACGAAATTATAACACTATAATTAATCAAATGTTTGCAAGCTCAGGTTTATAATTACATTAAAAAGACTCTTTTCACTCAGCGTTGACTTGATATCTGAATAAAACATGAGAATATTATAAGGTTCTTTCAAAGGAATTTTTTTAAAATTTATTTTAAGTGAATTTTCATAATCAAATAGGGCTATGTAATGGTTTAGGTAAAATTGCAAAAGATTACTTCAAGTAGTTTAAAAGAAAATGGAGTCAGTGAAACTTTCAAGTTACCCATACACAACCATTTATTTATTTGAAAGTAACACATAATATACTCATGTTCTATCCAGATGTAAAGTCAACGCTGGCTCAGAAGGGTCATTTTAATGAAATTACAAAACTATAATTAATCAAATATTTGCAAGCTCAGGTTTATAATTACATTAAAAAGATTCTTTTCACCCAGCGTTAACTTGATATTTGAATAAAACATGAGAATATTATAAGGTTCTTTCAAAGGAATTTTTTTAAAATTTATTTTAAGTGAATTTTCATAATCAAATAGGGCTATGTAATGGTTTAGGTAAAATTGCAAAAGATTATTTCAAGTAATTTAAAAGAAAATGGAGTCAATGAAACTTTCAAATTACCCATACACAAATATTTATTTATTTGAAAGTAACACATAATATACTCAGGTTTTATCCAGATCTAAAGTCAACGCTGGCTCAGAAGGGTCATTTTAATGAAATTATAAAACTATAATTAATCAAATGTTTGCAAGCTCAGGTTTATAATTACATTAAAAAGACTCTTTTCACTCAGCGTTGACTTGATATCTGAATAAAACATGAGAATATTATAAGCTTCATTCGAAATTTATTTTTTTAAATTTATCATAAGTGAATTTTCATAATCAAATAGAGCTACATAATGGTTTAGGTAAAATTGCAAAATATTACTTCAAGTAGTTTAAAAGAAAATGGAGTCAGTGAAACTTTCAAGTTACCCATACACAACCATTTATTTATTTGAAAGTAACACATAATATACTCATGTTCTATCCAGATGTAAAGTCAACGCTGGCTCAGAAGGGTCATTTTAACGAAATTATAACACTATAATTAATCAAATGTTTGCAAGCTCAGGTTTATAATTACATTAAAAAGACTCTTTTCACTCAGCGTTGACTTGATATCTGAATAAAACATGAGAATATTATAAGGTTCTTTCAAAGGAATTTTTTTAAAATTTATTTTAAGTGAATTTTCATAATCAAATAGGGCTATGTAATGGTTTAGGTAAAATTGCAAAAGATTATTGCAAGTAATTTAAAAGAATATGGAGTCAATCAAACTTTCAAATTACCCATACACAAATATTTATTTATTTGAAAGTAATACATAATATACTCATGTTTTATCCAGATCTAAAGTCAACGCTGGCTCAGAAGGGTCATTTTAATGAAATTATAAAACTATAATTAAACAAATGTTTGCAAGCTCACGTTTTTATTACATTAAAAAGACTATTTTCACCCAGCGTTAACTTGATATCTAAATAAAACATGAGAATACTATAAGGTTTTTTCGAAAGAATTTTATTTAAATTTATTTTATAATTTAGTAAGAATACATTTCCGTCTCTGAAAAAGTTGTGAAATCTATAAAAAATACCTTTCTAAAAAGTAAAATCTTGGCAAGTATAAGTTTCATTATTACCCACAATATAAATTAAAAGAAATATGTTATTCCCAAAATAAGACGTTCAATTATGAATTTCATGAATACGCTACAATTAAAATAGTAAACTTAAACTAATATTCTATTTAAAAAATAATATAGTTTAAAATATTTCCATTTTTTACTAATTCTGATAATCTCAAATGAACGCTAAAGAAATTAATGAAATCGATTAATAAATTGGCAAGTATTATATTTTTATTTGTAACTCAATGTAATTTTTTTATGAATTAGTATAAAGTATACAAATTAATAATACCTTTAAAATTTAATATTGTAAGACATTAAATTTGACATAAATACATGTTGATAAGAAATAGGTCAAAAAGTCGAACCTCAAACACTGATCTATAATACTCTCGCTACATTATACTCGCGTTACATGTAGTGCGCATATGGAAATTCATTTCTATTATAGGTAAGCTAACTGATACTTTTTGAAATCAAGCCAATATAATATTACGGACAAACAGTTTATACCTTATCTAGGGCTCTGACTTGCTGCCATCGTTAATTGCTACGAACCTTAGGTAACTCGAGCACTGTTCGAGGTTATTTTTCCCAAACTCGAGCAATGTTCCAGGTTTAACTGTAGTTCAATATAAAATATAGTGCATTGACGGTCTCTTTAATTTCGACATATAACTATGTACATACTTGACGGACCCGTCGTCTCGCAGTCTATCGGTGGACTACCTACCTTGTTAAAGATCAATTTTTGATCATAAACATCCAACGTGTATTACTCAATGTTTTTATATTTCATTTATTTTATTCTTTTATAATAAAAGATTACATATTTTTGTACCCTTTAAAAAACTTATAATAATATCCAAAATTACAGCGCTGTTTGTGTTTTGTGACATAATAAACTACTTACTATTTCTTGCATATTATACTTTCTTTTAGCTTTTATCTCAAGAGTTCGTCATCATTATTAATATTGTCTTATTCATTAAATATATATCACACCACATATTGCATAAAACAATTGTATACATATATGTTTTCAGCATCTATGATTATGCTAATGCGCCGGTTCGAATACGCGTATAAATGAAACGGGTTAAACTGAAATTTTAGATTTATTCCAGTTCTAGGTAGAAGCGGTTTTGTCAAGATGACACAAGAATGGCACCACCTTGAAGTAATGTAAGCAACAGTTTTAAGGTGGGTTCCGCCAGAAGAGGAAAGGGGGGTAGGTTTTAGTGGGTAGGTTTGCGATGCAATGGCCGTGTAGTTTTCTCGCGTTTTTGTTTATGTTATTTTTCGTCCTATATTATACACGCGGTGGGTGCATCCCCAACTAACCCCACACTATTCGGCTGTGCCCAGTCGGGTGTGCATTAGATTGCTTTGCCCTCAAAAAAAAAAGTCTGTGATTTTGCTAACTTCTTTTACTTAGAAATATTACCTTCTATTCTACGAACACCGTAAACTTCGAGACGACGGGGACCCGTCAAGTATGTACATAGTTATATGTCGAAATTAAAGAGACCGTCAATGCACTATATTTTATATTGAACTACAGTTAAACCTGGAACATTGCTCGAGTTTGGGAAAAATAACCTCGAACAGTGCTCGAGTTACCTAAGGTTCGTAGCAATTAACGATGGCAGCAAGTCAGAGCCCTAGATAAGGTATAAACTGTTTGTCCGTAATATTATATTGGCTTGATTTCAAAAAGTATCAGTTAGCTTACCTATAATAGAAATGAACGCGAGTATAATGTAGCGAGAGTATTATAGATCAGTGTTTGAGGTTCGACTTTTTGACCTATTTCTTATCAACATGTATTTATGTCAAATTTAATGTCTTACAATATTAAATTTGAAAGGTATTATTAATTTGTATACTTTATACTAATTCATAAAAAAATGACATTGAGTTACAAATAAAAATATAATACTTGCCAATTTATTAATCGATTTAATTAATTTCTTTAGCGTTTATTTCAGATTATCGGAATTAGTAAAAAGTAGAAATATTTTAAACTATAATATTTTTTAAATAATTTGTATACTTCATACTAATTAATAAAAGAAGGAAATTGATATACAAAGAAAAATACAATACTTGCCAATTTATTAATCGATTTCATTAATTTCTTTAGCGTTCATTTGAGATTATCAGAATTAGTAAAAAATGGAAATATTTTAAACTATATTATTTTTTAAATAGAATATTAGTTTAAGTTTACTATTTGAATTGTAGCGTATTCATAAAATTCATAATTGAACGTCTTATTTTGGGAATAACATATTTCTTTTAATTTATATTGTGGGTAATAATGAAACTTATACTTGCCAAGATTTTACTTTTTAGAAAGGTATTTTTTATAGTTATTATTACAACAGAATATTTAAAATTACATTTTAGAATTAAGCTATCGACTTGATTCTTTCGCACAACATTTTTATTTGAATTAAAAAACTATATTACGATGTTAAAAAATGTAAAAAGTTATTATCTTATACGCTACGCTATTTGTTTTCAAAATAATATTTGAGCCTGTATTTTTCCGCTCAACAGAGGCTGCATATAGTCGATGCTTCTGTTTATCTCTCAGCTAAGTTAGAGGGAGAGTAAACGCACATGTGCGCTTCTAACGGCACTTGCCAGCCGTACCCTTGCTGTGCAGTGCGTCTGCTTAGAAGAAGCTAGATTCACACTGGCTACAGTATAAAACGAGGCGTTAAAGTTTTTTTATTTTCTATGTTTTTAGATTTTAACTATATCTATGTATGTAAATAAACGTACGATGTCACACCCCTCGCCTTAAACGATTACTAGGTTTTGAAAGAAAACTAGTAATCGTACGCTGTGTTCTTAATATTAATAATTCGGAAAATGGTGTATTTTAGATGTCGTCTTTTTCTTTCTGGTTCCAGTCGTCTTCTTCTTGTCGTCTTCTTCGCTCTTATTAGTTCTCTCAATTGGACAACAACAGAGTCAGAACAATTAACATGTAATCTAATTAAAATAATTTAAAACATGTTTGGTTCTTTGCTTGCACCGTAGGTGAACTTGAAGTGCTTTGAAGTGTTTCTTGTTCAATTGGTGTAATAGTTTTAAGATTTTCTTCAAGATCAGGTTGGTGTGCTCGTTGATGATCTTCTCACGATCTATTTGTATGTATCAGAAAATAGGCTAATGTATTCCATACTGCTCCGACTAAATAGATTGACCACCCATAGATTTGGTGTAATATATATCCATTTATGCAAATTCCTATTAGCATTTTTAAACCTTGGATAATCATAATGATGGCTAAAATCCCGGCACTGGCTGTACCAAATGTAAGAAACTTGTCCCACATTTTTCCCCATGCACCATGTACAATTCTCTGCATCGCATCTTTGTTTAATAGTCTGATAATGGTTCCTTCTTGGTCAGAAACCGTATGTCCATGCATTTCTCTGGCGACATCGTTAAGTATTCCAGATTTTTCTACAGGGAACATGATGCGATCCCTTAAGTTTTCTAAGTCCTTTTCAGTGTAAATGCCACTCGTGGCTAATGATGCTAGGTCTATATATCTCCAAGTCGGTTTCTTCAGTGGTTGTATAGTAATGGGAGCTATAGCTTCCGTAGGAGTCGGTAGTATTTTATACCATTCTTCTCATAATTGATAATACGCAGGTAACACGCAGTTGCAAGTTACCTTTGTACCCTTGGTCTTTAGAATGTGAGTCCTTGATGTTAGGAAATTAGTTACGTTTCCTCGAGTTACTTGTAATTCGGCAAAACATTCTGTTCCGTGTTCGATTTTTACTTCTACAGGTATGCACTTAATTACATGCACTACCTCTCCTGCAGTTACGGCCATATAACCAGGGCCATTCATTAAATTATATGCTAATTGGTTTGGCGCCTTTGTTGCAATTGCGAGAGCATTTTTAAGAGTCTGTCGCTCGAGTTTGCATCTCTGCATTATTACCTCTTGATAGAGTTGTTTCATTTGGCTTATAATACGTTTTTCTACGTATACAAATTTTGAATTAACATAAGCGAATACATCTAAATTACCGATTGAAATCTTATCCTTACTAGCGAACGACTCGCCCTTTACAGTTTAGAATATAACAAATTTAGGATGTTCAGTACGTAGGATCGTATATCCACATACTGATTCTTTCATTTTAACTGCTAGAGCGAACGTAATGTCTTGAGTGGACAAGGAGTATACCATTTGATCACGAGAATTACTAGAATCTTTTATTTTATTAGCGTATCCTTCATATAGGACGCTGTAATGCGAGAATTTACATCTATCATTTGGAATAATGTCCCAAAAGGTATATCCTCCCTCCATGTCAACACATGTACCTTCGGATAATCGGCACGTTGTACCAGAGTGCAGATGAATTTTATTATTATTTAAATTTATCTGAGCTTCTTGCTCTTGAACAGTTATTTTTACTGTCCCTTGGACAATTACATTTTCCCATGATCCGTAAGGATCAGCATACGGAGCTCCGTTACAACGACCTTCACTATTAATATATCCCGCAAATACAATGGGATGAGTTATTGAAGCATTAATTTTAATTCCACTAATAATATGATTATTACCCAATTTAAGAACACCCGTATGGAACGCAACTTCATCGCAACTTCGGTGACTTATATCATAAACGTATTCGCTTATTCCGTGTCTAACAGCAGAGACATGGGAATTCATTCTACAATATAGAACTGTCCTATGTATAATTATTTTACATTGTATAACCGTAGTATCTAAATATTCATTAATTTGTATAATGTTGTAATATTCATTGATCTTGCAGTATGTAACTGCTTAGCTTAGAATGTGATGTAAATATAAATTATATACATTTGTATATGATATTTTAGATAAGTATATTTATGCGTATAATCTCATATAAAAGTTATGTTTTTAAATTAACACACTCGCCGTTTATTTTCCTTAAATGCCATTAATGAAAGTTCCAGTATAAAGGATGTATTTTTATGAAATGTTTATGAATCTGCTTTTATGAAATTAAATGATGCAAAGGATTTTCAAAAAAAATGGCTTTATAAATCTTGAGACCTTGTATAAAAAGTAAAGAAAAACATTTACGTTTATTGATATATTCGATAATTTTTCATAAATTGCTCATTTTTTTTTAGTTTAATAATATTGATTGATTTTAAAAGAACTATTTTAGAAAAGAAGTGTATCTTATTGATATAATTTGAAAGAAAAACTTATTTATATCACACAATTAAGAATTAAGATCATAAGTGTTCATATGAAACCTTTAATATTTATTCGAACTGCATATTCACTTAAATTAAGACTCTGCGAAGTTATTCTGAAATAATAATGCATATATTTTTGTTTATTAATTTAAAAAACATTTTTTTAGAGGACCTTTACTTGAAAACATAATTACATAATGTAAGCTATAATATTGAATTATTTATCAGGTGGTTTTTTTATTATATATATATATATATATATATATAATAAAAAAACCACCTGATAAATAATTCAATATTATAGCTTACATTATGTAATTATGTTTTCAAGTAAAGGTCCTCTAAAAAAATGTTTTTTAAATTATTTCGGTAACATGAGTTGAATCAAATTTTGATTTATATATATATAAATCAAAATTTGATTCAACTCATGTTACCGAGAATTTGACTCCTGGATTTAAATTACGTTTATAATAACGGTTCATTGTTTCCGAAAATCATAGCTTCAATGACAATTGATAATGATATATTACCGACAATATTTTATTTCTATATAAATAGAGCTGTTTAGGCATATTTAAATCCTTTTTTGTATATATACCAGGCCTTTATTACAGTTTTTTAATTTGATATCTTATTTGTAAAACTTACTAAAATTAAAAATTTTCTTTCATTTATTGTTATTATGCTAATTTTATTTTTTTTTATATATATATTTTTTTTTTATTTTTATACTTTGTTCTCTTAAATTAAAATATTTGTGTGGCTTATTGATTAAAAAAAAAAATACAATTGCTATGTTGAATAAATTACCATACATTATCTACACATAAGGTTTAGTACTTGATTTATTTGTAAGTTTGATAAATGTCTTAAAGAATTTTGTAAAACATCGGAAATACTGCAATTAAATAAATTGCTTTTCCCATTTGCAAGAAGGTTATGCTTTTTGAAACTCACATTAAATGATATTCTTGAATCATTTTTCTGCGTAGATCTAAATTTACTTAATATCAAGTTGTTGAAAATTGAAGTTAAAGTTCTAATAACTCCGACCTTGTGCGCATCTGCCTTGCAGTTTATACTGAATTTTGATTTTGGATTCACAATATTTGAAACAATATTAGTCGCAGGGATAGTCGCTATGTTCTTTGCGCTAGACCTTAAATTTATTGCAATAATATTTGTATTTTCAGTTATTAATTTTTGTTTGTTGCAATTAATTTTGATAATTTTAATGAATTCCACGTTTATGTTTTTAATTAAATCGATTTTCTTAACTTGAATCTGATTTGAAATTGTAAATGAATTATTGGTCACTTCTGTACGAATTTTCGAACATTCAACTTTTTGTAAACCTTCCCTGGTAGAAATTTATCCCGTCCACTTTGTAGATCTATGTAGAATAATCTCGCGCTGTGTAGATCTATGTAGGCAAACTAGATAGTTACTATACAGGCGTGTAACGGTCGTCCCTTCTAGTTTCCCATATTATTTGCCTCGATAAAACTAGATAAGCAAAATTATGACAATAACAGCCACTTCAAGGTTATGTTTTAAGAAACACAAGCATAATCTATTACGATTATTATGTATTATTTTGATTTAAAGGTATTTACATGTTATTGTTTACCTATTACCAATGTAAGTAAATGTAAATAACCTCTAAAGTGTAAGGTTATCAAATTTTAGATGCATCGAGTTTTTGTATTTAAGTACTCAATAATAATATTATGTTACACATATATATTAAACAATCAAAATAAGAAAATAATCTGAATATCCAAATAACTATATGAAATATTAGTGCATATATTTATTTTGTTTATGTAAAATTAGTTTCCTTACATTTGATTATGTTCCATCCTAAATACAGGCTTGGTTTCAAAACCTGTATGGTTTATGTAAGGAAAACTATTTTCACATACATTTATTACCAACTGATTAATTTTCTATTTTTAAAAAAAATAATGTATTTGAGTTATTATATGTATGTTATATTTTTGTATTTCCTACTGTCAATAATTTATAATCAAACACTTTCATTTGACATCTATGGCTAGTTAAAACATAGTAATTTATTACTTATAAAGAAAATTATAGTCTACACGTGTTCGACTAATGTGTTTGTCTTTGAAAATGTTGTCACGGATGAGCAGTTTATGTATTATAAGAACTCAAATATGGATGCAAAATTATTTGCAATTCTAAAATTAAAATTCTAGTTTTTAAATAAAGCATATCATAAAGTACATATTTGTACATATGATATTATTATTATTTATATATTACTTTTCAAGAAACAACTACATCAATCAATAACATTATTTTGAGATCACTGTTTTTCATATGCACGGAACATCATTTCTAAATTTTCATTTCTTAGGTTAGATATGCTTTCTGACAACTTTTATATGTAAATAGTATGAATAGAACTATAGATCTTATTATTATAATTGAAAACTTACATGTTAAACTTTTTTTAACATTAATTATTACAATAAAAGTTCTGTTCAATAAATAATATATAACCTCACAGATTTTATACATACATATTATTATTGAGAAAACTATGTAGATCTGTGTGGATTTATCGAGTTTTGTATAGTCTAGTACTATCTAGTTTGCCTATAAAGGCCGTTATAGCGAATGTATGCGCCACGATAAGATTTCTACCAGGGTATATACACTATCTTATAGAATTTCGTAAAAAATGTACACTTCTGTACATATATTTATACTATTATACACATTTTATGTGATAATGAGACTTAAAATCCTATTATTTTATGTATATTTGATATTATTGAGTCATTACATATTTTTCGATGCTATTATTTATTATTCATTGTATATTCATTATCAATGTTAGCTTATAAATAATTACTTAATTAATTTTATTGTCGAATTAAAACAGAAATAGACACCGTTATACACTTTTGTACATTTTTATACATTTGTATACACTTATGCTTCCAATGAATAAGGGGGGCTTAAGGCGAGGCGTGGGAGAGACACAGGTTCGGTCAATCTGACACGATCCATTATCTCTTTCACGCAGATTAACTTGCATCACTGCAAAAACGCATCGGCGATTTTGGCTAAGCGTATGGCGGAGGTGCACACAGGTATATCACTAATCCAAGAACCTTGGATTAGTAAGGGTAGAATTGCAGGATTGGGGGGCGGCGGTTTGCTTTTCCATGGAAGCGAGGGTCACCCTAGAACCTGCATCTTAGTAAAAGGTATGAAATGTGAGCCCTGGCTGAGGTTCTGCGGGAAGGACCTCACCACGGTTGTAATCAAAGTAAAGTGAAAAAATGGCATCGAAAGGGAGATAGTATTAGGTGCTGAGACAGACCACCTCCCGAAAAAGTAAAGGACCTCATTTCAGTGTGCAAACAGGAAAAGAAGAACCTACTTCTAGGCTGTGATGCCAATGCGCACCACATAGTCTGGGGTAGTTCGGATTGTAACAAAAGGGGAGAAACTCTCCTGGATTACTTAGCGGGCACGGAACTAGACCTCCTCAACAGGGGTCGAGAACCGACCTTTAGAAATGCAGCTCGTCAAGAGGTGATTGACATCACTCTGGTCTCCAGGAGATTGGACAGGCTGGTCTCAGGCTGGAGAGTCTCTGATGAGGTCTCTATGTCGGATCACAGCCATATTCTCTTCGAAATCAGAGAGATTCAGGAGGAACGAAGTCAATGGAGAAACCCTAGGCGAACGAACTGGGAAGGTTATGTAAGTGATTTGTCAGTAAATCTGACGACTCTCACGGATAAGTATACCTCGACAGAGGTTATCGACAAAAATTGCGAGCTTATACAAGACGCAATTATTGGGGCCTACGAGAAGAATTGTCGCCTTCGCGACAAGACTTCACCCAATCAGACGGCCTGGTGGAATCCAGAACTGGAAGCCACGCGAAAGCGAGTTAGGAAGCTGTATAACAGATCAAAGAGAACGAAGAGCCACAAAGACCTGATGGCCTTTAGATTCGCTCAAAGAGAGTATAAAGAAGAAATAGCGTTGGCAAGGCGAGAAGGGTGGAAGAAGCACTGTGAGCAAATGAACGCTTGTTCGGAAACGGCTAAACTGTGTCGTATCCTGGCTCAAGGGAACAGAAACCACTCGGGCTCCATTAGGCTCCCGTCGGGGGAGTGGGCGGCGAGCGGAGACGAAGCTTTGGACTCCTTGCTCTGGGCCCACTTCCCAGAATGGAGGCCAGACCAGCCAGACGTGACCGATACTGGAGCCCTTGATTCACTGAACGCTGAGCGTTCGGTGGCTCATAGGATAATACAGAGCGAAAAAATTAGATGGGCTATAGGGACTTTTGAACCCTATAAAGCAGCAGGGGAGGATGGCATTTTTCCAGCACTCTTGCAGAAAGGAATGGAGGTGCTCTTAGCACTCCTGAGTGATCTATTTAAGGCATGCTTAATCTGGAGTTACATACCTCAGAAATGGAGGATAGCCAAAGTGGCGTTTTTACCAAAACCCGGTAAACCCACCCACGAGGTAGCCAAAGACTATAGGCTAATTAGCCTTACGTCTTTTGCTCTCAAAACATTGGAAAGACTGGTAGATCGTGATGTCAGGGATAATGCTCTAGCGGCTCTGCCGCTGCACCCCAGACAGCATGCTTATCAGGCAGGGAAATCGGTGGATTCGGTTCTCAAAGAAGCTGTTAACCACATCAGAAAGGGAATGAAAAACAAGGGCATGGTGTTGGGAGCTCTGCTACACATAGAGGGATCATTCAACTTCACCACCACGGAAAGTGTTTGCCAAGGTGCCACTGAACACGGGATAGACAACTCCATTATCAGATGGATTAAGCAGTTACTGAACAACCGGGTGATCAAGGCCTACTGGGGTTCCTCGATCAGGCAAAGAGCTGTGAAAAGGAGGTGTCCACAAGGTGGGGTAATGTCTCCAACCTTCTGGTCGCTCATGATCGACAGTCTCATTAAAGCACTAAACGAAGCGGGATTTTATGCGCAAGCGTACGCGGATGATGAGATTATCTTAGCAGAACTCATACAACAGGCTCTTTCGGTCGTTGAAGACTGGTGCAAAGAGATGGGCTTATCCGTAAATCCATCTAAGACAGTACTAGTTAACTTCACAAACAGATATAAGGTTAAACCTCTCAAGGATATCAGTTTGTTTGGAGAGAAGCTCACCATCTCTAGGTCTGCCAAATACCTGGAAGTGACATTCGACAGCAAGCTGAAATGGGAGGAGCATATTCAGGAGAAATATAAAAAATTTGTGATTGCCTACTGGGCGTGTAGGCGAGTTTTCGGTATCAATTGGGGACTAAAACCCCCCATGATTCAATGGCTTTATACGGCAGTACTCAGACCTAGACTCCTACATGGCGCTATCGCCTGGTGGCCTAGGTGCTTGCTTAAAACAGGAAAGGAAATTCTGAACCGTATGCAGAACCTTATGCTAAGAGGTATTACGGGAGCGATGAAATCCACACCGCGAGCGGCGATGGAAAGGCTCCTAGACATCCCACCCTTAGACCTGAAGGTTAGAACAGAGGCGTTTAGCGCCAATGTTCGTACATTGACGAAAACGGAACGGTGGGAACATTGGGATAAAGACATACTTGAGGAAGCTGGCGTCGACCTCAAGTCATTTTCTAGAGACAGGATATCCCGGAAATTTAATTTCGGGAAGTCTTACGTTATAAAGCCTCTAACTAGAGAGGACTGGAAAAGTGGGTTCCAACACCCAACATCTTCCAATAGGGTTTGGTTCACAGATGGTTCAAAAAGCGAATCTGGCACTGGGGCGGCAGCCTGGCTAGCGGGAACATCCCGCGAACTAGTGTTCAGCCTCGATCCTCACGCGTCAATTTTCCAAGCAGAAGTAAGAGCAATCAGGAAAACGGTGGGTAGCATGTTAAGTGAAGAGCTGGAGGGCAGCGAAGTGGTTATCTATTCCGATAGCTCCGCGGCCCTCTCAGCGCTTGGCAAAGCGGAAGTAATCTCGATAGAGGTTTGGAAATGTGTGAAAGCGTTAAACAAGCTAACAGAGAATAACAAAGTGACCTTAGCTTGGGTTCCAGGACATACTGGAGTCTTAGGCAACGAGAAGGCGGACCGGTTAGCAAAACGAGGGGCGGCTGGCTGCCGAGCCACATATTGCAGGGTGGCTATACCAGAGAGCTCAATTAAGAGCTCTCTTAGAGCGTGGACCCGGAATAGATCTGACCGTATCTGGCGGGAATCCTCACCGCCAATCTGGAGCGGGGAGTTAATACTCCGCTCCAAAAGCTCAATAAGGGAAGTGGTGGGCTGGTTTTCGGGGCACTGCAGGGTAGGCCATCATCTTTTTAACATGGGGCTGCAACGGGTTGATTTGTGCAGATGGTGCGGTCAGGAGGAGGAGACCTCGACCCACCTGCTCTATTACTACTCGGCTTAGGCAATAACTAGATGGAGGTGGCTTGAACTCCCCTTCATTAAACCAGAAGACTTGGGAACAATGAAGCTTTCATTGATCTGCAGGTTTATAGGCATAATTAGAAGTAGGATGGAGGGTGGGACCTAAAACCAAGGGGGATAAGCACAATGGGCATGGCCTGAGTGCTGGACCGGCACGTCCCCGAAAGAGGCCGCCAGTTTACCCCACCCCTCTTACGAATACGAATACGAATACACTTATATACAGTTATTTATACTTTTTTATTTTCACAAGGGTATTAAGGTCGATATATTAAATTTCTAAAAATAGTTGAATACTCATAGATGTTTGTAAAATTCATTAAAATATTTTTCTTTTTTTAATCAAATACTAATACATTAATTGATAAAAAAGTTTTAAATATCTCTAACAGAATTAATTCATTTTATTACATTTAAAAAAATTTATTTATTGAATATTATATAATCATCTTGATCATACTCATAACAGAATGCAAATTCTTCATTTTTTTAAATTTCAAATTTTTTTGGATCGTGTGACGTCCAACAGACTACACATAAGATTAAAGCTACAGGCTTTAAAATGCGCCTTTATTTTGGCCTATGCTTTCGCACAATAGCCAGGGTCTCTAAGGCAAATTGTATGTACTTAGTCCCTAATGTCTCGAACCCTCTTAATTCTCGGCTTTACTTCAATCCTTAGAAATGAACTATTTATTAGTTTATTATTTTGTTATATGGTTATTTTTATCCCCGTGATGTTCAAAGATAAGTTTTATTGGAGGGTTATACTATACGTGATTAAATATTAATCACGAGGCGTATACCCATAGATATTGCTTTAGTATGCTTTACGCTTTCATAAAATGATGGCGAGGCGCATTACTAAAGTCTGCTGTTCTATAATTCTGAGGTACGTTAGCTAAAATAGCCTGCGAGGTTCAGAATGTATAGAAATCACTGGAATGCTGTACGCTACTAGATACTAGTGGCGAGGTGGATTACCATGTGATGCGATGTATTGCGTTCGATTTTATATGAATGTATATATATATATATATATATATATATATATATATATATATATATATATATATATATATATATATATATATATGTATGATAATTAAATGTGAATCCTTTTTATTTATAATAAAACTGTTTATTTAAATTGTATACAAGAAATAGTACAAAATCGTAAACAAAATATAATTACTTTTTCGGATATTAAAACTAAATCGCTAAATAATTCGTTTTAATCTTGGGTGTTTGACCCGTAATATTTATTTATGCAAATGAGAGTTTTGTGGGTTTTCGACTTAAAAACTGTCTACCCGAATATTTGAATTTTTAAACATCCGTAGCAGGCTCAGCGATACTAAAGGCGCGTTCCTTGAGAGGTTGCTTGAGCGAGCTACGTCCTTGTGAATTTATGTCTTGCACAAACCTTGCTGTTCCTAGCCAGTTATTGTTCTGGAGGTGCTTCGGTGAGTGAGACGTACTACTACTTTTACTGCAGCACAGGCTTTGCTGTACAAGAACAGATACTGCTCCTGAGGCGCTTCGGCTAGTGAGAGTTCAAGTTTTTACTACTCTTACTGCAGCACAGGCTTTGCTGTACAAGAACAGATACTGCTCCTGAGGCGCTTCGGCTAGTGAGAGTTCGAGTTTATAGTATTCACTCCAGCCTTGCTGTACAAGAACAGATACTGCTCCTGAGGCGCTTCGGCGAGTGAGATACCCAGAGTCAAACACAAGATTGCTTTACAAGAACAGAGACTGCTCCTGAGGTGCTTATCGAGCGAATGCTGGTGAGACCTTCTGCACCAGCTCCTTTTAAACAGTTTTTCGCCGCATCTCGCCTATGCTAAAGCGTCGAGCGAACGGGTGAGGGTGAGCAAGGACGAATAGCGACAAAGGTTTCCTCCTTTTTCTCCTCCCACTCGCTTTTCCTCTTATTAGGTTAATGCTTAAGACAGAGAAAAAAGAAGAGAGGGTGAGGGTAAATAGGTCCTCAGAGGACGTCGCTAAAGAAGCGCGCGCAAGTAGGCTTTCGCGCTCGGGCCTTGTTGGTGGGGTGAGCTTTTCCTTAGAGACGTAAGGGAGATCTTCTCTCTCACTTGCTCTCTTGCTCCTTCTCTATCTTTAGCATTTTACAATTGATTCTATTAATAATAATCTAAAATATTAATGTTTATTATATTCTTATTTGCTAGACGATCTTAAAATGTAATACTTATTTCATAAAAAATCATTAATCATAATATTGTGAGAATATTTACTAATTATATATATATAGTTATAAAACTCATACTACAATTATAGTAATATTATATATGGTTAAAATAGTATAAAATTAAATGGCAGTAATCATGAGAATAAATAATGAAAGTAAAGTTAATATTAATTTATGTTTACTTAAATTCAAAAAAAAGGTTTCAAAAATGACTATAATGTAATTTGTAGTTAATGAATAAATATTCATATTTAAACGCTTAAAATTATCGTCTTAGATGTAAATATTATTATTATTGCAGAATATTTAAAACTATATTTAGAAGCTATCGACTTCGAAATAATATGTTTGCCTGTATTTCTCCGCTCGACAAAGGCTGCATATAGCCGGATGTTTACGTTATCCTCCAGCTAGGATAGGGGGAGAGTAGAACGCACGTGCGCGCGTCTAGCGACACTTGCCAGATGTACCCTCGCTGTGCCAGCGTGTCTGCTTAGAAGAAGCTAGATTCACGCTGGCTACAGTGTGAAAAGATGGTCAAAAGTTTTTTTTAATAATTTATATTTTTTTTATATTTTAACTGTATATATACGTACGATATCACACCCCTCGCCTTAAACGGTTACTAGGTTTTAAAAGAAAACCAGTAATCGTACGCTGTGTTCTTAATATTAATAACTCGGAAAATGCCGTAATCTAGATGTCGTCTTTTTCGCTCTGGTTCGAATCGTCTCCTTCTTGTCGTCTACTTCGCTCTTATTAGGCTCTCAATTGGACAACAACAGGGTCAGAACAATTAACATGTAATCTAATTAACCAAATTTAAAAAATGTTTGGTCCTTTGCTTGCACCGTGGATGAACTTGAAGTACCTTGAAGTTCTTCTTGTTCATTTGTCGTAGTAGTTTTAAGATTGTCTTCAAGATTAGGTTGGTGTGCTCGTTCATGATCTTCTCGCGGTTTATTTGTATGTATCAAAAAATAGGCTAATGTATTCCATACTGCTCCGACTAAATGGATTGACCACCCATAGATTTGGTGTAGTATATATCCATTTATGCAGATTCCTATTAGCATTTTTAAACCTTGGATAATCATAATGATGGCCAAAATCCCGGCACTGGCTGTGCCAAATGTAAGAAATTTGTCCCACATTTTTCCCCATGCACCTTGTACAATCCTCTCCATCGCGTCTTCGTTTAATAGTCTAATAATGGTTCCTTCTTTGTCAGAAACCGGATGTCCATGCATTTCTCTGGCGACATCGTTAAGTATTTCAGATTTTTCTACAGGGAACATGATACGATCCCTTAAGTTTTCTAAGTCTTGTTCAGTGTAAATGCCACTCGTGGCTAATGACGCTGGGTCTATATATCTCCAGGTCGGTTTCTTCAGTGGTTGGATAGTAATGGGAGCCATAGCTTCCGTAGGTGTCGGTAGTATTTTATACCATTCTTCTCCTAATTGATAATACGCAGGTAACACGCGATTGCAAGTTACCTTTGTACCCTTGTTCTTTAGAATGTGAGTCCTTGATGTTAGGAAATTAGTTACGTTTCCTCGAGTTACTTGTAATTCGGCAAAACATTCTGTTCCATGTTCGATTTTTACTTCTACAGGTATGCATTTGATTACATGCACTACCTCTCCTGCAGTTACAGCCATATAACCAGGACCCTTCATTAAATTATATGCGAATTGGTCTGGCGCCTGTGTTGCAATTGCGAGAGCATTTTTAAGAGTCTGCCGCTCGAGTTTGCATCTCTGCATTATTACGTCTTGATAGAGTTGTTTCATTTGGCTTTTAATATGTTTTTCTACGTATACAAATTTTGAATTAACATAAGCGAATATATCTAAATTACCGATTGAAATCTTATCCCTATTAGCGAACGACTCGCCCTTTACAGTTTCGAATATAACTAATTTAGGATGTTCAGTACGTAGGATTGTGTATCCACATACTGATTCTTTCGATTTAACGGCTAGAGCGAACGTAATGTCTTGACTGGACAAAGAGTATACCATTTGATCACGAGAATTACTAGAATCTTTTATTTTATTAGCGTATCCTTCATATAGGACGCTGTAATGTGAGAATTTACATCTATCATTTGGAATAATGTCCCAAAAGGTATATCCTCCCTCCATGTCAACACATGTACCTTCGGATAATCGGCACGTTGTACCGGAGCACAGATGAATTTTATTATTATTTAAATTTATCTGAGCTTCTTGCTCTTGAACAGTTATTTTTATTGTCCCTTGGACAATTACATTTTCCCATGATCCATAAGGATCAGCATACGGAGCTCCGTTACAACGACCTTCACTATTAATATATCCCGCAAATACAATGGGATGAGTTATTGTAGCATTAATTTTAATTCCACTAATAATTTGATTATTACCTAATTTAAGAACACCCGTATGGAACGCTTCATCGCAACTTTGGTGACTTATATCATAAACGTATTCGCTTATTCCGTGTCTAACAGCAGAGACATGGGAATTCATTCCACAATATAGAACTGTCCTATGTATAATTATTTTACATTGTATAACCGTAGTATCTAAATATTCATTAATTTGTAGTAATTGCATATATTGATTTGAAACGTTAACCATACTCGGAGGTATTTCACAAGGCCCTACATCAAGTAATGATAACGTTGTAATATTCATTGATCTTGCCCCGCAGTCGTACCCGATTAATGCAGCGGATGTCTGCATTATAGCAAATATCATAAGAATCCCGAACATCTGAAATCAGAAAATGAATGTTATTCATCCTCTGAGTCCCTTTTCTTTTTATTTTTAATTTTTATCTCATGGTTAATGTGAGAAATTCTTAATCTATTTGAATGAACGATTTTAGATTTTTTATTTACAAGAATTTTGGCATTAAATTTACCAATAATTTTTAAAATTTTATGGGGGCCGGAGTAATGTTCCCCGAATTTACCAGGCTTAGGGCCATTTAATAGAAAGACATAATCTCCGATTTTAAAGTTTTTTGGATTTATCTTTTTATCGTGATACCTTTTTGATTTATTTTTAGATTTGACTAAATTATCGTAAACTAATTTTTTTATTCCCGTGAGGCGAGTAACCAACTCCTTCACATATCCTTGATACGTGGGTACGAGGTCACCTTCTCTAAGTGGATCATTTGATGGTAATCTGGCTAGACGGCCAAAAACAACCTCAAATGGTGTATGTTTCGTGCTTTCTTGCACACAGGTATTGTAATTTAATATTGCAATATCAACCCATTCATCCCATTCGCAATCTTTAGACGCATATTGCTTTAGAAACTCACCTAATGCATGGTGTGAGCGTTCTAAAGAGCCGTTAGACTGCGGATGGGATGCGGTTGTCTTTACCCTTTTGATTCTAAAACGTTTAGCTATTCTTTGAATTAGAGCGCTTAGAAAGTTTCTACCTTGATCTGTCAAAATAATCTTTGGAGCCCCGAATATACAAATGCATTTTTTAATAAATGCATCCGCAATAGTTGAAGCTAAAGCATTCGGTAGTGGAATTGCAAGGCAAAACTTCGACAATTGATCTTGTAAGGTCAATATGTATTCATTTTTATTTTTAGTAATTGGTAGTGGACCTACTATATCCATTGCAATTTTCTCAAAAGTTGAACCAGGAGTATCAGTTATTATCATTGGTTGTTTTGTCTTTAATCTGACTAATTTTTTTAATTGGCATTCAATGCATTGCTGAATGCGCCTTTGTATGTCCTGTTTCAAGTTTTCCCAATAGTAGTTTTGTCTTATTCTGTAAAACGTTTTAGATACGCCTCTATAACCTCCTATAGCAGAATTGTGTAACTCGCGAAAAATCTCTTCGCGTTTATTTTCTGGTACATATTTTAATGTACCCAAGCAAACAATTATCTTAACGTCAGTATTTTCAAAAACCTTTTGTATTAATTCTAAAATTTCTGACCATGCAATATTTTCTATAAAATCACTTTTTGCTAAGCTTATTTCACTTATACTCTTTCTTAATAATAATTCACGTAGTTTTACTAAAGTTTTATATATATTTAATTTAATTATTGCTTGAGATTGCGGGTAATCTCGGATACATAGAGCTACTAGATATTTACCGTTTACTCTTTTAGTTTCTACAACACTACCAACTTGCAATATTTGTTGACTCGGTATTTTACTATTTTCTATTAATTCTTTCGCTCCATTATCACATGGATCTCCATTACTCGCTAAAAAATAAGCTATGTTGTCTTTACGATATCGCAATAATTCTTTGGTCTCAATAATAGTGTTTTTCATAGATTTATTTGGTCTTTGACTAATATTTTCCTCTATATCCGATAATTTGTCACTATCCGTTTGTTCGGAAGGTAAATTATTAAAATCCCTTGATTTTGAATCTGACAAATCGTTTGATTGCACGTCTATTTCGTCTTCAGAAGAAAATAATGAGCTACCACGGCCATCCGTGGCTTTATCAGAATCTGAATTAAGATGGTCTAATTGTTGATTCTGCGAAAGTTTCTTTTTGCGCGGTTTATTCGATTTATCGATCGGTTTTCCTATACTTGCTTCTATTTCACCGTCCGATTCACTTTCCGCGTAATTAATTTGTCTCTTATTTCTGGTTTGTTTTCTAATTGCGTTACTTATCTTAGAAGTATCCTTTTGTTCTAAAGGACCAGTGGGTCTACAACTTATTTCGGAAATAGTTCTAGGTTTTTTTGATTTATTGTCAACTACCTTTTTGGCTGATTTATCTCGTTTTGAGTCCGAATTATTATTTTTACTTTCAACAATATCAGAGTTTTTTATTTGATTTTTGGCTTCTTCTAATAATCTTTATCTACGAGTAGTAACAACATTAATTTCCTGAGTTTCAACAGGGTTTCGCGACAATGCGTCGGCGTTTAAATTAATTTTCCCCGGTCTATAAACTACAGAATAATCATATTCAGAGAGCTTAAATCTCCATTTTTGCACTCTCGTATTTAAATCTGCTGATTTAAACCAAACTAAAGGTTGGTGATCGGTAAATATAGTGAATTTTCTACAATATACATATGGTCTAAAGGTTTGCACGGCATGTAACATCGGTAGTGCCTCTTTTTCATATGTGTCATATTTTAGTTCTGGACCTCTAAGTATTCTAGATGTATAAGAGATGGGCTTGCCACCTCCGGCTTTTGGAGATCCTTGAGATAGGATTCCTCCTACCGCATACCCTGATGCATCTGTAGAAATTAGGAAAAGTTTTGTCATATCAGGAAACTGTAACAAAGGAGCTGAGCATAAAATATTTTTCAATTGTTGAAAAGAATCTTCAACTTTTTCGGTCCAATCAAAAACTTCATTATTTTGCAACAGTCTTGTTAAAGGTTTCGAAATCTTAGCAAAATCCTTAATAAACTTTCTATAATAACCGGCTAAACCTAAAAATTGTCTAACATTTTTAACGTTCTTAGGTCGGGGAAATTCCCTAACGGCTTCTACTTTTTTAGGATCAGGTCGAATGCCATCTCCGGTTAATATATGTCCTAAATATGTTACTTCCTTTTTTAAAATTTCGCATTTCGCGGGTTCTAATAACCAATTAGCTTTTCTTAACCTATGCATAACTTCGTTAAATAACCTAAAATGTTCCTCTAATGTTTTTGAATAAATTACGATATCGTCCATGTATACAAATACTCCCTTCCCTATTAAACCGTCGAGTATAATATTCATTGCGTTTTGATATTCTGCCCCAGCATTCTGTAATCCCATACCCATTCTCTCTAACTCAAAATGTCCCTCGCTTGTTGAAAAGGCAGTTTTATGTGCATCATCGGGATGCATAAGTATTTGATAAAATCCGGCTTTACAATCAAATATGTCGTAATATTCAGCATTACCGACTTGGTCAAGAATGTCTGTTATGTTTGGCAAAGGGAACGCCATGGGTATCGTTTTTTCATTTAAAGGCCTAAAATATATTACCACTCGCCATTTAGGTTTTCCATCAGGACCCGATTTTTTTGGCACTACCCAGAGGCTACTATTAAAAGGCGACCTAGAGGGTCTAATTATTCCCTGTTTTAGCATATCTCGTACTTGTCTGTCAACCTCTTCTTTCAACGCGTGTGGTAAACGATACTGCTTGATATTTACAGGAACCTCATCAGTCGTACGTATTCGATGTTGCGCTACGTTAGTGGTTGTTAAGGTATTTCCTTCAAGAAAAAATCTATCCGTATTTTGTTTTAATAATTTTCAGCTTGCTCTAGTTCAGGACCCTTTAAATGTTTAAAGCTTATAATTTCCCTTAGTCTTTGATATCTAGACTCTATATTTTCTATCTCATCCTGTAAGGTTTCCATATTTTCAATTTTTTCATTACTTTTATATTCTAACAAAGAATCTTCTATACAAAATGTATTTAAAAAGGCTTATTTACAGTTTTATTATCATGTTCAATGTCTAATGTTTCAAAAATATGTGGATTAGAGTTTAGAAAGCTCAGCTTATCACTCAATCTAAAATTATTACTTCCATAATAATTCTGCTCATCACTAAAATTTTCTAAAAATTCCTTTAAATATTCAACTTCATACATTTGCTCAGGAGTTTGATAGTCCGATTTGATTTGATTATTTACTTTATAAACCTCAATTTTTTTTCTCGGTGCCAATTTAGCATATTTATCGTCAATTCTGAAAAATTTATTTTTAAAGTCTATTAGCCCTTTAGCTTGATCTAAAAATTCAGCTCCTAATATTCCTTCGCTCGGAATTGAAAAGTTATCTGGTATTACTTGAAATTTTAAACGTAATCCAAACATATTTATGTACGAAACACCAAAGGTACATATTAATTCCCCACTTATTCCTTTCAAGCACATAGTATTAATTGAATCTATTTTACAAGTTTTAGGAACTGATCCTATTTTTATCAAATTTCCTTCAGATCCCGTATCAATTAAAAATTGGTTATTTTCCTTATTCTTAAGGTTAACTATATTTATAAACGGTAAGGTAGTATTGTTAAAATTTATATTAATGATCCTACTAACCTCAACTTCAAAGTTTTTATTGTTTTGGGTTAAAGGTGCTATGACATTTCCCGTTGTTAATGTTTTATTTTCAAAATCTATAATGCTCTCACTGTCACTTAAAAAATGTGCTCCTAAAATACCATCATATGGTATTTGGAATGAATTTTCGACAACATGAAACGCTGTAGGAAAATTCATTATTTTCATATTAACAGTTCCTAGAGTAGCTATGGGTTTATTCGAAATTCCTTTTAGTAGAACCGTTTTTTCTATATCTATATTTGAGTCCATAGGTAACATACCGATTTTTATTATATTTCCCTGAGATCCCGAATCTACCATAAAGTCGATATTGTAATATTTCGAAAATTTTAGTGAAATGTAGGGTATTAATTTGCTAGGATTTACTAGCGTTACTGGATACATTTCACAACGTAAATCTTCAGTTTGAATTGCATTAGTGGAGCGTATTTGGTTTTGGGGAGTCTCTACCTTTGTGCTATCTTTTGGGAGACTCTGCCCATTTCCCAATCGCCAATTTTCAGTTAACATACGTTTGCGACACTCTTCTATCAAATGCCCTTTATTTTTGCAAAAATTGCAAAATTTTTCTTTAGCTGTATTCACTCTACACATAACAGCAGTATGACCAATCTTCTGGCAATTTTGACATATTATTTGTTGTGTAGTTTTTTTATTATAAAAACATTGATCAGTATTATGACCAGATCTCTTGCAGATTTGACATAGGGTACATTTGTTAGCTTCATGTCCAAAGTCATTACAGAGTTGGCATTTAATATTGGGTTTGTTATCTGCTCTACATTGACTAGCTAAATGACCTATTCTATTACATAATTGACATTTTACTATACTATTGCTTTGATCGTTATTTTTATACCGAAAGTTTTCAGCTACATGGCCCGTCTTTTTGCATAATTGGCATTGAATGGACAGCTTACAATTAGAAGCCTCATGGTTTTCTGATTTACAGATTTTACAGTAGAAAACCTTTTTATCTTCTCTATTTTTAGCTAATTGATTTTTATATTGGGCTCTTAAACTCTTTGAGCTTCTAAAATCCGTTCTGCTTTAATTGCGTTCTTTACTATATCTGTAATATTGGCGGCAGCTTCCAATTTTTGTTGGATGTCGGGTTTTAAACCGTTTTTAAAACATTCTACTACGTTATTCTCTACCGATGTCTTAAATGCTTCGGCTACGGAATTTGATTTTACTTTCTCAGCTTCGAGAATTCTCCTACCTAAATCGCGCACACGATTTGCGAAAGTAATCACGGACTCTTCGTCCCTCTGAAATTCGTTTCCTAATTCTCCTTGCAACTGATGCACCGTTTTTGAAGGAGCGTAAATAGTTTTAATATAATCTTTTAACGCGTCTATGTCAGCAAAAGTCTGTCCGTGAATCGCGGTTCTGGCCTCTCCTATCAATTTGGATCTAATAAGCTTAGTTAAATTTGGTTCATCCGTATTCTTAACCATTTCTTTCGCCTCATCGCAACCTTCAAAAAATACGCCTAATGGTATATTTTTCCCGTCAAATTCCGGAACTACTCTTAACGCGTCCTTTAAAGGGACTACTTGGGCTGCCATTTCGATAATTGGTTGGTTATTCACTGGAATAATAACTACCTCACTATTTTCTACGTTATTTGATTCCTGCTTTACGTCAGATGTAACAATGGATTCACTCCCCGTAGGAACTACCGTATTATCCAGCGTAACTTCAAACGAAGCTTCTAAAGAGCTTGTAGAACTAGCGGTTTTAAATTCGTTGGATTCACTATCGGTGTCTGATTCTTTAGCATCGGCTGTTTTTAACGGGTTATATCTGTCTAATTCGACTTGTAAATCCTTGTTATCTTTCACGGCCTTCCGAGTAATTCTAACGTCGGTCATAAATGAATTAATTTAATATAATGTGAAAAGTAGTCTATTTGTTATTATAATGAAATTGTAAAAGGTTATTTTAGTAAAACTAAAACACTAAAATTGCATTATTCCCTTATAAATCAACGTGTAATATTCCGTTTTTCCGTATTTTATGGACGCGGAATGTAATATACCGATATTACCGATTGCGTGCGTCTATAACTAACTCACTGCAGCGCGACCCTTAGCGGCTTTGCTCTTATTGCTGCGGCGACGCACGGCGTGGTTGCCTTGTGCAGTTCAATGCAAATATTATTTTTTTAAATGCACTGTTATACGTATAGGTTAAAGAGTTAACCTCCGTTACTTGATAAAGGTTAACTTCTATCCTTATTTTAGAAAAATGTTATAATCAGTTACAAATAATTGGTTTAATTTATATAACAATTAATCCTTATTATTCAAAACTACTAGTCAAATTTGTTTCAACCGTAAATGAAAGAAATCTTGCCTTTTTTTTCTGTATAGCCTCGAAGAGGTAGCAAGAAATATACCAGAGTTGGTCACTTGGGTCAAGGATTTTTAATACAAATTATTTAAAAGAACATTTTAGTTTTACTATCTTTTAAAAGTATTTTTATATTTTTGTTTTATGTTAATGCGAAACTAGACTTGTGTGAGAATCAGGATAATGTTTATATTTCCTTATTTGAATACAATAATAAAGAATAGCAGAGTGAAAAACTTGATCCGTAAGGTCTTTAATAAAGATATTTATTTTTTTAGAGTCTCTCAGTATTCATCATAGAGATTTTTATAACCTTTTATTTTTTTTTTTTATTATATAGCATGTGCAATATACAAAGTTTTATTTTACAAAAGTACAAAAGTATTTACTATATTAGAATTTGAAACTTAACTGAGAAATAAAAAGAATTCACTCGGAATCAGACAAATCTAACCCTAATTCTTTATATATTTTCTCAAATTTTTGTTTCTTATGAACAGTTTGATTATCAGAAGTTAATGTCCTTTTAGGGACAGTATGCTTCTTTGCACAAGAATTTTCGATGCTACCCAAAATTTGTCTGTTGCTTACGGATTGTTTTATTACTACACTCTGGTTTTCAATATTTACTGTTTCGCTAATCTTTTTTACTGATTTTAATTTTGTTAATTTTTTTAATTTTATTTCTTTCTTAGGACGAGGAAAGAAATGTGTAGATTCTATCAAAAAGAAATCTAAACTCTCTTTTTTCTTCTTTCGATTCAGATATCGAAGGAGAATTTTGATATAATTTAAAAAAACCCGGTGAGCATTTCAAATGCTTAGTAACGTGAAAATTGGAAAAGAAATTTACTAAATCTTCACTCCACGGAGGGAGTGGTAAACAAGACCTTAATACAATATCCTTTTTTTTATCTAAATCCGTAATTTCGTCTGCGCCGAAACAATATTTATGCGAATTTTTGTCTAAAAAAATCTCCCTTAATTTTTCGAGAGGTACATATTTGTTCAAAATTTCATATTGAGTAAGACCGTTCCCTAATTCTTTTATTAATTTTCGGCGTAATTCCCCGCCGAGTAAATGGATTTTAGAACGTCCTATATCGTAAAATGCCGCTATGGCTTTTTCTTCGTCGATCCTTTTTTCTCGTTGAATCCTGATTCTCTCGTGTCTAGTTCGCCTATTTTTACTAGTGAACCCGTGCGTGTAATATGTCACTGAAAAGAAAGAAGGCAAAAATTTTGTTTAATGTAAATATAATATTTTTTTTAAAAACGCGATCTATTTCTTGTATTTATTCATAAAAAATTTTATTATTCAAAAAGAAATGATTTATTTTTTTATTTTTATTTAGTTGAGTTCATTATTAAAAATTGAAGTGAGAACTAAACATACTTTTTGTTTTAAACAAAATCCCGATCCGGAGCCTCCAAATTTAAAATTATCTTATGTGACGTCCAACAGACTACACATAAGATTAAAGCTACAGGCTTTAAAATGCGCCTTTATTTTGGCCTATGCTTTCGCACAATAGCCAGGGTCTCTAAGGCAAATTGTATGTACTTAGTCCCTAATGTCTCGAACCCTCTTAATTCTCGGCTTTACTTCAATCCTTAGAAATGAACTATTTATTAGTTTATTATTTTGTTATATGGTTATTTTTATCCCCGTGATGTTCAAAGATAAGTTTTATTGGAGGGTTATACTATACGTGATTAAATATTAATCACGAGGCGTATACCCATAGATATTGCTTTAGTATGCTTTACGCTTTCATAAAATGATGGCGAGGCGCATTACTAAAGTCTGCTGTTCTATAATTCTGAGGTACGTTAGCTAAAATAGCCTGCGAGGTTCAGAATGTATAGAAATCACTGGAACGCTGTACGCTACTAGATACTAGTGGCGAGGTGGATTACCATGTGATGCGATGTATTGCGTTCGATTTTATATGAATGTATATGTATATATATATATATATATATATATATATATATATATATATATATATATATATATATATATATATATATATATATATATATATGTATGATAATTAAATGTGAATCCTTTTTATTTATAATAAAACTGTTTATTTAAATTGTATACAAGAAATAGTACAAAATCGTAAACAAAATATAATTACTTTTTCGAAATATTAAAACTAAATCGCTAAATAATTCGTTTTAATCTTGGGTGTTTGACCCGTAATATTTATTTATGCAAATGAGAGTTTTGTGGGTTTTCGACTTAAAAACTGTCTACCCGAATATTTGAATTTTTAAAGATCCGTAGCAGGCTTAGCGATACTAAAGGCGCGTTCCTTGAGAGGTTGCTTGAGCGAGCTACGTCCTTGTGAATTTATGTCTTGCACAAACCTTGCTGTTCCTAGCCAGTTATTGTTCTGGAGGTGCTTCGGTGAGTGAGACGTACTACTACTTTTACTGCAGCACAGGCTTTGCTGTAGAAGAACAGATACTGCTCCTGAGGCGCTTCGGCTAGTGAGAGTTCAAGTTTTTACTACTCTTACTGCAGCACAGGCTTTGCTGTACAAGAACAGATACTGCTCCTGAGGCGCTTCGGCTAGTGAGAGTTCGAGTTTATAGTATTCACTCCAGCCTTGCTGTACAAGAACAGATACTGCTCCTGAGGCGCTTCGGCTAGTGAGAGTTCGAGTTTATAGTATTCACTCCAGCCTTGCTGTACAAGAACAGATACTGCTCCTGAGGCGCTTCGGCGAGTGAGATACCCAGAGTCAAACACAAGATTGCTTTACAAGAACAGAGACTGCTCCTGAGGTGCTTATCGAGCGAATGCTGGTGAGACCTTCTGCACCAGCTCCTTTTAAACAGTTTTTCGCCGCATCTCGCCTATGCTAAAGCGTCGAGCGAACGGGTGAGGGTGAGCAAGGACGAATAGTGACAAAGGTTTCTTCCTTTTTCTCCTTCCACTCGCTTTTCCTCTTATTAGGTTAATGCTTAAGACAGAGAAAAAAGAAGAGAGGGTGAGGGTAAATAGGTCCTCAGAGGGCGTCGCTAAAGAAGCGCGCGCAAGTAGGCTTTCGCGCTCGGGCCTTGTTGGTGGGGTGAGCTTTTCCTTAGAGATGTAAGGGAGATCTTCTCTCTCACTTGCTCTCTTGCTCCTTCTCTATCTTTAGCATTTTACAATTGATTCTATTAATAATAATCTAAAATATTAATGTTTATTATATTCTTATTTGCTAGACGATCTTAAAATGTAATACTTATTTCATAAAAAATCATTAATCATAATATTGTGAGAATATTTACTAATTATATATATATAGTTATAAAACTCATACTACAATTATAGTAAAATTATATATGGTTAAAACAGTATAAGATTAAATGGCAGTAATAATGAGAATAAATAATGAAAGTAAAGTAAATATTAATTTATGTTTACTTAAATTCAAAAAAAAGGTTTCAAAAATGACTATAATGTAATTTGTAGTTAATGAATAAATATTCATATTTAAACGCTTAAAATTATCGTCTTAGATGTAAATATTATTATTATTACAGAATATTTAAAACTATATTTAGAAGCTATCGACTTCGAAATAATATGTTTGCCTGTATTTCTCCGCTCGACAAAGGCTGCATATAGCCGGATGTTTACGTTATCCTCCAGCTAGGATAGGGGGAGAGTAGAACGCACGTGCGCGCGTCTAGCGACACTTGCCAGATGTACCCTCGCTGTGCCAGCGTGTCTGCTTAGAAGAAGCTAGATTCACGCTGGCTACAGTGTGAAAAGATGGTCAAAATTTTTTTTTAATAATTTATATTTTTTTTATATTTTAACTGTATATATACGTACGATGTCACAATCGCCTGTGTATGTTTCAGATAGTAAGAATGACTATCAATCCGATGAACGTTATAAATTTGCTTCTAATAACATTTCAAGCTTTAAACTTACCAAAAACTCCAGATACACCTCAAGAGATTAGTCTAAAGAATAGTATTGAGAATATTCTACTAAATGCTATGAAGGAAGTTCACGATGTAGAGATAGTTGAATAAGAAATATTAGATTTTCAAGAACCGTATAAAGATGTTGATATGAAAATTATAGAAGACGATGGTAAAATATTTACAATTGATGAAGATTTACAACAATGTACAGAAGATACAGAAGAATTAGTTCATGACTATAAAGCAAGAGCCGTGAAATTCTGGAGAAGTGGATTGACAAAAAATTTAGTATTAAAAACGGTACAAAATCGTTTTTACAAGGTTCAGTCCGTAACCAAATTAAAACGTTGGGCAAAAACATTAAATAAAGGAGGAACGTAGAAAGAGCAAATAGGAAGAATTTGTTCTTTTGTTTTAGAAAATTTAAAAACTGCTGTTGATGCTGGTTATCCGGTTCATGACAAGGACTTATATAAATGGGCGTTACAGGCTCAAAAAGATATTGGAAACGAAGATTTTTGTTTTAAAGCATCTAATCATTCATTATCTAATTTTAAAAAAACTCAAAAATTGTTAGTAGAAAAATTAACAAATTTGTAACCAAAAAACACTTGAAGGAGTAAATTATTTAGAAAGAACAGCTGATACGATTATTATTGAAATAAAAAAACCGATTCATGAAAAAGATATAGAAAATGTATTTAATTCAGATCAATCAGGCTTTCAATTAGAAATGCACTCAGGTCGTACATTAGTAGTTGAGGGATAGAATCAAGTTCAATGTTTGGTGCAATCGGTGACTTCTACAACTCATAGTTATACAATTCAGCCAACAATATCAGTCGAAGGTAGACTTCTTTAACCTCTTCTTATAGTTCTTAAAGAAAAAAGTGGTGAATTTGGACCCATTATAGAACGAGACTTATTTAGATCCCATAATGTATATGTTATGGCTTCTAAATCTGGAAAATTAACCTCAGGTAATTGGAAAAATTCTATTTATTTGATGCTGTAAATATGTAAATGAATGAATGTAAATGAGTAAATGATATTGTAAATGAGTAAATCAAATTTGTAAAATTGTAAATTAAATTTTGGTATTTCAAATTTTATTTAATTTCAGATCATTTTAAAACGTGGATAAAAGAAGTATGCTTCTCCAACGTTGGTTCATCAAGTGTTTTGTTAATAGACTCTTGGAGTGGGCATTGTCCTGCTGTTATGCAAGAAGCGACCGCCCAGACTAAAGAAGTGATCTTAAAAATAATTTCGAAAGGAACTACGGGTAGAATATAACCTCTTGATGTTTATGACTTCAGAGTATTGAAGAGATATGTGAGACATTTCTCTGACTCTGTGATATTAATAAATGAGGATTTAAATTTACATTTAAGGAATCGTATTATAAAGTTACAATCACTGGTACGTAATCAGCTATCATCTCCGAGGTATATCGATTTATTCAAATTCGCGTGGTATAAAAGTGGATATACTGATGTAACACCTACGAAATTTGAAGATCCAGTTAATTTTGCTTTTGGTATAAAATCTAATACACACTGCGAAGTAGAAGGTTGCTCTAACAATTGCAATAGTTAGATGTTATTGGTGTAAAAAGTCCGTATGTTTGAAACATTTTTTTTATGACTACCATTATTGCTCATTGCATACATACTTATTAACATTAATTCAGAACATATAACTATTAATTAATGCACTAATTTATATTTTATAATGATTATATCAAACTAGTAGAAATATAGAAATTTTAAAAATTATATTGATATGTAGAAAAATTGTAGAATAAAAAATCAACATCAATATACAATACACAATATATCGTTTGTATGATAATATATATATAAAAAAAATAAAATTTATTTTTTGGTAAATTAAGGTATCTAACCTTCAGTATATAAGCAGAAAAGCGTCCTCTACAAAGATAAAAATTGGCTTTGGGTTAATTTGAAAATTTCAATTTGTTTTTGAGATATCAAAAAAAAAGAATTTTCAGGGGTAAAGTATAAGGGTGATTTTCATCCCTAAAATGGTCCTATAAGTATGTATGTACATATTTGTTATGTTTTTTTCATGTTTTACAATATTTTACAAAATTAAGTGTATTATTAAGGCCTATGTCAGAAAACTCGTGTTAGGGGGTAGTTACCCTTTAAATAATTTTTTTTTGAAAACTCCCACATTCGGTCAACTTTTAATTTCAATATTGTTTATAACAGAATGATTTTTTATAAGATTCAGTTAATTAACAAAATTCTGGAGAAAAAAAAAGAAAAAAAGTCATATACCCTAATAAAAAATAAGGGATGCAAGCCTTCAGAGTGAAAGCGACTACAACAGAAGCGCATTTTGATAAGAAGCAAATTGGCGTTGGTTTCATCGGAAAATTTCAATCCGTTTTTGAGTTATTGAAAAAAAACTGTTTTTAGGGGTAAATTTTAAGGTTGGTTTTAACCCCTTCAATCAACGAATTAGCACGTAAAAAAATACATGACTAATACTTTTGATGTACTACAATATATCACAATATCAAGAAAATCGGTGAGGTACACCTCGAGTAGTTTCCTTGTTCGCCCCCCTGCGCAGAGAGCTGAGTATACTCGTCCAAACCGCACGTCATTTTTGTATACATTTTGTATCACAAATTTAAATCTTTACTTTGTTGGGACATCTACAACCTCTCAAATTGAAGCTAAATAGTATAGCTATTATTTAGAAAATGTTACAAATTTGTAGAAAATATTGTTGCAGACTTACATTCGATCTAGTCCATATACACGAAAATAAACTTCTGCGCATGAGGGTTAATCACCACTACTATCATAATCGACAAATGCGCCATCTGCGGTGAGATTCTGAGGAACAGCAACGCACTACGCAAGTGCTGTTTATGTAACATTAATTGTCACCCGGGATGCAAACTCTCCGTTGCACTCACCCGCACTCGGCGGATCGCGCTTTAGCTCCAACTTATAGTTGTAACGTGCCAGGAGTGCATAGAGTCGAGAAAGTGTTCGTTAGAGTCGGCAGCCCCCCGCGCGAAGAGCAGCACTAGCGCGAGTGAGAAAGAGAAGGAGTTTGCTTCGTTCACTCCAAACGATAAGAGGCCGAAAGCTATACAGCGGGCCAATACGATACGCAGGGCCGCGCCCACCAACTCCCCGCAATATCCGTTATCATGGCTACGCCCCGCCCTGATAACGGAGACCATTATCAACAATACACATTTCAACGCGGGTAGGGGGCTATGTGTTGCAACAGCATCAATACAAGTAAATAATTAATAATTTCGAGGATTTTTGATGTTAATGAAACTGAACGAATAGATGTTGCACACACTGTGCGGCACAAGGTCCTCCCATTGATTCAGAAAGAAGATATTATAAGCATCTGCCTGCTTTGATGGGATGAGCAGCAACCTAAGTTACTGACTTCCGAGAAAGGCGGCAGTAGACGGTCGCCATGGGTTGTTGCTCTTTCCAATAGTGCATAAGTTGGGGAAATAATACGTGCGAAAAAGTTTAAAACGAATATCCATATGAGAGACGCAGACACCTCGACTCTTGACCAGGATACTAACGACTTAATAATAAATGCTAAAATCTGCATCAAGGAGCGCCTAGACAGAGACTCTTTCTTAAAATACTGAAGCCAAAGGCCTTTGCGATGATCCTAAATTTTAAATACGTATGTCATAGAGGGGGCCGGTTCCTGATCAAAATACGTGAGGGCGACGTCTCTCATGAATTTTTCTAAGCTGTTGATGCCCAAGAAATTGTATCATCCTATGGGATAAATTCAAACGAATCAGCTGTCAAATAAACGTGTAATACTGTAAATAGAAGTGCAGTGACTGTTAATACATCTTCTAAACAAATCGGGGCTGCCGTTGCGGTTTGACTAGCCAGTGACACTATTGGGGGTGCGGTCTGAATGCGAATTTACTCAAGACGTAAGATGACGCTAAATTTGTTAGGCGACTTGCTGATGACATTAATTATCATATAGTAGACCAATGTGCAACTGATAACCTCAACATCATGGCTTCGATTGATGAAGTAGCACCGCTGAAGGAATTCTTACCGAAAAAGAAATCAAGTCCCCCATGGGTTGACGTTGAACTCGCGCATCTGTACAAAAAATGAGACACTCTACGAAGACGTTACGCATGGACCAATGACAGTACACTATGGCCGAAGTGCCAAACTCACGCGTCTGATGCCAAGTAACGCACAAAATGTGCGCGGGAGATTTGTATATAAAACCGTATTTTAGAAGCCGTAGACACTAAGAAAGACATAGAAAGAACTCAAGGGCTTGAGACTCCTGCCTAAAACAAGAGAGGATTTTCATGGTTTCTTACCGGATGAGCTCCATGCCCACATTGCCGGGGTGTCGGTCTCCCAAAGCGAAAGTGACTTGGATATTGACAGCATCCTGGCTTCAGACAGTGATGACGGCTTTGTCTTCAGAGAAATCACCTGCTCAGACGTAGTCCTGTCCGTTACCCATTTCTAGGCCGAGGCTAGAGGTGAGGGCGGAATTCCACAAAGTGTGGTTACCAAGGCTTTTCTGTTAGTCAGTCAACACATCGCGAAGACCTTAAATTCCACCTTATCTAACGGCATATTCCCGGGAACTTGGAAAGGGTCTCACCTTGTGCCTTTGAAGAAGAAGCCAGTTCCATCTTCGGTTTCAGATTTTCGTCCAGTTGCGCTGTTGAATTTTCTTTCCAAGGTCTTGGAGAAAATTGTTCACGACCAAATTACTGACTTTTTCAGGACAAACAATATTCTTGACCTGATGTACACAGGTTTTCGGCAACATCGCAGCACTCCTGAAACTCACCGAATACATTAGAACAGGAATTAATAGCAAAAAGAAACTGTTAACTATCTTATTATTATTTGATTTCAGCAAAGCATTCGACACTATCTCACATTCAAAACTTCTGCAAAGATTTTGCGCATGGGCTTTTCCAGTAGTGTTCCCTTGTGGCTCAAGTCATACATTACAGGTCGAAGACAAAGAGTCATCACTGATATAAATGGGGAATCAGATTGGCTAACCATCAAACTTGATGTTCCACAGTGCACAGGTGTGTCTCGACAGCTGATCTGCGACTCACTATTAGCAAGACTCGTACAGCGGCATAGCGTGCCGCTGCGGAGAGATTTGGTACCTCCGGGTCGTTGATAGAGGGTAAGTGGTTCAGTCCCTGTTGTCGAGGACCCAACATAACACCGGCGAGAGAGGTGGTAGAGTTCAGCTAGACCTGTGACTATTCTAGGGCTAAGGTGATACCCTGGCAAAAATAGTACATGCGCAGCGAAAACGGTATTGATCGGATACCAGTCTGAGACCTTGTCGGAGGGCTAGGAACACTGAGATATCGTAGTTTCGAACTGAGACTCATCTAGAGATGAATTAACCTTCAGAATTATCCGATCACAACATCAAGTAGATCCGGAGCCTTAATTTGCAGGGCATTGAGGTGCAGGATGGCGCATTAGTACCCTTTGTCGACACAGTCACTAATCTCGGTGTGCTAATGGATGGAGGACTTATGTGGAAGCCACAAATAAATTCGGTTAGCAGGAAGGTAAACAGGACCCTCTATAGCCTGAAATGCTTTCGTTCATGCACCACTGAGGCATTCCGTAAGTAGTTGACATGTGCATTGGTATTACCTTACCTAGATTACTGCTTAATGGTTTATCTTGATGTGTCAGGCGAGCTTCAAACACGACTGCAACGTCTATAAAATTCACATGTGAGGTATATATGTGGAGTTAGGTAGGACGAACATATCACTACATACAGGAATTGCCTGGACTGATTAGATATGAAAGCGAGGAGACAGTATTTTATGGGTCTGCTGCTTTATAAAGCGGTTGGTATGCGACGGCCATAATATCTTACTGCTCTTCAAAAAAAAAATCAAGCCATGACTCCTGGTAGGAGAGGTATGAAAGAGCTCTCAGTTCCGGGGTCTTGCACTGATAAGGTTCGATATTCTCTTTGGGCCCAGGGTGCGCGCCTCTGGAACTCATTCTCCTGCAGTGTAAGGTGTCTGCCATCACTATGTAAGTTTGAAACGCCATAAGCTGGACACCTCAAACAACTGCTCGGTGACAAGATTACACAGAAATGAGCAAAGTCATAATCTTGCGGCCTATGTAAACTGTTTGATATTGTCTCCGTCCAATTTTGTGAAGTCCTAATTTATTTTAGTATTAAGTGAGTCTAGAAAAACGACACAATTTTTTTTAAAATAAGAAATCTTAAAATTTAGATTTTCATATTTTATTTAATTATAAACTAGTTAGAATATGGTCTAAAGCTTAATATAATTTTTGCAGAATTTTTAAATAGCGAACTTTTTTTCGGTATTTCCATTGTGTGACTGTAATAAAAAGCCAATATTCGATAGCTCTGCAGGAATTATATTTAGCTTGACATCTTTTTACACAAGATCTAGAATGAAAGCTGACATGGAATATTAAATTTTAAGATTTTTTGCTTTGAGAAAGGTCATGGTATTGGTAAAATTCTGCAATAATTATATTAAATTTGAAACCATATACTAACTAGTCTAGAATTATAGAAAATATGAAACACTAAATTTTAAAATTTTTTATTTTGATAAATATTGGAGTGTTTTTCTAGAGTATTAATGTCACAATATATCATAATGCATGAGATCACAAAAGGCCCTAGTTTTTGAGTTAAAAATCAAACAATGTTGGCAAACTCTCAAAATATTACAGAAAACGCCTATTTAAGGGGGGGGGGGGGGGTTCACCCTGGAAGCGTCAAAATCATGCCTATTTTTACGATTTTTTTTTGATAAAATGAATAAAGAATGAGCAATTTTGTTTTCAGATGTTTATTATACAAGCTTTGAAGAAGATTTGATAATTTTTTTATGACATTTTAATATCAAATGGCGGCGTGGTGGCTTATCTCCCGAAGCGCCTTAAAAAAAAAGACGAAATCGGGTGGAAAATGTGCAAGTAATGCCGGATGACCTAGAACAAAAATTTTTATGAAATTGGGTTTGTCATTGGTTTATCTCGTAGCTGTCATAGGGGTTTTGCGATTTAAAATTTTTTTTCGTATTATTTTCGAGCAAGATATCAAAAAACCCGTATGACAACTACGAGATAATTATGTTACAAATCAAATGAACTTGAGTTTAGGCAAAATGGGTAAAAAATTGTAGCAGTAGGGCTTTCCACCGTTTTAAAAACGTGGTTTTGAGAAAAACGCGTTTGAAGTTTTTTTTTTTACTTTTTGTTAAATCAAAGTAGGAAAAAAATATTTGACCTCTAATCATCTATTCGAGCTCCATACTGTACGCCTTCCTCTTCAACAAATGATGCTTCAGACGTTTTTTGTTAATTTTTTGATCTTCTGCGAGCATCTTTGGCTCCATCGCTTATACTCTTTTCGGCGTATTCGATTCTCTCGCTGTCAATCTCGAAGCAGTAATTGTAACAATTTTCGCCAATTTCAAGTCCCAATGCCTTCATTATGTACATGATACTTTTGAAACCATCATTAAAGGTGCAAACTGCAATACTAGTTGCAATATCAATAACAGTTTTGCCGTTGGAGTGATGCTTCGGCGCAAAGTTCCAAACTACGCTGTTGAACGACTCGTTACTGTTCAGCGTGTAGCCGCCCAAGCAGCGCTCGAGTAAATCTTCTTTCAAAAGATCTTCATAAACTCCTTTGACTGTTTGAAAAACTTCATCTTTCATCGGTGGTTTATGAGTAAAATCTTTTAGTTCTCCAGCTGCTTTAGCCTTTTGCCACTTGCACCACGAATCATGACCAGGCGGGCAATCATCGTGCTGTAGTTTATTATCAGTCGACATTTTATGCTTTAGACCAGCCCAAATCGCTTTTTTCATGGCTTTATCTGAGTCGCAATTTTTTCTTATTGCTAAACCATAATTCATCAATCAGTTTGTTCGTCAGCTTACGTTGTCCTCCAAGTCCTTTCTTTTTTTTTCTTGTCGCGTAGTTGTGCGCCTACACGCTTTTGCACATGATCGACACATTCCTTTTTTTTCACTTCGAGATCTGGGTAAGGGTTACTGTCAGCAATACCTTTTTTGTTTTTGTGTCACCATCCCCGACGTAAAATTCGTACTTGACTCCATGCAGTTCTTCAGAACGCTCAAACATTTCGACCACAGAATCAACTTCCATTTTGCCGGACGATCCTTCGTGATTTTTCATGCATTCATCTTCGTGCTCCTCAAGCCAATTGTCATACTCTTCAGTGCCTTTATTCATCTCCCAAAGTGAGCATGATAAACAAAATTTTGATTTCACTAAAATGTCGATTACTTTACCAGTATACCATCCAATCAAAGAAACGAAACCAAACAAAGATTTAAAGCCTTTTTTCTGCCAACTACCGTCGCCCGATACGGTTAAACATTTATCTTTTCTTTCTTTCATTTCTTCGATCTCTTGTTTTGCTGCTCGACTCATCGATTTATCTGATACCATGTTACATGCATCTGCTATGCCAGTCTGGATTTTTGAATAAAAAGATTGAAACACCGGCCGTGGTAATTCCATTATAGAGCAAAACTTTTTCAGACTGTACATTCCGAGTTCCATCAGTCTAAAGGCAAATATAATTCTTCTATTTATATCATAAGCTCTACTGTCAATCAAAGGACATAAATGTACTTCTTCTTTTTTACAATCATTTGAGCATTTCATTTGTATTTTGAAACCGAGTCCACGACACGAAATTTCAGTAAACGAAACGTCGCCGGGACACCTTTTGCAACATAAATTCTTCGATAGAAAAGCAAAAATGCAATAAATTTCAATGATACGATAAGCAAATCCTCCATTGAAAGAGAAAGTAAACAGTATGTTTGTGGCTAATGAAACTATTCCTCAAAGAATTTCACAGATACAATGAATTCCTAACGTATTAGAATTTTATTTACTTTGCCAGCCCTCTTCCAACTACTGCCACGGTGGTAGTGGACATACGATTTGGCTAGAACTCTTTTTTATAGGTATGTTTGTGGCTAATGAAACGATTCCCCAAAGAATTTCGCATATAAAATTAAATCCGAACGAGTTAGAATTTTTTATCTGTTTCCAACCGCCGTCCAATCCCTGCCACGGGGGTGTCGGACAGACGATTTGGCTGAAACTTTTTTTATAGGTATATTTTGGGCTAATGACAAGATTCCATAAATGATTTCACAGATAAAATGAAATCCTAACGAGATAGAATATGTTTTCTGCTTCCAGCCCTAATCCAACCCGTGCCAGGGGGGAGCGAACATACGATTTGGCTGAAACTTTTTTATAGATATATTTTTTGGGCTAATGAAAAAATTATACAAAGAATTTAACAGATGAAATGAAATCGTAACGAGTTAGAAATTTATTTCTTTTTCCAGCCCTCTTCCAACCCCTGCCACGGTGGTAGTGGACATACGATTTGTCTAGAATTGTTTTATATAGGTATTTTTGGGGCCAATGAAAAGATTCCACAAAGTATTTAACAGATAAACTGAAATTCTAACGAGTAATAATTGGTTTTCTGTTTCCAAACCTCTTCCAACCCTGCCACAGGGATAGAGGGCATACGATTTTGCTCAGACTTTTAATTTATAGGTATATTTTGGTCTAATGAAAAGATTCCACAAAGTCTTTCACAGAAAAATAGAAATTCTAAGAAGTTAAATTTGTTTTCCCTTTCCAAACATCTTCCAACCCCTGTCACGTGTAGCGAACATACGATTTGGCAGAAACTATTATTATATGTATATTTGAAGCTAATAAAAAGAGTATACAAAGTATTTCATAGGAAAAATTAAATCCTAACGAAATAGAATATGTTTTCTGTTTCCAAACGTCTTCCAACAACGGTCATGGGGGTAGCGGACATACGATTTAGCTGAAACTTTTTTTATAGATATATTCGGGGCTAACGAGAATATTCCACAAGGTACTTCACAGATAAAATGAAATGCTAACGATTTAGAATTTGTTATCTGATTCCAAATCTCTTCCCACCCCTGTCACGGAGGTACGGACAGACGATTTGGCTTAAACAGTTTTTTTATATATATATATATATATATTTGGGGACAGACAGACAACAGACAGACAGACAACAGACAGACAGACAACAGACAGACAGACAACAGACAGACAGACAACAGACAGACAGACAACAGACAGACAGACAACAGACAGACAGACAACAGACAGACAGACAACAGACAGACAGACAACAGACAGACAGACAACAGACAGACAGACAACAGACAGACAGACAACAGACAGACAGACAACAGACAGACAGACAACAGACAGACAGACAACAGACAGACAGACAACAGACAGACAGACAACAGACAGACAGACAACAGACAGACAGACAACAGACAGACAGACAACAGACAGACAGACAACAGACAGACAGACAACAGACAGACAGACAACAGACAGACAGACAACAGACAGACAGACAACAGACAGACAGACAACAGACAGACAGACAACAGACAGACAGACAACAGACAGACAGACAACAGACAGACAGACAACAGACAGACAGACAACAGACAGACAGACAACAGACAGACAGACAACAGACAGACAGACAACAGACAGACAGACAACAGACAGACAGACAACAGACAGACAGACAACAGACAGACAGACAACAGACAGACAGACAACAGACAGACAGACAACAGACAGACAGACAACAGACAGACAGACAACAGACAGACAGACAACAGACAGACAGACAACAGACAGACAGACAACAGACAGACAGACAACAGACAGACAGACAACAGACAGACAGACAACAGACAGACAGACAACAGACAGACAGACAACAGACAGACAGACAACAGACAGACAGACAACAGACAGACAGACAACAGACAGACAGACAACAGACAGACAGACAACAGACAGACAGACAACAGACAGACAGACAACAGACAGACAGACAACAGACAGACAGACAACAGACAGACAGACAACAGACAGACAGACAACAGACAGACAGACAACAGACAGACAGACAACAGACAGACAGACAACAGACAGACAGACAACAGACAGACAGACAACAGACAGACAGACAACAGACAGACAGACAACAGACAGACAGACAACAGACAGACAGACAACAGACAGACAGACAACAGACAGACAGACAACAGACAGACAGACAACAGACAGACAGACAACAGACAGACAGACAACAGACAGACAGACAACAGACAGACAGACAACAGACAGACAGACAACAGACAGACAGACAACAGACAGACAGACAACAGACAGACAGACAACAGACAGACAGACAACAGACAGACAGACAACAGACAGACAGACAACAGACAGACAGACAACAGACAGACAGACAACAGACAGACAGACAACAGACAGACAGACAACAGACAGACAGACAACAGACAGACAGACAACAGACAGACAGACAACAGACAGACAGACAACAGACAGACAGACAACAGACAGACAGACAACAGACAGACAGACAACAGACAGACAGACAACAGACAGACAGACAACAGACAGACAGACAACAGACAGACAGACAACAGACAGACAGACAACAGACAGACAGACAACAGACAGACAGACAACAGACAGACAGACAACAGACAGACAGACAACAGACAGACAGACAACAGACAGACAGACAACAGACAGACGGACAACAGACAGACGGACAACAGACAGACGGACAACAGACAGACGGACAACAGACAGACGGACAACAGACAGACGGACAACAGACAGACGGACAACAGACAGACGGACAACAGACAGACGGACAACAGACAGACGGACAACAGACAGACGGACAACAGACAGACGGACAACAGACAGACGGACAACAGACAGACGGACAACAGACAGACGGACAACAGACAGACGGACAACAGACAGACGGACAACAGACAGACGGACAACAGACAGACGGACAACAGACAGACGGACAACAGACAGACGGACAACAGACAGACGGACAACAGACAGACGGACAACAGACAGACGGACAACAGACAGACGGACAACAGACAGACGGACAACAGACAGACGGACAACAGACAGACGGACAACAGACAGACGGACAACAGACAGACGGACAACAGACAGACGGACAACAGACAGACGGACAACAGACAGACGGACAACAGACAGACCGACAACAGACAGACTGACAACAGACAGACGGACAACAGACAGACGGACAACAGACAGACGGACAACAGACAGACGGACAACAGACAGACGGACAACAGACAGACGGACAACAGACAGACGGACAACAGACAGACGGACAACAGACAGACGGACAACAGACAGACGGACAACAGACAGACAGACAGACAGTCTGCTAATAATTTTAAGTCTTATAATAATGCATGTAGCATTATTATTAACGATAACTATGTTTAGGGATTGACCGAATAAATTAATTATCCTTTTATACGAATTTTAAGAATTGAATGAATAACAACAATCGGACAAGATAACTAAACGAACCGGAGACGACGATAGTAAATATCATCCTCTTATTCAACGTGATTATTGACAACTAATAATGAATGTGTCTGTTGAAAATGTAATTTCCAATTGGGTTATTTCACGATTTTCAATAAATAGCAGAATCAAAATATTAGATTGTATTAAAGCATAATAAAATAGTTTTAATGAATTATATGGCTTCTATGCACTTTTTTTATTTATTTGAATTTGAACTAAATTGCTAATCTTATCCTTTGCGTGCCACTTATCACGAATGTCAAAATTCATTTTGGTAAAATAATCTTAAAAAATAGTAATGTAAACATTATAATTAACTCACTTTAATTTAAATATTCGAATTTCTCACTATTATGATAAATTCAGTGTTATTATGAATCCGACTCACAAGGAGAACACCAACCCTGCGGAACTCGAATTTTGATGAAGCTCTGGGAGGTGCTTTCTGGTACCTGAAAATAAATTCTTGTACCCGCAGCTTGTTCTAATGGGCCCATGTATTAGATATATAAGCTATTTGATTCCAAATATACGTTATTTTAGTGAAAGAAATTTACCTCTTCTAGTGAATATAACTATACATGGGTTAGCTCTAGAAAAAATGGCCGAAAAGATAATGAATGTGAACTGAGAGCTTTAATTTGAGATCTGTAACGTTAAAAAGTATTAATCGGAACCAAAGTTATCAGCAATTGAACATGGTGAATTAATATGCCTGATAAATCAACGAAATTAGAACATTTCCTCAAATATTCATGCATTTCCAGTCACCTTTCATTGTAAATAACTTCGGTTCAGATTAATATTTTTTATTACGTATATACGATAGTTTATGCGCGATGGTTGATGGTTGATGATTGATGGTTGATTGTTGCCGGGTGAAGGTTGATATGCAATGGTTGATGTGTGATGGTTGCTGCGTGATGGTTGATGGTTGATAGCTGATGGTTTATGCGCTACGGCTAGTAGTTGATGGTTGATGGGTGATTGTTGATGCGCAATGGTTAATTGTTCCTGGGTGAAGGTTGATTCCCGATGGTTGATGCGCAATGGTTGATGGTTGATTCACGATGGTGGATGGTTGTTACGCTATGGTTGTTGGTTGACGGTTGATGGTTGATGGTTGATGGGTGATGGGTGATGGTTGATGCGCGATTTTTTATGCGTGACAGTAGATGGTTAATTTGCGCATATATGATCATATGTGATAAATATGACCTAGAAAAAATGTCGATTTTCGTGCTCACATATATAGTTATAGATATAACTGCGCATTGAGTAGTAATAATTCTTATTTACATGTGTTATTTATAGATGATCTTACTAAATATCTGTATATAAATTATATGATCATGCATGATTATAAAAGGTTTCCATTTTTAGCCGGATAATTTTTATAGTTTATTTATATTAACATCGGCATTACCTCATTTCATAAATATAAAAAATTCTAGCCAGTATTAATTCTATTTCACCCCAACTAATTACCCATAAGTGTTATGGGTGAGCGAAGCAAGCCCGCCAGGAGTATCGCGGCCACGTAGCGGCCGGCCGTCAGCGTCTTCCTTGAATTGGTATGTTACGTCTAGATCATCGTCTAACATACAGCTTCTCGTCGTCAAGCTATATATATATATTACCATACTGAATCCTACTTATCGACCTATGCTATATAATGAGTATCCTACCTTGTCTACCTCATACTTCACGATGACACACTAATCCACCCCAATATTTCCTGAATTCTCTTCCGCGACTCTATACTTTTGTCGCTCCCTCCTCGAGTACGCATAATCAATTCCTAGTTTAGGCTAAGCATGCGACCCCCTGTGGTTATAAAATGCATAGCTCGCCATGCCTCCTCGCTATTTGCCCTCACACTTTTGCCTTCAGCATACAGCCTTCTGCATTCGAACTTTGAGCCGTAAGCACGTACGCACCAGTTTGATATTTGACTCTCACTTGTAAAAGGGACACGCCCTTATATTTAACTTTGTACTTCTAATATAATAAATCTGCTCTTAAACTTATTTGCTCGAGCTTATTTATTCGCTGTACCTGCGCTCCTATTCATATCTCCCGCCACCATCTCGAGTATGACACCGCCCGCAGCGTAGGGCAGCTCAGCCAGCCCGACTACGAGGAACCAAGACCTACACACGCACACAACGTAAGCCCCAAAATACCTTGCTAAGCCTTTTTAATCCTATCGTAAACTCGCACTTCCAATTTTCACTACTATCATATTAAATATCATCTTCGCTATCCTGCTTTTGCTAAGGCCTCGGCTCCCAGGTAAATTACGCAAGTTCTTTTTAAATTTTATTCTATTTCATGTAATGATTATTGATTATAATATAATCCCAAAATTTCCTGTCTCTTTTATATCGAATCTCAATACAAATGCCGCAGAGGTAGTAATATATTTTTTTAAACATTTAGGACATTTTAACGGTGAAATTATAAAATAGAAAAGGATTTTAACAATATACTAACTACATTAAATAAATTAAAATTAAAATATCATAATAATGATAAAATCTATTTACGCAATATTATTATTGGGATATTATTAGCATACTAGAATATAAATATTGTTTATTAATAACAAATTATCTAATAATATTCAATGCGCCAAGCGAGTCTATCGCTACAGATTTTAATCTTAGAAGCATGTTTAAATATAAATAGATGATGATAAGGTATTATATATTTTCAATCATTACGTGAAATCATTGACTCAGGTGCTTAATTAAGAGTTATTTAATTTAATTTTATTATTTTTTGTTTGATAATAAAATGACTATTTATTAAGATGATTGATGAATGTTGGTGTATCGATTTACATATTTGTTTTATAGTTTAACATTTAGTTGGCCATCAAATGAACTATCTATCGTTATACATATATCATAATTTTAAGTTGCAACATTTTTAAACATTATATTTTTTTAAATTCTTAGTCATGATATTGCAACCAGAATTTTAACTTAACTATTACATTTTTAAATTTTAATTCAAAAGTAGTAGTTAAAAAACATTAAAGTCAGAACAAAAATAAATAAAATAAATTAATAAAATAAAATATAAAAATAATAATAATTTTTTATTTATATAAAATTTGTGTTGATGGACTGTGATAGTATTCTCGTAATTTGAAACCGTTGATTAAGGATGTGGCCTATTTGAGAATCGTCACAAATTACGAAAAAGTCTATTTTAAAATTTTGCTATATATATATACATATATATAAATGAATAGCAGAAAAAAATTCGGGAAGCGTCGTTGGAAAGCTCAGCCGGTTATGTAACATGTCGCGTGATCGCACATCTGACTGAGCAGTATGGTGTGAGTGTGTTGGTGTGCGGGAGAATCAGAATTCGGTGGTTCGAGCTGAGCGCGACTGTGCGCGTACTTTTAGACCACAGCGAGGAGGCTTGCGAGATAGAGGCTCCTGCGCTACCGATCAAGACGCGTTTCGCCTTGTACGCTTTCTCTCCCTCTTCACGTGCAAAATCATTCACGAAAGGGGTAAGTTATTTGTCTTTATCAGTGCGTGAATCTTGCGAAGAAGCAATATTTATTGTGCGGGGATTTTCTTGTGTAGTCGCGGATATGGGCGCAGGAAAAGTCAATGCAGTATAGGCACAGTAGAACGAGGCGTGGACCGGCAAGACTACGAGGTTTTATGGCGGTTTGCGACGCTCGTCACCTGCAGTCCAGCAATAACTTGTCTCAGTGCAGGAGGTGCTCATCTATATCCAACCTACTCATTATCAAAAGATAAGTACTGCGTCTCCGCGTTTTAAATAGAGATTGAAAGATATAAGTATGCGTAGTATAATCGAGCCGTGTCGCGTGACACGTGAGCGTGCGGTTTCGTAAATTAATTTAATTCTCGCATTGATTTAACGATATTGCGCATAAACAAATATTTTAATAGTGATGATATGGACCGCGGAATTTCCCGTGAATACATTTTGTAAATATTTAGATTAAGAGCTATTCGCTCTGTGGAATAAAAGCTGCACGCGGATTAGCACTGACAAAGACTATCGCTGTCGATTTTTTGTAATGTTCGTGATGAATGAGTGATTTTGTATGGATGGATGTGCGTTAATTTTTTATATATAATAAAGTTATAAACGGCGACCAAGTGAAATGTATATGATGATTGTTATTACGATATGTGCGACGACAAATTTAAAGACGTTATTCTTCTTTGGTTAAGAATTCACGATTTAAATATATTAAATATATTTAAATATATCTTGCTTTGCTATAAACTATATAAATAATTATATACAGATACATAGTGCAATTTAAAACATATTTCAAGGAAATACTTGGAAAAACTAATATACATCATCTTATCATTTATACGCTTGACCATATCAACCATTCAATCAAATATCAAAAGTGTTCGCAGTGTAAAATATTTTTCAGATTAAGACTACATTATTAAATTCATTATTCAATTATTACATTATTAAATTCATCATTGATTTATTGAATATTATTGTTAATATCATTTTGGTATTTGAAAAATAAATACACATATGTTGCAATTGAGATAAAATTATACTAAAATTCATATTATACAAATTTTAACTATCATCGAAACAAAAGTACACAATCATGTAAATATTTAGTTCATAACATTAGCAAGACTTACTCCGAAAAGAATAAATGACATTATAACATACAAGAAATCCAAATAGATATCATAAATATAAAATAAAACAACAAAAATAGAAAAAATTAGATTAAAATTAAAATTAAAATAAATTAGAATAAAATATATAGCTACGCATAACATTAGGTATATCTCCAATAAAAACAGTATCAGTAATACATATAATATAAATATCATTGTTGCGCATAGACTACAGATAGCATAAGTTAATAGAGAGAGAGCGAGAGAGAGAGAGAGAGATAGATAGATAGATAGATATACTTTTTATTCATCAGAAAACAAAATCTTACAATTTCATGTACATGTAGTTATAATTATAATTAAAAATATCAGTCGATTTAATATAATTGTTATCTTAACTTTCACTTATTGCATATTTCTTATTAAAATAATAATTCACTTTATCAGTTCGTCAGTTTATAAAATTTAAATGTAATGAACTAGTCACAGTCAAATATCACAGAAAACGCTTCGTCAAAAAATAATAATACATAGAATAAAAAATAAATACAATAGAGATAACATATAAATATAAAAGAATACATACACATACTTTGCTAAATCTTTGCGTATACCATCACGTCTAATTTTAAAACACACTCATTCATAACACTTTAACAATCACGCTAATAAATACATTCACACCTAACTAACACTAAACATATTTAATAAATAAATAAATAAATTAATAAATAAATACGTCGAATAAATAAATAAACAAGATAAATAATTAAATTAAATAAATAAATAAATAAATTTAAATAAATAAATAAATTAAATAAATAAATAAATAAGTTTAAATAAATAAATAAATTAAATAAATAAATAATTCAAATAAATAAAAAGCCTAAATAAATACTCGACTCATCTCTGAACATACTCTTCACCATGTAATTGCTTAAGATGCCTGCTAAACGCCGTTTTAAATTTACAAAAAGATGGCAGGCACCTCACACTGCTCGGGAGCGAATTCCAGAGGTGCGCACCTTGAACTCTGAATGAGAAAAGGCCCTTATCGGTGCGCGACCCCGGAACCGAGAGCTCTTTCATACCACCCCTACTTGAAGTCCTGGCCTGGTTTTTTTCAAAGAGGGCAGTAAGATATGGTGGCTGCCGCATGACAACCGCTTTGTAAAGCAGCAGCCCCATAAAATACTCCCTCCTCATTTTCAGATCCAACCAGTCCAGTTTTTCCCTGTAGGAGGTGATATGCTCATCACGCTTAACACCACATACGTATCTCACACATGAATTCTATAAATGTTGTAGTCGTGTCTGAAGCTCCCCTGACACGTCAAGAAGAACCACTGAGCAATAGTCTAAGTGAGGTAGTACCAGTGCACATGCCAGCTGCTTCCTCAGTATCTCTGTGGTGCTTGAACGGAAAAGTTTTAAGCTATACAGAGCCCTATTTACCTTTCTACTGATCGCATTCAGTTGCGGCTTCCATGTCAACCCTCCGTCCATCACCACGCCGAGGTTGGTGACTGTATCGACAAAGGGAACGTGTACGCCGGTCTGTATCTCAATGCCTTGCAAGTCAAGGTTCTGAACCTGTTTGATGTTGTGATCAGATCCAAAAATGATCGCCTTTATCTTGCCGACATTGAGGCGCAGGCCAGCTGACGTTGCCCTGTTCGACACTGCTTGTGCTACAACCGACATGCGACCGATACCATCACGAAGACCCTTCAGGGTCACTTGTGTGTAGGTTTGCAAGTCGTCAGCGTAAAGTATGTGTTCGACACCATCTAAGTCGAGTGCGTCTTGTAAGTCGTTTACGTACAGGCTGAAAAGCAGGGGTCCCAGAACTGAGCCCTGTGGAACGCCAAGATTGGTGGTTAGCCAACCTGAATCCCCGTTTGTGATTGTGACGACATTCTGTCGTCTCCCCATGATATATGACTTAAGCCACAGGATAACACTCCTGGAGAATCCCATGCGCATCAGCTTACGCAGCAGTTTAGTGTGTGAGATGGTGTCGAATGCTTTGCTAAAATCAAACATTAACAAAATAGTCAATAGTTTTTTGTTGTTGTTAATGCCTGATCTTATGTCCTCCGTCAGTTTCAGTAGTGCTGTCTGTGTACTGTGATTCTGTCGAAAACCAGTCTGCATCGGGTCCAAAGTATTATTTTCTCGTAAGAAGTCAGTTATTTGGTCGTGTACGATTTTTTCAAGGACCTTAGAAAGGAAACTCAGCAGGGCAATTGGTCGGAAATCTGACACCGTACATGGGACAGGCTTCTTCTTCAAAAGGCACCAACCGAGCTCCCTTCCAAGCTCCCGGAAAAATGCCACTGGACAGAGAGAAGTTAAAGATCTTAACAATATGATCTCCCACAAACGGAAGAGCCTTAGCCACTATACTTTGGGGAATGTCGTCTTCACCTCTGGCTTGTGATGAGAAGTGGGCAACAGCCAGAACCACGTCCGAGAAGCTGACTTGTCGGAAAACAAAACCGTCATCACTGGCAGTGGTCAGGACGTTGTCAAGTTCTTCATCACCCTCATTTTGGGAGATCGACACCCCTGCAAAGTGGGCATTGAGCTCTTCCGGTGAGAAACCATGAAGCTCCTCTCTTGTCTTTGGCAGAAGGCCCAGAGCCTTGAGCTCTTTCCAGATATCTTTCTTATTATTAATCGTTTCAGAAATTTTATTTTGTAAAAATCTTTCCCTTGTTTCCTTCGTTCGTAATTCAGCTTCAGCTGCAAGGCCCTGATACTCCCGCCACAGTCTGTCGTCATTGGTCCGCGAATAGCGTCTTCGTACGGAGTCACGTTTTTTGTAAAGATGTATTAATTCAGCATCAACCCATGGTGGATTTGTTTTCTTTTTCGGCATGAATTCTTTTAACGGTGCAATTTTATCTATCACAGCCATGAGGTTGACACTGAGGCACTCTAATTGACTGTCAACACCCGCCGCGGGACCATCGATCCGCGACCAATCACAGTCAGCTAGGTGAGACAGGAGGTCGTCTTGCTGGATCGACTTAAAATCCCTGTAGCTGAATGATTCAACCACAGGGGATGCAGCAGTTTCGACCCCAATCTCGACCTCTATGATGTTATGATGACTGGGAAAAGGCGCCGGCTGATTGTCCCTGCTCAGTGCAACGTCATTATTATCTGTCAAGATCACATCAATCCACGTGTGAGAATCCGTGAGATGATGAGTCGCACCATGATCAATTATTTGAAGGTTAAGATCATCAGCCAACCGTCTAACAAATTTCGCATCGGCTGACGTTCCGAGTAGGTTCGCATTCAGATCTCCCATAATAATTTTGTGACTAAAGTCTTGAGTATGTATCGTCAGTTTGTCTATTAAGTCAGAGCCCTGTAAAAACGGTACGTGTGGTGGTCTGTATATTAAAGCAACAAAGACGGGGGGAAGGCTGCCCTGCTGAACACTGCACATTAAATATTCAGGTATAAATGGCCTGCCCTCCTGTGTTGTTGGAGAGCTGCATAGTAAATTGGCCTTGAAAGTGTTATGAATGTACAGGACTAGCCCGCCCCCTAGTTTGTTGCGATCAAGTCTAAGTAGTGAGTAGTCATCGATCTGAATGAGATCACTCCCAACATCAGGGTCAAGGTGCGACTCAGCAACCCCAAAGAGATGGTAGGTAGGACGAGCTGAAAGGTGTTGTTTAATCATGCCAATGTGCCCCTTCAGTGAGGTAACATTGACAAAACCTGCCCTCAGTCCCTTACAGTGAACCCCCACAGCAGTGTCTGCGGATAGTCAATTTTTTGCAGCAGTTGACGGAATTACATTATTATCAATTACGATTTCATTATCAACAGTTTATTTTACAGTATTTACAGTTTGAGATGGTTGATTAATGGCATATGATGCCACTATTGTCTGTAAATCAGCCGCAGATGAAAATTCATGAGAGACATCGCCATCGCGCCTCTTCACCAGGAAAC